>JAVANC010000009.1:16926437-18166437 GCA_033319125.1 Parnassius glacialis
CTGTTGTACGACCTGGCAACAAACAAACAGTGATGAAGACAAAAACGCATATCGAGACGCAAAAACGAATATTAAATGGGCTTTGGCACGGGCCAAAGTTGCAAATAGGGAGGACTTCTATACTGGGCTGGAGAACGCGACCAATGATAAACAGTTTTTCAAGATGTAGAAGATTCCTAAGGGACCTTTGTAACATTTAACGAGGATATTAAAAGAAGATGGGTAAAGTACTACTCTAAGCTGCTAAACGAAACTCATCCCTATGATCCCATAGCAGAACTAACTGCAATTGAAGGTTCTTGGGATGAAATAACGAGCACAGAGATCAGAGTGTCCATCAGCAAAATAACCGATAACAAGGCAACAGGACCTGATGATATTTCAGCTGAACTCTGGAATGGACTTGGAGACGCTGTCGTGTACTTCCTACAGGCGCTATTTAATAAAATCCCTCATGATAGTATACCAGACACATAGACGAAGAGCTTATTGGTACCATTTTTCAAAAATAAGGGCGATATAAGGCAATTGGTAATTACCGGACAATAAATGATCTCGTACACTTTTAAAATCTGGAAACGAGTTATTAATGAAAGATTACGACATCTCATAAAAACCAGTGTGGATTTGTCCCGGAAAAGTCGACAACCGATGCTATTCATACCATCAGACTTCTAATGGAGGCATACTAAACTAGGAAGAGAAACCTACACATGGCGTTTATAGATCTTGAGAAAGCATTTGATCGCTTCCCGAGACTTCTGATTTGGCAAACCCTGCGATCCCAACTAATCCCGAAATGCTACGTAAGACTAATAGTGGACATTTACGACAGCGTATCTACAAAGGTACGACACCCTGCAGGAATTAGCGAAGAATTTCAGGTAATGGTTGGAGACCAACAAGGATCGGCACTTAGCCCACTACTTTTTAACCTCGTGATGAACTATCTGATGAAAATCCGCTCACCTTACAAGCAACCTTGGAAAAGTTGAGGTCATCATTGGAAAACGCAGGCCTTAAGATCAGCACAGTGAAAACTGAGCACTTGCACTGTAACTTATCCAACTCAACCGCAACCACTTACACCATAATCTTCCAAAGCTCCACCTTAAGTAAGTAAAATGTGGTCCATGGGCATTTACGATCTCAAGACCAACAAACCAGTACAGATTGCAAATGCATCGTCAATCTTGAGGACTAAGATGTAAGGAGCCACCACGTTTACGTGGTGGTTCCTTAACGTTTACGTGGTGGCTCCTTAATACTAGCAGATAAATCGTTATTATATAAAGAACGTAAGGATATAGTGAGCCTCTCTGTTGAGCGAACTGTAGAAATGGCTTGTATCGAGCTCGAGCACCTCATTGTCGTAAGTGTTTACAGACCCCCATGTGCTACTTATGACTATTTCGAAAGGATTGTGGAAGAAGTTTTGCTTAAACTTAGTAAACAGAACAAGCTTGTTGTAATATGTGGAGACTTTAACATCAATGTCCTTGAAACTTCTTCCATTAGTATTAAGTTTAGCTCATTGTTTAAATCATATAATCTTGTTAATTTATTCTTAGAACCAACACGTATTGCTGGGCCTAGTGCGACCTTTATAGATAACATTTTTACAGATGTTAAGCCCTTGCATAAATCAATTATTCAAAATTTAAGTTCAGATCACTGTGTACAGTTGGTATCATTGCCTTACATACACAAAAAAAACAGAAAAATAAGAAAGTTGTGTTTGTTCCAATAAATGAACATCGCTTGGAGAGGTTTAGAAGTAATATAATAAAAAGACTTCCATCACTTTCAAAAATAGTGCTAATTATTTGTATGGTACATTATTTAAAATTATAACTTGTGAATTCAGTAGGATATTTACTTCTAAAACTTTCTCTTTTAACAGTCGCAAATCATTTAATGAATGGGCGACAGTAGGAATTTATAAAAGTAGGCGAAAGTTATACGAGCTTTATAATGAAAGCTCATATAATAGAAGTGATATATTTAGAGATTATGTAAAAAAATATTCTAAAATAATAAAAAAGTGTGCTCCACAGCAAAGGCTTTACATTTAAGTAACAAAATTAAAACTGCATCTAACGAAATTAAAATGACCTGGAGAACAATAAATAGTGAATCGGACAAGATCAAACCGCGCAACTCGGATTTTCAATTGAATATTAACAATAATTTAACTCGATCTGATCAAGAAGTTGCTATGGCTTTTGAGAAATATTTTACTGATGTTCCTTTTTTGACAACTAAATTATTAAACTCTTCTCTTACTGTCACCGAATCATTGCTCAAACAAAATTTAAAGGCTTGTTCAAATACTTTTAAATTCCAAAGAGTACTGCGAAAAGATATCGTTAAATATTTTAAAGCTATTGATGTTAAGAAAACGGCAGACTTATGGGAGATTTTCGTTAAAGTTATTTTATCTAAAATAGATATAATAGCACCTTATCTAGTTACTATATTTAATACAAGCGTCGAATCTGGTGTGTTTCCTGATTTAATGAAACATAATAAAGTCGTACGTTTATTTAAATCTGGTAGTACATTAGACCCCGCAAATTTTAGAGCGATTTCGGTACTACCAAAATTTAGTAATATTTTTGAATAAATAATTTTATATCAGATGTTAAGTTTCTTTAATATTAATAAATTGCTACATAAAATAAATTAGGTTTTACAAGGGGTCGCTCGACAACTGACGCTGGAGTTGAGCTTATTAAACATAGTTTTGTGTATGGGAGAATTCATCAATCAATGGTTTGGGTATATTTTTTGGACTTTCGTAGGCCTTCGACTGCGTTCACCATGAGACAATAATCAGGAAGCTACAGTACTATGGTGTCAAGAACACAGCGCTTAAATTTATTATTTTATTTTTAAGTAATAGAATGCAGAAAGTTATTATCAATTATAAAAGTTTTTCCGGCTCACCTGTACTAATGAGTGTCCCTCAGGGCTCGATTCTCGGCCCATTCCTATTTCTAGTGTATATTATTGACTTACCTTCTCTTTTAGGGGATAATCATGATATAGTATTCTTTGGTGATGATACTTCCTTGATTTTTAAACTTAAACGTCAATCATTTAAATGTGACGAAGTGAATAATGCTATATCAAAATTAGTGCATTGGTTTAACGTTAATAATCTACATATAAACGGTAATAAAAGTAAATTTATTAAATTTACAACAACGAATGTTAAAAAGCTGAGTACCAATGTGTTTTTAAATGGGGAAGAAATGAGCCCTGTTAAATCCACTGTTTTTCTTGGCATCACTCTCGACGCAAAACTTCAGTGGGGACCCCATATGTCCGAACTAGCAAGCACACTAAGTTCTGCAGCCTATGCTGTAAAAAAGACTAGAGGTCTCATCTCATCATTATTTCCATAGCATAATGTCTTATGGGATTTTGCTATGGGGGGGGGGATATGCGGCTGATGATATGTTTTACAGAAGAGGGCCATTAGAGCTATTTACAACCTAAAACCGAGAGAGTCTCTTAGAGATAAATTTAAAGAAATAAATATATTAACTTTGGCCTCTCAGTATATTTACGAAAATTTAATGTATGTTCACAAAAACAAAGGTAGTTTTAGTAAAAAAGTGATATACATTCTGTAAACACTAGAAACAAACACAAGCTAGTAATACCAGTTTCTCGACTCCACACGGTCAGTAATTCATTCTTGGGGCAATGTATATGCAATTACAACAAGGTCCCGGAAAGTGTACAGGCTCTCTCTATTACCAAGTTTAAATGTTTTGTTAAGTTGAAACTGTATAAAAAGGGTTATTATAGTATAAATTAATACATGGTTGATAATAACCCCTGGGAATAAGATGGTCGCTTCTAAGCTGTTTCTAAAATAAACATTGTACTTACGAGTATATAGTTTGTACAACCATTAATGTAAAATTTGCTTCTAAAAAAAAGTCCCGCTGGGTTTCTTGCTGGTTCTTCCCAGAACAGAGGTCTTTTTTCGAACCAGTGGTAAAGTAAACAATGACTTTCAATAAGAATTACACATGTGATCTATATTGAATAAAAAATTATTCTATTCTAACGGTTCCATTAGTGCCACTCTCACTATTCCTGATCGGTAGACATCTGCATGTACGACATCAAGTCCTCCACGTGCGTGTTTCCTTTTAATAGTTTATTGTAGATAATATGTTTGATTAAAATAAATGGGTATATATTTATCAAATAATATTTTCTACTATTTTATTATTGAGATTGAGTAAGTTATAATTCGATTCCCTTCATTGAACTTACACCAAGAAAAATATAAATGCAGCAACACCTATATTTTCAGAAAAAATATTAAAAGGCTCCAAGCTAAACCTCTTTTTTTTTGAAAGAAAAAAGTTGCTGGGTTGAAAAAATTTGTTTAGAGTCTGAATGTAAAATTTTTTATAGATAAAGATAAACGGATGATTTTTAAAAAGTTGGCGTTAAAGAAACTGAACTTGTTAAGCATCAAGTTACGAAAACATCGTGTGTGTGTACGCACGCACACGTTTTTTTCGTAACTTGATTTTTTCGTGACTTGATTTCGCAATGTACGCACATAGGAAGTTAAACTTCTTTAGCGTAACAAAACAAAAATAACAACCTTAAATATAATTATCAGTTCCTACGAAAACTTGGGAGACAGTTACCCAATGAAGTTGTGGCTTTGAGGTGTCAGTGTGTGCGCGCATCGTAACAACTTCATGGTGTCATTTTTAGCTATCGGTGTGCGCGCGCATCGTAAAAAATTCACTCGTATAATTTTTCCCAAACGCCCCATAAGAAGTATGACTTCAAAAATTTTAAAGTGGAAAGCTCTCACGGGCTAAGTATTCATCACAACTGCGATGTTTTGCTTTAACCCTCTATACTGATAAAAGAATTTCTTACTTAGTAAAAAAAGTGAACCCAAGAAAATGTATTCGTTATATATTTTTGTAATTTTTGCCATTTTGTAACTTTGTGGATATGGGAAGGAACTGAGTCCCGACACACAGCTATTGCTAGTTCGGGAGTCAGGACTTCAAATTTGTAGTGTCAATATGGTTTTATTCAATAAATAAATTTATTATTATTATTATATCCAAAAATAATCCATTTTAAAAGCCAATGATAGATCAAGTGGTAGAGCCAAGTGGCGGCATTTGCTGTCGCACGGATGGGCCGGCTCGAACCGGGGTGGTACCACGACCTCACAGAATACCAGCGTGAAGTAGAGGTTTACCTCTGCGTTTCGCTTGGTGAGTGCAGGTGGCCGGAGGCCCTTTTTACTGGAAATGAGGCATTCCATCTTAGTCCTCACGGGTGACAACGCATCTGCATTTTGATTCGCAAACGAGGATAGATGTAGATGTCTATGGGCCGCAGCAACCACTTACCATCAGGTGGACTGTGTGCTCGTTTGTCACCCTTATCCTATAAAAAAAAAGGTAAAACTATTTTAAAATTATATAAACATTATTAGTTAAATAATAGGTATAGTGATGTAGTAGTAATAGTAATGTGTAATAGTAGTAATAAATTAACCGTTTTGTGTGGGAGTGTGAGAAAGTGTACGTGGCGCAGATCCCCCCCCCCCCCCCCCCTCGACAACGACAGACAGTTTGGTATCGGAAAATAACGCTATGGCTTCTCTCCTCCTGAGGTTGCTCTATGGATTTAAATGACTATTTTCTTAAGGGGCTGAACATAAAAGTTTGAAAAAAAATTACACCTTTAGAGGTGTTCATTCATCATTTAATTGTCTATCCCTAAGGATAGAAAAATAGAGAATGAAATTTTAACGTTACTATTTAAACCACACTTTAGTTGTTCTCTTGGGCTTGTGATATTCCTTAGTACATTGAAAAGGAATAAAAACTAAAACTATTAATAAAAATTAAAGCCCACTTCAAATGACTAAAAATAATCAAAAAAATTTCACATAATTAGCTTCGGAAGTCGGGGCTTCAATTCTTCTATATACTATATGTTAGCACTCACTTCAGAATCTATTATGTGAAAATTATTTTATTAGATTAAATAGCGCTAACAATTATCGAAATTATGTGCTCTAACACTCTTATAACTCCCGATTTGACCAAAACTTATATAGATTTATTATATTTTAGCACATAGTACTATCCAATCACAACAAAGTAACATAATCTATAAAAATAAATAAAATTGACGTGTCTGTTTGTAATTTTAAAATAACAGCTTTTTACTAAATGCATATGAAAGTACGATTATATACTACGGTACTAATAACAAAAAACAATTTTTAAAATTTTTGTCTGTATGTTCCAGCTAATCTCTTTTCTTTTGCCTGTTTGTTCCAGCTAATCTCCAAAACGGCTGGACCTATTTTGACAGAACTTTCACTAGCAGATATCAGATGTTATAAGGAGTAACTTAGGATACTTTTATTTAGAAAAAGAATTAGGGTTCAACGCCAAAAAAAAATTATGAAATCTTAATAAATACCACGCGGGCGAAGTCGCGTGGGATAGCTAGTGTGTCATAAAAGGACACTCTTGTACCCTGAGATTGTAGCACCTCTTGTCCTTTAAAGTGTTATAACTGCTGTACAACAGCCTCTTCAACTACGAATACTACTGATAAGTAGAAGAGAAAAAACTGATCTACTTATTTGACGAAACATAACACTAGGGTCGTGTAGTGGCAGCGTAAAAGAAAAGTAAGAAGCAAAGTTAGGAAATGCTAAAAATGCCTTATGGCTTCCAGTACATGGCGGTACAGACATTTCGTTTACACCAGGCATAAACAACCAGACCGAAGACGCGACGGTCAGCTGCGGCAAAGGTGCATCATGCTTAGCACTGCGATTGTAAATCCGTGACGATTAAGGCAAATCCTTCCTAAAGGAATGACACACGTCCAGAAGACGACTTTTATCGGTTTATAAAGAAGATGAAGATGAGCCATAGAAGTGGGTCACAACAGTTTAAGTCTCGGTAAAATTCAATAGTACATGGAAGCGAACTAAATATGTGCGTGAACTGAATACCGAAATATCATCTCATAATCTGAATAATAACTATTGAAGATATTTACCTATGAAATTGACGTTTTGCAGTACTGACCAATTCAAATCAAAATAATTTTTGTTTGGCTAAGAATTCTAATTTCAAATTAATTTTATTTCAAAATTAGTCATTTGTTTAATGATTAGCGTTATGTTTTCATCGCATTTGAATCTTTTTCAGCATCATGGATACGGTAAAAATTCGAGTAATTATGGAATTATGACCGTATATATATATACTGTCGTGACAGCAACGTGGCACAAGCGGCACGCCACATCAATGAGGTTTACGGAGCGAAAGAACACACCACTGGTCATTGGTCTGCCCGCTTTCGTTCTGGAAATTTCGAACTGAAAACTTAACCCCGTGGTAGTCTGAAAACTTTGGTCGAAAATGACTAATTAAAGGCGATTGTGGAAGCTAATGATACCCAATCTACGGCTGAATTGAAAAACTATATTGATCCATTTGCATCAAATTGGCAATGTAAAATAGCTTGGCAAATGGGTGCCCCACGAACTCAATCATCGCCAGCGCGAAGTACGCGTCGAGACGTACCTTACACTGCTCAACAGGCACACAAACGAAGCAATTTGAACCGCTTTGTTACGTGCGACGTAAAATGGATTCTGTTTGACAATCGCAAGTGCTCACCAAGTTAGTTAAATAATACCCTAAACGAAAACTTACCCCTAGAAAAGTGACTGGTGGTCTAGCAGTGGTGTGATTGAATGAGTATTACTGCAGATGTGTACTGTGAAGAACTGAACACAATGATGGAGAAGTTCGCACGTCTTCGTCCAGCTTTGGTCAATCGGTCATACAGCATAACAGACGTTCGCAAAGTTACAAGAGCTGGAGTTGGAAGTTCTACGTCATCCGCCGTATTCCTCAGGCCTTGCGCCTCCAGACTTCTACTTTTTCCAGAATTTGAATAACTTTTTTGCGGGACACAAATTCAATACTCGAGAGGCAGTACAAGTCGCCTTTGGAGAATTTGTCGCCTCCCGTCCAGCTGATTTCTTCAAGAAATGTATCAATAAGCTGCCATTGCGTTGGCAAAGATGCATCGATTGCATAGGGTACTCTGATTAATAGAAATAAAAAATATAGAAAAAAAATTACGTCAACTTATTTCATAAAAAACGGCAATGTCATGGGCAAAGACCTAATAATTAATAAATAATAATTACTGGTTACACGCTTTACCATCAAGTAATCTCGGCACATTACTTGATGCGGAAAGCTTACGCATTGCCGTAGGAATCCGACTAGGAGCGGCGATTTGTCAACCCCATCAGTGTCCCTGTGGTAGCAGCGTCGACAAGTTTGGGCTCCACGGACTTTCATGTAAGAAAAGCGCTGGTAGATTTTCACGACACAGTTCTTTGAACGATGTCATCCGAAGGGCTCTTGTCTCTATAAATGTTCCCTCGGTTTTACAGCCTTGTGGAATATTTAGAGACGATGGCAGGAGACCCGACGGTATGACATTGGCCCCTTGGGAGAGAGGTAAAGCCCTAGTGTGGGATGCTACTTGCGTAGACACTCTGGCGTTTCGAGCCAGGGCGGCATCAGAGGCAGCTGAACTGAGTAAGTGGCGCAAATATGAGTCTCTGAGAGATGACTACATATTTGTGCCATTTGCTGTAGAGACTATCGGTCCGTGGGGTCCACGTGCGGTGGAGTTCCTAAAGGAACTCCATCCGCGGCTGGTCGTTGCTGCTGGTGATAAGAGGGCTAGTTCTTTCCTTGCTCAAAGGCTAAGTATATCAATTCAGCGGGGAAACGCAGCCAGCGTTCTTGGCACGATACCGCGGGGAGTAGGACTATATGATATTTAAGTTTCTAGTTTTAGTTTTTTTTTTTATTATTATTAATGGTATAAATTAATATTTTTGATTTTGGTGCATTTCTGTTTGTTAGTTCCAAAAAACAAAACAGCACTTTCACATTTTTAATATTTACTTACATTTTTACATTTTTACTGCCACCTAAATGGCGTTTTCATTAAGTAAGGTAAGTTAAGGCACGTTTGATGGCGCTAATCAACTCATAACTCAATCAAAGGTATTAGCACCTCACTGCAGTAACTCCCTAGACAATATTGGTATAATATGAATTTCAGTTTTGAACGTAAATGACGGTACATTTTAAAGCAAAAGACTAGCATACTTTTTTTTAAAACCGTTACATTTTCAAACAACCATAAGCGGTAACCATTATGTGTCTCGTAATGGTTGCCACTTACTCGAATCTATTTTCTTATATCCTTTTAAAGGAGTTAGCAGAATCTATTCAAAAACTTAGGTCTTGCAGACTCACTTGAGGTAGCTGTAATCTGCAAAAAAGTTGGCAATAGCGCTATTCTTTATCTTTATCTTATAATACATTTAACTTAACGCGAACGACATTGAATTTCTTGAGTAAAAAGGACCACATGATATTTAAGCAAAAGGTACACGAAACTTAAGGTTTTTTTATGAAAAGAGTTATTCATGTTGTAAGTACTAGGCACTTATACAAGTATGTAATGCTTTAGCTTAACCTTATTCTCTATTCCCTGCTCAGGCTACTCTCCTCCTATAACTAGATGTTTCTTCTGTATTGTGTTGTCCATAACTCGTGTATTTAGTTGTGTTCTGTTTTTTGCTACTTTATCACCTAATAACCGCCAACTCCTTTCCCACCGAAAGCCACGAGAAGCCTAAAGACAAGATGTAACAGACCAAAGACCGGATATTGGCAGAATTATTGTGATTTCTTCTGTATTGTGTTGTCCATAACTCGTGTATTTAGTTGTGTTCTGTTTGTTGCTACTTTATCACCTAATAACCGCCAACTTTTTTCCCACCGAAAGCCACGAGAAGCCTTAAGACAAGATGTAACAGACCAAAGACCGGATATTGGCAGAATTATTATGACCTAACCGCAACAACTAGGGCTATATTGAAGATAAAAAGTATGTCATGTCAGTAATTCGACTCCATAGTGTTAACCAGCTGTTATGGCAAAAAATGTTCATATACATATTATCTTTAAAATAGTGTAAAAAGACTAACTTTAATACTGTGGAATATAAGAGGCTGTTCCTTAAACTGTAGATATTTGTAAAATATTCTTGTAAATTTTTATATTTAAAATTAATTCTGCTTGGTTTCTTATTTGTTTTATCCTGGAAAGATGTATTTTTTGAACTTGTGTTATAGTGGACTATAAATAACTTTCAATAGCTTTAAATAATAATCTATATTGAACCAAAAACAGTAACCTATTTTATTATTATATATAAATATCTTAACTGAATAGTTGCGTTTAGTTTAGATATTACTTTAGGTGTTGGTCGATACTAAATAAAGTTTATTTTCCAATTTTAACCTAATATCGACGTCCTTATAAACTTTGAAACCTTATGTTCAACCTTTGAAAGTATTAAACAGGCTGCCCTTATCGCTACATTATTTATTTGGGTTTATCTCTAGGAGTACGGAAATTTCAGGAAATATTAATTTTGGTCGAAGTGCTCCGATCGTTTAGGATAAAAGCAAAATATTGTTTAATTATCTGTTACTTATTTATATGCATAATCTTTGAGCTTTATCATATTGTTTTTAAATATAATCGAATGTTTGACGATGTTGATGATGTTTTATTTTCACTTCATTTATTATTACCTAGCGAACCGCACTAACTTTGCCTGGGATTTGTTAAGATTGTGTTTAACTTAACAATTAACTTAGCAAAGTTAACTTAAAAACTAAACTTTGCCTAGTTTAGGCACGAGTTTTTCACCTAACAATAGAATTGTTTCAGATGTAGGCACATATTTTTTGTTGTTTTCTGAATGTATATTGTTGTTGAAAATATATAAATGAAATAAAAAAATTGTAGTTCATTAAAGAGCATTTATTTTATCAATATTTAAAGTGAAAACTTTTGAAGTAACAACTTCTTTAGGCACGTTGAGCACTTTTGGGATGGGGATTAGCACTGAACTGGCGTGACCGTCAGCCTCAGATAGAGAGAATATATAAATCAATATTTTTCCTGTAAAACAGTGCAATGAATTAAAATTTTATAACTATATTAATACGATGATAAAAATAATTTCTAAAAAAAAAATACTTCCTAAATATTTTCCTTAACATACCAAATATAATGTTTACAAGTTTGTGAAGCTAAGAAGCTTTCACTTTTGACGTGCAGTCTTACGACTGAAATATTTTTAAGTGACCAAGTTTTGGGGTAAAATATGGCCTAGATTACTCCTGGCATTGCTTTTTATTTGTTCGTAAAGTTTCATTACAATCGCTAAAAGCTGTCCATCCAGGCAAGATAAGCAGAGAGGTAGACAAAAATTATGAAAATGGTTCTTCATGTCTTAATTGCATGTAAATAACCCATCTCAGCTCAATAGCATAAGGCAGTAATTTCGATATTACAAACAGACACTTACATTTTATTTATTTGTATATAATATCAGCCTAAAACAGCAGCTTAAACCTGCTGTGTTACGTATGGTGAGTGTAGAGAAGCGGAGACCCTTTTTACCAGAAAAGAGGCATTCCATCTTAGTCCTCACGGCTGACAATGCATCCGCATTTTGAATCGCAAGCGAGGATAGATGTAGATGTCTATGGGCCACAGCGACCACTTACCATCAGGTGGACTGTGAAATAATATTGATTTATTATAATACAATTGTAGTACATTTTAGTCATAACCTTGAACTTGTGATATATTTAGACTACTCAAAAGGGTAAAAAAAATATTAATTTTATTAATGAAAATTAAAAACTAACCACAGTAACTAAAAACATTAAAATACTTTACGCACACAATACTTAGCTTCTGAAGTCGGGGCCTAAATGTTTCGACAGACTATTATGTCTTAGCATCGCTTCAGAAGCTTTACTGCAGTACATAGGCCGCTCCGTAAATTGCCTCATATGAAGAATATTTTCCATAGCTGCCACGCTTGATATGCGGGTTGGCAATCGCAATTTCTTATTTTCTAATTTCTATAAGAAGACGCTGCTGCCCATCTCCTAGTTTCTTTCCCTCTGTCGGCTTTTACGACACCCACAATATTCTTTGTTATTGAAGTCAATTTTTACTTTTAATGAAAAGTTTATTCTATGTAATCGATGGCGGAAAGTCCATTCGAAAACGTTGAAACCAAATTTCACAGAGCATCACAGAGAAGGAGCATGACAAGTGTGAAGGCCCACTAATGCATAGTGTGCAGCCTAGTGTGTATGGGTAAATTTTTCAAGTAAATCTTGCTAGTGTCGCATTTTTGGAAAAGCCTGTGGTGGCAAGCTGTGAACTTAGGAAATGTTGTTGATGTGACATGAAAAAGTCAGCCTCGAGCACCAGGCGCAGAGTAACCAGCATATTTATACTATAGATAGGGCTTTTAACTAACTCTACATAGAGTCTAAAACATTATAAGATTAAAACTATAGACTATTTTATTAGAATAAGTGTGACCAGCTATTGTACTTAGACCGTATTGAATTAAATTGAGAGAACGCAGACGACTCTAGGTAGAGCCTAGTGGATTGATTGGAGTAATTATATTATTTTATATTAGTTATTATATTAGTTTATTAAAAACTAACCGAGACCGAACTCTGAACTCTTAACTCTGAACATACCATAGCCGTGTCGACTGCAAAAAATATTTTATTATTTTTATATTATTTTATATACAACTTTTACAAACTTACTTTTTAATTTGACTTTTTATTTTTCTTTATTTTTATAAATATAAATTACGGTGATCAATTTTTGTGATCAAAAGACGCGTTACTTCTTAACATGTTCGGCATCCGTACTCCCGCTAAAAAGACCGAGGGCAGCGCCAGGGACATGAGCCCTCAGGGTTCTCCAAATGGGACAGAGAAAGCAGGACTTTCTCCAAAGAATAATCAAAAGGCGATGGCCTCAAGTGTGAGGAGAAGTATAGGAGAATGGGAGACGGGGAAAATAGACACAGAAGCCGGAACACATAGCTCTCCTAAAAAGGTTGCCCCGCCTGCTCGCCTGAAACAAAAAACCATGCTGCCTCAGGAAGCAAAGGGAACAACCCGCAAAGTGCAAGACGAGCCAACAGAAGGCTCACCAAAGATGGGGAGTACAAAATACGTAGATCGTCTGACAGAGGCCCGTGCATGCCTCCATAAAGCAAAATTGCACCTTGGCAATTCACGCAACCTAAGGACAGACATCAAAACTGAGGTCACTCAGGCTATAGAAAGACTTTACCAGCTAGTTAAGGAGGCAGAGACAGTAAAGAGCATAGGAAAAGAGAGAAAATTAAGGGAAGAGGAGAAAAAAGATGAGTTGAAGGAAGGTGAAAGCAGAACATCAGAGGAGCATATTAAATTAATAAAAAAGTTAGATGAACATGGAAAACTTCTTGAAGAAAACAACAAAGAGATTGGAAAACTAAGGGATGAATTGAAAAAACAAGAAAGTAAGGAAGATAGAGGAACGTACGCGAGTATACTAGCTGGGAACCCAAAAATAGTACCCTCGGAAAATAAAGCCATGCATTCGGTGGCTATAACATCGACCGATGAAAAAGAGACCGGAGATCAGGTGATAGATACAATAAGAAAAGTAATAAACGCAAAAGAGGAAGGGCTCAAAATAGATAAGATAAGGAAAGCAAGGGACAGGAAAGTGATAGTGGGATGTTGTACTCAGGAAGAAATAAACAAAGTCAAGGAAAGAATAAAGAATGCAAGTAAACATCTAAATGTAGAAGACATAAAAAATAAAGACCCACTTGTAATTCTGAAAGATGTGCTCCAATACAACTCAGATGAAGAGATAGTTAAGGCAATTAGAGTTCAGAACAAACAACTATTTAAAGACTTGGAAGACATTGACGATAGAATAGAAATAAAATACAAGAAAAAGACCAGGAATCCGCACACGTCCCACATTGTGATGAAAGTCTCGCCCCAATTATGGATTCGTCTCACAGAAGCAGGAGTGATTCACGTAGATCTCCAACGAGTGAGGGTAGCAGACCAATCCCCACTGGTACAATGCTCACGGTGCTTGGGGTATGGACATACCAAACGCCTATGCAGTGAGACAACAGAGGTCTGCAGTCACTGCGGAGGCCCACATCTCAGGATAGAATGTGCCGACTGGCTTTCCGGAGAAGTCCCATCATGCAGAAACTGCATAAAGGCAAAAATTGAAAGTAAGGAACACAATGCGTTCAGTTCGGATTGTCCGGTGAGAAGGAGATGGGAGACCCTAGCACGATCCACCGTAGCTTATTGCTAAGGTAGTGTCAAGGTCTAACAGAAACCTCCGCACTGGCAAACACCGATATCACGCGATCCAGGCAAACCTCCAGAGAAGCGAGTTAGCCACGGCCGAAATGATTGCAGAAGCGACCTGGAAAAAGATATCGTTCGCTCTGGTCCAGGAGCCCTACATAGGTCGTATTGGGGAGATGAAGTACTACCCGGGGACACGAATAATACAATGTCACAGAGAACCCAACACCGAAAAGGTGATCAAGGCTGCCATTGTAATGTTCGACGACACCATTAACATAACCCAGTGTCCCGGTCTTACAACGGAAAATATAGCAGTCGCCAAGCTGAGGACAGGGACCTGGGAGATGGGAGTGGTGTCTGTCTACCTGGAGTGCGACAAGCCAATAGACCCATACCTGGACACGATTGAGAAGGCCGTGGAGGCTCTGGGGACTGTGAACGTGATATTAGGTGGAGATGTGAACTCATGGAATAGCTGGTGGGGAAGCCGGGAAACGAATAGTAGAGGAATGGAGGTGGCTGCCAAGCTCGACGAATTGGGGCTGCATATACTCAACAGGGGAACTGATCCCACTTTTGATACCATCAGGGGTGGAAAAAGATTCTCCAGTTGTGTTGACATAACTACCTGTTCGACGAGCCTACTTGGGAGGGTAGAAAACTGGAGACTATCTGAAGAAATAACCAGTTCGGATCACAGGGCAATCTTATTTGACATATACTTAAAAAAATCAGTAGGTACAGATGTAAACAGAACAACTAGAAAATATAACACAAAGAAGGCAAACTGGAGCGAGTTTCGTGAGAAACTCCTCCAGCTTTGGAGTAGTAAATTAATAAACAAAATAGAAATAGATAAAATAGACACCAGAGAAGAACTTGAAATAAAAATAGAAGAAGTCACAGTAACAATAACCGAAACATGTGAAAAATACATACCCAAATTACAAAACAAACAACGTATAGGATTGCCCTGGTGGACTGAAGAACTAACACAACACAAGAAGAAAGTCTCCAGACTAAAACGTCGAATATCATACGCAGCTCCAATTCGTCGAGAGTGGGTTGTGGAGCAGTACCTCAACGCAAAAGAAGAGTACCAGCAGGAAGTGAAAAGGGCACAAACTTCTAGCTGGAAGGACTTCTGCAGTAGACAAGAGCGAGAGTCAATGTGGGACGGAATTTATAGAGTAATAGGCCGTACAAAACAAAGGCAGGAAGACCTTCCTCTTGCTCTGAACGGGAAAACAATGGGAAACGAAGAGTCAGCAAAGATTCTGGCTGAAACTTTCTATCCGGAAGACAACACTAGGGATGATAATGCAGAACACAGGCACACAAGAGAGTTAGCGAAAGTAGTAAATGAAGGGTCACATGATGATTCATATGACCCACCTTTTACGATGGAAGAGCTAGAGTGGTCTGTGTCTAGTTTCAACCCCAAAAAGGCACCAGGATACGATGGTCTCACAGCTGACATCTGCGAAGTAGCAATTACTCTGGATCCAACAATGTTTTTGGCGCTGGCCAATAAGTGTTTCAGTCTGGCATACTTCCCCAAAAAATGGAAAGAGGCAGTAGTAGTAGTGCTGCGGAAGCCGGGGAAAGTAGACTACACACATCCCAAGTCTTATAGACCGATTGGACTGCTCCCTGTCCTGGGAAAAATTTTTGAAAAGATGCTAGTTAGAAGGGTTAAATGGCACATTGTACCCAAAATCAGCCTGAAACAATATGGTTTCATGCCGCAGCGCAGTACGGAGGACTCCCTCTATGACATGATACGGATCATAAAAGATGAGCTAAAAAGGAAGAAGCTGATCATATTAGTATCTTTGGACATAGAGGGAGCCTTCGATAACGCATGGTGGCCGGCAATAAAATGCAGACTAGCAGAGACGGGGTGTCCGATAAATCTTAGGCGCCTCATAGATAGTTACCTGGAAGATAGAACAGTCTGCATCAGGTACACGGGAGCGGAATGGGCCAAAAAGACTACAAAGGGATGTGTTCAAGGTTCTATAGGGGGTCCTTTATTCTGGAATTTGCTCCTTGACCCACTATTAAAGGAGTTAAACGGCAAAGGGGAATATTGCCAGGCTTTCGCAGACGATGTGGTCCTGATTTTCTCCGGGGACAGGGCATCCGAAGTGCAGGATAGAGCCAATGCAGCCCTCGAACGTGTTCAGAAGTGGGGAGTCAAAAACAAGCTTAAATTTGCGCCGCAAAAAACGAAAGCCATGGTCATTACGAATAAGATAAAGTATGACTCACCACTTCTGAAAATTGGCGGGGAAGATATTGCATTGTCCAAGGAAATGAAAATACTCGGACTTACGATAGATGACAGGTTGTCCTTCAACACACATGTGAGGAATGTGTGTTGTAAGGTACAAAACCTATATTGCCAGCTATCGAGGTCCGCTAAGATCAATTGGGGCCTTAACCCTGAGATTATCAGGACCATTTACGTTGCGGTGACGGAGCCAATTATTTTGTACGCGGCTAGTGTATGGGCACCGGCAACATACAAGCTAAAAATCAAAAAGCAGCTCGACATGGTACAACGGGGGTTCGTTCAGAAAATTATAAAATCTTATAGAACCGTATCACTACACTCGGCCCTGCTACTCGCTGGGCTGCTTCCCTTGGACCTAAGAGTTCGGGAAGCAGCCTTGCTTTATGAAATAAGGAAAGGCTTCTCCCAGCGAGTGGTAGGGTATCGAGATGTGGAGAGAAAAGTAGAATACTGTAAAACACCTCACCCGGCGAATCAGGTTGGGCTGCAATTTACATGCCTGGAGGACTGTGTACAAGTTGAACAACATGACAATAAGAGTCTAAAAATTTACACAGATGGCAGCAAGATCGAGGGGAAAGTCGGCGCTGCGTTATCTATTTGGAATGACGCAGCGGAGACAAGTACCCGAAAAATAAAGTTGGAAAACTTCTGCACAGTCTACCAGGCGGAGTTGCTGGCCATATTTGAAGCTACAAACCACGCACTTAAGGATCAGGCCAAGAGTTGCAATATTTATAGCGACGCAAGATCTGCTCTCCAGACAGTTGTCCAGACCGTTTCTCTCCATCCCCTAGCGGCAAAAATTAGAAAAAACATTTCGGAGGCACAAAAACAAGGTAAATCTATTAAATTATTTTGGATTAAAGCACACGCAGGATTGGAGGGAAACGAGAGAGCAGATCAATTAGCAAAAGAGGCCGCATTAAAAATAAAAAGAAAACCGGAATATGATAAGTGCCCGGTTTCATTCGTCAAGAGACAGATCCGACAAGACTCACTTCACGAATGGAACCGACGTTACATGGAAGGCGAGACGGCCTCTGTAACAAAGACATTTTTCCCAGACAGCATAAGGGCCTATCCTATTATAAGAAAGCTAACAATAGACCCACTAATGGTACAAGTGATGACAGGACATGGCGGGTTCTCACAATATTTGCATCGGTTCAAGTGTCGGGAGAGCCCGGCATGTCCCTGTGATCCAAATGAAGAAGAAACTGTACTGCACATAATAAGAGTATGTCCCATGTATAATAAGGAAAGGAATAGCATAGAAATGGAATTAGGAATAAAAGTAGATAAGAATAATATATGTCAAATAGTAAGTAATAAGCACAATAGAAGTAGGTTTTTAAATTATTGTAAGTTAATAGCAAATAAGGTAATTAAGAAGAATAAATAAAGTTAGTATTAAGAGATCTGTAAATTATATTTAAGAATATAATGTAAACAGCTCCACCAATCTAGCAGAAAAGTAGATCAAAGCAAAATGATAAATGTAGATATAAATGTATTAAGGATGTTAGATATATGTAAAATAAGAAAAAAAAAAAGAACCTAAATAAGAAAAATTCCCTGATCTCTGTGTAATTATATATAGAGGTATCAATAAGTAAAAGCTATGTGATAATGCTGCATGAACTAGATTAAGAGTAGTAGGACTCCCGAACGAAAACCCGGAGTTCTCTACAACCTCTATAATATAAAGGACAAGATATAAAATAAAACTTAGAATTCAAGTCCGTGTCAAGCTGAAAATGTCTCTGACCTCCATGTCAGAGGGAAACAGCAAAACATACATAAAAAAAACCAGCATATCGGTATTCTATGATGGATGATGTATTTCGGATATAGCGCATAATTACATGCCTTAATTATTCCTCCTTCTTATCACTATTAGACAACTAGGCGGCCGGGAGGCCCTCACCATTTTTTTGTCGACATTCCATTCATTCGACCCAACCGTTTTGCTTTGTTTTTCGTAATTCGAACAGCAAAGGAGTGAAATAATTTGCCGGCGTCCGTATTTCCGGCCGATTATCTTTACGATTGTTACGCTAAGACAGTGCGATTTACAACCATCTAAAGTTTCATCACCACTTATCACTAGGTGTTTGTGATCAAGCACAAATTATAAAGTGAATGCGTAATAACATAAAAACCTCTGTTGTGTATAAAACATCGTCAAGTTTGTTCTAACTAGATTAAATTAAGAATATAAGCTCCTTAGCGGTCCTCTATTTTATCTTTTGCTTACATTTCTAATTCTCCTCTATATTTCTATAAGTGTAAGTACCGGACAGGTGTTGATTATAAAGATTTATGGCCATAATCTAACCTTTCTAGAATTATTATGTATAATTTACACTGACAGCTTTCTAACAATACCTGCTTTAGGAACCGTAATTAATAATCGTTGTATGCAAATGAAACTCCCTTGCTTAATGTAAGAGTACCTTCAGAGAAGTCAGACTATGTGTAAATTGAGCTTAGCATAAATTATGCGAACAAAGGTTCAGCTGAAATATTGTGCTTGTGTTCAATGTGGATAACATTAACTGAATAAGCATTTAAATGAAATTTAATAAAAAAACTACATGAGTTTGCCACTGATACCCGGTAAACTTGGGATTGCAATCGGAGTTTCTGAAATAAGGCACCAATTAATTTTACTTAGAAACGTAGATTCAAAAAATGCAAATTATTAATAAAAAAACAGTGTGCGTCGTGAAGACACACAATAGAAGTGAAACTTTTGTATTAAAGGGAAACATTCCAATTATTCATCAATGACCTGATTAGTTTCACATCAAAAAATAGTGTTATAAACTATAATATGAATATAAAAATATCTGTGAAATAAAAAAGATATAAATTCGAAGAAAGTAATAATCAACCTTGTCGATTTAAAATAAACCTCTTCACCTTTCCGTTTTAAATATAATGTAGGCACACTGAACGTTCTGCGTTCCTGGCCGATCATATTCGAGTTTATGTGTGAATTTCAAATGTCATATTTTTTAAAACAACTGAATCTAATTTCATCAAAATAATTTTTGGCGCGAATATCATGTCAATCTCTTGGTAAAGAGTAATTGTGTTCTGTGGTAATTCATTTTTTTTTATCACAAGTTGAATTCGTCATTCGTAGAAAAAATGAAATTAACTCCAAAATACTTTAAGGCGATGATATCATAGGATTTTAAAAATTCAATCTCTTCGCAAGCTTGCACTGCTCATCTTCAAAAAGCTTTTTGAATACGAGAAGTCGTCTTCAAAATGATTTTTGAAGGAAAGTCCCGCACTTGAGCACCGAATATCACAGGGCGTTTGTATGAAGAATTCGACCGTGGCTCTGTTTCTTTCCATGATGAAATTCATAAATGAAGATCGGATGAACCCTCAACTGCTCTGAGAAAAATGTGCAGCAGTTCTACAGTTGCAGACGACTAAATGAAGAAAACCAGCGCATCATCTATGAGGAGGTTCGATTTTTTTTTTAAACGTTACCCCATATTTCTCCTGTATCGTGGAAGCAGTTTACAAACATAAATTGCACGAGGACAAAAATCCAGACCCGGAACAATTTTTTGTAGGTCATACAAATACTTGTTCCGTGCGGGATTCGAACCCGCGACCCCCAGCGTAACAACTCATTGGTAAGCCACTGCGCCACGGAGCCGTCAAATCGTATCAAAGCCGTAAAATTTACATCAACATTCAAAAGTTAGACAACTTTGTTGCCACTGGACTCCTCATGAACTCAGGCTCGAGTTGATTGGTGTATAAAAATGTTGTTTAAGTATGATCACGGGCATTCAAATGCTGTTTTATGATATTATTGTGACAGGCGATGAAACATAGATATATTGTTACATTCCGGAAAGAAAACAACAGTCTCCTGTATGGATGTTCGAAGGAGACAGCAAATCAACAAAATTGAGGCAAGCAAGAAACATGAGCAAAAAAATAATTGTATTTTTATTTACCGCGGGTCCTGTCTGGTACGATGCCACTTGATGAACAGAAAACAGAAGATAGTTAATTCTGAGTGGTAAACCGCCATTTATTTACCTAGTGTTTTTAAAAAAGTAAGGTAAAAACGACCAAGAACTCACATATAATTGCACCATGACAATGCTTCGGCACACACCGTGACCCATCCCAAAAACAGTTCAGACCTCACATCGTGCGACTTGCTTATTTTTCCAAAAATTAAAAATTTTATCTGTGTGTCTGTCTATGTTGTCCATTATAATTCTGCTTATATGGATGGCGCATTGTCGCTTTAACCTATTGATCTGTTGAGTTTTGTCACTAACTCTTATCTAATATATAAAGATTAATATTTGTTTGTTTATTCGTATTATATGCTCTGCCATACCATTCATC
Source organism: Parnassius glacialis (assembly GCA_033319125.1). Lineage (NCBI taxonomy): Eukaryota > Metazoa > Arthropoda > Insecta > Lepidoptera > Papilionidae > Parnassius > Parnassius glacialis. Next base: position 16,947,500 of record JAVANC010000009.1, read on the forward strand.
ACATTGCGATAAAACTTTATCAACTTATTGCTGGCACTTCTGCGAAGGTTATAAGCATAGTGCTTACAGTTAACTTACAGTAGATGGTGCGCGTTTCGTACCTTAATATTAATTTAAAAGTTATAAGTCATTGAACTTCATTGAACTTCAATATAAATATAATGTATTATCATACCTAATTAAACAACATAACTCTTCTAAATTTTAAACGATATTTCCACAATTATTTCGACTGCGGCAGCACCGTGTCTGCTACCAGCTAGTCTAATATATAAAAAAATATTTTGTTTTTTCGTATTTTACGCGCATGCATACCGTACATCAGATAACTCTGAAATTTTGTCAACGTATTGCTTGCACTTGCGCGAAGATTATAAGCGTAGTAGGTACAATTAGCTAACAGTAGTTGGCACGTATATTGTACCGGCAAATTTATTTGAGTTATATATATGATTCAATTTCAATGAATATATTATCATTCTAATTAAATTATATAACTCTTCCAAATTTCGAACAACTTTATTTTGTCTGCGGCAGCAACGCGTCGGGTACCAGTGAGTATTGTAATAAATAAAAATCAATAATTGGTTGTTTATTTCTTTGTTCGTCTTCTATGCGTTCCTATTCTATTCCTGGCCGAACTGACCCATTATGCCGCAAGTATAACATAGCTGCGATGTGGTTGTATCACGCTTTCCCTCTAATTTCATCCCAAGTGCCTACAACACATTCGTGAATTAAAATCTCCTCAAAGAATGAAATACATTTCGAAAAAATAAGATCAGATTTCGCAACAAAAAACCCAAGTGTTTCCGATATAATATAGCCTAGATTACTCCTGGATTATAATTAGTTCAGCTATTCCGATCAACCCCGACATACAGACAGACAAAAAATTTAAAAATCGTTTTACATGTCATTAACATGCAAATAACCCTCACAGCTCAATAAAAAATCAGTTATTTTGATATTACAAACAGAAACTTCAATTGTATTCATATGTATAAATACTGACTAATTATTAACTTTGAAATAACGAAAAGCGTATTGATGTACTATTTTTTACCAAGCATTAAAGTTCTGTAACCTAAGAATGGTACATGTGCTTATTGATCCCTTAAAAGTTAACTGCTGAACTTCATCTTCATCATCATCATTACAGCCATACATAGGCCTCCTTCAAGGAATACCATAAAGCACGGTCCTGAGCCACCTACATCCATCGACTTCCTGCATGTCTTACCAGGTCGTCACTCCATTTAGTGGGGGGACGCCCTATACTTCGTCCGCTGGTACGAGGACGCCACTCATGAACTTTATTCCCCATCGGTTGTTAGTTCTTCGAACTATATAGATAGTAGTAGGTACAAGAAGTCTCGCGCCATTAGTACACATCCCAGTAGCCTATATGGACTTTTAACATCAAACATAATATGTTAAATGACTCATAAACGGACGAGGTAATAAAATATCATAAATTTTTACCCAATTATAAAACATAATAGGTACTAAAAGTTAAGCATTATTGAAGAAAATACGTTAATATGCAATAAAAAATTATTTTTATATTTAGTACTGAATTTCAAAATCTTTAGAGTATTTCACTTTAACTGAATAAAATAGTCGAAAGGACTCGAGCATTTAGCATGGAGTAATCTTATTAATAAACGTCCATTAACACCATTCCATTTCGTGTTCGATCGATAACAATCTAAAGACGATACTATTACAGGCTTACTTACGATGCAAACCCAATTTAAAAAAGTTCTATTTGCTGTTCTGATACTGCAAAATTGTTTTTGATTATTTTTCTTAGGTGGAAATCATAAGTTTTCTTGTCGACAATTAATATAACTATAATATTAATATTTCCTTTAAAATGACACCAATATCTCAATGTTATTTACTCAATATAGATAAACATATAATATTTACTCAATACAAATTTTAATAAATAAATAAAAATAAATTTTAATAAATTCTAGACCCATCTTAACATTTATTTCGGTTATAAATGGCTAGCAACATCTTGATAGTAAAGCATTATTTTATATTTAGCATTTATTTAACAAAAAAAAACGATTAGAATACAATTTAAACAACTTATAATCATTAAACGATGATCGCGTATAGTGATTAAAATTTCGAGCTAAATTACGAGTATTACATGTAAACGTTTTGGAATTGTCGCAATAATACATATTTCCTAAATAAAATATCTTCACAATTAATTTGATGTAGAATAACATTAGAAATAACGTATAAAACAGAAATCATCATATTTTTGATCGAGTTCAACACACTTTAACAGTCCACAAACAAAAATGTTGAAAATGAACTTGTCATTTTCACTTTTTTTCTAAATATTTTGTTACTATTACACAGATAAAATTCACTCTCAAAGATGACAAAGGAGACGGTCCAAAATTGTATGAAGCGTAGGCCTAGTTTTGTACTAGTATGGAAATAAATTAAAATAAAATATTAAACCACTTTTGATCATTCAAATCCACGAATTTGCCTTAATTTCAGTGCAATTAATATTTTATTTTCACCAATAAATGCAACACTAATGGCGGATTGATGTCGTTTTGATTTGACGTTAGCTGTCATCTCTGAAATATACTCTCGGGTAGAATCTACTAGTTAGTCTGTGATATACTCATCACAAATTATAATGTTGTATGTACAAGACTACTACTCATATCACCTATAGCCTATCAGGCAGATTTATTATGTAAAATAGCTAAAATGTCTCGAAATTAGTATGAAAGTAGGGCAAAAAAGTTGTATTTTTTTATCAAAACACGAATAAAGTGTATTATAGATTGTGTATGTGCTTTTTTGGTCTTAAAACAACTAACTTTCTTGTTGATATTTGCATATCATAAATGCAGTTCAGGAGAAAACAAATGTAAAAAGTACTACCTAATTCCAGACAAGAAAATTGTTGAAATAAATCAACGGTGCCTACGCACAAAATTATTTCATTGCATTCATTAATGTGTAATAATGCACACTTCACCTCATTTTAGTGCCAGATAGCTCAAAGCCGAGAATAGAGGGTAACTCCGTTTCTCAACCCTAAAAAATCCACCCTGAGATACTACTTTATTGCACTAATCTTATAGAATATATTTAACTTATTTTACCTTAAAGTGGCTGTTTTAAGGTGGATAAACAGAATAATCCTGAATACTAATTTTTTTACTTTTAATCCTGAATACTAATAGTTTACTCCAGGCGCTGAGAGCGCCTACTCAAGGCGCAGCGTGTGCCTACTCTGGGCGCTGCGTGTGCCTACTCCAAGCGCTGCGTGTGCCTACTCCAAGCGCTGCGTATGCCTACTCCAGGCGCAGCGTGTGCCTACTCTGGGCGCTGCGTGTGACTACTCCAAGCGCTGCGTGTGCTTACTCCAGGCGCTGCGTGTGCCTAGACCAGGCGGTGCGTACCACCACCGCCAAGTGCGGTATGCCACTTTGATTTTCAGGCTCCGTTTCAGTATTCATCTATCTTTATTATTTTTTTTTAAAAAAATTGTAATTCACGTCACCCATCACCATCATCATACTTCATTTTTTTATATAAAATTGTAAATATCTTTTTAAAATTTTAAATAAATTATTCATTTGTTCTTTTTTTTTTTTGTTGTTTCGTTATTGTTAGGTTAGGTTCTTTTGTTTTTTAATTGTTGCGTCACGACAAACAAAACAAAAATAACAACCTTAAATATAATTATCAGTTCCCACGAAAACTTTAGACAGTTACCCAATGAAGTTGTGGCTTTGAGGTGTCAGTGTGTGCGCGCATCGTAACAACTTCATGGTGTCATTTTTAGCTATCGGTGTGCGCGCGCATCGTAAAAAATTCACTCGTATAATTTTTCCCAAACGCCCCATAAGAAGTATGACTTCAAAAATATTAAAGTGGAAAGCTCTTACGGGCTAAGTATTCATCACAACTGCGATATTTTGCTTTAACCCTCTATACTGATACAAGAATTTCTTACTTAGTAAAAAAAAGTGAACCCACAAAAATGTATTCGTTATATATTTTTGTAATTTTTGCCATTTTGTAATTGTAACTTTGTGAATATGGGTAGGAACTGAATCCCGACACACAGCTATTGCTAGTTCGGGAGTCAGGGCTTCAAATTTGTAGTCTCAATATGGTTTTATTCAATAAATAAATTTATTATTATTATTATTATTATATCCAAAACTAATCCATTTTAAAAGCCAATGATAGATAAAACTATTTTAAAATTATATAAACATTAACTTTATTAGTTAAATAATAGGTATAGTGATGTAGTAGTAATAGTTAACGCTATGGCTTCTCTCCTCCTGTGGTTGCTCTATGGATTTAAATGACTATTTTCTTGTTAAATATATACATCAGGGGCTGCTCATAAAAGTTTGAAGAAAAATTATACCTTTAGAGGTGTTCATTCATCATTTAAAGGATAGAAAAATAGAGAATGAAATTTTAACGTTACTATTTAAACCACACTTTAGTTGTTCTCTTGGACTTGTGATATTCCTTAGTACATTGAAAAGGAATAAAAACTAAAACTATTAATAAAAATTAAAGCCCACTTCAAATTACTAAAAATAATCAAATAATTTTCACATAATTAGCTTCGGAAGTCGGGGCTTCAATTCTTCTATACACTATATGTTAGCACTCACTTCAGAATCTATTATGTGAAAATTATTTTATTAGATTAAATAGCGCTAACAATTATCGCAATTACGTGCTCTAACACTCTTATAACTCCCGATTTGACCCAAACTTATATAGATTTATTATATTTTAGCACATAGATTACTATCCAATCACAACAAAGTAACATAATCTATAAAAATAAATAAAATTGAAGTGTTTGTTTGTAATTTTAAAATAACAGCTTTTTACTAAATGCATATGAAAGTACGAGTATATACTACGGTACTAATAACAAAAAACAATTTTTAAAATTTTTGTCTGTATGTCTGTCTGTTTGTTCCAGCTAATCTCCAAAACGGCTGGACCGATTTTGACAGGACTTTCACTAGCAGATATCAGATGTTATAAGGAGTAACTTAGGATACTTTTATTTAGAAAAAGAATTAGGGTTCCACGCCAAAAAAAAATTATGAAATCGTAATAAATACCACGCGGGCGAAGTCGCGTGGGATAGCTAGTGTGCCATAAAAGGACACTCATGTAGTCTGAGATTGTAGCACCTCTTGTCCTTTAAAGTGTTATAACTGCTGTACAACAGCCTCGTCAACTACGAATACTACTGATAAGTAGAAGAGAAAAAACTGATCTACTTATTTGACGAAACATAACACTAGGGTCGTGTAGTGGCAGCGTAAAAGAAAAGTAAGAAGCAAAGTTAGGAAATGCTAAAAATGCCTTATGGCTTCCAGTACATGGCAGTACAGACATTTCGTTTACACCAGGCATAAACAACCAGATCGACGACGCGACGGTCAGCTGCGGCAAAGGTATGATGCACCTTAGCACTGCGATTGTAAATCCGTGACGATTAAAGCAAATCCTTCTTAAAGGAATGACACACGTCCAGAAGACGACTTTTATCGGTTTAGAAAGAAGATGAAGATGAGCCGTAGAAGTGGGTCGCAACAGTTTAAGTCTCGGTAAAATTCAATAGTACATGGAAGCGCTTGTAGCGCGAACTAAATATGTGCGTGAACTGAATACCGAAATATCATCTCATAATCTGAATAATAACTATTGAAGATATTTACCTATGAAATTGACGTTTTGCAGTACTGACCAATTCAAATCAAAATAATTTTTGTTTGGCTAAGAATTCTAATTTCAAATTAATTTTATTTCAAAATTAGTCATTTGTTTAATGATTAGCGTTATGTTCTCATCGCATTTGAATCTTTCTCAGCATCATGGATACGGTAAAAATTCGAGTAATTATGGAATATGACCGTATATATATATACTGTCGTGACAGCAACGTGGCACAAGCGGCACGCCACATCAATGAGGTTTACGGAGCGAATACTACAAACGAACACACCACTGGTCATTGGTCTGCCCGCTTTCGTTCTGGAAACTTAACCCCGTGGTAGTCTGAAAACTTTGGTCGAAATTGACTAATTAAAGGCGATTGTGGAAGCTAATGATACTCAATCTACGGCTGAATTGAATAACTATATTGATCCATTTGCATCAAATTGGCAATGTAAAATAGCTTGGCAAATGGGTGCCCCACGAACTCAATCATCACCAGCGCGAAGTACGCGTCGAGACGTACCTTACACTGCTCAACAGGCACACAAACGAAGCAATTTGAACCGCTTTGTTACGTGCGACGTAAAATGGATTCTGTTTGACAATCGCAAGTGATCACCAAGTTAGTTAAATAATACCCTAAACGAAAACTTACCCCTAGAAAACTGACTGGTGGTCTAGCAGTGGTGTGATTGGATGAGTATTACTGCAGATGTGTACTGTGAAGAACTGAACACAATGATGGAGAAGTTCGCACGTCTCCGTCCAGCTTTGGTCAATCGGTCATACTGCATAACAGACGTTCGCAAAGTTACAAGAGCTGGAGTTGGAAGTTCTACGTCATCCGCCGTATTCCTCAGGCCTTGCGCCTCCAGACTTCTACTTTTTCCAGACTTCTACTTTTTCCAGAATTTGAATAACTTTTTTGCGGGACACAAATTCAATATTCGAGAGGCAGTACAAGTCGCCTTTGAAGAATTTGTTGCCTCCCGTCCAGCTGATTTCTTCAAGAAATGCATCAATAAGCTGCCATTGCGTTGGCAAAGATGCATCTATTGCATAGGGTACTCTGATTAATAGAAATAAAAATATAGAAAAAAAATTACGTCAACTTATTTCATAAAAAACGGCAATGTCATGGGCAAAGACCTAATAATTAATAAATAATAATTAATGGAAAAATTAATATTTTTGATTTAGTTGCATTTCTGTTTGTTAGTCCAAAAAAACAAAAAAGTACTTTCACATTTTTAATATTTACTTACATTTTTACCTTTTTACTGCCACCTAAATGGCGTTTTCATTAAGTAAGGTAAGGTGAGGCACGTTTGATGGCGCTAATCAACTCATAACTCAATCAAAGGTATTAGCACCTCACTGCAGTAACTACCTAGACAATATTGATATAAAATGGACTTCAGATTTAAACGAAAATGACGGTCCATTCCAAAGTAAAAGACTTAAGTAGAAGTTAGCATACTTTTTTAAAGAGCAGTTACATTTGCAAACAATCATAAGCGGTAACCATTGTGTGTGTCGCAATGGTTGCCACTTACTCGAATCTATTTTCTTATATCCTTTTAAAGGAGTTAGCAGAATCTATTCAAGAACTTAGTTCTTGCAGACTCACTTAAGGTAGCTGTAATCTGCAAAAAAGTTGGCAATAGCGCTACTCTTTATATATATTATTATTCTTTATTTATATAGTTATTATTTATTATAATACATTTAACTTAACGCGAACGACATTAATTTCTTGAGTAAAAAGGACCACATGATATTTACGCAAAAGGTACATAGAAACTTAAGTTTTTTTTTTATGAAAAGAGTTATTCATGCTGTAAGTACTAGGCACTAATACAACCGACGACACGTTGGTGGTTGCCAGCGGGGTCACCTTCGAAAGGGCCAAAGCCAAAGCCTCTATGCAGGAGTGATACGGTCCGCAACCTTGTACGGGGTGCCTGTTTGGGCGAAAAGGCTGACCATCCAACGCTATAGAGTTTAAATCTATAGGGTACAGCGGAGGATGGCCATACGGATCATGCGTGGATACCGTACGATATCCTTTCAGGCGGCGACAGGCCTGGCTCGCTTTCCACCTCTGGACATACTGGCGGACATGGATCCGAGGGTTTACGTTTATGAGGTGTTCGAAGAAGTCAAGCGGCAGGAACGACTTAACGCATTTGTAACGTGGCGTGCTTGCCTCTCTGAAGAGCGTTATGCGCGCAAACGCGTTAGTGAAGCAATCCTGCCGCACTTTGAAGCCTGGATGCATCGAAGAACAGGAAGACTCACCTACAGATTTACACAGATAATGATTGGACACGGGTGCTTCGGTGATTATTTGTGTAAGATTGGACGAGAAGTGACGGCAAACTGTTTCCACTGCGGTGGGCAAGAACAGGGCTCCGTATCCCATACGCTGGCAACATGCCCAGCATGGAAATGGGAGCGGACGGTCCTGGTAAGCCGAATAGGTTAGAACCTCTCCCTGCCAGCAGTCGTGTCGGCAATGCTGAGCAGGGACTCCGCGTGGAGGGCCGTAGCCGCCTTCTGTGAATCCGTTATGGTCCAGAAGGTGGCTGCTGAGCGGTGTCGGGAGAGGACAGATCCCGCTCGAAAACGATGCCACCAAGGTGTTCGTCACAGCCCTCCCCTTGATGATGGTGTTCCCCTGCCAGAAACGGGGCATCGGGGGTTACGGGCGCTCGAGGTGGGAGCCCCGAGTGTCTAGTGATGTAACACCTGAGGAGGACGGTGACTCGAAAGTGGTCTCGAGCACCATGATATCATTGCGAGGGTGCTGGGGGCAGTAAGGACTGCCCCCGGGACGTACTTTAATAGAGCAAAGCGAGAGAGGGACCCCGCTTGCGTTCCGAACGGAGGTCCCGGGACCTCTCATATACGCTGATTGAGACCACCGTGGGGTTTTGGCCGATAGGAGTCCGGCATAACCTTTGTGTTGCCCCCGCAGCAGAAGGTATCCATGACGATTTCCCCTCAATAAAAAGGCACTAATACAAGTCTGTAATGCTTTAGCTTAACCTAATTCTCTATTTCCTGCTCAGGCTACTCCCCTCCTATAACTAAATGTTTGTTCTGTTTTGTGTTGTCCATAACTCGTGTATTTAATTGTGTTCTGTTTTTAGCTACTTTATCACCTAATAACCGCCAACTGCTTTCCCACCGAAAGCTACGATGAGCCTCAAGACAAGATGTAACAAACCAATAACCAGATATTGGCAGAAATATTGTGACCTAACTGCAATACCTAGGAACATATTGAAGAAAAAAGGTCTGTAATGTCAGTAATTCAACTCCATAGTGTTAACCAGCTGTTATGGCAAAAAATGTTCATATACATATTATCTTTAAAATAGTGTAAAAAGACTAACTTTAATACTGTGGAATATAAGAGGCTGTTCCTTAAACTGTAGATATTTGTAAAATATTCTTGTAAATTTTTATATTTAAAATTAATTCTGCTTGGTTTCTTGTTGGTTCTATCCTGGAAAGATGTATTTTTTGAACTTGTGTTATAGTGCACTATAAATAACTTTCAATAGCTTTCAAATAATATAGACATATTGAACCAAAAATAGTAACCTATTTTATTATTGTATATAAATATCTTAACTGAATAGTTGCGTTTAGTTTAGATATTACTTTAGGTGTTGGTCGATACTAAATAAAGTTTATTTTCCAATTTTAACCTAATATCGACGTCCTTATAAACTTTGAAACCTTATGTTCAACCTTTGAAAGTATTAAACAGGCTGCCCTTATCGCTACATTATTTATTTGGGTTTATCTCTAGGAGTACGGAAATTTCAGGAAATATTAATTTTGGTCGAAGTGCTCCGATCATTTAGGATAAAAGCAAAATATTGTTTAATTATCTGTTACTTATTTATATGCATAATCTTTGAGCTTTATCATATTGTTTTTAAATATAATCGAATGTTTGACGATGTTGATGATGTTTTATTTTCACTTCATTTATTATTACCTAGCGAACCGCACTAACTTTGCCTGGGATTTGTTAAGATTGTGTTTAACTTAACAATTAACTTAGCAAAGTTAACTTAAAAACTAAACTTTGCCTAGTTTAGGCACGAGTTTTTCACCTAACAATAGAATTGTTTCAGATGTAGGCACATATTTTTTGTTGTTTTCTGAATGTATATTGTTGTTGAAAATATATAAATGAAATAAAAAAATTGTAGTTCATTAAAGAGCATTTATTTTATCAATATTTAAAGTGAAAACTTTTGAAGTAACAACTTCTTTAGGCACGTTGAGCACTTTTGGGATGGGGATTAGCACTGAACTGGCGTGACCGTCAGCCTCAGATAGAGAGAATATATAAATCAATATTTTTCCTGTAAAACAGTGCAATGAATTAAAATTTTATAACTATATTAATACGATGATAAAAATAATTTCTAAAAAAAAAATACTTCCTAAATATTTTCCTTAACATACCAAATATAATGTTTACAAGTTTGTGAAGCTAAGAAGCTTTCACTTTTGACGTGCAGTCTTACGACTGAAATATTTTTAAGTGACCAAGTTTTGGGGTAAAATATGGCCTAGATTACTCCTGGCATTGCTTTTTATTTGTTCGTAAAGTTTCATTACAATCGCTAAAAGCTGTCCATCCAGGCAAGATAAGCAGAGAGGTAGACAAAAATTATGAAAATGGTTCTTCATGTCTTAATTGCATGTAAATAACCCATCTCAGCTCAATAGCATAAGGCAGTAATTTCGATATTACAAACAGACACTTACATTTTATTTATTTGTATATAATATCAGCCTAAAACAGCAGCTTAAACCTGCTGTGTTACGTATGGTGAGTGTAGAGAAGCGGAGACCCTTTTTACCAGAAAAGAGGCATTCCATCTTAGTCCTCACGGCTGACAATGCATCCGCATTTTGAATCGCAAGCGAGGATAGATGTAGATGTCTATGGGCCACAGCGACCACTTACCATCAGGTGGACTGTGAAATAATATTGATTTATTATAATACAATTGTAGTACATTTTAGTCATAACCTTGAACTTGTGATATATTTAGACTACTCAAAAGGGTAAAAAAAATATTAATTTTATTAATGAAAATTAAAAACTAACCACAGTAACTAAAAACATTAAAATACTTTACGCACACAATACTTAGCTTCTGAAGTCGGGGCCTAAATGTTTCGACAGACTATTATGTCTTAGCATCGCTTCAGAAGCTTTACTGCAGTACATAGGCCGCTCCGTAAATTGCCTCATATGAAGAATATTTTCCATAGCTGCCACGCTTGATATGCGGGTTGGCAATCGCAATTTCTTATTTTCTAATTTCTATAAGAAGACGCTGCTGCCCATCTCCTAGTTTCTTTCCCTCTGTCGGCTTTTACGACACCCACAATATTCTTTGTTATTGAAGTCAATTTTTACTTTTAATGAAAAGTTTATTCTATGTAATCGATGGCGGAAAGTCCATTCGAAAACGTTGAAACCAAATTTCACAGAGCATCACAGAGAAGGAGCATGACAAGTGTGAAGGCCCACTAATGCATAGTGTGCAGCCTAGTGTGTATGGGTAAATTTTTCAAGTAAATCTTGCTAGTGTCGCATTTTTGGAAAAGCCTGTGGTGGCAAGCTGTGAACTTAGGAAATGTTGTTGATGTGACATGAAAAAGTCAGCCTCGAGCACCAGGCGCAGAGTAACCAGCATATTTATACTATAGATAGGGCTTTTAACTAACTCTACATAGAGTCTAAAACATTATAAGATTAAAACTATAGACTATTTTATTAGAATAAGTGTGACCAGCTATTGTACTTAGACCGTATTGAATTAAATTGAGAGAACGCAGACGACTCTAGGTAGAGCCTAGTGGATTGATTGGAGTAATTATATTATTTTATATTAGTTATTATATTAGTTTATTAAAAACTAACCGAGACCGAACTCTGAACTCTTAACTCTGAACATACCATAGCCGTGTCGACTGCAAAAAATATTTTATTATTTTTATATTATTTTATATACAACTTTTACAAACTTACTTTTTAATTTGACTTTTTATTTTTCTTTATTTTTATAAATATAAATTACGGTGATCAATTTTTGTGATCAAAAGACGCGTTACTTCTTAACATGTTCGGCATCCGTACTCCCGCTAAAAAGACCGAGGGCAGCGCCAGGGACATGAGCCCTCAGGGTTCTCCAAATGGGACAGAAAAAGCAGGACTTTCTCCAAAGAATAATCAAAAGGCGATGGCCTCAAGTGTGAGGAGAAGTATAGGAGAATGGGAGACGGGGAAAATAGACACAGAAGCCGGAACACATAGCTCTCCTAAAAAGGTTGCCCCGCCTGCTCGCCTGAAACAAAAAACCATGCTGCCTCAGGAAGCAAAGGGAACAACCCGCAAAGTGCAAGACGAGCCAACAGAAGGCTCACCAAAGATGGGGAGTACAAAATACGTAGATCGTCTGACAGAGGCCCGTGCATGCCTCCATAAAGCAAAATTGCACCTTGGCAATTCACGCAACCTAAGGACAGACATCAAAACTGAGGTCACTCAGGCTATAGAAAGACTTTACCAGCTAGTTAAGGAGGCAGAGACAGTAAAGAGCATAGGAAAAGAGAGAAAATTAAGGGAAGAGGAGAAAAAAGATGAGTTGAAGGAAGGTGAAAGCAGAACATCAGAGGAGCATATTAAATTAATAAAAAAGTTAGATGAACATGGAAAACTTCTTGAAGAAAACAACAAAGAGATTGGAAAACTAAGGGATGAATTGAAAAAACAAGAAAGTAAGGAAGATAGAGGAACGTACGCGAGTATACTAGCTGGGAACCCAAAAATAGTACCCTCGGAAAATAAAGCCATGCATTCGGTGGCTATAACATCGACCGATGAAAAAGAGACCGGAGATCAGGTGATAGATACAATAAGAAAAGTAATAAACGCAAAAGAGGAAGGGCTCAAAATAGATAAGATAAGGAAAGCAAGGGACAGGAAAGTGATAGTGGGATGTTGTACTCAGGAAGAAATAAACAAAGTCAAGGAAAGAATAAAGAATGCAAGTAAACATCTAAATGTAGAAGACATAAAAAATAAAGACCCACTTGTAATTCTGAAAGATGTGCTCCAATACAACTCAGATGAAGAGATAGTTAAGGCAATTAGAGTTCAGAACAAACAACTATTTAAAGACTTGGAAGACATTGACGATAGAATAGAAATAAAATACAAGAAATAGACCAGGAATCCGCACACGTCCCACATTGTGATGAAAGTCTCGCCCCAATTATGGATTCGTCTCACAGAAGCAGGAGTGATTCACGTAGATCTCCAACGAGTGAGGGTAGCAGACCAATCCCCACTGGTACAATGCTCACGGTGCTTGGGGTATGGACATACCAAACGCCTATGCAGTGAGACAACAGAGGTCTGCAGTCACTGCGGAGGCCCACATCTCAGGATAGAATGTGCCGACTGGCTTTCCGGAGAAGTCCCATCATGCAGAAACTGCATAAAGGCAAAAATTGAAAGTAAGGAACACAATGCGTTCAGTTCGGATTGTCCGGTGAGAAGGAGATGGGAGACCCTAGCACGATCCACCGTAGCTTATTGCTAAGGTAGTGTCAAGGTCTAACAGAAACCTCCGCACTGGCAAACACCGATATCACGCGATCCAGGCAAACCTCCAGAGAAGCGAGTTAGCCACGGCCGAAATGATTGCAGAAGCGACCTGGAAAAAGATATCGTTCGCTCTGGTCCAGGAGCCCTACATAGGTCGTATTGGGGAGATGAAGTACTACCCGGGGACACGAATAATACAATGTCACAGAGAACCCAACACCGAAAAGGTGATCAAGGCTGCCATTGTAATGTTCGACGACACCATTAACATAACCCAGTGTCCCGGTCTTACAACGGAAAATATAGCAGTCGCCAAGCTGAGGACAGGGACCTGGGAGATGGGAGTGGTGTCTGTCTACCTGGAGTGCGACAAGCCAATAGACCCATACCTGGACACGATTGAGAAGGCCGTGGAGGCTCTGGGGACTGTGAACGTGATATTAGGTGGAGATGTGAACTCATGGAATAGCTGGTGGGGAAGCCGGGAAACGAATAGTAGAGGAATGGAGGTGGCTGCCAAGCTCGACGAATTGGGGCTGCATATACTCAACAGGGGAACTGATCCCACTTTTGATACCATCAGGGGTGGAAAAAGATTCTCCAGTTGTGTTGACATAACTACCTGTTCGACGAGCCTACTTGGGAGGGTAGAAAACTGGAGACTATCTGAAGAAATAACCAGTTCGGATCACAGGGCAATCTTATTTGACATATACTTAAAAAAATCAGTAGGTACAGATGTAAACAGAACAACTAGAAAATATAACACAAAGAAGGCAAACTGGAGCGAGTTTCGTGAGAAACTCCTCCAGCTTTGGAGTAGTAAATTAATAAACAAAATAGAAATAGATAAAATAGACACCAGAGAAGAACTTGAAATAAAAATAGAAGAAGTCACAGTAACAATAACCGAAACATGTGAAAAATACATACCCAAATTACAAAACAAACAACGTATAGGATTGCCCTGGTGGACTGAAGAACTAACACAACACAAGAAGAAAGTCTCCAGACTAAAACGTCGAATATCATACGCAGCTCCAATTCGTCGAGAGTGGGTTGTGGAGCAGTACCTCAACGCAAAAGAAGAGTACCAGCAGGAAGTGAAAAGGGCACAAACTTCTAGCTGGAAGGACTTCTGCAGTAGACAAGAGCGAGAGTCAATGTGGGACGGAATTTATAGAGTAATAGGCCGTACAAAACAAAGGCAGGAAGACCTTCCTCTTGCTCTGAACGGGAAAACAATGGGAAACGAAGAGTCAGCAAAGATTCTGGCTGAAACTTTCTATCCGGAAGACAACACTAGGGATGATAATGCAGAACACAGGCACACAAGAGAGTTAGCGAAAGTAGTAAATGAAGGGTCACATGATGATTCATATGACCCACCTTTTACGATGGAAGAGCTAGAGTGGTCTGTGTCTAGTTTCAACCCCAAAAAGGCACCAGGATACGATGGTCTCACAGCTGACATCTGCGAAGTAGCAATTACTCTGGATCCAACAATGTTTTTGGCGCTGGCCAATAAGTGTTTCAGTCTGGCATACTTCCCCAAAAAATGGAAAGAGGCAGTAGTAGTAGTGCTGCGGAAGCCGGGGAAAGTAGACTACACACATCCCAAGTCTTATAGACCGATTGGACTGCTCCCTGTCCTGGGAAAAATTTTTGAAAAGATGCTAGTTAGAAGGGTTAAATGGCACATTGTACCCAAAATCAGCCTGAAACAATATGGTTTCATGCCGCAGCGCAGTACGGAGGACTCCCTCTATGACATGATACGGATCATAAAAGATGAGCTAAAAAGGAAGAAGCTGATCATATTAGTATCTTTGGACATAGAGGGAGCCTTCGATAACGCATGGTGGCCGGCAATAAAATGCAGACTAGCAGAGACGGGGTGTCCGATAAATCTTAGGCGCCTCATAGATAGTTACCTGGAAGATAGAACAGTCTGCATCAGGTACACGGGAGCGGAATGGGCCAAAAAGACTACAAAGGGATGTGTTCAAGGTTCTATAGGGGGTCCTTTATTCTGGAATTTGCTCCTTGACCCACTATTAAAGGAGTTAAACGGCAAAGGGGAATATTGCCAGGCTTTCGCAGACGATGTGGTCCTGATTTTCTCCGGGGACAGGGCATCCGAAGTGCAGGATAGAGCCAATGCAGCCCTCGAACGTGTTCAGAAGTGGGGAGTCAAAAACAAGCTTAAATTTGCGCCGCAAAAAACGAAAGCCATGGTCATTACGAATAAGATAAAGTATGACTCACCACTTCTGAAAATTGGCGGGGAAGATATTGCATTGTCCAAGGAAATGAAAATACTCGGACTTACGATAGATGACAGGTTGTCCTTCAACACACATGTGAGGAATGTGTGTTGTAAGGTACAAAACCTATATTGCCAGCTATCGAGGTCCGCTAAGATCAATTGGGGCCTTAACCCTGAGATTATCAGGACCATTTACGTTGCGGTGACGGAGCCAATTATTTTGTACGCGGCTAGTGTATGGGCACCGGCAACATACAAGCTAAAAATCAAAAAGCAGCTCGACATGGTACAACGGGGGTTCGTTCAGAAAATTATAAAATCTTATAGAACCGTATCACTACACTCGGCCCTGCTACTCGCTGGGCTGCTTCCCTTGGACCTAAGAGTTCGGGAAGCAGCCTTGCTTTATGAAATAAGGAAAGGCTTCTCCCAGCGAGTGGTAGGGTATCGAGATGTGGAGAGAAAAGTAGAATACTGTAAAACACCTCACCCGGCGAATCAGGTTGGGCTGCAATTTACATGCCTGGAGGACTGTGTACAAGTTGAACAACATGACAATAAGAGTCTAAAAATTTACACAGATGGCAGCAAGATCGAGGGGAAAGTCGGCGCTGCGTTATCTATTTGGAATGACGCAGCGGAGACAAGTACCCGAAAAATAAAGTTGGAAAACTTCTGCACAGTCTACCAGGCGGAGTTGCTGGCCATATTTGAAGCTACAAACCACGCACTTAAGGATCAGGCCAAGAGTTGCAATATTTATAGCGACGCAAGATCTGCTCTCCAGACAGTTGTCCAGACCGTTTCTCTCCATCCCCTAGCGGCAAAAATTAGAAAAAACATTTCGGAGGCACAAAAACAAGGTAAATCTATTAAATTATTTTGGATTAAAGCACACGCAGGATTGGAGGGAAACGAGAGAGCAGATCAATTAGCAAAAGAGGCCGCATTAAAAATAAAAAGAAAACCGGAATATGATAAGTGCCCGGTTTCATTCGTCAAGAGACAGATCCGACAAGACTCACTTCACGAATGGAACCGACGTTACATGGAAGGCGAGACGGCCTCTGTAACAAAGACATTTTTCCCAGACAGCATAAGGGCCTATCCTATTATAAGAAAGCTAACAATAGACCCACTAATGGTACAAGTGATGACAGGACATGGCGGGTTCTCACAATATTTGCATCGGTTCAAGTGTCGGGAGAGCCCGGCATGTCCCTGTGATCCAAATGAAGAAGAAACTGTACTGCACATAATAAGAGTATGTCCCATGTATAATAAGGAAAGGAATAGCATAGAAATGGAATTAGGAATAAAAGTAGATAAGAATAATATATGTCAAATAGTAAGTAATAAGCACAATAGAAGTAGGTTTTTAAATTATTGTAAGTTAATAGCAAATAAGGTAATTAAGAAGAATAAATAAAGTTAGTATTAAGAGATCTGTAAATTATATTTAAGAATATAATGTAAACAGCTCCACCAATCTAGCAGAAAAGTAGATCAAAGCAAAATGATAAATGTAGATATAAATGTATTAAGGATGTTAGATATATGTAAAATAAGAAAAAAAAAAAGAACCTAAATAAGAAAAATTCCCTGATCTCTGTGTAATTATATATAGAGGTATCAATAAGTAAAAGCTATGTGATAATGCTGCATGAACTAGATTAAGAGTAGTAGGACTCCCGAACGAAAACCCGGAGTTCTCTACAACCTCTATAATATAAAGGACAAGATATAAAATAAAACTTAGAATTCAAGTCCGTGTCAAGCTGAAAATGTCTCTGACCTCCATGTCAGAGGGAAACAGCAAAACATACATAAAAAAAACCAGCATATCGGTATTCTATGATGGATGATGTATTTCGGATATAGCGCATAATTACATGCCTTAATTATTCCTCCTTCTTATCACTATTAGACAACTAGGCGGCCGGGAGGCCCTCACCATTTTTTTGTCGACATTCCATTCATTCGACCCAACCGTTTTGCTTTGTTTTTCGTAATTCGAACAGCAAAGGAGTGAAATAATTTGCCGGCGTCCGTATTTCCGGCCGATTATCTTTACGATTGTTACGCTAAGACAGTGCGATTTACAACCATCTAAAGTTTCATCACCACTTATCACTAGGTGTTTGTGATCAAGCACAAATTATAAAGTGAATGCGTAATAACATAAAAACCTCTGTTGTGTATAAAACATCGTCAAGTTTGTTCTAACTAGATTAAATTAAGAATATAAGCTCCTTAGCGGTCCTCTATTTTATCTTTTGCTTACATTTCTAATTCTCCTCTATATTTCTATAAGTGTAAGTACCGGACAGGTGTTGATTATAAAGATTTATGGCCATAATCTAACCTTTCTAGAATTATTATGTATAATTTACACTGACAGCTTTCTAACAATACCTGCTTTAGGAACCGTAATTAATAATCGTTGTATGCAAATGAAACTCCCTTGCTTAATGTAAGAGTACCTTCAGAGAAGTCAGACTATGTGTAAATTGAGCTTAGCATAAATTATGCGAACAAAGGTTCAGCTGAAATATTGTGCTTGTGTTCAATGTGGATAACATTAACTGAATAAGCATTTAAATGAAATTTAATAAAAAAACTACATGAGTTTGCCACTGATACCCGGTAAACTTGGGATTGCAATCGGAGTTTCTGAAATAAGGCACCAATTAATTTTACTTAGAAACGTAGATTCAAAAAATGCAAATTATTAATAAAAAAACAGTGTGCGTCGTGAAGACACACAATAGAAGTGAAACTTTTGTATTAAAGGGAAACATTCCAATTATTCATCAATGACCTGATTAGTTTCACATCAAAAAATAGTGTTATAAACTATAATATGAATATAAAAATATCTGTGAAATAAAAAAGATATAAATTCGAAGAAAGTAATAATCAACCTTGTCGATTTAAAATAAACCTCTTCACCTTTCCGTTTTAAATATAATGTAGGCACACTGAACGTTCTGCGTTCCTGGCCGATCATATTCGAGTTTATGTGTGAATTTCAAATGTCATATTTTTTAAAACAACTGAATCTAATTTCATCAAAATAATTTTTGGCGCGAATATCATGTCAATCTCTTGGTAAAGAGTAATTGTGTTCTGTGGTAATTCATTTTTTTTTATCACAAGTTGAATTCGTCATTCGTAGAAAAAATGAAATTAACTCCAAAATACTTTAAGGCGATGATATCATAGGATTTTAAAAATTCAATCTCTTCGCAAGCTTGCACTGCTCATCTTCAAAAAGCTTTTTGAATACGAGAAGTCGTCTTCAAAATGATTTTTGAAGGAAAGTCCCGCACTTGAGCACCGAATATCACAGGGCGTTTGTATGAAGAATTCGACCGTGGCTCTGTTTCTTTCCATGATGAAATTCATAAATGAAGATCGGATGAACCCTCAACTGCTCTGAGAAAAATGTGCAGCAGTTCTACAGTTGCAGACGACTAAATGAAGAAAACCAGCGCATCATCTATGAGGAGGTTCGATTTTTTTTTTAAACGTTACCCCATATTTCTCCTGTATCGTGGAAGCAGTTTACAAACATAAATTGCACGAGGACAAAAATCCAGACCCGGAACAATTTTTTGTAGGTCATACAAATACTTGTTCCGTGCGGGATTCGAACCCGCGACCCCCAGCGTAACAACTCATTGGTAAGCCACTGCGCCACGGAGCCGTCAAATCGTATCAAAGCCGTAAAATTTACATCAACATTCAAAAGTTAGACAACTTTGTTGCCACTGGACTCCTCATGAACTCAGGCTCGAGTTGATTGGTGTATAAAAATGTTGTTTAAGTATGATCACGGGCATTCAAATGCTGTTTTATGATATTATTGTGACAGGCGATGAAACATAGATATATTGTTACATTCCGGAAAGAAAACAACAGTCTCCTGTATGGATGTTCGAAGGAGACAGCAAATCAACAAAATTGAGGCAAGCAAGAAACATGAGCAAAAAAATAATTGTATTTTTATTTACCGCGGGTCCTGTCTGGTACGATGCCACTTGATGAACAGAAAACAGAAGATAGTTAATTCTGAGTGGTAAACCGCCATTTATTTACCTAGTGTTTTTAAAAAAGTAAGGTAAAAACGACCAAGAACTCACATATAATTGCACCATGACAATGCTTCGGCACACACCGTGACCCATCCCAAAAACAGTTCAGACCTCACATCGTGCGACTTGCTTATTTTTCCAAAAATTAAAAATTTTATCTGTGTGTCTGTCTATGTTGTCCATTATAATTCTGCTTATATGGATGGCGCATTGTCGCTTTAACCTATTGATCTGTTGAGTTTTGTCACTAACTCTTATCTAATATATAAAGATTAATATTTGTTTGTTTATTCGTATTATATGCTCTGCCATACCATTCATCACATTGCGATAAAACTTTATCAACTTATTGCTGGCACTTCTGCGAAGGTTATAAGCATAGTGCTTACAGTTAACTTACAGTAGATGGTGCGCGTTTCGTACCTTAATATTAATTTAAAAGTTATAAGTCATTGAACTTCATTGAACTTCAATATAAATATAATGTATTATCATACCTAATTAAACAACATAACTCTTCTAAATTTTAAACGATATTTCCACAATTATTTCGACTGCGGCAGCACCGTGTCTGCTACCAGCTAGTCTAATATATAAAAAAATATTTTGTTTTTTCGTATTTTACGCGCATGCATACCGTACATCAGATAACTCTGAAATTTTGTCAACGTATTGCTTGCACTTGCGCGAAGATTATAAGCGTAGTAGGTACAATTAGCTAACAGTAGTTGGCACGTATATTGTACCGGCAAATTTATTTGAGTTATATATATGATTCAATTTCAATGAATATATTATCATTCTAATTAAATTATATAACTCTTCCAAATTTCGAACAACTTTATTTTGTCTGCGGCAGCAACGCGTCGGGTACCAGTGAGTATTGTAATAAATAAAAATCAATAATTGGTTGTTTATTTCTTTGTTCGTCTTCTATGCGTTCCTATTCTATTCCTGGCCGAACTGACCCATTATGCCGCAAGTATAACATAGCTGCGATGTGGTTGTATCACGCTTTCCCTCTAATTTCATCCCAAGTGCCTACAACACATTCGTGAATTAAAATCTCCTCAAAGAATGAAATACATTTCGAAAAAATAAGATCAGATTTCGCAACAAAAAACCCAAGTGTTTCCGATATAATATAGCCTAGATTACTCCTGGATTATAATTAGTTCAGCTATTCCGATCAACCCCGACATACAGACAGACAAAAAATTTAAAAATCGTTTTACATGTCATTAACATGCAAATAACCCTCACAGCTCAATAAAAAATCAGTTATTTTGATATTACAAACAGAAACTTCAATTGTATTCATATGTATAAATACTGACTAATTATTAACTTTGAAATAACGAAAAGCGTATTGATGTACTATTTTTTACCAAGCATTAAAGTTCTGTAACCTAAGAATGGTACATGTGCTTATTGATCCCTTAAAAGTTAACTGCTGAACTTCATCTTCATCATCATCATTACAGCCATACATAGGCCTCCTTCAAGGAATACCATAAAGCACGGTCCTGAGCCACCTACATCCATCGACTTCCTGCATGTCTTACCAGGTCGTCACTCCATTTAGTGGGGGGACGCCCTATACTTCGTCCGCTGGTACGAGGACGCCACTCATGAACTTTATTCCCCATCGGTTGTTAGTTCTTCGAACTATATAGATAGTAGTAGGTACAAGAAGTCTCGCGCCATTAGTACACATCCCAGTAGCCTATATGGACTTTTAACATCAAACATAATATGTTAAATGACTCATAAACGGACGAGGTAATAAAATATCATAAATTTTTACCCAATTATAAAACATAATAGGTACTAAAAGTTAAGCATTATTGAAGAAAATACGTTAATATGCAATAAAAAATTATTTTTATATTTAGTACTGAATTTCAAAATCTTTAGAGTATTTCACTTTAACTGAATAAAATAGTCGAAAGGACTCGAGCATTTAGCATGGAGTAATCTTATTAATAAACGTCCATTAACACCATTCCATTTCGTGTTCGATCGATAACAATCTAAAGACGATACTATTACAGGCTTACTTACGATGCAAACCCAATTTAAAAAAGTTCTATTTGCTGTTCTGATACTGCAAAATTGTTTTTGATTATTTTTCTTAGGTGGAAATCATAAGTTTTCTTGTCGACAATTAATATAACTATAATATTAATATTTCCTTTAAAATGACACCAATATCTCAATGTTATTTACTCAATATAGATAAACATATAATATTTACTCAATACAAATTTTAATAAATAAATAAAAATAAATTTTAATAAATTCTAGACCCATCTTAACATTTATTTCGGTTATAAATGGCTAGCAACATCTTGATAGTAAAGCATTATTTTATATTTAGCATTTATTTAACAAAAAAAAACGATTAGAATACAATTTAAACAACTTATAATCATTAAACGATGATCGCGTATAGTGATTAAAATTTCGAGCTAAATTACGAGTATTACATGTAAACGTTTTGGAATTGTCGCAATAATACATATTTCCTAAATAAAATATCTTCACAATTAATTTGATGTAGAATAACATTAGAAATAACGTATAAAACAGAAATCATCATATTTTTGATCGAGTTCAACACACTTTAACAGTCCACAAACAAAAATGTTGAAAATGAACTTGTCATTTTCACTTTTTTTCTAAATATTTTGTTACTATTACACAGATAAAATTCACTCTCAAAGATGACAAAGGAGACGGTCCAAAATTGTATGAAGCGTAGGCCTAGTTTTGTACTAGTATGGAAATAAATTAAAATAAAATATTAAACCACTTTTGATCATTCAAATCCACGAATTTGCCTTAATTTCAGTGCAATTAATATTTTATTTTCACCAATAAATGCAACACTAATGGCGGATTGATGTCGTTTTGATTTGACGTTAGCTGTCATCTCTGAAATATACTCTCGGGTAGAATCTACTAGTTAGTCTGTGATATACTCATCACAAATTATAATGTTGTATGTACAAGACTACTACTCATATCACCTATAGCCTATCAGGCAGATTTATTATGTAAAATAGCTAAAATGTCTCGAAATTAGTATGAAAGTAGGGCAAAAAAGTTGTATTTTTTTATCAAAACACGAATAAAGTGTATTATAGATTGTGTATGTGCTTTTTTGGTCTTTGCTTTGCTTTGCGTTGATATTTGCATATCATAAATGCAGTTCAGGAGAAAACAAATGTAAAAAGTACTACCTAATTCCAGACAAGAAAATTGTTGAAATAAATCAACGGTGCCTACGCACAAAATTATTTCATTGCATTCATTAATGTGTAATAATGCACACTTCACCTCATTTTAGTGCCAGATAGCTCAAAGCCGAGAATAGAGGGTAACTCCGTTTCTCAACCCTAAAAAATCCACCCTGAGATACTACTTTATTGCACTAATCTTATAGAATATATTTAACTTATTTTACCTTAAAGTGGCTGTTTTAAGGTGGATAAACAGAATAATCCTGAATACTAATTTTTTTACTTTTAATCCTGAATACTAATAGTTTACTCCAGGCGCTGAGAGCGCCTACTCAAGGCGCAGCGTGTGCCTACTCTGGGCGCTGCGTGTGCCTACTCCAAGCGCTGCGTGTGCCTACTCCAAGCGCTGCGTATGCCTACTCCAGGCGCAGCGTGTGCCTACTCTGGGCGCTGCGTGTGACTACTCCAAGCGCTGCGTGTGCTTACTCCAGGCGCTGCGTGTGCCTAGACCAGGCGGTGCGTACCACCACCGCCAAGTGCGGTATGCCACTTTGATTTTCAGGCTCCGTTTCAGTATTCATCTATCTTTATTATTTTTTTTTAAAAAAATTGTAATTCACGTCACCCATCACCATCATCATACTTCATTTTTTTATATAAAATTGTAAATATCTTTTTAAAATTTTAAATAAATTATTCATTTGTTCTTTTTTTTTTTTGTTGTTTCGTTATTGTTAGGTTAGGTTCTTTTGTTTTTTAATTGTTGCGTCACGACAAACAAAACAAAAATAACAACCTTAAATATAATTATCAGTTCCCACGAAAACTTTAGACAGTTACCCAATGAAGTTGTGGCTTTGAGGTGTCAGTGTGTGCGCGCATCGTAACAACTTCATGGTGTCATTTTTAGCTATCGGTGTGCGCGCGCATCGTAAAAAATTCACTCGTATAATTTTTCCCAAACGCCCCATAAGAAGTATGACTTCAAAAATATTAAAGTGGAAAGCTCTTACGGGCTAAGTATTCATCACAACTGCGATATTTTGCTTTAACCCTCTATACTGATACAAGAATTTCTTACTTAGTAAAAAAAAGTGAACCCACAAAAATGTATTCGTTATATATTTTTGTAATTTTTGCCATTTTGTAATTGTAACTTTGTGAATATGGGTAGGAACTGAATCCCGACACACAGCTATTGCTAGTTCGGGAGTCAGGGCTTCAAATTTGTAGTCTCAATATGGTTTTATTCAATAAATAAATTTATTATTATTATTATTATTATATCCAAAACTAATCCATTTTAAAAGCCAATGATAGATAAAACTATTTTAAAATTATATAAACATTAACTTTATTAGTTAAATAATAGGTATAGTGATGTAGTAGTAATAGTTAACGCTATGGCTTCTCTCCTCCTGTGGTTGCTCTATGGATTTAAATGACTATTTTCTTGTTAAATATATACATCAGGGGCTGCTCATAAAAGTTTGAAGAAAAATTATACCTTTAGAGGTGTTCATTCATCATTTAAAGGATAGAAAAATAGAGAATGAAATTTTAACGTTACTATTTAAACCACACTTTAGTTGTTCTCTTGGACTTGTGATATTCCTTAGTACATTGAAAAGGAATAAAAACTAAAACTATTAATAAAAATTAAAGCCCACTTCAAATTACTAAAAATAATCAAATAATTTTCACATAATTAGCTTCGGAAGTCGGGGCTTCAATTCTTCTATACACTATATGTTAGCACTCACTTCAGAATCTATTATGTGAAAATTATTTTATTAGATTAAATAGCGCTAACAATTATCGCAATTACGTGCTCTAACACTCTTATAACTCCCGATTTGACCCAAACTTATATAGATTTATTATATTTTAGCACATAGATTACTATCCAATCACAACAAAGTAACATAATCTATAAAAATAAATAAAATTGAAGTGTTTGTTTGTAATTTTAAAATAACAGCTTTTTACTAAATGCATATGAAAGTACGAGTATATACTACGGTACTAATAACAAAAAACAATTTTTAAAATTTTTGTCTGTATGTCTGTCTGTTTGTTCCAGCTAATCTCCAAAACGGCTGGACCGATTTTGACAGGACTTTCACTAGCAGATATCAGATGTTATAAGGAGTAACTTAGGATACTTTTATTTAGAAAAAGAATTAGGGTTCCACGCCAAAAAAAAATTATGAAATCGTAATAAATACCACGCGGGCGAAGTCGCGTGGGATAGCTAGTGTGCCATAAAAGGACACTCATGTAGTCTGAGATTGTAGCACCTCTTGTCCTTTAAAGTGTTATAACTGCTGTACAACAGCCTCGTCAACTACGAATACTACTGATAAGTAGAAGAGAAAAAACTGATCTACTTATTTGACGAAACATAACACTAGGGTCGTGTAGTGGCAGCGTAAAAGAAAAGTAAGAAGCAAAGTTAGGAAATGCTAAAAATGCCTTATGGCTTCCAGTACATGGCAGTACAGACATTTCGTTTACACCAGGCATAAACAACCAGATCGACGACGCGACGGTCAGCTGCGGCAAAGGTATGATGCACCTTAGCACTGCGATTGTAAATCCGTGACGATTAAAGCAAATCCTTCTTAAAGGAATGACACACGTCCAGAAGACGACTTTTATCGGTTTAGAAAGAAGATGAAGATGAGCCGTAGAAGTGGGTCGCAACAGTTTAAGTCTCGGTAAAATTCAATAGTACATGGAAGCGCTTGTAGCGCGAACTAAATATGTGCGTGAACTGAATACCGAAATATCATCTCATAATCTGAATAATAACTATTGAAGATATTTACCTATGAAATTGACGTTTTGCAGTACTGACCAATTCAAATCAAAATAATTTTTGTTTGGCTAAGAATTCTAATTTCAAATTAATTTTATTTCAAAATTAGTCATTTGTTTAATGATTAGCGTTATGTTCTCATCGCATTTGAATCTTTCTCAGCATCATGGATACGGTAAAAATTCGAGTAATTATGGAATATGACCGTATATATATATACTGTCGTGACAGCAACGTGGCACAAGCGGCACGCCACATCAATGAGGTTTACGGAGCGAATACTACAAACGAACACACCACTGGTCATTGGTCTGCCCGCTTTCGTTCTGGAAACTTAACCCCGTGGTAGTCTGAAAACTTTGGTCGAAATTGACTAATTAAAGGCGATTGTGGAAGCTAATGATACTCAATCTACGGCTGAATTGAATAACTATATTGATCCATTTGCATCAAATTGGCAATGTAAAATAGCTTGGCAAATGGGTGCCCCACGAACTCAATCATCACCAGCGCGAAGTACGCGTCGAGACGTACCTTACACTGCTCAACAGGCACACAAACGAAGCAATTTGAACCGCTTTGTTACGTGCGACGTAAAATGGATTCTGTTTGACAATCGCAAGTGATCACCAAGTTAGTTAAATAATACCCTAAACGAAAACTTACCCCTAGAAAACTGACTGGTGGTCTAGCAGTGGTGTGATTGGATGAGTATTACTGCAGATGTGTACTGTGAAGAACTGAACACAATGATGGAGAAGTTCGCACGTCTCCGTCCAGCTTTGGTCAATCGGTCATACTGCATAACAGACGTTCGCAAAGTTACAAGAGCTGGAGTTGGAAGTTCTACGTCATCCGCCGTATTCCTCAGGCCTTGCGCCTCCAGACTTCTACTTTTTCCAGACTTCTACTTTTTCCAGAATTTGAATAACTTTTTTGCGGGACACAAATTCAATATTCGAGAGGCAGTACAAGTCGCCTTTGAAGAATTTGTTGCCTCCCGTCCAGCTGATTTCTTCAAGAAATGCATCAATAAGCTGCCATTGCGTTGGCAAAGATGCATCTATTGCATAGGGTACTCTGATTAATAGAAATAAAAATATAGAAAAAAAATTACGTCAACTTATTTCATAAAAAACGGCAATGTCATGGGCAAAGACCTAATAATTAATAAATAATAATTAATGGAAAAATTAATATTTTTGATTTAGTTGCATTTCTGTTTGTTAGTCCAAAAAAACAAAAAAGTACTTTCACATTTTTAATATTTACTTACATTTTTACCTTTTTACTGCCACCTAAATGGCGTTTTCATTAAGTAAGGTAAGGTGAGGCACGTTTGATGGCGCTAATCAACTCATAACTCAATCAAAGGTATTAGCACCTCACTGCAGTAACTACCTAGACAATATTGATATAAAATGGACTTCAGATTTAAACGAAAATGACGGTCCATTCCAAAGTAAAAGACTTAAGTAGAAGTTAGCATACTTTTTTAAAGAGCAGTTACATTTGCAAACAATCATAAGCGGTAACCATTGTGTGTGTCGCAATGGTTGCCACTTACTCGAATCTATTTTCTTATATCCTTTTAAAGGAGTTAGCAGAATCTATTCAAGAACTTAGTTCTTGCAGACTCACTTAAGGTAGCTGTAATCTGCAAAAAAGTTGGCAATAGCGCTACTCTTTATATATATTATTATTCTTTATTTATATAGTTATTATTTATTATAATACATTTAACTTAACGCGAACGACATTAATTTCTTGAGTAAAAAGGACCACATGATATTTACGCAAAAGGTACATAGAAACTTAAGTTTTTTTTTTATGAAAAGAGTTATTCATGCTGTAAGTACTAGGCACTAATACAACCGACGACACGTTGGTGGTTGCCAGCGGGGTCACCTTCGAAAGGGCCAAAGCCAAAGCCTCTATGCAGGAGTGATACGGTCCGCAACCTTGTACGGGGTGCCTGTTTGGGCGAAAAGGCTGACCATCCAACGCTATAGAGTTTAAATCTATAGGGTACAGCGGAGGATGGCCATACGGATCATGCGTGGATACCGTACGATATCCTTTCAGGCGGCGACAGGCCTGGCTCGCTTTCCACCTCTGGACATACTGGCGGACATGGATCCGAGGGTTTACGTTTATGAGGTGTTCGAAGAAGTCAAGCGGCAGGAACGACTTAACGCATTTGTAACGTGGCGTGCTTGCCTCTCTGAAGAGCGTTATGCGCGCAAACGCGTTAGTGAAGCAATCCTGCCGCACTTTGAAGCCTGGATGCATCGAAGAACAGGAAGACTCACCTACAGATTTACACAGATAATGATTGGACACGGGTGCTTCGGTGATTATTTGTGTAAGATTGGACGAGAAGTGACGGCAAACTGTTTCCACTGCGGTGGGCAAGAACAGGGCTCCGTATCCCATACGCTGGCAACATGCCCAGCATGGAAATGGGAGCGGACGGTCCTGGTAAGCCGAATAGGTTAGAACCTCTCCCTGCCAGCAGTCGTGTCGGCAATGCTGAGCAGGGACTCCGCGTGGAGGGCCGTAGCCGCCTTCTGTGAATCCGTTATGGTCCAGAAGGTGGCTGCTGAGCGGTGTCGGGAGAGGACAGATCCCGCTCGAAAACGATGCCACCAAGGTGTTCGTCACAGCCCTCCCCTTGATGATGGTGTTCCCCTGCCAGAAACGGGGCATCGGGGGTTACGGGCGCTCGAGGTGGGAGCCCCGAGTGTCTAGTGATGTAACACCTGAGGAGGACGGTGACTCGAAAGTGGTCTCGAGCACCATGATATCATTGCGAGGGTGCTGGGGGCAGTAAGGACTGCCCCCGGGACGTACTTTAATAGAGCAAAGCGAGAGAGGGACCCCGCTTGCGTTCCGAACGGAGGTCCCGGGACCTCTCATATACGCTGATTGAGACCACCGTGGGGTTTTGGCCGATAGGAGTCCGGCATAACCTTTGTGTTGCCCCCGCAGCAGAAGGTATCCATGACGATTTCCCCTCAATAAAAAGGCACTAATACAAGTCTGTAATGCTTTAGCTTAACCTAATTCTCTATTTCCTGCTCAGGCTACTCCCCTCCTATAACTAAATGTTTGTTCTGTTTTGTGTTGTCCATAACTCGTGTATTTAATTGTGTTCTGTTTTTAGCTACTTTATCACCTAATAACCGCCAACTGCTTTCCCACCGAAAGCTACGATGAGCCTCAAGACAAGATGTAACAAACCAATAACCAGATATTGGCAGAAATATTGTGACCTAACTGCAATACCTAGGAACATATTGAAGAAAAAAGGTCTGTAATGTCAGTAATTCAACTCCATAGTGTTAACCAGCTGTTATGGCAAAAAATGTTCATATACATATTATCTTTAAAATAGTGTAAAAAGACTAACTTTAATACTGTGGAATATAAGAGGCTGTTCCTTAAACTGTAGATATTTGTAAAATATTCTTGTAAATTTTTATATTTAAAATTAATTCTGCTTGGTTTCTTGTTGGTTCTATCCTGGAAAGATGTATTTTTTGAACTTGTGTTATAGTGCACTATAAATAACTTTCAATAGCTTTCAAATAATATAGACATATTGAACCAAAAATAGTAACCTATTTTATTATTGTATATAAATATCTTAACTGAATAGTTGCGTTTAGTTTAGATATTACTTTAGGTGTTGGTCGATACTAAATAAAGTTTATTTTCCAATTTTAACCTAATATCGACGTCCTTATAAACTTTGAAACCTTATGTTCAACCTTTGAAAGTATTAAACAGGCTGCCCTTATCGCTACATTATTTATTTGGGTTTATCTCTAGGAGTACGGAAATTTCAGGAAATATTAATTTTGGTCGAAGTGCTCCGATCATTTAGGATAAAAGCAAAATATTGTTTAATTATCTGTTACTTATTTATATGCATAATCTTTGAGCTTTATCATATTGTTTTTAAATATAATCGAATGTTTGACGATGTTGATGATGTTTTATTTTCACTTCATTTATTATTACCTAGCGAACCGCACTAACTTTGCCTGGGATTTGTTAAGATTGTGTTTAACTTAACAATTAACTTAGCAAAGTTAACTTAAAAACTAAACTTTGCCTAGTTTAGGCACGAGTTTTTCACCTAACAATAGAATTGTTTCAGATGTAGGCACATATTTTTTGTTGTTTTCTGAATGTATATTGTTGTTGAAAATATATAAATGAAATAAAAAAATTGTAGTTCATTAAAGAGCATTTATTTTATCAATATTTAAAGTGAAAACTTTTGAAGTAACAACTTCTTTAGGCACGTTGAGCACTTTTGGGATGGGGATTAGCACTGAACTGGCGTGACCGTCAGCCTCAGATAGAGAGAATATATAAATCAATATTTTTCCTGTAAAACAGTGCAATGAATTAAAATTTTATAACTATATTAATACGATGATAAAAATAATTTCTAAAAAAAAAATACTTCCTAAATATTTTCCTTAACATACCAAATATAATGTTTACAAGTTTGTGAAGCTAAGAAGCTTTCACTTTTGACGTGCAGTCTTACGACTGAAATATTTTTAAGTGACCAAGTTTTGGGGTAAAATATGGCCTAGATTACTCCTGGCATTGCTTTTTATTTGTTCGTAAAGTTTCATTACAATCGCTAAAAGCTGTCCATCCAGGCAAGATAAGCAGAGAGGTAGACAAAAATTATGAAAATGGTTCTTCATGTCTTAATTGCATGTAAATAACCCATCTCAGCTCAATAGCATAAGGCAGTAATTTCGATATTACAAACAGACACTTACATTTTATTTATTTGTATATAATATCAGCCTAAAACAGCAGCTTAAACCTGCTGTGTTACGTATGGTGAGTGTAGAGAAGCGGAGACCCTTTTTACCAGAAAAGAGGCATTCCATCTTAGTCCTCACGGCTGACAATGCATCCGCATTTTGAATCGCAAGCGAGGATAGATGTAGATGTCTATGGGCCACAGCGACCACTTACCATCAGGTGGACTGTGAAATAATATTGATTTATTATAATACAATTGTAGTACATTTTAGTCATAACCTTGAACTTGTGATATATTTAGACTACTCAAAAGGGTAAAAAAAATATTAATTTTATTAATGAAAATTAAAAACTAACCACAGTAACTAAAAACATTAAAATACTTTACGCACACAATACTTAGCTTCTGAAGTCGGGGCCTAAATGTTTCGACAGACTATTATGTCTTAGCATCGCTTCAGAAGCTTTACTGCAGTACATAGGCCGCTCCGTAAATTGCCTCATATGAAGAATATTTTCCATAGCTGCCACGCTTGATATGCGGGTTGGCAATCGCAATTTCTTATTTTCTAATTTCTATAAGAAGACGCTGCTGCCCATCTCCTAGTTTCTTTCCCTCTGTCGGCTTTTACGACACCCACAATATTCTTTGTTATTGAAGTCAATTTTTACTTTTAATGAAAAGTTTATTCTATGTAATCGATGGCGGAAAGTCCATTCGAAAACGTTGAAACCAAATTTCACAGAGCATCACAGAGAAGGAGCATGACAAGTGTGAAGGCCCACTAATGCATAGTGTGCAGCCTAGTGTGTATGGGTAAATTTTTCAAGTAAATCTTGCTAGTGTCGCATTTTTGGAAAAGCCTGTGGTGGCAAGCTGTGAACTTAGGAAATGTTGTTGATGTGACATGAAAAAGTCAGCCTCGAGCACCAGGCGCAGAGTAACCAGCATATTTATACTATAGATAGGGCTTTTAACTAACTCTACATAGAGTCTAAAACATTATAAGATTAAAACTATAGACTATTTTATTAGAATAAGTGTGACCAGCTATTGTACTTAGACCGTATTGAATTAAATTGAGAGAACGCAGACGACTCTAGGTAGAGCCTAGTGGATTGATTGGAGTAATTATATTATTTTATATTAGTTATTATATTAGTTTATTAAAAACTAACCGAGACCGAACTCTGAACTCTTAACTCTGAACATACCATAGCCGTGTCGACTGCAAAAAATATTTTATTATTTTTATATTATTTTATATACAACTTTTACAAACTTACTTTTTAATTTGACTTTTTATTTTTCTTTATTTTTATAAATATAAATTACGGTGATCAATTTTTGTGATCAAAAGACGCGTTACTTCTTAACATGTTCGGCATCCGTACTCCCGCTAAAAAGACCGAGGGCAGCGCCAGGGACATGAGCCCTCAGGGTTCTCCAAATGGGACAGAAAAAGCAGGACTTTCTCCAAAGAATAATCAAAAGGCGATGGCCTCAAGTGTGAGGAGAAGTATAGGAGAATGGGAGACGGGGAAAATAGACACAGAAGCCGGAACACATAGCTCTCCTAAAAAGGTTGCCCCGCCTGCTCGCCTGAAACAAAAAACCATGCTGCCTCAGGAAGCAAAGGGAACAACCCGCAAAGTGCAAGACGAGCCAACAGAAGGCTCACCAAAGATGGGGAGTACAAAATACGTAGATCGTCTGACAGAGGCCCGTGCATGCCTCCATAAAGCAAAATTGCACCTTGGCAATTCACGCAACCTAAGGACAGACATCAAAACTGAGGTCACTCAGGCTATAGAAAGACTTTACCAGCTAGTTAAGGAGGCAGAGACAGTAAAGAGCATAGGAAAAGAGAGAAAATTAAGGGAAGAGGAGAAAAAAGATGAGTTGAAGGAAGGTGAAAGCAGAACATCAGAGGAGCATATTAAATTAATAAAAAAGTTAGATGAACATGGAAAACTTCTTGAAGAAAACAACAAAGAGATTGGAAAACTAAGGGATGAATTGAAAAAACAAGAAAGTAAGGAAGATAGAGGAACGTACGCGAGTATACTAGCTGGGAACCCAAAAATAGTACCCTCGGAAAATAAAGCCATGCATTCGGTGGCTATAACATCGACCGATGAAAAAGAGACCGGAGATCAGGTGATAGATACAATAAGAAAAGTAATAAACGCAAAAGAGGAAGGGCTCAAAATAGATAAGATAAGGAAAGCAAGGGACAGGAAAGTGATAGTGGGATGTTGTACTCAGGAAGAAATAAACAAAGTCAAGGAAAGAATAAAGAATGCAAGTAAACATCTAAATGTAGAAGACATAAAAAATAAAGACCCACTTGTAATTCTGAAAGATGTGCTCCAATACAACTCAGATGAAGAGATAGTTAAGGCAATTAGAGTTCAGAACAAACAACTATTTAAAGACTTGGAAGACATTGACGATAGAATAGAAATAAAATACAAGAAATAGACCAGGAATCCGCACACGTCCCACATTGTGATGAAAGTCTCGCCCCAATTATGGATTCGTCTCACAGAAGCAGGAGTGATTCACGTAGATCTCCAACGAGTGAGGGTAGCAGACCAATCCCCACTGGTACAATGCTCACGGTGCTTGGGGTATGGACATACCAAACGCCTATGCAGTGAGACAACAGAGGTCTGCAGTCACTGCGGAGGCCCACATCTCAGGATAGAATGTGCCGACTGGCTTTCCGGAGAAGTCCCATCATGCAGAAACTGCATAAAGGCAAAAATTGAAAGTAAGGAACACAATGCGTTCAGTTCGGATTGTCCGGTGAGAAGGAGATGGGAGACCCTAGCACGATCCACCGTAGCTTATTGCTAAGGTAGTGTCAAGGTCTAACAGAAACCTCCGCACTGGCAAACACCGATATCACGCGATCCAGGCAAACCTCCAGAGAAGCGAGTTAGCCACGGCCGAAATGATTGCAGAAGCGACCTGGAAAAAGATATCGTTCGCTCTGGTCCAGGAGCCCTACATAGGTCGTATTGGGGAGATGAAGTACTACCCGGGGACACGAATAATACAATGTCACAGAGAACCCAACACCGAAAAGGTGATCAAGGCTGCCATTGTAATGTTCGACGACACCATTAACATAACCCAGTGTCCCGGTCTTACAACGGAAAATATAGCAGTCGCCAAGCTGAGGACAGGGACCTGGGAGATGGGAGTGGTGTCTGTCTACCTGGAGTGCGACAAGCCAATAGACCCATACCTGGACACGATTGAGAAGGCCGTGGAGGCTCTGGGGACTGTGAACGTGATATTAGGTGGAGATGTGAACTCATGGAATAGCTGGTGGGGAAGCCGGGAAACGAATAGTAGAGGAATGGAGGTGGCTGCCAAGCTCGACGAATTGGGGCTGCATATACTCAACAGGGGAACTGATCCCACTTTTGATACCATCAGGGGTGGAAAAAGATTCTCCAGTTGTGTTGACATAACTACCTGTTCGACGAGCCTACTTGGGAGGGTAGAAAACTGGAGACTATCTGAAGAAATAACCAGTTCGGATCACAGGGCAATCTTATTTGACATATACTTAAAAAAATCAGTAGGTACAGATGTAAACAGAACAACTAGAAAATATAACACAAAGAAGGCAAACTGGAGCGAGTTTCGTGAGAAACTCCTCCAGCTTTGGAGTAGTAAATTAATAAACAAAATAGAAATAGATAAAATAGACACCAGAGAAGAACTTGAAATAAAAATAGAAGAAGTCACAGTAACAATAACCGAAACATGTGAAAAATACATACCCAAATTACAAAACAAACAACGTATAGGATTGCCCTGGTGGACTGAAGAACTAACACAACACAAGAAGAAAGTCTCCAGACTAAAACGTCGAATATCATACGCAGCTCCAATTCGTCGAGAGTGGGTTGTGGAGCAGTACCTCAACGCAAAAGAAGAGTACCAGCAGGAAGTGAAAAGGGCACAAACTTCTAGCTGGAAGGACTTCTGCAGTAGACAAGAGCGAGAGTCAATGTGGGACGGAATTTATAGAGTAATAGGCCGTACAAAACAAAGGCAGGAAGACCTTCCTCTTGCTCTGAACGGGAAAACAATGGGAAACGAAGAGTCAGCAAAGATTCTGGCTGAAACTTTCTATCCGGAAGACAACACTAGGGATGATAATGCAGAACACAGGCACACAAGAGAGTTAGCGAAAGTAGTAAATGAAGGGTCACATGATGATTCATATGACCCACCTTTTACGATGGAAGAGCTAGAGTGGTCTGTGTCTAGTTTCAACCCCAAAAAGGCACCAGGATACGATGGTCTCACAGCTGACATCTGCGAAGTAGCAATTACTCTGGATCCAACAATGTTTTTGGCGCTGGCCAATAAGTGTTTCAGTCTGGCATACTTCCCCAAAAAATGGAAAGAGGCAGTAGTAGTAGTGCTGCGGAAGCCGGGGAAAGTAGACTACACACATCCCAAGTCTTATAGACCGATTGGACTGCTCCCTGTCCTGGGAAAAATTTTTGAAAAGATGCTAGTTAGAAGGGTTAAATGGCACATTGTACCCAAAATCAGCCTGAAACAATATGGTTTCATGCCGCAGCGCAGTACGGAGGACTCCCTCTATGACATGATACGGATCATAAAAGATGAGCTAAAAAGGAAGAAGCTGATCATATTAGTATCTTTGGACATAGAGGGAGCCTTCGATAACGCATGGTGGCCGGCAATAAAATGCAGACTAGCAGAGACGGGGTGTCCGATAAATCTTAGGCGCCTCATAGATAGTTACCTGGAAGATAGAACAGTCTGCATCAGGTACACGGGAGCGGAATGGGCCAAAAAGACTACAAAGGGATGTGTTCAAGGTTCTATAGGGGGTCCTTTATTCTGGAATTTGCTCCTTGACCCACTATTAAAGGAGTTAAACGGCAAAGGGGAATATTGCCAGGCTTTCGCAGACGATGTGGTCCTGATTTTCTCCGGGGACAGGGCATCCGAAGTGCAGGATAGAGCCAATGCAGCCCTCGAACGTGTTCAGAAGTGGGGAGTCAAAAACAAGCTTAAATTTGCGCCGCAAAAAACGAAAGCCATGGTCATTACGAATAAGATAAAGTATGACTCACCACTTCTGAAAATTGGCGGGGAAGATATTGCATTGTCCAAGGAAATGAAAATACTCGGACTTACGATAGATGACAGGTTGTCCTTCAACACACATGTGAGGAATGTGTGTTGTAAGGTACAAAACCTATATTGCCAGCTATCGAGGTCCGCTAAGATCAATTGGGGCCTTAACCCTGAGATTATCAGGACCATTTACGTTGCGGTGACGGAGCCAATTATTTTGTACGCGGCTAGTGTATGGGCACCGGCAACATACAAGCTAAAAATCAAAAAGCAGCTCGACATGGTACAACGGGGGTTCGTTCAGAAAATTATAAAATCTTATAGAACCGTATCACTACACTCGGCCCTGCTACTCGCTGGGCTGCTTCCCTTGGACCTAAGAGTTCGGGAAGCAGCCTTGCTTTATGAAATAAGGAAAGGCTTCTCCCAGCGAGTGGTAGGGTATCGAGATGTGGAGAGAAAAGTAGAATACTGTAAAACACCTCACCCGGCGAATCAGGTTGGGCTGCAATTTACATGCCTGGAGGACTGTGTACAAGTTGAACAACATGACAATAAGAGTCTAAAAATTTACACAGATGGCAGCAAGATCGAGGGGAAAGTCGGCGCTGCGTTATCTATTTGGAATGACGCAGCGGAGACAAGTACCCGAAAAATAAAGTTGGAAAACTTCTGCACAGTCTACCAGGCGGAGTTGCTGGCCATATTTGAAGCTACAAACCACGCACTTAAGGATCAGGCCAAGAGTTGCAATATTTATAGCGACGCAAGATCTGCTCTCCAGACAGTTGTCCAGACCGTTTCTCTCCATCCCCTAGCGGCAAAAATTAGAAAAAACATTTCGGAGGCACAAAAACAAGGTAAATCTATTAAATTATTTTGGATTAAAGCACACGCAGGATTGGAGGGAAACGAGAGAGCAGATCAATTAGCAAAAGAGGCCGCATTAAAAATAAAAAGAAAACCGGAATATGATAAGTGCCCGGTTTCATTCGTCAAGAGACAGATCCGACAAGACTCACTTCACGAATGGAACCGACGTTACATGGAAGGCGAGACGGCCTCTGTAACAAAGACATTTTTCCCAGACAGCATAAGGGCCTATCCTATTATAAGAAAGCTAACAATAGACCCACTAATGGTACAAGTGATGACAGGACATGGCGGGTTCTCACAATATTTGCATCGGTTCAAGTGTCGGGAGAGCCCGGCATGTCCCTGTGATCCAAATGAAGAAGAAACTGTACTGCACATAATAAGAGTATGTCCCATGTATAATAAGGAAAGGAATAGCATAGAAATGGAATTAGGAATAAAAGTAGATAAGAATAATATATGTCAAATAGTAAGTAATAAGCACAATAGAAGTAGGTTTTTAAATTATTGTAAGTTAATAGCAAATAAGGTAATTAAGAAGAATAAATAAAGTTAGTATTAAGAGATCTGTAAATTATATTTAAGAATATAATGTAAACAGCTCCACCAATCTAGCAGAAAAGTAGATCAAAGCAAAATGATAAATGTAGATATAAATGTATTAAGGATGTTAGATATATGTAAAATAAGAAAAAAAAAAAGAACCTAAATAAGAAAAATTCCCTGATCTCTGTGTAATTATATATAGAGGTATCAATAAGTAAAAGCTATGTGATAATGCTGCATGAACTAGATTAAGAGTAGTAGGACTCCCGAACGAAAACCCGGAGTTCTCTACAACCTCTATAATATAAAGGACAAGATATAAAATAAAACTTAGAATTCAAGTCCGTGTCAAGCTGAAAATGTCTCTGACCTCCATGTCAGAGGGAAACAGCAAAACATACATAAAAAAAACCAGCATATCGGTATTCTATGATGGATGATGTATTTCGGATATAGCGCATAATTACATGCCTTAATTATTCCTCCTTCTTATCACTATTAGACAACTAGGCGGCCGGGAGGCCCTCACCATTTTTTTGTCGACATTCCATTCATTCGACCCAACCGTTTTGCTTTGTTTTTCGTAATTCGAACAGCAAAGGAGTGAAATAATTTGCCGGCGTCCGTATTTCCGGCCGATTATCTTTACGATTGTTACGCTAAGACAGTGCGATTTACAACCATCTAAAGTTTCATCACCACTTATCACTAGGTGTTTGTGATCAAGCACAAATTATAAAGTGAATGCGTAATAACATAAAAACCTCTGTTGTGTATAAAACATCGTCAAGTTTGTTCTAACTAGATTAAATTAAGAATATAAGCTCCTTAGCGGTCCTCTATTTTATCTTTTGCTTACATTTCTAATTCTCCTCTATATTTCTATAAGTGTAAGTACCGGACAGGTGTTGATTATAAAGATTTATGGCCATAATCTAACCTTTCTAGAATTATTATGTATAATTTACACTGACAGCTTTCTAACAATACCTGCTTTAGGAACCGTAATTAATAATCGTTGTATGCAAATGAAACTCCCTTGCTTAATGTAAGAGTACCTTCAGAGAAGTCAGACTATGTGTAAATTGAGCTTAGCATAAATTATGCGAACAAAGGTTCAGCTGAAATATTGTGCTTGTGTTCAATGTGGATAACATTAACTGAATAAGCATTTAAATGAAATTTAATAAAAAAACTACATGAGTTTGCCACTGATACCCGGTAAACTTGGGATTGCAATCGGAGTTTCTGAAATAAGGCACCAATTAATTTTACTTAGAAACGTAGATTCAAAAAATGCAAATTATTAATAAAAAAACAGTGTGCGTCGTGAAGACACACAATAGAAGTGAAACTTTTGTATTAAAGGGAAACATTCCAATTATTCATCAATGACCTGATTAGTTTCACATCAAAAAATAGTGTTATAAACTATAATATGAATATAAAAATATCTGTGAAATAAAAAAGATATAAATTCGAAGAAAGTAATAATCAACCTTGTCGATTTAAAATAAACCTCTTCACCTTTCCGTTTTAAATATAATGTAGGCACACTGAACGTTCTGCGTTCCTGGCCGATCATATTCGAGTTTATGTGTGAATTTCAAATGTCATATTTTTTAAAACAACTGAATCTAATTTCATCAAAATAATTTTTGGCGCGAATATCATGTCAATCTCTTGGTAAAGAGTAATTGTGTTCTGTGGTAATTCATTTTTTTTTATCACAAGTTGAATTCGTCATTCGTAGAAAAAATGAAATTAACTCCAAAATACTTTAAGGCGATGATATCATAGGATTTTAAAAATTCAATCTCTTCGCAAGCTTGCACTGCTCATCTTCAAAAAGCTTTTTGAATACGAGAAGTCGTCTTCAAAATGATTTTTGAAGGAAAGTCCCGCACTTGAGCACCGAATATCACAGGGCGTTTGTATGAAGAATTCGACCGTGGCTCTGTTTCTTTCCATGATGAAATTCATAAATGAAGATCGGATGAACCCTCAACTGCTCTGAGAAAAATGTGCAGCAGTTCTACAGTTGCAGACGACTAAATGAAGAAAACCAGCGCATCATCTATGAGGAGGTTCGATTTTTTTTTTAAACGTTACCCCATATTTCTCCTGTATCGTGGAAGCAGTTTACAAACATAAATTGCACGAGGACAAAAATCCAGACCCGGAACAATTTTTTGTAGGTCATACAAATACTTGTTCCGTGCGGGATTCGAACCCGCGACCCCCAGCGTAACAACTCATTGGTAAGCCACTGCGCCACGGAGCCGTCAAATCGTATCAAAGCCGTAAAATTTACATCAACATTCAAAAGTTAGACAACTTTGTTGCCACTGGACTCCTCATGAACTCAGGCTCGAGTTGATTGGTGTATAAAAATGTTGTTTAAGTATGATCACGGGCATTCAAATGCTGTTTTATGATATTATTGTGACAGGCGATGAAACATAGATATATTGTTACATTCCGGAAAGAAAACAACAGTCTCCTGTATGGATGTTCGAAGGAGACAGCAAATCAACAAAATTGAGGCAAGCAAGAAACATGAGCAAAAAAATAATTGTATTTTTATTTACCGCGGGTCCTGTCTGGTACGATGCCACTTGATGAACAGAAAACAGAAGATAGTTAATTCTGAGTGGTAAACCGCCATTTATTTACCTAGTGTTTTTAAAAAAGTAAGGTAAAAACGACCAAGAACTCACATATAATTGCACCATGACAATGCTTCGGCACACACCGTGACCCATCCCAAAAACAGTTCAGACCTCACATCGTGCGACTTGCTTATTTTTCCAAAAATTAAAAATTTTATCTGTGTGTCTGTCTATGTTGTCCATTATAATTCTGCTTATATGGATGGCGCATTGTCGCTTTAACCTATTGATCTGTTGAGTTTTGTCACTAACTCTTATCTAATATATAAAGATTAATATTTGTTTGTTTATTCGTATTATATGCTCTGCCATACCATTCATCACATTGCGATAAAACTTTATCAACTTATTGCTGGCACTTCTGCGAAGGTTATAAGCATAGTGCTTACAGTTAACTTACAGTAGATGGTGCGCGTTTCGTACCTTAATATTAATTTAAAAGTTATAAGTCATTGAACTTCATTGAACTTCAATATAAATATAATGTATTATCATACCTAATTAAACAACATAACTCTTCTAAATTTTAAACGATATTTCCACAATTATTTCGACTGCGGCAGCACCGTGTCTGCTACCAGCTAGTCTAATATATAAAAAAATATTTTGTTTTTTCGTATTTTACGCGCATGCATACCGTACATCAGATAACTCTGAAATTTTGTCAACGTATTGCTTGCACTTGCGCGAAGATTATAAGCGTAGTAGGTACAATTAGCTAACAGTAGTTGGCACGTATATTGTACCGGCAAATTTATTTGAGTTATATATATGATTCAATTTCAATGAATATATTATCATTCTAATTAAATTATATAACTCTTCCAAATTTCGAACAACTTTATTTTGTCTGCGGCAGCAACGCGTCGGGTACCAGTGAGTATTGTAATAAATAAAAATCAATAATTGGTTGTTTATTTCTTTGTTCGTCTTCTATGCGTTCCTATTCTATTCCTGGCCGAACTGACCCATTATGCCGCAAGTATAACATAGCTGCGATGTGGTTGTATCACGCTTTCCCTCTAATTTCATCCCAAGTGCCTACAACACATTCGTGAATTAAAATCTCCTCAAAGAATGAAATACATTTCGAAAAAATAAGATCAGATTTCGCAACAAAAAACCCAAGTGTTTCCGATATAATATAGCCTAGATTACTCCTGGATTATAATTAGTTCAGCTATTCCGATCAACCCCGACATACAGACAGACAAAAAATTTAAAAATCGTTTTACATGTCATTAACATGCAAATAACCCTCACAGCTCAATAAAAAATCAGTTATTTTGATATTACAAACAGAAACTTCAATTGTATTCATATGTATAAATACTGACTAATTATTAACTTTGAAATAACGAAAAGCGTATTGATGTACTATTTTTTACCAAGCATTAAAGTTCTGTAACCTAAGAATGGTACATGTGCTTATTGATCCCTTAAAAGTTAACTGCTGAACTTCATCTTCATCATCATCATTACAGCCATACATAGGCCTCCTTCAAGGAATACCATAAAGCACGGTCCTGAGCCACCTACATCCATCGACTTCCTGCATGTCTTACCAGGTCGTCACTCCATTTAGTGGGGGGACGCCCTATACTTCGTCCGCTGGTACGAGGACGCCACTCATGAACTTTATTCCCCATCGGTTGTTAGTTCTTCGAACTATATAGATAGTAGTAGGTACAAGAAGTCTCGCGCCATTAGTACACATCCCAGTAGCCTATATGGACTTTTAACATCAAACATAATATGTTAAATGACTCATAAACGGACGAGGTAATAAAATATCATAAATTTTTACCCAATTATAAAACATAATAGGTACTAAAAGTTAAGCATTATTGAAGAAAATACGTTAATATGCAATAAAAAATTATTTTTATATTTAGTACTGAATTTCAAAATCTTTAGAGTATTTCACTTTAACTGAATAAAATAGTCGAAAGGACTCGAGCATTTAGCATGGAGTAATCTTATTAATAAACGTCCATTAACACCATTCCATTTCGTGTTCGATCGATAACAATCTAAAGACGATACTATTACAGGCTTACTTACGATGCAAACCCAATTTAAAAAAGTTCTATTTGCTGTTCTGATACTGCAAAATTGTTTTTGATTATTTTTCTTAGGTGGAAATCATAAGTTTTCTTGTCGACAATTAATATAACTATAATATTAATATTTCCTTTAAAATGACACCAATATCTCAATGTTATTTACTCAATATAGATAAACATATAATATTTACTCAATACAAATTTTAATAAATAAATAAAAATAAATTTTAATAAATTCTAGACCCATCTTAACATTTATTTCGGTTATAAATGGCTAGCAACATCTTGATAGTAAAGCATTATTTTATATTTAGCATTTATTTAACAAAAAAAAACGATTAGAATACAATTTAAACAACTTATAATCATTAAACGATGATCGCGTATAGTGATTAAAATTTCGAGCTAAATTACGAGTATTACATGTAAACGTTTTGGAATTGTCGCAATAATACATATTTCCTAAATAAAATATCTTCACAATTAATTTGATGTAGAATAACATTAGAAATAACGTATAAAACAGAAATCATCATATTTTTGATCGAGTTCAACACACTTTAACAGTCCACAAACAAAAATGTTGAAAATGAACTTGTCATTTTCACTTTTTTTCTAAATATTTTGTTACTATTACACAGATAAAATTCACTCTCAAAGATGACAAAGGAGACGGTCCAAAATTGTATGAAGCGTAGGCCTAGTTTTGTACTAGTATGGAAATAAATTAAAATAAAATATTAAACCACTTTTGATCATTCAAATCCACGAATTTGCCTTAATTTCAGTGCAATTAATATTTTATTTTCACCAATAAATGCAACACTAATGGCGGATTGATGTCGTTTTGATTTGACGTTAGCTGTCATCTCTGAAATATACTCTCGGGTAGAATCTACTAGTTAGTCTGTGATATACTCATCACAAATTATAATGTTGTATGTACAAGACTACTACTCATATCACCTATAGCCTATCAGGCAGATTTATTATGTAAAATAGCTAAAATGTCTCGAAATTAGTATGAAAGTAGGGCAAAAAAGTTGTATTTTTTTATCAAAACACGAATAAAGTGTATTATAGATTGTGTATGTGCTTTTTTGGTCTTAAAACAACTAACTTTCTTGTTGATATTTGCATATCATAAATGCAGTTCAGGAGAAAACAAATGTAAAAAGTACTACCTAATTCCAGACAAGAAAATTGTTGAAATAAATCAACGGTGCCTACGCACAAAATTATTTCATTGCATTCATTAATGTGTACTAATGCACACTTCACCTCATTTTAGTGCCAGATAGCTCAAAGCCGAGAATAGAGGGTAACTCCGTTTCTCAACCCTAAAAAATCCACCCTGAGATACTACTTTATTGCACTAATCTTATAGAATATATTTAACTTATTTTACCTTAAAGTGGCTGTTTTAAGGTGGATAAACAGAATAATCCTGAATACTAATTTTTTTACTTTTAATCCTGAATACTAATAGTTTACTCCAGGCGCTGAGAGCGCCTACTCAAGGCGCAGCGTGTGCCTACTCTGGGCGCTGCGTGTGCCTACTCCAAGCGCTGCGTGTGCCTACTCCAAGCGCTGCGTATGCCTACTCCAGGCGCAGCGTGTGCCTACTCTGGGCGCTGCGTGTGACTACTCCAAGCGCTGCGTGTGCTTACTCCAGGCGCTGCGTGTGCCTAGACCAGGCGGTGCGTACCACCACCGCCAAGTGCGGTATGCCACTTTGATTTTCAGGCTCCGTTTCAGTATTCATCTATCTTTATTATTTTTTTTTTAAAAAATTGTAATTCACGTCACCCATCACCATCATCATACTTCATTTTTTTATATAAAATTGTAAATATCTTTTTAAAATTTTAAATAAATTATTCATTTGTTCTTTTTTTTTTTGTTGTTTCGTTATTGTTAGGTTAGGTTCTTTTGTTTTTTAATTGTTGCGTCACGACAAACAAAACAAAAATAACAACCTTAAATATAATTATCAGTTCCCACGAAAACTTTAGACAGTTACCCAATGAAGTTGTGGCTTTGAGGTGTCAGTGTGTGCGCGCATCGTAACAACTTCATGGTGTCATTTTTAGCTATCGGTGTGCGCGCGCATCGTAAAAAATTCACTCGTATAATTTTTCCCAAACGCCCCATAAGAAGTATGACTTCAAAAATATTAAAGTGGAAAGCTCTTACGGGCTAAGTATTCATCACAACTGCGATATTTTGCTTTAACCCTCTATACTGATACAAGAATTTCTTACTTAGTAAAAAAAAGTGAACCCACAAAAATGTATTCGTTATATATTTTTGTAATTTTTGCCATTTTGTAATTGTAACTTTGTGAATATGGGTAGGAA
Source organism: Parnassius glacialis (assembly GCA_033319125.1). Taxonomy (NCBI): domain Eukaryota; kingdom Metazoa; phylum Arthropoda; class Insecta; order Lepidoptera; family Papilionidae; genus Parnassius; species Parnassius glacialis. Next base: position 16,991,803 of record JAVANC010000009.1, read on the forward strand.
CTGAATCCCGACACACAGCTATTGCTAGTTCGGGAGTCAGGGCTTCAAATTTGTAGTCTCAATATGGTTTTATTCAATAAATAAATTTATTATTATTATTATTATTATATCCAAAACTAATCCATTTTAAAAGCCAATGATAGATAAAACTATTTTAAAATTATATAAACATTAACTTTATTAGTTAAATAATAGGTATAGTGATGTAGTAGTAATAGTTAACGCTATGGCTTCTCTCCTCCTGTGGTTGCTCTATGGATTTAAATGACTATTTTCTTGTTAAATATATACATCAGGGGCTGCTCATAAAAGTTTGAAGAAAAATTATACCTTTAGAGGTGTTCATTCATCATTTAAAGGATAGAAAAATAGAGAATGAAATTTTAACGTTACTATTTAAACCACACTTTAGTTGTTCTCTTGGACTTGTGATATTCCTTAGTACATTGAAAAGGAATAAAAACTAAAACTATTAATAAAAATTAAAGCCCACTTCAAATTACTAAAAATAATCAAATAATTTTCACATAATTAGCTTCGGAAGTCGGGGCTTCAATTCTTCTATACACTATATGTTAGCACTCACTTCAGAATCTATTATGTGAAAATTATTTTATTAGATTAAATAGCGCTAACAATTATCGCAATTACGTGCTCTAACACTCTTATAACTCCCGATTTGACCCAAACTTATATAGATTTATTATATTTTAGCACATAGATTACTATCCAATCACAACAAAGTAACATAATCTATAAAAATAAATAAAATTGAAGTGTTTGTTTGTAATTTTAAAATAACAGCTTTTTACTAAATGCATATGAAAGTACGAGTATATACTACGGTACTAATAACAAAAAACAATTTTTAAAATTTTTGTCTGTATGTCTGTCTGTTTGTTCCAGCTAATCTCCAAAACGGCTGGACCGATTTTGACAGGACTTTCACTAGCAGATATCAGATGTTATAAGGAGTAACTTAGGATACTTTTATTTAGAAAAAGAATTAGGGTTCCACGCCAAAAAAAAATTATGAAATCGTAATAAATACCACGCGGGCGAAGTCGCGTGGGATAGCTAGTGTGCCATAAAAGGACACTCATGTAGTCTGAGATTGTAGCACCTCTTGTCCTTTAAAGTGTTATAACTGCTGTACAACAGCCTCGTCAACTACGAATACTACTGATAAGTAGAAGAGAAAAAACTGATCTACTTATTTGACGAAACATAACACTAGGGTCGTGTAGTGGCAGCGTAAAAGAAAAGTAAGAAGCAAAGTTAGGAAATGCTAAAAATGCCTTATGGCTTCCAGTACATGGCAGTACAGACATTTCGTTTACACCAGGCATAAACAACCAGATCGACGACGCGACGGTCAGCTGCGGCAAAGGTATGATGCACCTTAGCACTGCGATTGTAAATCCGTGACGATTAAAGCAAATCCTTCTTAAAGGAATGACACACGTCCAGAAGACGACTTTTATCGGTTTAGAAAGAAGATGAAGATGAGCCGTAGAAGTGGGTCGCAACAGTTTAAGTCTCGGTAAAATTCAATAGTACATGGAAGCGCTTGTAGCGCGAACTAAATATGTGCGTGAACTGAATACCGAAATATCATCTCATAATCTGAATAATAACTATTGAAGATATTTACCTATGAAATTGACGTTTTGCAGTACTGACCAATTCAAATCAAAATAATTTTTGTTTGGCTAAGAATTCTAATTTCAAATTAATTTTATTTCAAAATTAGTCATTTGTTTAATGATTAGCGTTATGTTCTCATCGCATTTGAATCTTTCTCAGCATCATGGATACGGTAAAAATTCGAGTAATTATGGAATATGACCGTATATATATATACTGTCGTGACAGCAACGTGGCACAAGCGGCACGCCACATCAATGAGGTTTACGGAGCGAATACTACAAACGAACACACCACTGGTCATTGGTCTGCCCGCTTTCGTTCTGGAAACTTAACCCCGTGGTAGTCTGAAAACTTTGGTCGAAATTGACTAATTAAAGGCGATTGTGGAAGCTAATGATACTCAATCTACGGCTGAATTGAATAACTATATTGATCCATTTGCATCAAATTGGCAATGTAAAATAGCTTGGCAAATGGGTGCCCCACGAACTCAATCATCACCAGCGCGAAGTACGCGTCGAGACGTACCTTACACTGCTCAACAGGCACACAAACGAAGCAATTTGAACCGCTTTGTTACGTGCGACGTAAAATGGATTCTGTTTGACAATCGCAAGTGATCACCAAGTTAGTTAAATAATACCCTAAACGAAAACTTACCCCTAGAAAACTGACTGGTGGTCTAGCAGTGGTGTGATTGGATGAGTATTACTGCAGATGTGTACTGTGAAGAACTGAACACAATGATGGAGAAGTTCGCACGTCTCCGTCCAGCTTTGGTCAATCGGTCATACTGCATAACAGACGTTCGCAAAGTTACAAGAGCTGGAGTTGGAAGTTCTACGTCATCCGCCGTATTCCTCAGGCCTTGCGCCTCCAGACTTCTACTTTTTCCAGACTTCTACTTTTTCCAGAATTTGAATAACTTTTTTGCGGGACACAAATTCAATATTCGAGAGGCAGTACAAGTCGCCTTTGAAGAATTTGTTGCCTCCCGTCCAGCTGATTTCTTCAAGAAATGCATCAATAAGCTGCCATTGCGTTGGCAAAGATGCATCGATTGCATAGGGTACTCTGATTAATAGAAATAAAAATATAGAAAAAAAATTACGTCAACTTATTTCATAAAAAACGGCAATGTCATGGGCAAAGACCTAATAATTAATAAATAATAATTAATGGAAAAATTAATATTTTTGATTTAGTTGCATTTCTGTTTGTTAGTCCAAAAAAACAAAAAAGTACTTTCACATTTTTAATATTTACTTACATTTTTACCTTTTTACTGCCACCTAAATGGCGTTTTCATTAAGTAAGGTAAGGTGAGGCACGTTTGATGGCGCTAATCAACTCATAACTCAATCAAAGGTATTAGCACCTCACTGCAGTAACTACCTAGACAATATTGATATAAAATGGACTTCAGATTTAAACGAAAATGACGGTCCATTCCAAAGTAAAAGACTTAAGTAGAAGTTAGCATACTTTTTTAAAGAGCAGTTACATTTGCAAACAATCATAAGCGGTAACCATTGTGTGTGTCGCAATGGTTGCCACTTACTCGAATCTATTTTCTTATATCCTTTTAAAGGAGTTAGCAGAATCTATTCAAGAACTTAGTTCTTGCAGACTCACTTAAGGTAGCTGTAATCTGCAAAAAAGTTGGCAATAGCGCTACTCTTTATATATATTATTATTCTTTATTTATATAATTATTATTTATTATAATACATTTAACTTAACGCGAACGACATTAATTTCTTGAGTAAAAAGGACCACATGATATTTACGCAAAAGGTACATAGAAACTTAAGTTTTTTTTTTATGAAAAGAGTTATTCATGCTGTAAGTACTAGGCACTAATACAACCGACGACACGTTGGTGGTTGCCAGCGGGGTCACCTTCGAAAGGGCCAAAGCCAAAGCCTCTATGCAGGAGTGATACGGTCCGCAACCTTGTACGGGGTGTCTGTTTGGGCGAAAAGGCTGACCATCCAACGCTATAGAGTTTAAATCTATAGGGTACAGCGGAGGATGGCCATACGGATCATGCGTGGATACCGTACGATATCCTTTCAGGCGGCGACAGGCCTGGCTCGCTTTCCACCTCTGGACATACTGGCGGACATGGATCCGAGGGTTTACGTTTATGAGGTGTTCGAAGAAGTCAAGCGGCAGGAACGACTTAACGCATTTGTAACGTGGCGTGCTCGCCTCTCTGAAGAGCGTTATGCGCGCAAACGCGTTAGTGAAGCAATCCTGCCGCACTTTGAAGCCTGGATGCATCGAAGAACAGGAAGACTCACCTACAGATTTACACAGATAATGATTGGACACGGGTGCTTCGGTGATTATTTGTGTAAGATTGGACGAGAAGTGACGGCAAACTGTTTCCACTGCGGTGGGCAAGAACAGGGCTCCGTATCCCATACGCTGGCAACATGCCCAGCATGGAAATGGGAGCGGACGGTCCTGGTAAGCCGAATAGGTTAGAACCTCTCCCTGCCAGCAGTCGTGTCGGCAATGCTGAGCAGGGACTCCGCGTGGAGGGCCGTAGCCGCCTTCTGTGAATCCGTTATGGTCCAGAAGGTGGCTGCTGAGCGGTGTCGGGAGAGGACAGATCCCGCTCGAAAACGATGCCACCAAGGTGTTCGTCACAGCCCTCCCCTTGATGATGGTGTTCCCCTGCCAGAAACGGGGCATCGGGGGTTACGGGCGCTCGAGGTGGGAGCCCCGAGTGTCTAGTGATGTAACACCTGAGGAGGACGGTGACTCGAAAGTGGTCTCGAGCACCATGATATCATTGCGAGGGTGCTGGGGGCAGTAAGGACTGCCCCCGGGACGTACTTTAATAGAGCAAAGCGAGAGAGGGACCCCGCTTGCGTTCCGAACGGAGGTCCCGGGACCTCTCATATACGCTGATTGAGACCACCGTGGGGTTTTGGCCGATAGGAGTCCGGCATAACCTTTGTGTTGCCCCCGCAGCAGAAGGTATCCATGACGATTTCCCCTCAATAAAAAGGCACTAATACAAGTCTGTAATGCTTTAGCTTAACCTAATTCTCTATTTCCTGCTCAGGCTACTCCCCTCCTATAACTAAATGTTTGTTCTGTTTTGTGTTGTCCATAACTCGTGTATTTAATTGTGTTCTGTTTTTAGCTACTTTATCACCTAATAACCGCCAACTGCTTTCCCACCGAAAGCTACGATGAGCCTCAAGACAAGATGTAACAAACCAATAACCAGATATTGGCAGAAATATTGTGACCTAACTGCAATACCTAGGAACATATTGAAGAAAAAAGGTCTGTAATGTCAGTAATTCAACTCCATAGTGTTAACCAGCTGTTATGGCAAAAAATGTTCATATACATATTATCTTTAAAATAGTGTAAAAAGACTAACTTTAATACTGTGGAATATAAGAGGCTGTTCCTTAAACTGTAGATATTTGTAAAATATTCTTGTAAATTTTTATATTTAAAATTAATTCTGCTTGGTTTCTTGTTGGTTCTATCCTGGAAAGATGTATTTTTTGAACTTGTGTTATAGTGCACTATAAATAACTTTCAATAGCTTTCAAATAATATAGACATATTGAACCAAAAATAGTAACCTATTTTATTATTGTATATAAATATCTTAACTGAATAGTTGCGTTTAGTTTAGATATTACTTTAGGTGTTGGTCGATACTAAATAAAGTTTATTTTCCAATTTTAACCTAATATCGACGTCCTTATAAACTTTGAAACCTTATGTTCAACCTTTGAAAGTATTAAACAGGCTGCCCTTATCGCTACATTATTTATTTGGGTTTATCTCTAGGAGTACGGAAATTTCAGGAAATATTAATTTTGGTCGAAGTGCTCCGATCATTTAGGATAAAAGCAAAATATTGTTTAATTATCTGTTACTTATTTATATGCATAATCTTTGAGCATTATCATATCGTTTTTAAATATAATCGAATATTTTACGATGTTGATGAAGTTTTATTTTCACTTCATTTATTATTAACTAGCGAATCGCACTAACTTTGCCTGGGATTTGTTAACACGTTCACTGTCCGGTTTTTAAACACAATAGTAAGACAATAGCAGTGACCTATATGTAGTGCACGGGACAGCGAAAGGGTTAAGATTGTGTTTAACTTAACAATTAACTTAGCAAAGTTGACTTAAAAACTAAACTTTGTCTAGTTTAGGCTCCGGTTTTTCACCTAACAATAGAATTGTTTCAGATGTAGGCACATATTTTTTGTTGTTTTCTGAATGTATATTGTTGTTGAAAATATATAAATGAAACAAAAAATTGTAGTTGATTAAAGAGCATTTATTTTTTCAATATTTAAAGTGAAAACTTTTGAAGTAACAACTTCTTTAGGCACGTTGAGCACTTTTGGGATGGGGATTAACACTGAACTGGCGTGACCGTCAGCCTCAGATACAGAGAATATATAAGAATCAATATTTTTCCTGTAAAACAGTGCAATCAATTAAAATTTTATAACTATATTAATACGATGATAAAAATAATTTCTAAAAAAAAAATACTTCCTAAATATTTTCCTTAACATACCAAATATATTTCACTTTTGACGTGCAGTCCTACGACTGAAATATTTTTAAGTGACCAAGTTTTGGGGTAAAATATGGCCTAGATTACTCCTGGCATTGCTTTTTATTTGTTCGTAAAGTTTCATTACAATCGCTAAAAGCTGTCCATCCAGGCAAGATAAGCAGAGAGGTAGACAAAAATTATGAAAATGGTTCTTCATGTCTTAATTGCATGCAAATAACCCATCTCAGCTCAATAGCATAAGGCAGTAATTTCGATATTACAAACAGACACTTACATTTTATTTATTTGTATATAATATCAGCCTAAACAGCAGCTTAAACCTGCTGTGTTACGTATGGTGAGTGTAGAGAAGCGGAGACCCTTTTTACCAGAAAAGAGGCATTCCATCTTAGTCCTCACGGGTGACAATGCATCCGCATTTTGAATCGCAAGCGAGGATAGATGTAGATGTCTATGGGCCACAGCGACCACTTACCATCAGGTGGACTGTGAAATAATATTGATTTATTATAATACAATTGTAGTACATTTTAGTCATAACCTTGAACTTGTGATATACTTAGACTACTCAAAAGGGTAAAAAAAAATATTAATTTTATTAATGAAAATTAAAAACTAACCACAGTAACTAAAAACATTAAAATACTTTACACACACAATACTTAGCTTCTGAAGTCGGGGCTGACAGTTTCGACAGACTATTATGTCTTAGCATCGCTTCAGAAGCATTACTGCAATACATAGGCCGCTCCGTAAATTACCTCGTATGAAGAATATTTTCCATAGCTGCCACGCTTGATATGCGGGTTGGCAATCGCAATTTCTTATTTTCTAATTTCTATAAGAAGACGCTGCTGCCCATCTCCTAGTTTCTTTCCCTCTGTCGGCTTTTACGACACCCACAATATTCTTAGTTATTAAAGTCAGTTTTTACATTTAATAAAAAGTTTATTCTATGTAATCGATTGCGGAAAGTCCATTCGAAAACATTGAAACCAAATTTCACAGAGCATCACAGAGAAGGAGCATGACAAGTGTGAAGGCCCACTAATCCATAGTGCGCAGCCTAGTGTGTATGGGTAAATTTTTCAAGTAAATCTTGCTAGTGTCCCATTTTTGGAAAAGCCTGTGGTGGCAAGCTGTGAACTTAGGAAATGTTGTTGATGTGACATGAAAAATTCAGCCTCGAGCACCAGGCGCAGAGTAACCAGCATATCGGTATTCTATAGGATGTATTTCGGATATAGCGCATAATTACATGCCTCAATTACTCCTCCTTCTTATCACTATTAGACAACTAGGCGGCCGGGAGGCCCTCACCAACACCAACCGTTTTGCTTTGTTTATCGTAATTCGAACAGCAAAGGAGTGAAATAATTTGCCGGCGTCTGTATTTCCGGCCGATTATCTTTACGATTGTTACGCTAAGACAGTGCAATTTGCAACCATCTAAAGTTTCATCACCACTTATCACTAGGTGATTGTTGTTGTTGTTTGTGATCAAGCACAAATTATAAAGTGAATGCGTAATAACATAAAAACCTCTGTTGTGTATAAAACTTCGTCAAGTTTGTTCTAACTAGATTAAATTAAGAATATAAGCTCCTTAGCGGTCCTCTATTTTATCTTTTGCTTACATTTCTAATTCTCCTCTATATTTCTATAAGTGTAAGTGCCGGACAGGTATTGATTATAAAGATTTATGGCCATAATCTAACCTTTCTAGAATTATTATGTATAATTTACACTGACAGCTTTCTAACAATACCTGCTTTGGGAACCGTAATTAATAATCGTTGTATGCAAATGAAACTCCCTTGCTTAATGTAAGAGTACCTTCAGAGAAGTCAAACTATGTGTAAATTGAGCTTAGCATAAATTATGGGAACAAAGGTTCAGCTGAAATATTGTGCTTGTGTTCAATGTGGATAACATTAACTGAATAAGTAATTAAATAAAATTTAATAAAGAACTACATGAGGGTGCCACTGATACCTGGTAAACTTGGAATTGTAATCGGAGGTTCTGAAATAAGGCACTACTTATTTCTACTTAGAAACGTAGATTCAAAAAATATAAATTATTAACAAAAACAACAGTGTGTGTCGTGAAGACACAATAGAAATGAAACTTTGTATTACTGGGAAACATTTCAATTGTTCATAAATGACTTGTGATTAGTTTCACTTCAAAAACAGTGTTATAAAGTATAACGTGAATATAAGAATATCTGTGAAATAAAAAAGTTATATCTTCGAAGAAAGTAATAATGAACCTTGTCGATTAAAATTAAACCTTTTCACCTTTCCGTTTTAAATATAATACATAGGGCACACTGAAAGTTCTGCGTTCCTGGCCGATCATATTCGAGTTTATGTTTGAATTTTAAATGTTATATTTTTTTTAAACATCTGAATCTCATTTGATTAAAATTATTTTTGGCGCGAATATCGTGTCAATTGTTTTTTATCACAAGTTAAATTCGTCATTCAAAGAAAAAATGGAATTAACCTGAAAAGACTTTAAGGCTATGATATTTTATGATTTTAAAAGTTCATTCTCTCCGCAAGATTGCACTGCTTATCTTCAAAAAGCATTTTGAATACGAGCAGTCGTCCTCAAAATGATTTTTGAAGAAAAGTACCTCAATTGAGCATATATAGGAATAATGGAATATCATAGGGCGTTTGTACGAAGAATTCGACCGTGGCCCTGTTTCTTTAGCTTGATGAAATTCATAAATGAATATCGAATGAAACCTCAATTGCTATTTCTAAAAATTGTGCAGCGATTCTACAGTTGGCAGACGACTAAATTAAGAAAACCAGCGCCTCACCTATGAGGAGGTTCGAGAAAATTTACATCAACATTTAAAAGTTGGACAACTTTGTTGCCGCTGTACTCCTCATGAACTCATTCTAGAACAAAAAGGGGCTCGAGTTGATCGGTATTTAAAAATGTTGTTTAAGTATGACCACGGACATTTAAATACTGTTGTATGATATTATTGTGACAGGCGATGAAACATGGTTATATTGTTACATTCAGGAAAGAAAATAACAGTATGGATGTTCGAAGGACACAGCAAATCAACAAAATTGAGGCAACCAAAAACATGAACAAAAAAATAATTGTGTTTTTATTTACCGCAGGTCCTGTCTGGTACGATACCACTTGATGAGCAAAAGACAGAAAATAGTTAATTCTGAGCGTTACACCATTTGTTTACCCAGTGTTTATAAAAAAGTTTTGAAAAAAAAACGACCAAGACCTCGCATATAATTGCACCATGACAATGCTTCGGCACACACCGTGACCCATCCCAAACACAGTTCAGACCTCACATCGTGCGAATTCCTTATTTTTCCAAAAATTAAAAATTTAATGCTTGTCTGTCTGTGTTGTCCATTATGAATTCTGCTTATATGGACGGCGCATTGTCGCTTTAACCTATTGATCTGTTGAGTTTTGTCACTAACTCTTATCTTACTTACTTACTTATCTTCACGCACAATCCCTGATGGGGTAGCCAGAGAGAACAGATCGCCAAGTGTCACGATCCTTACATACCTCTTTCCCTTCTTTCAGATTCATTATCTTCTTCATACATGCACGTCTAGGTATCCGAGTACTCTTGACCCTCCCCTCTTCGAGCAGTTTGCTCACATGGTCTTCTTAAGGCCGTCGCACCACTTCGGGTCCTTCCAACCTCTTTCCAGTAGAGTTTGGAGTTCTCCTTAAAGTTGTGCGACAACCTTTCGTCCGCTTCCATTCTACCTTTCACGCATTTCCTCAATCAATGCTTTCGTGTGAACTTTCTGCAGCTTGTATCTTTCTTTCATCTTCTCTCTCATATCCTTCTCATAACTAGAGGCCAAGTAGTTTAGACTAGAAAGCATGGTTAGCCATGCTTTCTTCTTCTTCTCTACAGCTTCTTTCACTTCATCATCCCACCATGCATCTCTTCTTTTACTACTGCCTCTTTTTATTGTTCCACACACTTCTTCCGCTGCACTTATCATTCCATCCCTAAGATTCTGCCATGTTCTTTCCACACATTCATTTCTGCCATCGATGGTGTCAAGCTTTTCGGCTACCCTCGCATGATATTTGTCCCTAGTATCTGCTTCCTGAAGCTTCCAGCTGCCGTCCGGTAGCGCCAACCCGCGAACAGACTCCTAAATCTAGTAATCACTAGATAGTGATCCGTTCCCAGGTCAGCACCCCTGAACACTCGCGTATCCATCACCTGTTTTCGCAGTCGGTCATCCACCAGAAACAAATCGATCATACTTCTCTCATTCTGTCTTTCTCTAGTATACTTATGGATTTTTTTGTGATTAAACATAGTGTTTGTCACAAGAAGACCCTTTTCCTTGCATACCGCCAGTATAAGCTTGCCAGCATCATTAACCCTTTTATCGCCAAACTTTCCAGGCACCGACTCGTACCCTGGTCGAGCGGTACCAACCCATCCATTCAAATCACCACACACAACAATTCTTTCGTTTCCCCTAGCCAAATCTAGAACTTCTCTTACATTCTCCCAAAACTCCTCCAGCTCAGCCCTGGACGACGAAGCTACCGGCGCATCAACAGCCAAAAGGAATAACTTCGTCAGTCCCAATTTAAAGCGAACCCAGAGAAGTCTTAAGTTCACAACCTTATATTCAGGTATAACATCGACCAACCGAGACGACAGCAGCACCCCCACACCCTGGCGGGCGCTCTCGCTCTCCGGGACTCCGGACCATAGAGCTAACGCCCCGCCAGGGAGCTCTTCAGTACCACTGCCCTTCCGTTTGGTCTCCGACATACACACGACATCTAATTCTCTTTCTTTCATTATTTCAATCAATTCATTCGTCTTATCTTTCATGCCTCCTCTAACATTCCACGTGCCAACTCTGCACTCTGTCCTCCACCTTCCGCCGTTTCGGGCTGTGCGTGACGGGTGGCGGTCCCCATCGCCGCTTTGCGCGCTGCATTCCACACCAACGGGGACTAGCTGGTGTGCGTCGCCTTGGGGGGACGCCCTAACCCTCATTGGCATGGGTGCGCAGCTGTGTAGAATTGCAGCCCTGAAAAGGGCTGGCAGGGGTCTTGACGAGCACGCTTCTACAATGATATATAACTCTTATCTAATATATGAAAATTAATGTTTGTTTATTTGTATTATATGCACTGCCATATTATTCATCAGATTGCGATAAAACTTTGTCAACTTATTGCTGGCACTTGCGCGGTTATAAGTTTTGTACCTACAGTTAACTAACAGTAGATGGTGCGTGTTTCGTACCTTAAAATCATTTAAAAGTTATATTATGTCATTCAACTTCAATGATTTTATTATCATACCTAATTAAACAATATAACTCTTCCAAATAAATGATATTTCCACAATTATTTCGTCCGCGGCAACAACGTGTCTGATACCAGCTAATCTAATATACAAAAATTTATTTAGTTTGTTCGTATTTTATGCGCAGGCATACCGTACATCAGTTTACTGTGAAACTTTGTCAACTTATAGCTTGTACTTGCGCGAAGATTATAAGCTTAGTACAATTAACTAACAGTGGGTGGCACGTATATTGTACCATAGTATAAAGAGAGGCCAAGTAGGTTATCTGCGGCCTAATCCGCGATATAATTGCCTACTGTTTTAGGGTTGTCACTGTCACCAAATCATTAGTTTAAAACCCGGCCCTTGCCAAAGATAATACATCTCTGTATAACTAATTCAGTGATCATTAGTCGATAAAGTTCAACAATGGTTTTCCTAACAAATACAGAAATGTATTAAGATTCAAAGCAGTATAATAAATATATATATAATAATAAAAAAATTGAATAAAGCGACTAAAATATTGTAAAAAAAAACATCGTACAATAACATAAAATTACTAACGCCTGCCTCTTGGACTGTAATCAATTTTTTGTTCTGTTGTTATTATTCTAACTTTGCTCTATTTATCTGATTCACAATTAGTCTATTACTTATTTTTAATTACGATTTTATAACCGTAAATAGGTACTTAGTTACTATTCTTCCTCTGTCTGATAGACAACTAATACAACAAAAATAAGTAAGTAGGTATCTCATCGTCAAGAAAAATTATATGCTATAATAAGTGACTCGCTTACGTGACGCGCGAACCTCGTGCGGTGTTAGCCTCGACTGGCGCATTGAGAAATACTTCGAGATTGTGTTTAAGGCCTTATCAGTGGTTGAAATGCCTAAATCTTGGATATTTAAGTAAAAAAATCTCAATAACTGTTCATTTAATCCACAAAGAAAAAATACACGGTAACAGAAGAGGATTTGGTAAATGTTTTTAATTGAACAAAATTGTATTTTTGTCAACCCCTTATTAGAAAAAAAATCCCCAAAGAGTACCTATCTTTGTCATATTTTGCAAAATTTCTCCAAAACGGCACAAGCTTTTTAAATAGTTCTTACACTAAAAAAAAGCTCTTAAAAATATCAATATTTTTAATTGAGAGTTTTATTTTTATTCCCCGTTTTATAAGAGAATATATCATTTTTCCCTGAAATTGAATATATTTACGCGAGCGCGCATGCTCCGTCGCCCTGTCAGCCTGTCACAGTCCGTTTTTGGACTTCATTGAGGGTGGACCGCGCGTTGGTGTTGGGGCAACTTCGTTCAAATATATATTAGTTTTTTAAAAGTTTATACTCAATTATAAATATTTTTATGACTAGAAGTACTTAATTTAGTTAATATCTGTACACTGGTAACTGTAAATATTATTTGCTAAATAAATTAATTTTTAAAGTGCCCAAAGAAGAAGAAATTTTCGCGGCGATGTTGATTAGTGAAATTGAAAAATGCATTTTTATATAATTTAGATGTGGAACGACTAACATGCTCTCGTTACTTAGATTTCGATAGTTTTTAATACCTATGTAATTTTATTGTTGCATATTTTTATTAATTAGTTGATACTGTATTTTATAATTATGTATTACAATAAAACGCTGTTTTTATGAGTATGACTTTGTAAAATATTATTGGGGAGGGAAATATAGATACCAATACTTACATTTAGGTACACTGTTATCAAATTAAATCAAACAATTTAAATAAATAAAAAAATGGTGCTTCCCTAAGTATAAATAACTATATAAAGACATTCTTGGGTTTTGGTTTTTTTTTATGTTAGACAAACTATCATCTAAAAAATGTAAAAATTTTAAATTGGAGAGGGGTTTCTCTACGTGATAAAGTTAGAAATGAAGATATTCGCAGTAGAACCAGAGAAACTGACATAGCCCAACGGAATATTACAGTGAAATGGCAATGGGCTTGCTATATAACTTGGAAAACATATAAAAAAATAGGAAGGTTCTCGAGTGGCAACCTCGTATAGGTAAGCGAAGTAGTACTCAACTTTTATTCCTCTTCACGTATTCTCATACGCTTTTCTTCACACACACACACACACACACACACACACACGCACACACACACACACACACACACACACACGCGCGCGCGCGCACGCACATACGCACACACACACGTGCACACACACACACATACACACACACAAATAGGTCGCAAATAATATTTACCTACAAGGCAAGAGTGAATAGGTTTTTGTTAAGTCAGTGCAATTCACCATTACCACTACATATACGTAATGTATATACAGGCTACATAACCACTTACCGATGGGATTGTAGTTGCTTTACTACTTGCTGGGTAAAAATAGTAAAAAAAATTTACCCTGTGAAAGTTTGCATTTAGATATAATTTTTCTAACCAACCATAAAAATATGATGAGAATATTTTTATGGTTAAGGTTGCCTCACACGGGACAGTAATATAATATTATATCTTCCATTATCTACGCATGAAAACTTTTAAAATCTCTGAATGCCGAAGTATGTTCATATTAAGAGGCTGAATAGAGCCACATTGATATGCATGGGGATCGTTTTGTAATTTCACATCGTTATCGAAAAAACATTGTACGTATTTCAGGTGGCGGTTTGCAAAACACGATTCCACAAAAATTCACTCAATAGAAAATAATTGCAAAGTTGCTTCTGAAAATACTTAAATTTTCAACGTCAATTTTTTCTTACGTGGTAGAGCCATGCTGCAGCTATATTAGTAGTAGGTATAGTTGTAGCACGAATGGGTCGGCCCGACAGGGGAAGGGCCACACTCTCACGGAATACCATGTAAAATAGCAATTTAACCCTGCTGTGTTTCGTATGGTATATGTAGAGAACCGGATAAACTTTTTACTGGAAACGAGGCATTACATCTTAGTCCTCACGGGTGACAACGCATCTACATTTTGATACGTAATCGAGAATGGATGTAGATGTCTATGGAACGTAGCAACCACTTACCATCAGGTGAACAGTGTGCTCGTTTGTCACCCTTATTCTATTAAAAAAAACTTTCTGAGATTTCAGTAAAATAATGTTAAGTATTGTAAGCACTCGTACAATTATATATCTCATGTTAATAAAGCTATTGGGCTATTTTGATTTTTAATAAAGTGATTTTACTTTATAGGTTAAATAGTTTATTTACCCTTCTATATCAAGAACCGTTTTTCAGTCACTCCTATTGAGTTTGACAGTGCTTGCTGAAATTTAGCATCTTTAGATGGATCAGAATCGCCCGCTGATCCGGCTGTTAGGTATTGCAAAACTAATCGAAAATATTTATTTTTACTTTACTGCCGAAGATTAACTTGTTTTATTTTATTACGGTCAAATAATATTTATTAGGTTATAAAGCAAGTATTTAAAAATATTTTCATTGTTTTGTTATTCTATTGTTTACAGTTTTTATCACGTCTTAGCTTTACACCAAGAATTACATTAGAAATTCTTGATGGGATGCGATGTAACGCGCATACTTTATTTTCATCAAGAACTATAATATATATATATATATATATATATATATATATATATATATATATATATATATATATATATATATCTATATATATATATATATATATATATATATATATATATTTGGTTTTTTTTTACCAGTAGAGTTTCAACACAATCTTAAAAAGTTCAATGAATTAAAAAAATGCCGATAATTATATAATTTCAAGTCAGTGTTTTACATTTAAAGATCCGTTATAAAGAGCCAAAATTCTTATTTTCATTTCGATTAATTTAATTCGAGAATACAATAAATGTGAAAGGGATTTTATCTGCAATAATAATTTACATCAAAAATAACATAGACTTATAAAAGTCATATACACGGTCAATCATACTGAAGATTATCAATTGTACTACAAAATATTTAAAAGACTATTTCCATTATAATGACCCGAATATCATCATTATTGTTTGACTGGCACACTTAAAAGTTTTATCACATGGCTAAATGATTGACTATTATATTATGATAAGGTCATGCTTTTCTATAAAAAGTTGCAAGAAATTTTAAATCACGGCACCTATTGGTTTGTTTTACTTTTCACTTAATTAGTGAAAAACAAGATGGACTGATCTAAAAGTTTACTTTCTTGTGTAAAAAGTGCTATTTAGAATTTTATGCATATAAATGATAATTAAAGTTTCTATGTAAATAAGTGTAACATGGCGGGTATTATATTCAATGGTAGCGGGCATCCATATTTGCAAAGCCAGCATCATTTTCTGTACAGAAACCGGCAAAGTGTTGCTCAAGGCACTATTAACAAAGCAGCTGATAAAATGTTATACTCATAACTGTTAACAAAAACTGTTTCTGCAAATGGTCTTATAGATAATAATAACTATTCCGCCATGTTAGGTGCTAATAATAGCTCCATTAGAAGGAAAAGAGGTAAAATTTTGTTTTAGAAATGCGCAATCAATATTGTTTTGTTTGCAATTGAGCATAAAATAAAAAATAACTTCAGCCAAAGAGCATAACTAGCATTATACTCAGGCCCATCAATTGGTATGGAAAAAAATAATTTTACCAGGTTTCAAAAAATCAATCAAAATTCAAAAAAACATAAATATTAAAATAAAAAAAATGTATATATTACCTATGTCTATACATACATATAATTATTTATGGCCGCTTAGTAACTGACGGTGACTCAGTATAACATCCTACAGTCACGCCGAAACTAAGAGGAGAGAATCACTGTAGAAAAGGTAATAATTTATTGCGGTAAAATTTGTGATAAAATTAAAAAATATTGGTAAATCCAATTGAGCATGCCTTCGCATTAAAAATAACGTATAGCATGATTAAACGGATTTTTTTTAAAGTAGTTTAAATGCATTTCGACAGCACTATCGGCTTCAACACCCTCGAAACCCATGAAAATGACACCCATGATGAAAAAATTTATACCTATTGCAGCCGCCATCTAGGCTTTACATTTCTACATCACTATCGGCTTCAACACCCTCGAAACCATAAAAATGACACCCATGATGAAAAAATTTATACCTATTGCAGCCGCCACCTTGGATTTACATTTCGACAGCACTATCGGCTTCAGCACTCTCGAAAACCATGAAAGTGACACCCATGATGAAAAAATTGGTATCTATTGCAGCCGCCATGTTGGATTTACATTTCGACAGCACTATCGGCTGCAACACCCTCGAAAACCATGAAAATGATATCCATGATGAAAAAATTTGGTACCTACTTCAGCCGCCATCTTAGATTTACATTTCGACAGCACTATCGGCTTCAGCACCCTCGAAAACCAAGAAAATGACACCCATGATGAAAAAATTGATATCTATTGCAGCCGCCATGTTGGATTTACATTTCGACAGCACTATCGGCTGCAACACCCTCGAAAACCATGAAAATGATATCCATGATGAAAAAATTTGGTACCTACTTCAGCCGCCATCTTGGATTTACATTTCGACAGCACTATCGGCTTCAACACCCTCGAAGCCCATGAAAATGACACCCATGATGAAAAAATTTATATATATTGCAGCCGCCATCTTGGATTTACATTTCAACAGCACTATCAGCTTCAACACCCTTGCAAACCATGAAAATGACACCCGTGATGAAAAAATTGGTACCTACTTCAGCCGCCATTTTGGATTTATAATTCAACAGCACTATCGGCTTCAACACTCTCGAAACCCATGAAAATGACAACCATGATGAAAAAATTGATACCCCTTGCAGCCGCCACCTTAGATTTACATTTCGACAGCACTATCGGCTTTAACACCCTCGAAAACCATGAAAATTACACCCAAGATGAAAAAATTGATATCCATTGCAGCCGCCATCTTGGATTTACATTTCGACAGCACTATCGTCTTCATCATCATCATCATTACAGCCCTTCACAAGTCCACTGCTGAACATAGGCCTCCCCCAAAGAATGCCACAAAGCACGGTCCTGAGCCACCTGCATCCATCGACTTCCTGCATGTCTTACCAGGTCGTCACTCCATCTCGTGGGAGGACGCCCTACACTTCGCCTACCGGTACGAGGCTGCCAATCGAGAACCTTTCTTCCCCATCGGTTGTCGGTTCTTCGAGCTATATGGCCGGCCCACTGCCACTTCAGCTTACTAATCCGTTGGGCTATGTCGGTTACTCTGGTTCTACTGCGGATAACCTCATTCCTAAGTTTATCACGCAGAGAAACTCCGAGCATAGCCCTCTCCATAGCTCGCTGAGCGACCTTGAGCTTCCTCATACGGCCAGCAGTGAAGGACCAAGTCTCAGATCCGTAAGTCATCACTGGCAACACGCACTGGTTGTACAATTTCGTTTTAAGGTTTTGAGGTATGTCTGACGAGAAGATGTGTCGTAGCTTCCCGAACGCTGCCCAGCCGAGTTGAATCCGTCGATTGACCTCTCGGTCGAAGTTGGACTTACCTAGTCGGACTATTTGTCCCAGGTAAACATACTCGTCAACAACTTCGAGCTTAGTGCTCCCAACAACTACCGGCATAGGTGTGACATAGACATTAAACATAATCTTTGTTTTGTCCATGTTCATCTTAAGACCTATCCGTTGGGAGACACTATTGAGGTCATTGAGCATAGTGCTTAGGTCCTCCAGCGATTCTGCCATAAGGACTATATCGTCGGCAAATCGAAGGTGAGTGATGTATTCGCCATTGATGTTAATTCCGTATCCTTTCCAGTCCAGAAGCTTGAAAACGTCTTCCAATGCAGCGGTGAAGAGTTTCGGGGATATAACATCACCCTGTCTTACACCTCTCTGCAATTGGATAGGTTTCGTACTCTGGTTCTGTACTCGGATAGCCATCGTAGCTCTACTGTACAAACACTTCAGCACTTCGATATACCGACAGTCAACTTGGCATCGCTGAAGGGACTGCAGCACCGCCCAAATTTCGACGGAATCAAAGGATTTCTCATAGTCCACATACGCCAGACACAGTGGTAAATTGTACTCTTCGGACTTCTGTACAATTTGCCGAAGGGTATGTATGTGGTCTATGGTGCTAAAGCCCTTTCGGAAACCGGCTTGTTCGGGAGGCTGGAAGTCGTCAAGTCTGCGCGTGAGACGATTCGTAATGACTCTCGAAAACAGCACGTAGACGCGGCTCAGAAGGGAAATCGGTCTGTAGTTCTTCAAGAGAGCGTTGTCGCCTTTCTTGAAGAACAAGACCACCGCACTTCTGCTCCACGCCTCCGGTGTAATGCCACCATGGAGGACGGAATTAAAGAGCTTCTGAAGGACTTCAAGTACCGGTCTTCCACCCGCTTTCAGAAGCTCCGCTGTAATTCCATCCTCACCTGGGGCCTTGCCGTTTTTAAGGTGTTGGAGAGCCATTCTAATCTCGCTCAGACTGACGTCCGGGATATCTTCAGAATAGTGTCGAATAAGACTCGCTCTTGGATCGTTACTCACACTTGCGTGTGGCTCCAACGATGACGTGTACAGCTGCCCATAGAACCTCTCAATCTCACTCAAAATCTCAGGTGCCCCGGAAACGATGCTGCCACATTCGGTCTTCAGCTTTGACAGTTGGCTCTTTCTGGCAGACAGATCTCTGGCAGCCTTTGGAGCCTTGGTTCCGCTCGATCGCTTCTTCAATACGAGCTGTATTGAAGTTGCGCAAGTCCCGCCGCATGCATTTGGAGATCTGTCTGTTCAGTTGCCTGTATGCTGTCAAATCTGTTGAAGAATGTAGCCTCATCTCCCGTCTAACAGCCATGAGATTAAGAGTGTGATCGGAGAGTTTTTGTGTTCTTCTGCGGCGGGTCTTGCAGAACTTAGCTCCGACCGCATGGACAGTTTCCACGAGCTTGTCATTCATATCGTCCACTTCATTGCAGTCTTCTAGGCACTGAAAACGATTTTGTAACTCGAGCTGAAAGGTTTCGGGACTTTGGATTAGAGCACGAGGGGGACGGAGCGTTGACTTCATCAGACGAGACCTCTCCAACTTAACATTTAGGTTCAGTGTGCCTCTAACCATTCGGTGATCGCTGCCGGTTTTCACCCACGCGATCACTGAGACATCACTGAATAGTTGTCGTCTGGTCGTCATAATGAAGTCAATCTCATTTTTTGTCGAACCGTCGGGGCTCGACCAGGTCCACTTCCTGTGGGGCCGCTTCTGGAAGAAAGAGTTCATCATAAAGAGTCCCTCTTTCTCCATGAAGTCGGCCAGCTGCTGGCCCCTTGGGTTCCGTTGCCCTATTCCAAATTTCCCTACTTTCAGCTCACCGTTCTCTTTTGTGCCTAGTTTTGCATTGAAGTCTCCCATTAACACCGTATATTGGGTTTTGGAGGAATGCATGGCTCTAGAGATATCCTCATACATTTCCTCCACCTCCTCATCGGGGTGTGCCGAGGTTGGTGCGTAAACCTGTATGACCTTCAGCGAATACCGTTTGGTGATTCTGAGTATAAGGTACGCAACCCTCGTCGACACACTCCCGATCTTTACAACGTTGTTAACGAGAGACTTGTGGACGATAAATCCGACACCTCCTTGGGACAGATGGTCGCCCTCCCGGTGATAGAGCAAGTTGCCGGATTCGAGGATTACCGTGTCCTCCCCCTCTCTTCGGACTTCGGATAATCCTATAATATGCCAGCGCAACTTGTCTATCTCTTCTTCCAGCTCCACGATCTTCTCGTCAGTCCTCAGGGTGCGTGCGTTGTACGTTGCCAGGTGGAGTCGTCTAAGGTGGCAACCGAACCTCCACCGGAGATTCTTAGCACCCCCTGCCCCGCCGTTACCATGGTCGCCACCGTAGCCAGGAATAGCGGGGCCGCCGGGGACTGGGGGTCGTCTCTTTGTTACATTCATAGAGGGGTATTTGCCATAGTTGCCACGCTTGGCGAGCGGGTTGGCAACCGCAGTTTTTTTTTTATTGTAACTTTGGCTATTATCAGGGAGATGCTGCTGCCCATCTCCCGCCTGTTTCCCATTGTCGCCTTTTACGACACCCACGGGAGGATATGGGGTAGTGGATATTCTTGACCGCCACTACACGGCTACTACACTACACTCTTCGACACCCTCGAAAACCATGAAAATGACACCCATGATGAAAAAATTGGTACCTACTTCAGCCGCCATCTTGGATTTACATTTCGACAGCACTGTCGGCTTCAACATTCTCGAAAACCATGAAAAAGACACCCATGATGAAAAAAATTATACCTATTGAAGCAGCCTCCTCGGATTTACATTTCGACAACACTGTTGGCTTCAGCACCCTCGAAAACCATGAAAATGACACCCATATTGAAAAAATTGATACATATTGCGGCCGCCATCTTGGATTTACATTTCGACAACCCTATCGGTTTCAACACCCTCGAAAACCATGAAAATTTCACCCATGACAAAAAAATTGATACTACTTACTTTTCGTACGTACTACTATTACTTATTCTGTGCTTTTAAAATATTGTAAAAAAAAAATCTGTTATTATTATTATAATCAAGTATTTAAGAAATTTGGTTATTCGAATATTGTCATATTGTGTATTTGTACAGCGATCTTTTTGAGCCGCTGCAAACAACCGAAATAATGTCCACTCACGACGGCGACTGACGGCGAACCATAGATAAATATAAATGTAGCAAGCTAATGCGGCGAACTGATATATACAGTAATCTATGGCGATGGCCATCTGAGTTAGTGATTAAACTACTCTGTGGCTGCAGCTCCCCATTTACAGAAATAATTCTATACGAGGCTACAAATCAACGAAAATTTGGCCATTTTCGGGCCCAAAAAAATTAATTACAGCTAAACAAAATAAAATTACACTGCCATTAACATTCAGTGGCTTCCCACATGATAGATGAAGAGATTAATAAATAGATTGAGTTAAACAATTGATATTTACAAAAGTTATAGTGTTTACAAGCCTTAGGGACATGATAAATCCACACCATAAGCCACTAAAACCCCCTTTTTTATTTAAAAATAGCAATTAATCGATTTAAAAAAAAATATTAAATATGTTCAACAACCATTTATCTTTCTAACAATGTGCTTTTTATATCATTTATATGTATAATATGATTGCTGGATACGATTTCATGCGACAAAACGGTGGAATTTTGATTTTTAGGCGTTAGTAGAACATACCCACGCGCTTTGCGCACGGCATGCAAAAACTTACACACTTATCCAAGTTAATCTAACTTAGTCTAACTTATCCTTATGCGTTACAAAAAAAAACAAATAATAAAATAGTGAGATGGCGTCAGTTTTTAAGAAGATATAACAAAAATAAACAAAGAAAAATTTCAAAAAAGTTCAGTATTTAATTGATTATATACCGCTGACACTTAACCACGCTTTTCGAAACCACGCCAGTTGTAAACAATACTTGTGTGAAAAGACAAAATTTTCTTTTCAAATTTCCGCCGAGTTGTAAGTAGAAAGCCAAATAGGTCATGTGTCAATTTTAATTAAATATATTTTATATGAAGTGATCTTGACTACGTTTCATCAATTAACCATTGGTAAAAATTAAAACAGGAATTTTACAATTGTGTTTACAAGAAACATTATTAGTTGAACCTTGCAGCTTGTTCATTGTTTTTATTATAAATACCTACAAATATTATTAATAAATTGTTCCCATAATATTTTGGATTATTTTTTATTTTGCCCTATCTGCAATGTTCTACGCTCTATAGAAAATGTGGCGTATAACATGATTGACAATCTTTCGAACGTTTTATCTAGGTACAAAGATGTTTTACGATTTCGTCGCCTCCACGTGATATTTTTGTCAGCATAAGGTACCCTTCTGTATCTAATATAACATAATATAAATATTGCTACAAAGTAAAGTAAAAGGCTATACAAGTCCCTCTACTGGGCACAGAACTCTTTTTTTATTTCTGAGAGGGTTTTAGGGCAAGGAAATGCCCGCCGAACTGCCCCAATGCATGTTGACGAAAATTGCAATTACAAATAGCATTCGTGCTGTCTGGGATCAAACCCGGGAAAAATTTACAGCGAACGCTTTGACCCAAATCTACTAATACGATACAAATAAATACGATTTAACATATATAATAAAAAACTCTTACGTACTTGAAACTTGAACACTTGATAGCTCGTGACGCCTACCGGACAAAGCTACAGCACAATGTAATTGAAGATGCGTAACTACGACATAATTCTCAGTGATGCGCAAGCATAACAGGCAGTATGTCACTTTTATAATTGTCATCTCTGCAGTCTATTAATCTTTGCACTTTTATAAGTAATACAGAACGTAGTCGCTAGACGGTGTTGACGTTGGCTAAAATCTCTGCGATAGCCGTTTCGTCAAGGTCATTCAGGCTTGTTAAAGCCTTAAGTGTGCGTGCGGCGCCTCATACATATTATGGCGCACACATACAAGCCGCGCGCAGTGCGTTTGTATGAAGATAACGTACTTCCCATCTCTTTATACTATGATTGTACCGGCAAATTTATTTGATATATATATATTATTCAATTTCAATGAATATGGTATCATTCCTAATTTAATCATATAACTGTTCCAAACTTCAAACAACTTTATTTCGTTTGCGGTAGCAATGCGTCCGGTACCGTAACGAGTATTATAATAAATAAAAAACAATAATTGTTTGTTTATTTCTTTGTTCGTCTTCTATGCGTTCCTATTACATACAGGCCTGTTGGTCTAGTGGTTAGTGACCCTGACTGCTATGCCGGAGGTCGTGGGTTCGATTCCCACCCAGGACAAATGTTTGTGTGATAAGCACGATCATTTGTTCTGTGTCTGGGTGTAATTTATCTATAATATTTATGTATTTAGAAATATATAAGTATGTTTATCAGTTGTCTAGTACCCATAACACAAGCTCTGCTTAGCTTGGGACTAGATGGCGTTGTGTGATAGTTGTGGAATATTATTATTTTGGGTTATCTTTAAAGTTTTCTCATCTGGTTGGGCAGTATAAATATATAATTGTAAATGAAAATTGTAAACATACATAAATATCAATAAAATAAAATAAATACATAAAAAATACATAAATATATAAAAACCCAACCAGATGGAAGCCCTCGGCAGGGGAGACCAGACGGCCGAGGGTTAGGGGGAAAGGGAAAGAAACCGGCGGATGATGCGGGCGGTATCGAAGAGCACCGCCTTCTGCATTTGAGCCTGGAGTGTTCCGTCACGGAGTCCCAGTCGCCTCAGATGACCCGAGAGGCTGACTGGGATTAGCCCGTTCGCAGAAACGACCACAGGAATAATTTCAGTCGGCAGACCACCCCACATGTCGGTCACCTCGTGAGCCAGGTCCAGATATTTAGTCAGCTTATCTGTTTCGGCTTTCACGAGGTTCTCGTCATAAGGAATGGTAATGTCGACCAAAAATATCCTTGACTGTGCCCGGTCCATCAGCACAATATCAGGCTTATTCGCAAGAATAGTCCTGTCTGTGATGATGGCCCGGTCCCAGTAGAGCCTGGCACGGTCATTTTCGAGCACGGCTTCCGGCAAGTACTTATAATACGGCAGTTTCCGATCCACGAGGCCGTATTTCAGAGCGAGCTCCTGGTGTAGAATCCTGGCTGTAGTGTTTGCACAAATACACAAACATACATTTATATATAAGTCACAGTCTCGAGCGCACCGCGTCAGTAACACGAGAGCCTCGGGGGAGAGTGGATGTGTTTAGTTAAGTGTGTGCCGAGCCAGTGTTACACTACAGTGATTAGAGAAGATAGCAGACAATACAAGTGGCGATGAGGAAAAAGATAAGTACCTATTTAGTATAAAGATATAATCAAAAATATGTTAGCAATGTGCAACTATTGGCATTGCAATTGTAAATTAATTCCTAGAGTACCCGCGGAAAAAAACCGTGGATTATTAATTATGATTTATTGTTTTAACCCTGTTATGATCATTTTAATAATTTATATAAATTATATGTTCGCATATGACCACGCTTATGGTGTGCAAAATTTATTTTCTTTATGTATTAAAGTTATTTATTATTATAATATTAAAGAATTTATAGATGATAATAGCCCCTGGAAGTGAGGTGATCGCTCCCAAGCTATTTCTAATTTGTTGTGTTGTTAATTTGTGTAACATACATGATTGTAAGCTGTTATTTAAAAAAAAAGTCCCGCTGGGTTTCTTGCTGGTTCTTCCCAGGACAGAGTTTCTTTCGAACCAGTGGTAATTATACAAAAGAGTGACTTTCAATAAGTATTATTTATAATCTATATTGAATAAAAAAGTTTCTGTTTCTGTAGCAATGATAAAATAATGGTTTATTTTAACATTTATGTCTATTAGCACAACTTTTATTTAAAAATATTTTTGATGGAGAAATAGTAGATGTAACTAATCACTCCTCTCGATTCGAACGGAAATACAATGTCGTTAGCTAAATTTTAGTGGCATTTTACATGTAGGTGTGATATTTATCGCCTTTAATGAAAATACTATTTTACCGCTTTCAGGGCATATATGTCTTACAAAAAATCGTGGACACTTCACGACTTCTGTAAATTGCATAGTAGGTAACTAGTAATACTGTAAATGCGCATTATAGGTATTGAATTCACCCAAAGCCTAAATGGCACAGCAATGGAAGTAGTCGGTATAACAAATAAACCGAAAGAGAAGGGCGAGTGTTATGGAACATATTACTATCAAGAAATTGAGTTTGGGTTTGGGAAGTTGGGTATTAAGATACCACCATTAAATTGAACTTTGGGTACTAAGATACTACCATTAAATTGGACTTTGGGTACTAAGTTACTACCATTAAATTGGACTTTGGGTATTAAAATACCAGCATTAATTAAAATAATAATAATAATAATACCGCTATCAGTTTTAATGTGATGGCACATCTCTGGCTATAAGGTGTGAAAAATGGAAAAGGTCTAATCTATCTGGACGCAGCTGAAGTTATATCAGCACTCAATAAACGAGCTATGCTATTGCATTTTGGTGGCTCTGGGTTACAAAAAATATTCTACAATTTACCGGGTGCCAGTGTCGAGTTATCAGAAACCGTTGATGTATTTAAAGTAGCCATAAAAAAACTCTACGAGTATTTTCAACCTAAACGGAGCAAAGTTTATGAGCGGCATGTTTTTCGATTGCTAAAACAGGAAAAAGGAGAAAAATTTGAGAAGTTTTTGATAAGATTGCGTCAACAGGCCGAAAAGTGTGCATTCGAAAAGCAAGATGATCATCTCATAGATCAAATTGCGGAAAAGTGTAATTCTTACAAAACGTGGGAAGAGTTAAAAAGCAAAAAAGTATATGTTTTTAATCAAATGTCTTAGACCAGACAAGACAGTATTAGCATATAGTAGTAACTCTCCTTTGGCAATAGAGGGTTCGTTTGAAACTATACTCGAAGTCGGTGGACGAAAGGAACATACAACCATTTAGGTGATTTCGGGGGGTACTAGAGACCTGTTGGGTAAGAACACAGCAGTCCGTCTAGGTGTCTTAAAACTTGGTATCGGGATAAATCAAGTGGAGAGTACCGATCCCCATTAAAGAGAAGGTTGCAATCAAAATTAAGGAATCACTAAACAGTGATATAATTGAAGAAGTGCAAGGCCCGTCTAAATGGGTTTCACCAATGTTCCAATCATAAAAGAAAATGGTGAATTACGTTTTTGCGTAGATATGAGATGTACGAACGCCGCTATATTGCGAGAAAACCACCCCCTGCCTACTATGGACCATATTTGCCTAAAATGAAGAAAGCTAAATATTTTAACAAATTAGACATAAAACAATGCCTTCCATCAAGCGGAAATTCACTCTGAATCCAGACACATAACGACTTTTATGACCCCCAAAAGATTATATAGATATAAAAGAATAATGCTTGGAATTACCTGTGCTTCCGAGATTTTTCAGAAGATCATTGAAAGGTTGCTGATAAACTGTGAAGGGGTCGTCAATTTTATTGATGATATCCTGGTATTCGGAAACAGTGAAGAAGAACATGGCGCATGACTAAAGAAAGTTCTACAGGTACTTAGTAAAAACAACGCCGTGCTGAATAGCAATAAATGCATATATAAAACGCAGGATGTGAATTTTCTGGGACACAGGCTTACACATGAAGGAGTAAACCCTTCAACAAGTATGTTGAGAGCATTATGAAATTTAGGGTCCCAAAGACCATAGAAGAACTCCAAAGTTTTTTAGGACTCTTAAACTACATAAACAAATGGATACCTAACTTGGCCGCCATGACAGAACTTCTGAAGCACCTGCTAAGACAGAAGATGAGCAAAAGGAAGACCTTGGAAAAACAATGGTCTGGGGAACAAGATAAAGCATTCCAAAAAACTCAAACGGATGCTCACGGAAATACAGATTTTAGGGTATTATGACGTCAGAGATGCAAGACAGGTGATAGCAGATGCTAGCCCTGTCGCACTTGGTGCTATCCTTGTACAAAATGATACAAATGTCCTTAGAATTATTGCCTATGGTAATCGAACTTTGACAGACTGCGAGCGCAGGTATAGCCAAACGGAAAAAGGGGCACTAGCATTAGTTTGGGGGGTCGAACAGTAATATTTTTTTTTTATTTGGAAAGCCTTTTGATTTAGTCACTGACCACAAGCCGCTACAGATATTGTTCGGGTCTAAGTCAAAACCATGTGCGAGGATTGAACGATGGGTACTGAGGCTACAGTCTTATTCATTCAAGGTTGTATACAAGCCAGGAAAACAAATATAGCTGATCCCTTGTCACGATCATGTAACTATCCTGATAACCCACCAAAAGGAAAAGACCAGCATGTGTACCAAATAGTGGAAAATTCTAGACCAGTTGCTATACCAATGAGTACCATTGTAGCATATTCAGAAAAAGACCAAGAGATTTACAAAGTGAAAAAGGTGTCTATCAGAACGACTGGGACGATTCAATTAAGAGTTACAAATTTTTTGAAAACGAGTTGTTTCCACGATAGCATTCTACTTCGTGGAAATAAAATTGTAATACCACAGCAACTCTTCAAGAGTGTATTAGATGCTGCATAGGAGGGTCATCCAGGTATCGTAGCGATGAAGGGGCGCTTGAGATCAAAGGTATGGTGGCCCCGTATCGATAAAGACATAGAACAATTAGTAAAGGCCTGTAAAGTTTGTACATTAGTGGGTTTGCCAAACCCACCTGCACCAATGAAGAGACGAGAGTTGCCTGCAGCTCCATGGATAAATGTCACAATGGATCTAATGGGACCATTGCCAAGTAATGAGTATCTGTTAGTAGTGGTCGACTACTATAGTCGATACAAAGAAGTAAAAAATTACAAAACCATCACAAGCTTACAGATTATTAAAATGGTAAAAGAAATGTTCAGTAGACTTGATTATCCTATTTCTATCACCGCAGACAATGGCAAGCAGTTCGTTAGTGAAGAGTTTCGATCTTTCTTTAAAGAATGTAACATTAAGTTATTTAGTACTGTACCATATTGGCCTCAAATGATCGGCGAAGTTGAAAGACAAAACAGAGATATTTTGAAACGTCTTCGTATCAGTCAGATCGAGACGAAGGATTTAAAAGAATGTTTGTGGGAGTATCTTCTAATGTATAACAGCACCCCTCCTTACAGTTACCGGGAGGTTACCGTCTGAACTGTTTTTTCAACGAAAAAGTAGGGATAAAATTCCATCAATAGGCGAAATAAATTACAGACAATCATTTAGATTCAGATATCAGGGATAGAGATAAAATACAAAAAAAATCTTGATAAGAAAGAGATGTAGTGTTTGCACAAATACACAAACATACATTTATATATAAGTCACAGTCTCGAGCGCACCGCGTCAGTAACACGAGAGCCTCGGGGGAGAGTGGACGTGTTTAGTTAAGTGCGTGCCGAGCCAGTGTTACACTACAGTGATTAGAGAAGATAGCAGACAATACACTGGCTACAAGATTGTGTCTGTGCAGATACTCAGAGTTAGAAAGCGCCGAACAACCGGAGATGACATGCCTAAGTGACTCACCGGGATGGCGACAAGCTCGACAGATGTCGACGGCGCCATCCTTTAGGATGTATCTCCGATAATTGTTGGTCTTAATAACCTGATCCTGTATCGCACAGACAAAACCCTCGGTTTCCCCAAAGAGGTCACCGAAATGTAGCCAGTAGAGGGAGGCGACTGTGTCTACGGAAGGCTCATGTAGAGCCTTGTAGAACCTCCCGTGGAGCTCCTTCTCCTTCCATACGGTCTCCCGGTCAGAAATGCACTGTACTGCCGGGTCTTGCCATTGCTCGTATGCTAAGGATAGAGGAGTGAGCCCTTTATCACACGAAATGACGTCCCTATAGAATAGATCACCCGATCTCACCAGAAAGTAATTACGGAGGCTGCACACTTCACGATTATGTATAGTGAGAGCGCTCAAAAAGCCGCGCCCACCATGTTTCCGCGGCAAGTACAGCCTCATTACTGACGATCTCGGGTGATGCATCCTGTGAGACGTCATAACAGTGCAGACTTTTCTATCCAGAGCGTTCAGTTCGGTCTGAGACCACCTGAGTATGCCGAAGGTATATATGAGGACAGGCATGACCCAACCGTTATATGCGTGTGTCTTATTCACACCCGATAAAAGACTGTTGACCACTTTTGTCAAGCGTGCATAAAATACATCGCTAACTGACTGTTTCATGTCCGCCTCATCGATACCTATGTTCTGTGACATACCCAGGTATCGGTATGTTTCAGCCTCGGATAGGGTCTTTATGTTGATGGGCATAGATAAGTCTATACCCTCAGAGTTAGCAACCCTACCCCTTTCGACATGGAGGACCGCACACTTATCCGTTCCCAGCTCCATTCTAATGGAATTGCTAAAATCACAAGTGAAGTTCAGCAATTCCATAAGATGGGAGCGACTGGAGGCGAATAATTTGAGATCATCCATATAGAAAAGGTGGGTCACTTTTGTACCTCCTTTCCGAAGCTGAAATCCCCTCCCGGAATCCTCCAGTAAGATACTGAGAGGGTTCAGAGAGAGGCAGAACCAGATTGGACTCAGACAATCGCCCTGGAAGATACCCCTTCTTAGCCTTATGTGGTCCTCCGCAGCCGTCATCCGCTCGCCTAGATGACAAAGGATCGTACTCCACTGCCCCATACACTGCCCGAGGAAGTCTCTAACTGTACAGTCAACCTTGTACAGCTCGAGGACCCTCTTCAGTCATGTATGAGGCACCGAGTCGAATGCCTTTTTGTAGTCTATCCAGGCGGTGGAGAGGTTCCGACGGTTGCGTTTAACCACCTTGCCAATGACCGCGTCAATAAGGAGTGGTTCCTTGGTTCCACGACCACCGCCCCGGCATCCATTTTGAGCGCGCGACATCACCTGATTTGTTTCAGGTGACGAGTAATTCTCGCGCTCAAAATGGATGTTAGTGTCTTATATATCGTGGGTAGACACGTGATGGGGCGGTACTTGCTCGGGTCTGTGGTATCCCGGTCTTTAGGAACCAAATGAGTGATCCCAGTAGTGAAGAGGCTCGGGAGCGACTTTTGGTCGAGAGCCTCCTGAAATTGTCGGGCGAGCACAGCGTGACACACCACGAACCCCTTCAACCAGTAGTGATGCAGCCCGTCGAGCCCCGGACTTTTCCAGTTCGGGGCCCTTCGGACCGCCTCAGCTACATCGTCCGGCGTTATAATGACGGGGTCCATGGGCGTAAGATTCGCACACTGACTCACCACAACTTCAGTCCAAGAGCCCTCGCTGTGGTTTACGAGCTCTGACCACAGGCCGCGCCAGAATTTGACAGTATCGGCCTGATTCGGTGCTTGGCCCGTTCCACGTACCATCGGTCGCTCCAATGATTTATAGAGCCTCTTCTGATCACTCTGGAAGAGACGATTCTGGTTGAACCGTCTCGATCTCTCGGTATATCGCCGAATCCGCTTTCCCCAAGCAGCGATTCTCTGCTTCAGGTCGTCTATGCGCTCCGTCAGCTTTTGCGTAATATCCGGCTGGGACAAACTTATATTTGTCCCAGCAAACGCCATCCTGACGGTGCGCACAATTCTCGGTCTATTATTACCCGACCTGAAGCTTGTCAGTCCGCCGATTAGGGCTCTTGCCTTTGCGATACGGTCCTCAATTCTTTTTCTCCAGGCTGGGATGGCGCTACTTTGTCTAGTAGCGCGTCCAGCCCTGGGAAGTTTGGCGCCGATAATACGGCAAACTGCCAGTGCGGCGCCAAAAAGAACTGAGTCCGTATCGCAAAGGTCCCGGCTGGCTTCCAAATAGGTCACCAGCATTGGGTTGAGAGCCCTCACGACAGCCCGATTCCGCTTGCTTAGGGGTATGCGAGGAAGTCGCGGTCGATTTTCGAGAGGCGTACTGCGCGTTTCCAAAATAGCCTCTTCCAATATACTCCTCATTTGCTCTACTTTGTGGGAGACTATTTCATCATCGTCTGAATGAACTACAACTGGAATATCCACGGCGGCATCCACGTGTGCAGATTGTTCTGCAATTTGTGGCTTCGCATTACCAGCTGCAGCATTTTCATCCGATGAGGGAAAGGCCTCACGTCGTAGTCGTTCGAGTTCGGCGTCACCAAATATGTTGGAGCGCAGGATATACCGAACTCGGTCTGCCAGGTTTTGCTCCGTTACGTGAACCGATGGCTCCAGCTCTGCGAAAAAGCGATGCATCCGAGCCCGATACGCCAACATTCCAGTTTCTTCCCCTTTCGCCCTAAAGTACGCTCGCAATGCGTTTGTGTTCATTATTTCTGTCCAACGCATGCGACGTTTTCCACCAGTGGCGGATGCTGCTTGATGAGTCCGAGAAGACTCGGCCGACATCAAGCCCTCTGGTGGGGATGATGGATGCGGGCGGCTGCTAGGTGGTCTTACAGCCCCCCGCGCTTGGCTGGCGACCCGCATGCTGTCACGTCCAGCGCCAGCTCCAGACGCGCCCTGGCGACCTCCAGGCAGCGGCCCTATGCGCACTCTTCTTTTTTCCATCACCCATTAAATGGGCGTCAATTAACGGGAGACGCCCAGGCCCGGCACCGTTTCATGGTGCGGCCGTAAGCACAAACGAGCCTTTGCACCCTCTGTTCTGCCGAGGCACGGCGCTCACACCTCTTGGCAAGGCGCTGACTGACTGCGCTGACATAGCAGTTTTGTCACTTAACTGTTACGTCAGCGGGCGATGGGGTCGTCAATTCCCTACGCCGAAATATTATTATTATTATTCTATTTCCGGCCGAACTGACCCATTCTGCCACAACTATAATATAGCTGCGACGTGGCTGTACCACGTTTTCCCCCCAATTTCCAAGTGCCAACAACATATAAGATTGTAATGTTGCGTATCAATCTACCACATGATCAACCGTGAATTAAAATCTCCTCAAAGAATGAAATACATTTCGATATACTTCGGAGATATTTTTAT
This sequence comes from Parnassius glacialis, assembly GCA_033319125.1. Lineage (NCBI taxonomy): Eukaryota > Metazoa > Arthropoda > Insecta > Lepidoptera > Papilionidae > Parnassius > Parnassius glacialis. Next base: position 17,023,970 of record JAVANC010000009.1, read on the forward strand.
TGTCACCAACATGAACCGGAGCTCTATTCCCGCGCCATTACTCTCCCAATAGTAAACCAAGGTCACTGCTTTACAATGAGATGTTATTAGGTTATTACTTTATTATTTACTAGCGACCTGCCCCGGCATCCTCTGGGAGGGATCTATTAATGTGGTATTATCAATGTCAATTTATTTTAAAAAAATCTTGAATAAAACTACTTTTACGGATTTTATCGCGTTTAATTAACTTATTTTGCTTATTTTTATTAATTCCCGGGGTACTGAGGTGATTGACGTCCCGATGTCAGAGTTAATCCCGAGTACCTTAAGCTTTTTTAATTATTAATTTTGGTCCGATCTACGCAGAATGAACTTACTGTATCTTGAAGTCTTGCAGTGGTATGCTTGGGTTTAGTTTCAATTTTATTAATTATAGGATCCCAAGCAGGTGGTAGTACCCAGCCTACCTCTCTATTGAAATTAGGATGTTTTTTTTTTAATTTCAATAGCCTCACGTATCATCCTTGGCAGGAATTGATGTTTTTTCGCGAGAATTTGTGGTTTATCAAATGTAATGGCGGGGGCCGTCTAGGATATGATCACAAACTGCAGACTTCCCCGAACGTTGGTGCTTCACGTCAGCTATGTGTTCTTTTACGCGGGTTTTTATTGATCGTTTTGTTTGCCCTATATATGAGAGACCACATCCACAATCAAGCTTGTACACTCCTGCATCTTGTAGAGGAATATTGCACTTGACGGATGGTAAGAACTGACTAATCTTCTTCGGCGGCTTGAAAAATGTTCTAATAGAATCTCGCTTCAAGATGTAGCCGATCTTGTCTGTGACACCTCTAACATATGGTAGTACAGCAGGCACACGCTCGACTGTGGCCCGGCTTCACTCGGTCACTGTGACGTAGGCGCGGGATCCGAAGTTTGTTGTCGTGCAGAACCTGCTTGACGTGCTGAAGCTCGGCGGCCAGGTGTTTGTTGTCACAGATCCCACGTGCTCCCTGTAACAAAGATTTGCCCACGGTAGCTAACTGTGAAGGTTGATGTTGGGATTCACCGTTTAAATATCGGTTTGTATTGGTCTTTTTTCTATACACAGTGTGACCTATGGTGTTATTAGGATTTCGAATGACTAACACATCTAGGAAAGCTAAAGAATTATTTGCCTCTAACTCCATAATAAATTGAATTTTAGAGTTTATGGAATTGAGATGTTCTAAAAATGCAGTTACTTTGTTTGATGGTAAAATTGTGAAAGTATCGTCTACATACCGCTTGTAGAACCTTGGAGTTACTGGTGCAGTAAGCAGGGCTTTCTCTTTCTTTGCAGGGCTTGCACTTTCTTTGCAGGGACGGGATTTCTCGCGGCGTTATTGCGAAAGTCATACCTTTGGCCAAAACTTTTATTGTCGCGTCGTCCAGAGATTGTTTTGACAGGTTATAGACCGCACGTTGTTTATTACTCGCGTCTGTTGTCAATGATTGCGTTTCGTTCTTACGTTGACATTGGTGTTGGACATTTGATTTCATTGTTAGTTTTTAGTATTTGTCTATATGTTTATTTTTGCACCTATTGTATTTAGTTGTTTCACGTTTATCTAAAGTTTCGATGCAATTCTTATAATCAAATGTCGATAAAACTGTCTTTAGATAACTGGACGATTTGTCTATGGTTTTATTTATGAAACATAGATCGGTACATTTTTGCTGAATCACCGTTATTAACAACTTTTTGTTTGCCTGATTTAAGATCTTAGCGCTTCCTCGAATGTCTTTTTTAGTAGATATCTTGACATACGTAGGAATGAGATTATGGTCTCTGCATCTCTTCAAGAAGTTTAAAGATGTTACGTATCTTGCGCGCTTGGTCTTGAGATCTTTTTCAGACATTGCCTTACATCTGGCTATCTATTGGGGAAGGAAGAGTTTTACAAGCAAGTAGATGGTGTTGCGATGGGCTCACCCGTATCTCCCATTGTCGCCGATATTTTCATGGAGGACTTTGAGGATAAAGCCCCGCTTACTGCACCAGTAACTCCAAGGTTCTACAAGCGGTACGTAGACGATACTTTCACAATTTTACCATCAGACAAAGTAACTGCATTTTTAGAACATCTCAATTCCATAACCTCTAAAATTCAATTTACTATGGATGTTACGGACGGCGAGGGGAGCCGCCGCCCCGTCGCCCCTTCATACCCCGTTGCGCCCCGTGCACCCCGTATACCACCGAATATCACGTGATGCCGTCGACGAATCAGCGCGCGGCACACCTCACGACGCCACTCACATGCCGAGACACTCTCTTTTGAAATATAAGAAGGGCATTTTGGTCTGTGAGCTTTTCATTTTGGCAGCGGCACTACGAGATACTACATCAAGAAAGAAGACCTCAAGAGAGAAAACCTCAAGAGAGAAAACTGCAAGAGAGAATACTCCATTGAAGACTCCCCTCTGTATAAAGTTAATTAATGATTAGTGAATGCCGCTTGTAAATAGTTTTGAATATATAATCATCTACAGTACCATCTTTTCTTAAACAGTCCCTAGTGTAGTCTACCTTAAATAACATAAGTCGTCACACAGTTAGTTAGTCAATCAGTTAGTTAAAATCATACAGTCCACTGCAGTTCCTTACAAATTTTGGTCCATCGTCGCCGGATTGAAGCCAGAAGAAAGAAGCTGGAAGATCCGAAGACCATACAGAAGAAAGAAGATTATTATAGAAGAAAGAAGATTATTATAGAAGAAAGAAGATCATTATAGAAGATCTTCAAAGAAGAAAGAAGTTCATCGACGAAGAAAAGCTGCCTTCAGTGGGGGAAGAACCTGGCCACCGGCAGCGCACTTAGGAAGCTCGACCCCATACTGGAAGATGGAATACTACGAGCCAGGGAAAAAATCGACGCAGCCGACGTGGATGGCCAGATAAAGCGACCCGTCATACCGAATGGACGCCACCAATTCGTGAAGTTGCTTTTAGAGAAGGCGCATCAGGAAGCAAGCCACACCAAAAGAAGGAGGGTGGTCAACGACCTACGAACCAGATTTCATGTTCCCCGACTACGACCGACCTTACGAGAAGTGGAGCGAAGATGTCTGCGATGCAGGATAAGCAAGGCGACACCACAGCCAGCGGTTACAGGAGACCTACCACCTGAACGGTTAGGGGCGTTTGCGCGACCGTTTACTTACACCAGAGTCGATTATTTCGGGCCTTTGATAGTTACGATAGGACGACGGCACGAAAAGCGGTGGGTAGCACTTTTCACGTGCTTAACGACGCGCGCGGTTCATTTAGAGCTAGTTTACTCCCTAATGACGGACTCGACGATATCGGCATTGCGGCGCATGGCGGCTAGGCGTGGGTGACCGCGGGTCATAAACTCAACTCAGGTCATAAGCTCAACACCTAGAAAAAGTACTATCACCACTCACAGGACACACAAGAGCACACACTAAGGATTCATACCATTTTGTCAGTGAGATAAAAGAACTATGTCTTACTGACAATGAAACTACGGTCAGTTTTGATGTTCAGTCTCTATTTACATGCCTACCTCTTGAAGATTGCATCTCAATTGTAACTAGGAAACTAGAGGAAAACAACATGCCACCAGAATATGCAGTATAACTCAGACATTGCCTTACATCTGGCTATCTATTGTGGAAGGAAGAGTTTTGCAAGCAAGTAGATGGTGTTGCGATGGGCTCACCGGTATCTCCCATTGTCGCCGATATTTTCATGGACGACTTTGAGGAGAAAGCCCTGCTTACTGCACCAGTAACTCCAAGGTTCTACAAGCGGTACATAGACGATACTTTCACAATTTTACCATCAGACAAAGTAACTGCATTTTTAGAACATCTCAATTCCATAAACTCTAAAATTCAATTTAAATGGAGTTAGAGGCAAATAATTCTTTAGCTTTCCTAGATGTGTTAGTCATTCGAAATCCTAATAACACCATAGGTCACACTGGTTGTAGAAAAAATACCCATACAAACCGATATTTAAACGGTGAATCTCACCATCATCCTTCACAGTTAGCTACCGTGGGCAAATCTTTGTTACAGGGAGCACGAGGGATCTGTGACATCAAACACCTGGCCGCCGAGCTTCAGCACGTCAAGCAGGTTCTGCACGACAACAAACTTCGGGTCCCGCGCCTACGTCACAGAGACCGAGTGAAGCCGGCCACAGTCGAGCGTGTGCCTGCTGTACTACCATATGTTAGAGGTGTCACAGACAAGATCGGCTATATCTTGAAGCGAGCTTCTATTAGAACATTTTTCAAGCCGCCGAAGAAGATTAGTCAGTTCTTACCATCCGTCAAGTGCAATATTCCTCTACAAGATGCAGGAGTGTACAAGCTTGATTGTGGATGTGGTCTCTCATATATAGGGCAAACAAAACGATCAATAAAAACCCGCGTAAAAGAACACATAGCTGACGTGAAGCACCAACGTTCGGGGAAGTCTGCAGTTTGTGATCATATCCTAGACGGCCCCCGCCATTACATTAGATTTGATAAACCACAAATTCTCGCGAAAGAACATCGATTCCTGCCAAGGATGATACGTGAGGCTATTGAAATTAAAAAAAAACATCCTAATGTCAATAGAGAGGGAGGCTGGATACTACCACCTAATTGGGATCCTATAATTAATAAAATTAAAACTAAACCCAAGCATACCACTGCAAGACTTCAAGATACAGTAAGTTCATTCTGCGTAGATCGGATCAAAATTAATAAATAAAATAGCTGAAGGTACTCGGGATTAACTCTGACATCGTGACGTCAATCACCTCAGTCCCCCGTGACCATGGGTGCTGGAAAGCACCCGAAATGTCTGGAATTAATAAAAATAAGCAAAATATGTTAATTAAACGCGATAAAATCCGTAAAAGTAGTTTTATTCAATGTGCAGTGTTCGCGTAAATATAAAAAATCATTATTTACAAAATCTGGTCAAATTTCGCAAAAAAAGCCCAAATTTTTCGCATAAAATACAGCCTAGATTACTCCTGAATTAGTTCAGCTATTCCGATCAACCCCTACAGATAGACAGACAAAAATTTAAAAATCATTTTACATATCTTAATGGCATGCAAATAACCCTCATAGGTCAATAAAAAATCAGTTATTTTGATATTACAGACAGAAGCTTCAATTCTATTCAAATTTATAAATACTGACTTATTATTAAGCTTGAAATAACGAAAAGCGTATTGATATGCTATTTTTTTACCGAGCATTAAAGTTCTGTGACAAAGAATTGTACATGTTTTTATATAGGATTGGATGAGAAACGAGCACACAGTCCACCTGATGGTAAGTGGTTGCTGTGGCCCGTAGATATCTACATTTATCATCATTTGCGAATCAAAATGCAGATGCGTTGTCACCCGTGAGGACTAAGATGGAATGCCTCTTTTCCAGTAACAAGGGTCTCCGGTTCTATACACTCACCATACGAAACACAGCAGTGTTAAGCTGCTATTTTACGCTGGTATTCTGTGAGAGCGTGGTCCTTCCCCGGTCGAGCCGACCCATTCGTGCTACAACTATACTACTAATATAGCTGTAGCATGTCTCTACCACGTATAAAAATCTCTAGAGTATTTCACTTTAACTGAATAAAATAGTAAAGAGGACTCGAGCATTTAGCGTGGAGTAATCTTATTAATAAACGTCCATTAACACCACTCCATTTCGTGTTCGATCGATAACAATCTAAAGACGACACTATTATAGGCTTACTTACGATGCAAACCCAATTTAAAAAAGGTCTATTTGCTGTTCTGATATTGTAAAATTGTTTTGTTCGCAATTCATTTGCTTAGGTCGAAATCATAAAAGTTTTCTTGTCAAAAATTTATATAACTAAATTAAGGCTTTAACTAGCCTGAATGACCTTGACGAAACGGCTATCGCAGAGATTTTAGCCAACATCTACACCGTCTAGCAACTACGTTCTGTATTACTTATAAAAGTGCAAAGATTAATAGACTGCAGAGATGACAATTATAAAAGTGACATACTGCCTGTTATGCTTGCGCATCACTGAGAATTATGTCGTGGTTACGCATCTTCAATTACATTGTGCTGTAGCTTTTTCCGGTAGGCGTCACGAGCTATCAAGTGTTCAAGTTACAAGAACGTAAGAGTGTTTTATTATATATGTTAAATCGTATTTATTTGTATCGTGTTAGTAGATCTGAGTCAAAGCGTTCGCTGTAAATTATTCCCGGGTTTGATCCCCGACAGCACGAATGAAATTTGTAATTGCAATTTTCGTCAACACGCATTGGGGTAGTTCGGCGGGCATTTCCTTGCCCTAAAACCCTCTCAGAAATAAAAAAAGAGTTCTGTGCCCAGTAGAGGGACTTGTATAGCCTTTTACTTTACTTTGTAGCAATATTTATATTATGTTATATTAGATACAGAAGGGTACCTTATGCTGACAAAAATATCACGTGGAGGCGACGAAATCGTAAAACATCTTTGTACCTAGATAAAACGTTCGAAAGATTGTCAATCATGTTATACGCCACATTTTCTATAGAGCGTAGAACATTGCAGATAGGGCAAAATAAAAAATAATCCAAAATATTATGGGAACAATTTATTAATAATATTTGTAGGTATTTATAATAAAAACAATGAACAAGCTGCAAGGTTCAACTAATAATGTTTCTTGTAAACACAATTGTAAAATTCCTGTTTTAATTTTTACCAATGGTTAATTGATGAAACGTAATCAAGATCACTTCATATAAAATATATTTAATTAAAATTGACACATGACCTATTTGGCTTTCTACTTACAACTCGGCGGAAATTTGAAAAGAAGATTTTGTCTTTTCACACAAGTATTGTTTACAACTGGCGTGGTTTCGAAAAGCGTGATTAAGTGTCAGCGGTATATAATCAATTAAATACTGAACTTTTTTGAAATTTTTCTTTGTTTATTTTTGTTATATCTTCTTAAAAACTGACGCCATCTCACTATTTTATTATTTGTTTTTTTTTGTAACGCATAAGGATAAGTTAGACTAAGTTACATTAACTTCGATAAGTTTGTAATTTTTTTAATTTTATCACAAAATTTCCGCAATAAATTATTACCTTTTCTACAGTGATTCTCTCCTATTAGTTTCGGCGTGACTGTAGGATGTTATACTGAGTCACCGTCAGTTACTAAGCAGCCATAAATCATTATATGTATGTATAGACATACATATATTAATTTTTTGGATTTTAATATTTAGGTTTTTTTAAATTTTGATTGATTTTTTTTAAACCTGGTAAAATTATTTTTTTCCATATCAATTGATGTGCCTGAGTATAATGCCAGTTATGCTCTTTGGCTGAAGTAATTTTTTATTTTATGCTCAATTGCAGACAAAACAATATTGATTGCGCTTTTCTAATGCAAAATTTTACCTCTTCTCCTTCTAATAATAGCTCCTGCACCTAACACGGCGGAATAGTTATTATTATCTATAAGACCATTTGCAGAAACAGTTTTTGTTAACAGTTATGAGTGTAACATTTTATCAGCTGCTTTGTTTATAGTGCCTTGAGCAATACTTTGCCGGTTTCTGTACAGAAAATGATGCTGGCTTTGCAAATACGGATGGCCGCTACCATTGAATATAATACCCGCTATGTTACACTTATTTACATAGACACTTTAATTATCATTTGCATAAAATTCTAAATAGCACTTTTTACACAAGAAAGTAAACTTTTAGATCAGTCCATCTTGTTTTTCCCTAATTAAGTGAAAAGTAAAACAAATCAATAGGTCCGTGATTTAAAATTTCTTGCAACGTTTTATAGAAAAGCATGACCTTATCATAATATAATAGTCAATCATTTAGCCATGTGATAAAACTTTTACGTGTGCCAGTCAAACATTAATGATGATATTCGAGTCATTATACTGGAAATAGTCTTTTAAATATTTTGTAGTACAATTGATAATCTTCAGTATGATTGACCGTGTATATGACTTTCATAAGTCTATGTTATTTTTGATGAAAATTATTATTGGAGGTAAAAGCCCTTTCACATTTATTGTATTCTCGAATTAAATTAATTAAAATGAAAATAAGAATTATAACTGATCTTTAAATGTAAAACACTGACTTGAAATTATATAATTATCGGCATTTTTTTAATTCATTGAACTTTTTTAAGATTGTGTTGAAACTCTACTGGTAAAAAAACAAATATATATATTATAGTTCTTGATGAAAATAAAGTATGCGCGTTACATCGCATCCCATCAAGAATTTATAATGTAGTTCTTGGTGTAAAGATAAGACGTGATAATAACTGTAAACAATAGAATAACAAAACAATGAAAATATTTGTAAATACTTGCTTTATAACCTAATAAATATTATTTGACCGTAATAAAATAAAACAAGGTAGTCTTCGGCATGAAAGTAAAAATAAATATTTTCGATTATTTTTGCAATATCTAACAGCCGGATCGGCGCGCGATTCTGATCCATCTAAAGATGCTAAATTTCAGCAAGCACTATCAAATTCAATAGGAGTGACAGAAAACGGTTCTTGATATAGAAGTAATAAAGGAGGAATAAAGGTTGAGCACTACTTCGCTTACCTGTACGAGATTGCCACTCGAGAACCTTTCTTCCTATTTTTTATCTGTTTTCCAAGTTATATAGCCAGTCCATTACCATTTCACTGTAATATTCCGTTGGGCTATGTCAGTTACTCTGGTTCTACTGCGAATATCTTCATTTCTAACTTTATCACGTAGAGAAACGCCTCTCCAATTTAAAATTTTTACATTTTTTAGATGATAGTTCGTCTAACATAAAAAAAAAATCAAAACTCAAGAATGTCTTTATATAGTTATTTATACTTAGGGAAGCACCATTTTTTATTTATTTAAATTGTTTGATTTAATGTGATAACAGTGTACCTAAATGTAAGTATCTGTATCTATATTTCCCTCCCCAATAATATTTTATAAAGCCATACTCACAAAAACAGCGTTTTATTGTAATACATAATTATAAAATTCAGTATCAACTAATTAATAAAAATATGCAACAATAAAATTACATAGGTATTAAAAACTATCGAAATCTAAGTAACGAGTGCATGTTGGTCGTTCCAAATCTAAATTATATAAAAATGCATTTTTCAATTTCACTAATCAACGTCGCCGCGAAATTTTCTTCTTCTTTGGGCACTTTAAAAATTAATTTATTTAGAAAATAATATTTACAGTTACCAGTGTACAGATATTAACTAAATTAAGTATTTCTAGTCATAAAAATATTTATAATTGAGTATAAACTTTTAAAAAACTAATATATAACTGAACGAAGTCGCCCCAACACGGACGCGCAGTCCACCCTCAATGAAGTCCGAAAACGGACTGTGACAGGCTGACAGGGCGACGGAGCATGCGCGCTCGCGTAAATATATTCAATTTCAGGGAAAAATGATATATTCTCTTATAAAACGGGGAATAAAAATAAAACTCTCAATTAAAAATATTAATATTTTTAAGACCTTTTTTTTAGTGTAAGAACTATTTAAAAAGCTTGTGCCGTTTTGGAGAAATTTTGCAAAATATGACAAAGATAGGTACTCTTTGGGAATTTTTTTTCTAATAAAGGGTTGACAAAAATACAATTTTGTTCAATTAAAAACATTAACCAAATCCTCTTCTGTTACCCTGTATTTTTTCTTTGTGGATTAAATGAACAGTTATTGAGATTTTTTACTTAAATATCCAAGATTTAGGCATTTCAACCACTGTTAAGGCCTTAATATTCCTTTTAAAATGACACCAATATCTCAATGTTATCTACTCAATATAGATAAGCATATAATATTTATTCAATATAAATTTTAATAAATAAATAAATACAAATAAATTTTAATAATTTCTAGACACATCTCGACATAATATTTCGTTTATAAATGGCTATCAACGTGTTGATAGTGAAGCATTCACTTATATTTAGCATTTATTTTACACAAAAAACCGACTAGAATACATTTTGAACAACTTTTAATCATTTTTTTTATAGAAGAGGGGGCAAACGAGCATGCGGCTCACCTGATGGTAAATGATACCGCTGCCCATGAACAACCCCAACACCAGGGGAATTGCAGATGCGTTGCCGGTCCTTTAGAAAGGCGTAAGCTCTTTTCTTGAAGGTCCCTGGTTAAACGATGATCACGTATAGTGAATATTTGGAGTAAAATTTTTATATAAATACACTTTATTTATCTATAATCTTTCGCACCTGCCTACAATTGTCGTGCCAAAGACAATATCTAAACGTTTTGGAATAGTCGTAATAATTGATATTTCCTAAAGAAAATATCTTCACAATTAATTTGATGTAGAATAACATTAGAAATAACGTATAAAAACAGAAAACTTATCACATTTTTGATCGAGTTCCGCACACTTTAACAGTACACAAACAAAAATGGCGCACTGTCATATTCACATATTTTTCTAAATATTTTGTTAGTATTACACGAACGATGTCGTTTGGTGACTATAGTCACCATGGACAGGTAAGGCAAGAATTTCTGTGGGGACTACAGTCACCGTGGACAGTTGAGTTGAGAAGCGAAACATGTGTCGTATTACATACGATGATACGGTGATAGACGCCGTGTTAGAATTTTTATAAAGTATAGATTATATCATGTTTTAAATAAAAGAACATCAATTTAATTTATCATAATACTCACTATAATTCTGTATTTAAATATTCTCCTTTCAATGATTAATTTTACAGACCTAGAAGGTACTGCGAATTGAAACCTATAGTGAAATTGGAACTTAAGTCACCTCGAGTAAGACGCAGGTTTCCTCACGATGTTTTCCTTCACCGCCGAGCATGTAGTAAATCAGTATTTAAAATTGCACAAGTGATAAACTACAAGTGATTAATTTGGATAAAATTGTAAAAGATATAGAAGCCTGGAAAATTTTAGTTGCCTCAAAATCACAGAAGTTTCGAAGGAAACAATTCTAGATCCAACTTATCAGAACTTGCTTCCACTTATTTTATTCTCGAAAAATCATTTTGGAGAGAGCAATATTTTCAATAAAATAGCAAGAAGTGAAAATCATGGTAAATACTTCTTAATGAAAATAAAAATTACTCATAATAAAATTGTCGTAAGTTATTTTTATAAAAAAGGCTGTTTCATAGGTAACCTGCTAAATTATTTCAAATATAAAGAGAAACCACTACACAGTGTAAGCTCTTTTACAAACATCTGAGCAATCTTGAAGCGATAGTAGCTTAAAGTATACATAAGCCTAGCTTCCTTGTTCGCTGGAAGTTATTATTTTAATAATAAAAGAGTTAGAAATTCAAGATTTTTGTAGTATAACGACTTATAACACATCCAAGACCACAGGTGTTTTGATATACTATTTGTTCCACAGCATACTACTCTGAATATCGATTTCAATCTTGAAATCGATATTCAGAGTGCCCCGACCAAGTACAAACAGCAATACATAACAGTTAAGTCGTCTTTACCGACTTCTTTTATTTTTAAATTATTGCAGTTGCATGTGTGATCACTTCCTCCAGTGATATATGCTCGCTTACCTCTTCATCCAGAAAAAAAATTATATAATATTGAAAATTGCTCGACGGTGAAGAAAAACATAGTGAGTAAACCTGTAGGAGAAATAACAAAAAATTTCAGATGTGTAAAGTTCGCCAACGCACATTAGGACCGCGTGGCGAAAATTTTTTTGCCCCTCTCAGAAACCCTCTCGGAAATGAATGTAGGCCTGTGCCCAGCAGTGGGACTATAGACTGTAACTTTAAATAATATTGCAACTATGTACCTACTACTTGTATTACTATATTGTTATGATAATAAAAAACTAAAACTTAAAAATCAAATTATCTTACGGTTTATGATACGCTTACTCCAACGGTTATCGCTTCTGCGATAAATGTAACCAGCCCATTGCCACTTCAGCCTGCAAATACGAAAGGCTACATCGGCGACCTTGGCTCTCCGAAGGATTTCTTCGTTACGAATCTTATCCATTAGAGAAACTCCGAGCATAGCTCTTTCCATCGCCCGCTGGGTGACTTGGAGCTCGTGGAGTAGGCGTACCGTTAATGTCCACGTTTTGGCACCATATGTGAGTACAGGCTGGATGCACTGGTCAAAGACTTTCGTCTTCATGCTTTGCGCTATGGGCAACGAGAAGACCTGACGAAGCTTCCCGAATGCTGCCCCAGGCCAAATGAATCCACCTATCGGCTTTTGAACTCTTACTCTTGAACAACTTCAAGAATTTTACCATCAACGATAATCGAATCTGGTATGACTTGACTGTTAAACATGAGTTTCGTCTTATTTAAATTCATGCGTAGTAACAACATGTTGGGAGGATTCATTTAGGGTGCTAAGCATGTCTTGTAGTTCCTGCAGCGATTCTGCCATGATGACGATATCATCGGCAAAGCGTAAGTGAGAGATGTATTCGCCATTTATATTGACGCCGCGTTCATTCCAGTTTAGCATCTTAAAAACATCTTCCAATGCATTTGTGAACAGTTATGGGGATAATGTGTCCGCCTGTATCACACTACGATCAAACTGGATAGGGTTTGTAAGACCAACCTATACTCGAAAGGACATCGAGCTTGTGGTGTTCGAATGTCTCAAAACATATATGTATCGCCAGTTAATCCGGCAACGCTGCAAGAAATTCATAACAGCCCAAGTTTAGATGGAGTCAAAGCTTTCTCATAGCCCACAAAGGCAAAAAGAGGCTGATTATACTCATTCGTTTTCTGTGTAATTTGCCTCACTGTATGAATGTGGTCTACGGTTCCATAGTCTCCTTAAAACCCAGCCTCCTCCTCGGGTGGTTGAAATTCGTCAAGTCTCCGCGCGAGTCGATTCGTGATGACCCTCGAAATCATAGACATAGACGTGGCTCAGAAGCGAGATGAGCCGATAATTCTTTGGCAATGTCTTGTCGCCTTTCTTGTGTAGCAAGACTGTGATGCTTCTGTTCCACGCCTTTAGAGTTCTCCCATCTTGTAAAACGCAGCTAAAAATTCGACAGAGCTCTTTTAGCAATGGTTTTCTGCCCGCTTTCAAGCTCTGTTGTAACTCCGTCCTCTCCTGAGACTTTTCCATTTTTAAGTTGCCTGAGGGCCAACTCGATCTCCTCCAGACAGGTATCTGGCAGCTCGTCGGTAAAGTTTAAGCGTTTAAAGGATGTTAGTGTGGCTCTGGGATCGTTGCGTTTTGACATTTATTTCTCTTAAAGAACACATTGTTCACTTTTACAGAGATTAAGTATACATACAAAATAATACTACCAGTATTTACACGGTAGCATGCATTATATAATTCTATTATGTTTTAGTCTATAACATGTATATCCTTAATTAATTTTTACACTTTTTCTTACTTAATACAAACATATGTATGTATTATATCGTAATGTTTTAAAAATATGAATATTGTATTAATGCAATACTCATATGTTCAAAATTGAAGATATGCAGTTATAAACTTTTATATATATTTTACATATGATTTTAGTTTATTCTTAAAATGCTTAACCCAGATAAGCCTACTGTCCTATATTTAGGACAGTAGAAATAAAAAAAAATATCAGAATACCCTCTTTATCTAAGATTATTTAGTCTTATGATTTGCAGTAAGAAACGTGTCAGCTTTATTAGAAAAAATAAAAAGACAGTTATTTTAACAGTTTTTACCTTATATTTTACCTTATAAGTGTGTAATAAAAGTGCGTTGCAGACATGGCAAATGACAGGTATGTATAAAAAGTTATATTTTACTCGTGAGTTGTTTTTTTCTGTGTTAATATCTAGTTGATAACCTTAACTTTTGTACTAAATAAATATTCTAGCAAAATAATATAAATAAATTACGTATAACTTGTTACAAATACTAGCGTACTATATATAGGACAGTAGGATAATATACATGATTTTAGTACAATAATACAACTTTTTCTTTACAGACCGTTAGCTGCGCATGAAATTTTAGATGCTTTAGAAAATGTTTCTGATAATGAAGAAGATTATAGAGAACGACTGATATGTATTCTACCTCCTCCTGTTGATCCTGACTGTCTCACTGATGAAGATTCGGGTGAAGAAGATAATGTAACTTTGAATAATTTGCCACGAAACATTCTGCTTCAACCGGCTGAAGTAATGATTCAAGGGCAGATTATGGTGAGTGATACAGAAGAAGAACCTTCTGATTCTACAGGTCGAACTAAACGTAGGCGTACCTACGCATGGAGAAAACGGGACTTGGCAAAAAATCCCGTGAATTGGCCAGATGTTCAAGGCGCTTGCCAAGATAAGCGCCCAATTGAGTGGTTTGAAAACTTCTTAGATGAAGATGTTATTTCGTTGTTGGTGTCAGAGAGCAATAAATATGCTGTCAAAAAGAATTTGCCTGGAGACATAACCACTGAAGATATGAAATGTTTCATCGGCATATTGTTGGTTAGTGGTTATTCATGGCTCCCCCGTAGAAGAATGTATTGGGAAAACTCCCCTGATACAAAGAATGAATTGATCAGCTCGGCTATGACTAGGGATAGATTTGACTTTATTTTTCGCCACCTTCATGTCAATGATAATCTGGATTTGCAAGACAAATACACAAAAGTACGCCCCCTAGTTACACTTCTAAATAAAAAGTTCTTAGAGTTTTCTCCTCTTGAAGAGCATTACAGTGTAGATGAGGCCATGATCCCCTACTATGGTAGACATGGCTGCAAACAGCACATAAAAGGTAAACCTATTAGGTACGGGTTCAAAGCTTGGGTTGGTGCTACACGGTTAGGGTATGTTTTATGGATGGAACCATACCAAGGTGCTACAACTATGTGCAATCCAATATATAAAGAATTGGGGCTGGGTGCAAGCGTTGTTCTCACTTTTTGCGATGTGCTGATTTCACGTGGCTTGGACCTTCCTTACCACGTAGTTTTTGATAATTTTTTTACTGGGACGCCCTTGCTGGAAGAGATAACAAAGAAAGGCCTTCGTTGCACTGGGATAGTTCGAGAAAACAGGACATCTAGTTGTCCTCTGATTACATCGAAGTTACTGAAAAAAAAGGAACGTGGTGCTGTCGATTACAGAACGACACATGACAACACGTTCATTATTGCTAAATGGCATGACAATAATATATTCAGTATTGCTTCTAATGCTGTAGGAATAAATCCTAAACAATCTGCCAAACGCTTCTCACAAAGTGAAAAGAGAAACATTGTCATAGAAGAACCACATATGGTGTCCATCTATAACAAATATATGGGAGGAGTGGATCGGTCTGATGAAAATATTTCACATTACCGAATTGGTATACGAGGTAAGAAATGGTACATGCCGTTGCTCACACACATGATTGATCTTGCCGAACATAATGCATGGCAGTTATATAAAATAAATCATGGAAAACTGGATCATCTTGGCTTTCGCAGAAGGGTAGCAATTGCTTTGATTGAATCAAACAGAAAAAATGCCAAAAGAGGGCCTAGCCGACCCTCCCATCATGAACATGCTGATAGTCGTAAAGACCAAATGAATCATCTGGTTATTCCTCAATCGAAGCAAACACACTGTCGTCAATGTCACAAAAAATGTTTGACACGTTGCAAGAAATGTGATGTTGGAGTGTGTGTCAAGTGTTTTGAAACATATCATTCATAAATAGTGTTAATCTAGTAAATTACATATAACAATGGGTAATATAATCAATAGTTATCTAATAAACTACACTTTTTAATTACATTCTGTTTTGTCATAAATGGTCTTTTATTTCCTCTTATTATCCTACTGTCCTACATATAGGACGGCTGTTTCCCTGAAAGCCTTACACTTAATTTTTTTTCATAATTTTTTTTATGTTGCATAAGATCTAATAAACTAAATAATGTAACTTTTTTCAAAATTTTCAGAAAATTTTAGTTTCAGGCTTATCTGGGTTAATATTATTACAATCTTTTATAGTATCCAGTAGATTATTATATAAAAGTACATCCTCACACATTATATTTTTATTACCATAAGATCTCGTCCGAGGCTGCCAGATGTGAAGTTTGTTTTTGTTTCTAAGGTTATTTGTAATACACTTTGGTGTGAATGTTATTGTTGAATGTATGTTTTTAGATATTATTTTTTTATTAATAAGGCATGTGTTATATGTATATAATTGTTTAATGTTTAAAAATTTAGTTTTTCTGTATAGCTCTTTAGTTGAGGTTAGGTAGTTGTAATGAAATAGTGTTATTATTAGTGTTTAAAAACATTTAATTTCAGTTCTAATAGTTGTACTCTAACCTTAGTATTTACTACTGAAAAATGTCAAGAGATGTCAAAAATGACAATTAGTTTACTTTGTGCTCGTTGTAACTTACTTATGTGCGTTTGTGTGGCTGAACCCCATATCTCTATAAGGTACTCCAGGTTTGGCTTGGCTAGAGCTCTATAAAGGTAGCAGTGAAAAGTCAGCAGAAACCTTAAAATTGTATCTAGGAATTTGTTGCTAATTAAAAGTCAAAATCGCGATTTTGTTGCTCCAACCAGTTATGAGAAAATCGATTTACTGCCATCTTTACATTAAGATAGCAGTAAAAACTTTCAATCAACCTCACCGTAGCGGATAAAACGTGATAATTTGTTGCTAATTAGTTGCTGAAATATAATGCACAAAAATCTAAAAAAAAATAATTAAAAAATCAAATATTTAAAAAAATCAAGTGATGTTTAATGTTGATTATCTGGTATACTTTTTCTTAAAATTTTCATGTAAATATAGAATGTACACAAATAATTATTAACCAATTACTTGGTGCAACTTATCGATCTATTTAGTACTTTAAAAAATCACACATTTTGACGCTGCCATGTATGTACATCTTAAATTTGGTATGTTTTGTTAAAAATAATATACTTTTGTTCACAAAGATAAGAGATACTGTACAGGGGAACTTGAGGCATACTGAAAGACTGACTCATAGTGTAATGCCAAGTACTAGCCTCTATAGGAAAAATTGTTCAGCTATGTGTATAAAAATTTTCAATGCACTGCCTACAGAATTTCAATAACACCCAAAAGTACGTTTTCGCAGGATTGTTAAACAATGGCTTGAGGAGCAATGCTTCTACTCTGTTGAAGAATATTTAAATTTTATGATTAGGATTAGGCATCGGTATTAAAATGAATTAAGTAATTACGATTATATTATTTTAATTAAATTAAATGTAATAAAATGTTTATGATGAATTTGAAAATATGTTATTTATTATATTAGTTGTGAAAATGTAATTGTAATGTATTCGATAAATATTTGTATGTCATCATTATGACAAAACATGCTGGTCTAAAATAAGTTACCCACCTGTAATGTTCCATGTTTTCTGCAAATAAATTATGATTATGATTATTATGATTATTTCATTTTGTTGCTGGCTCTTTATGAGTTGCTGCTTTCATTGTTGATGAGCAACAAAATATCTGCTATTTTTTTTTTTAAATTTTAATGTAAATATAGCATGTACACAAATAATTACTAACCAATTACTTGGTGCAACTTATCGATTTATTTTATTTTGTTGCTGGCCCTTTATGAGTTGCTGCTTTTATTGTTGACGAGCAACAAAATATCTGCTATATTTTTTCCTAAAATTTTCATAAAAATATAGCAGTTATACAAATAATTACTAAACAATTCCTTGGTGCAGCTTATCGATTTATTTCATTTTGTTGCTGGCCCTATATGAGTTGCTGCTTTTATTGTTGACGAGCAACAAAATATCTGCTATACTTTTTCATAAAATTTTCATAAAAATATATCATGTACACAAATGATTACTAACCAATTCCTTGGTGCAACTTATCGATCTATTTTATTTTGTTGCTGGCTCTTTTTGAGTTTCTGCTTTTGTTACTGACCAGCAACAATAATTCTGCTATCTTTTTTCCTAAAATTTTCCTAAAAATATAGCATGTACACAAATTATTACTAACCAATTACTTGATGCAACTTATCGATCTATTTTAATTTGTTCCTGACTCTTTATGAGTTGTTGCTTTAATTGTTGACGAGTAACAATATATTATGTTTATTATTTTTTCCTCAAATTTTCATGTAAATATAGCATGTTCACGAATAATTACCAACTAGTTACACCAAATGGTGCAGCATATCTATCGACTTTATTTTGTTGCTGGCTCTTCATGAGTTGCTGCTTCAGTTACTGACAAGAAGCAAAATATCTGCTAGTTTTTTCCTATAATTTTTATTTAAATAATAGCATGTATACAAATATATACTAACTAATTACTTGGTGCAGCTTATCGATCGATTTTATTTTGTTGCTGGCTCTTTATGAGTTGTTGCTTTCATTGTTGACGAGCAACAAAATATCTGCTATATTTTTTCCCAAAATTTTCATGTAAATATACCATGTACACAAATAATTACTAACTAATTATTTGGTGTTCCTTGTCGATCTACTTTATTTTGTTGCTGGCTCTTTATAACTTGCTGCTTCTACAGCTGACCAGCAACAAAATATGTGCAATCTTTTTTTCCTTAAATTTTCATGTAAATATAGTTTGTGTGCCGGACGGGCGTAGCTCTCCGGAGTAAATGTTGTCGAAGATACTCCGCGAGTCGCCCACGTTCTACACTTGTTGGTTCCAGTGGGTACTTTCACTGCCGTCTCTGCGGTTGCTGCTGGAAAACTGTGGACTGAGGTTCAAAATTAAAATGCACGATTTGTAAATTAAAATAGCAAGGGAGTGGCCAGCGGTTCGGCTAATTAATTTGTCGCGAAATTTTACAACTATTATTTATTGATCACGATTGTTGAACACGGTTGGTCAACTACGGTTGTTCACTATAGGTTGGTCACTATATATTTTAAAATATTTAATTTAAATGAGCGGTAGTATAAAATATCTGTCCGTAATAGCTGGTTTTTCTGACACTATTGACTAGCAGCTATTAATCAACTAAAACTAGTTGAATTTAACAATTGTGTAACTGCGAATATCAGTTATCACTGTTTCCGTCTAGCTAACACTTTTCACTATATGTAACTGCGAATTTTCAGTTACCACCTTTTTCGGCTAGCTAACACTTTTTCACTATATGCAACACCGAATTTTCAGTTGCGACTTTTTTCCGCTAGCTAACACTTTTTTACTATATGCAACACCGAATTTTCAGTTGCCACTTTTTTCGGCTAGCTAACACTTTTTATTATTCACTATATATATATCTGCTAGTCACTGCAACTACTACCGGATACTACTGCTGGGCACTGGTAGTTCTTCACACTACTGCTGGATGCCACTGGTAGTTCTTCATACTACTGCTGGATGCCACTGGTAGTTCTTCACACTACAACGTTACTGGGTTTCGCCCCCCTAAGGTAGACTTCGGCTATACTGTACAGTGAGCCGCTTGCCATTTCCCGTTTTGCTTCTTTATTTTGAAACATTTTTACTATGTATTTAGCATAAATTGCACTTTTTTCTATATAAGGTTAAATCTTACGCTAATATGCTAAACATCATTAAATCGGCATTTTGGTCCTTTATCAGTATATGATAAAGGATATTCAATATATTTACATTCAAAAAAGTTATTAAACGAAATGTCCCAAACTTTTATAATAAATGGGCACATTAATTCTTTAATTTTCTTATAATTATTAAATGTGTTTAATTGTACAAATTATTTCTTCACTATCATAATCTATACAACATATGCTAACTAAATGTCATATTTACAACTCTTTTAGAACATAAAAATATTCTCATTATTTTTAGTACAAACTATTGCGCAGTTAATTTAAATTTCCAGAAAGTTCTACGATACGGCGCGCTGTGATTGGTCCATTTTTTCTTAAACAATTAAAGTTGTTTATATTAACTATGATCAAAACGACATTCTATACAAATATATTAAGAGTTGTAAACATACTGTAAAACTATATTAACCTACTATTAACTCGATTTTGTCTATAATTTCACTTTTTATACAAATTAATATTCTTTCATCATTTTGCTTCTTAAAGTCGGTAGGCCGTCGCGAACATCTCTCCCGCCGTGCAGCGTCGCGAAGATCTCATCGCAGCGGCGCTGCATAAATTCCGGTGAGCGACGTTGCTTCTACTTCGGCAGCGGCACGAGTTTCCTGGTTGGCCTCTTGATTAGGCCGTTTGCGGTGCGTACCTCCACAGTGCGGATCTGTCCGTCCGCACCGGGGTAGATGGTTTCACCCTGGAGATTGGGGCCTCGTCCACGGGCCTCCCGCCGGTTTTGAATTTCCGGTGACCTAAAGTAGCCCAAAACGGTGAAGTTGATCGGTCTCTTGTAATGAGCGAGACGTGTACTAGGATGATCACCGTTGACTGGCGCTGGTGGTCGCGATTTTCTAATTCGACACTTTACGCATTGGCTCACTAGCTTTTTTGTCGTGGGTCGAAGTCGTATCATCCGTCGAACCTCGTTGATAGTAGGTTCGGTATTGTCTACTTCATGTACTCCATGTATTAGGAGTTTTTTGGCCTTTCTGACCCAGCGCCAGTCGTCCACTTTACTATGGTCCTCGATTGCTGCTATTCGATGTGCCACAAAAGGTTTGTAGCTCCTGGACCCCTTCTTTATCCAGGTGAGAACAGTTTTGCTGTCAGTCCGATAAGTGACAGCTTCGAGCTTTACACGATGTTCCTGAATGACAGCAGCAGCTACGCGACTTCCCATCACGGCGGCTTGTAACTCGAGGCGAGGTATGGATGTTACCTTGAGTGGAGCTACCTTCGCCTTGGCCATGACGAGGCTCACGTGTACTTGTCCATCGGGTGTCATTGATCTCCAGTAGACTGCCGTTGCGTAGGCGCTCTCACTGGCATCGGTAAATACGTGTACTAAGAGGGAGCGTGCGTCGCTGAATCCCGGGTAGCATCTTGGTATGCTTACTGTTTTGAGTCGTTCCAGGTGTTGGATCCATGTGGCCCAATGGTTACTTAGGTCTTCGTCCAACTCCTGGTCCCAGTCTGTTCCTCGTCTCCATGCTTCCTGCAGTATTTGTTTTGCTCGTATGGTAACTGGGGAGGCGAGGCCGAGCGGGTCATACAGCGACATTACTATTTTGAGTGCTTCCCTCTTGGACGGTGTTTTTTGCAGCAAATTGATTGGAAGTCGAGCGAGCTTTAGGTTGAAGCTCAGCTGATCGGTACTCGGTTTTCAGATTAATCCGAGTATTTTTTCTTCGGTTCCCTTATTGCCCAGGTCGACTGACTCAGTTACTTCGTGGTCAGGTTCTAACTCTTTTACAATTTCCGGTGCGTTGGAAACCCATTTCCTTAATGTGAAGTGCGCGTTTTTGTGTATGTCGCGTACTTCCTTTGATATTCGCATCGCATCTTCCAGGGACTGGAAACTGTCAAGATAGTCATCCATATAGTGGTTTTGGATGATAGCTTCTACGGCTTCTGGATACTTGTCTGTGCCTTTTGGCATTCCAGTTCTTTGTGAATATGGCTGTGCAGGGTGAACTAGCTGCACCGAAAATGATCGACGTCATTCTATATACTTGTGGAGCCTCATCACGTCGATCCCCTCTCCAGAGATATCTTAAGGCATTTCTGTCTTCGGGTCTCACTTTGATTTGCATGAACATTTCGGCTATGTCCGCGGAGACAGCAATATTATGGTGGCGAAAACGCATCATAACCCCTGGTAATGATTGCAGTAAGTCTGGACCCGTGAGCAGAAAGTCATTCAATGCCACCCCTTTTGTTTTGGCTTCGGCATCGTGTACTATTCGAAACTTCTCTGGCTTCATTGGGTTATGGACATCGAAGTGGGGTAAGTACCATGTCTTTCCTGGTGTACTATTTTTCGGTGCTATTTCGGCGTATCCCTTTTGTACTAGGGAATTCATGTGTTCACTATACTTTTGTTTTAGATCTTCGTCTCGATCTAATTTCTTTTCGATGGAAATGAGCCTTTTTATTGCCGTTTCATAATTACCAGGCATTTCGACATCTTTCTTTTTCCAGAGAAGCGCTGTTTCTATGTGCCCGTCTTCCAACTGGCGGGTACTGTTATTTAGTATGTCTTCAGCTTTCTTCTCCGGATCGGAGTCTGGTCTTCTCGTATTGATTATGAGAGATTCCAGCGCGAAGTATTCGCGGAGTTGGTCATCTATGTTTTCCTCGCTCTTGTGCAGCTCATTGGCCGTGTGGACGCGCTGATGCGGGGCTTTAGTGTGTGCCCCGTGTAGCACCCATCCTAGTTCTATGAGCGAGGCGATTGGCTGGTGCGGTGGACCTCTGCGGACTTGAGTGGCTATCAAAAGTCTCCAATTGTCTTGTCCTATTAGGATCCTGGGGTTGCCGGAGTCATATATTAGTTGCTCCTTTAAGTCTTTTAAATGCTTGCACTTGGCTATATCTGCTGCACACACAGTCTGTGGCCCCAAGTTTAGGCTGGCGACCGTGCGTGCTCTCAATGGCACCCTTTTCCTGTGGAGACTCTTCAGCGAAACTTTGATTCTTCGGGAGTCCGGCGAATCGAGGGTAGTGTTCCCGATAGCGGTGATCTTAAATGGGTCCAACCGCCCTGTAGCTCCGATTTGTTTGGCAATCTCTTCATCCATCAATGAGACTGTTGATCCGTCATCCAGCAGAGCGTGTGTGTTTATCGCTCCCGCCGGTCCAATTACTCGAACTGGAATTATTTTTAAGGTAAGCTTGATGCTTTGACACAGCGAATGAATTTGCTACGGTTTCTTGAGGTTCTTTTTGTGTGACCTCTGTCTTCTCCTTTTTATTATAGTGGAGAAGTCGATTGTGTGAAGCGGTGCATCCTTTTATTCCACACTTAGTGGTTTTACATCGGTGTGTTTGGCTTTTGTAGCGCAAACACCGGAAACATAAATTACTTTGTTTTGCGAGTTCCCATTTTTTATTGACATCTGCTTCTTTTAATTTGTTACACTCGGATCCGTAGTGACCTTCTTTTTCGCACACTCTGCATTTCAGAGACGGCTTAGTGGTAGCCGTGTGTGTCCTATGTAATGGACGATTGCTTTGCGCTCCGTTTATAGTTTCAGGAGGCGCAAATGCACTGCAGAAGCGAGCTTGTTCGGTTATAAACTCGCTGAAGGAACCGAGGTCTGGTTTAGAGTCGTATTTTTCAGTATAAATTCTATACCACTGCGCACGTATAGAGTTTGGCAGTTTGTCTGTGAGGTGTCGTAGCAGCTCTGCGTTGACGAGGTAATGATCTCGTTTGAGTGCTTGAAGAGTGACGACGCTTCCCCTCACTTTGCTCGCGAATGTACAGATGTCTCTAGGTGCTTCTGTACAGCGTGGCAATCCTCGTAACTTCTCGGTTTCTGCTTATGCAATTGAATCTGGACGCCCAAATTGTAGCTCCAGTTCTCGCATAATCTCATCTGGCTTAGCATGCCCGATGAGTTCTGAACTGACTGCTTCCAAGGCTCTTCCTTGTAGACTTCTTCGTAGTCTCGCAGTATTTTCGATATCATTGAAGTAGCCTCGGGTTGTTTCGTAAATGGCACGGAACGAAAGCCATTCGGTATGTGCTCCGCTAAAGCTCGGCAGTGTCATTATAGCTTTTGACGCTGCGAAAGTATGCGACGATGCACTCGCTGGTTTTGGTTTGTTTGTTTGAGTGGCCAGCGGTTCGGCTAATTAATTTGTCGCGAAATTTTACAACTTTTATTTATTGATCACGATTGTTGAACACGGTTGGTCAACTACGGTTGTTCACTATAGGTTGGTCACTATATATTTTAAAATATTTAATTTAAATGAGCGGTAGTATAAAATATCTGTCGGTAGTAACTGGTTTTTCTGACACTATTGACTAGCAGCTATTAATCAACTAAAACTAGTTGAATTTAACACTTGTGTAACTGCGAATATCAGTTATCACTTTTTCCGTCTAGCTAACACTTTTCACTATATGTAACAGCGAATTTTCAGTTACCACCTTTTTCGGCTAGCTAACACTTTTTCACTATATGCAACACCGAATTTTCAGTTGCGACTTTTTTCCGCTAGCTGAGACTTTTTTACTATATATGCAACACCGAATTTTCAGTTGCCACTTTTTTCGGCTAGCTAACACTTTTTATTATTCACTATATATATCTGCTAGTCACTGCAACTACTACCGGATACTACTGCTGGGCACTGGTAGTTCTTCACACTACTGCTGGATGCCACTGGTAGTTCTTCATACTACTGCTGGATGCCACTGGTAGTTCTTCACACTACAACGTTACTGAGTTTCGCCCCCTTTTTTTTTTTTTTTTTTTTTTGCGGATGGAAAATCATCAAATGACGCCTTTCGCTCTGGGTGGAGCGGAAGGGAGTGTCAGACTTTTACTGACTAAAAACCATCCGTGTTCCTTCAGTGCCCTTACGTTCCGGAGCCGCGGTATCTCTTTCGAACAGCCCGCAGCCCCGGCAGGCGTCGGCCCTTGCGGGCCCCTTCACGCTGCTGACAGCTCTTTGAGGCGTGCGTGGAACAAAACGCGCCGTCGACACGGCCTGTCGTCGTTAGACGGACGGACGGCGAGCTACCCATTGCTCGCCGTCCACAGGCCCGCGCCTACGGTGGCCGGGGGCCACGACGTAGCCCCCGACGCCCGGGGCGTCTCCCGCGGCGGCCGGGAAGGAAAGCTGTTGCTCTTTCCTTCTCCCGCTCCGCCACCTCCTTCGCTAGCATCACTGCTTCGCAGAAGGTGGTGACGGCATCCCATTCCGTCTCGCTCCGGACCATGGCTTCGACCAGGGCCGGACGCGAGAGGTCGCCGCCGCCTATTGCCGCTACGAGGACACGGCGGTGCTCCGCCCAAGCAGGGCACACCTCCACGGTGTGCTCCACCGTGTCCTCCGGTCGATCCTCGCAGTGGGAGCACCCGGGCGTTTCCTCCCGCCCGATTCGGTGCAGGAACCTCCCGAACACACCGTGTCCGGTGAGGACCTGCGTCAGGCGGAAGGTGAGGACGCCGTGGCGTCTCTCAAGCCACTCCTCAAAGAGGGGTCTTATCGCCGCTATAGTGGCGTGCCCAGCACGGGGTTGCGACAGACGCTCTCTCCATGTCGCCATGAGATCACGCCGGAAGTCTGTCCGCTGCGCGACAACTTGCCGCGGCAGCGGGGTTTCCCCCCGGCATAGTGCCTCCGCGCGCCATTCGTGCAGGCGCGCGAGGACTATCGCCTCCAGATCCCATGGCGGCAATCCGGCAAGGAGGCTCGCCGCCTCGCGGGAGATCGTGCGGTAGCCGCGAACCATCTTTACGGCAACCACCCTTTGGGGCGCGTTTAGGTGGTGGACGGCAAGCCGCGCCAAACCACGCGCCCACACCGGGGCCCCGTAAAGGGCCATGGACCTCACGATCCCCGCGTAGAGCCTCCGGCAGGAGGCATTTGGCCCCCCCAGGTTCGGCAGGAGCCGCCTGAAGGCAGCCCCGGTCCGTTCCAGTTTGGGAGCCAAACGTCGGAAGTGCTCAACGAAGTTCCATCGGCCGTCGAGGACGAGTCCTAGGTACTTCAACGTCGACTCGACGCCGATGGATACCCCTCCTACCATCACTGAGGATCCCGGTGGTGGCCTGTTCCGAGGACCATGGAAGTGCATGGCCTCGGACTTGTGCAGAGCCACCTCGAGACCCAGTTGCCGGATCCTCTCCACGACTATCGCAACCCCGCGTGTCATAGTTTCCGCCGCCGCCTCGTACGACCCCCCTTGTGCCAGTACCAGCGTGTCGTCAGCGTAGCAAACTACGCTGACGCCGGTAGGGAGGTCGGCGCGCAGCACCCAGTCGTAACCGATGTTCCACAGGGGCGGCCCCAGAACCGAACCCTGTGGGACACCGCACGACATCTCTCGCCGGTTCCACTCACCGTTGCGACCGGGGTAGATGACGGCCCTGTCCGTCAGATAGTCCCCGACTATACGACGGAGATAGGTCGGCACCCGGTGATACCGGAGTGCCTCCCTAATGCAGCTCCAGGGCATGGAGTTGAAGGCGTTGGCGATGTCGAGAGACACCGCCAAGACAACCCCCCCCCCCTGGCCACTGCATCCCCCGTCGTGAGGGCTCTCACGCGCATGATGGCGTCCACCGTAGAGCGCCTCTTGCGGAAACCAAACTGGTGTTCCGCAAGATCCGGCCCCGTTCCCGCAAGGTGCTCGGCGAGGCGGTTTGCAATTACTCTTTCAAAGAGCTTGCCCACCTCGTCGAGCAGCACCACGGGCCGGTATGCGGACGGAGAGTCCGCAGGGCGCCCCGGCTTCCGAATGAGGACCAGCTTCCCCGTCTTCCAACGAAGCGGGAATTGGCCTCTCTCCAAGCATGCGCTTAGGAGCCCCTCCAGTCGGGGCCCGAGAGCCTCCGAGGCCAGAACCCAGGCTTTGCCAGGCAAGCCATCGGGTCCTGGGGCGGTATTCCTGGCCTTGAGCCTACGTACCGCCACTCTCAGGTCTACCCCGGTCCCTTCCGGGATGTCGTCGTCGTTGTCCTGGTGGTCCGCTTCCAGCACCGCAGGTAGCGGAGCCATAGGCGGGGGCGGATGTTCCCCGCGCGCAGGGAACAGAGCGCTCACCACATCCTCCACGAGCTGAGGCCGGAGACTCTGCGTCAGCGGGGGGGCCCAGGTGCGGAGTTTATCCCGCACCATCTTGTAAGGGCGCCCCCACGGATCTCTATCGAGAGTCTCCAGCATCTCCTCACGGGCCCGATCCCGGGCCCGCAGGACAGCCTCCCGGAGGGCGGTCTTCGCCGCTCTGTATCCCTCGTACAGCTCCGCCTCAATGGCTGCCGCATTCGGTGGACGAATGCGGAGCCTGCGATGCCTGGCGTACAGGTGCCGCGCGGCGACACACGCCTCGCGCAGAGACGTCAGCTCACGCGACCACCAATACACCTGACGCCGGGCGCTTCCTGGCCGGACGCGGGGCATTGCCACGTCACATATCTCGGACATGGCCTCCTGGAACCACCCTGCCTCATCATTGACGTCGGCAGGCCTGTCCGGTGATGACACCCAGGCCTGCACGATCGAGGCTTCCAGGAGGAGCTCCCGGTCCAGCTGCTTCAGCGCCCAACGCGGACCACTCGGGGCCTGTAGGACTGGCGCGCTCGAGGGCTGGGTGGAGACGTCAAACCGGATGTACCGGTGGTCGGAGTAGGTCTCCACCCCCTCCATGACACGCCAGTCAATGGCACGCGGCGACAGAGCGGGGCTAGCGAACGAAATGTCCACCACCGACTCGCCCCGCATCCGCACACACGTGGGGACAGAACCCCGATTTAGGACGACCAGGCCTGTCTCCAGAGCCCAGTCTTCCACCATCCTACCCCGCACATCTGTACGACGAGAACCCCAAGCCAAGTTCTTGGCATTGAAGTCCCCGAGGACAAGTACGGGGAGGGGATAACTTCCGACGACGACTGCTCTCAGCTCTGCAAGAGAGTTGTGAAACTCGGCGAGAGATCGGTTCGGGGAGAAGTACACCCCCACAACGACGAACTCCCCGAACCGTGCTGCTACGCACCCCTGACCCCTCCTGACACCTTCTAGGGTCGGGGTACCGGCGGCGGCTGAAGAAATGATGGCCACTGAGCCGTTAAGGTCCGCCACCCAGTCCTCCCTAGGCCAGACAAAATACGGCTCAGCGACCACAGCGATGTTAATCGACCACTGCGCCATGCTCTGGAGCAACAGATCCTGAGCGCAGGCTCAGTGGTTGATATTCGCCTGGAGGAAGCTTAATGGGGCCGTTATAGGCATTCCATTTCAGCTTCCTCCACGGGGCGCCTCTCTGCGCGCGTCGGTGTCGCGGCGGCGGCGGCAGCGACAGTGACAGCGGCGGCGGCGGCAGTCGCGACTGCGGCGGTGGCCACAGAGGCGGTGGCGGCGGAGGGCCCTCCCCTACCCGCGGCCTTGACCTTGGCGGGTGGCACGCAGGCCTTGCTTCCGGCCCGGTGATCGGCTGGCTTGCCGGCCGCCGCACATGCATCACAGTGCGGCGTGGCGCAGCAGGTCGCCGATATGTGTCCGGGCTGACAGCAGCGGAAGCAAAGGCCACTGCGGTCAACCTCCGAGGCGCATTTCACCGATACGTGGTGCCCCACGAGACAGCGGTAGCACCTCAGAGGTCTGGGCTCCAGCAGCTTAACCTGCGCTGAGACCCAGCCCACCAGAAGCCTTCGGCCCTCCACTATGGTTTTGGCCGCCGTAACAGGGCAGCACACCGTGGCGGCATGCATACCCTGTTGGTCCGGGCGTATGGCGCCTGACCTGATCTGGTCATTAGTGCACCCCCCGGACCTGGCGACGGCGGCCACCAACTCCTCCTCCGATACCGAGTCGTCCAGACCCATGATGCGCAGGTCTGCGCATCTGACGGGCCTGGACACTCGGGCCTCGTCCGCGTCCAGGGACGCTCTGAGCTTCGCAGCCAGAGCGTCCGCGGTCGCGCCACTGGATTCCCCGGGGATCTCCAGCATACGGGCCCCCGTCTGGGTGACTTTGAGCCGGAGGCCCCCGGTGATCCCGAGCTCCCCGAGATCGACCGCCTCTTTCGCCTTCGCGAGCAGATCGCGGTAGGTAACGCGAGTTTCGCCCCCTAAGGTAGACTTCGGCTATACTGTACAGTGAGCCGCTTGCCATTTCCCGTTTTGCTTCTTTATTTTGAAACATTTTCACTATGTATTTAGCATAAATTGCACTATTTTCTATATAAGGTTAAATCTTACGCTAATATGCTAAACATCATTAAATCGGCATTTTGGTCCTTTATCAGTATATGATAAAGGATATTCAATATATTTACATTCAAAAAAGTTTTTAAACGAAATGTCCCAAACTTTTATAATAAATGGGCACATTAATTCTTTAATTTTCTTATAATTATTAAATGTGTTTAATTGTACAAATTATTTCTTCACTATCATAATCTATATAACATATGCTAACTAAATGTCATATTTACAACTCTTTTAGAACATAAAAATATTTTCATTATTTTTAGTACAAACTATTGCGCAGTTAATTTAAATTTCCAGAAAGTTCTACGATACGGCGCGCTGTGATTGGTCGATTTTTTCTTAAACAATTAAAGTTGTATATTAACTATGATCAAAACGACATTCTATACAAATATATTAAGAGTTGTAAATATACTGTAAAACTATATTAACCTACTATAAACTCGATTTTGTCTATAATTTCACTTTTTATACAAATTAATATTCTTTCATCATTTTGCTTCTTAAAGTCGGTAGGCCGTCGCGAACAGTTTGTTCAAAAATAATTATTTATTTATTACTTTGTGTAATCTTTATGACTTGCTGCATCCATAACTGACCAGCAACAAAATATCTGCTGTCTTTTTTCCTAAAATTTTCTTAAAATATAGCATGCGAACAAATAATTACTAACTAATAACGTGGTGCAGCTTATCGATTGATTTTATTTTGTTGCTGGCTCTTTATGTGTTGCTGCTTTCGTTACTGACCAGCAACAAAAATTCTGCTAACTGTTTTCTTAAAATTTTCACGATATAACTTGTAAACAAATAATTATTATCTTATTACTTGGTGCAGCTTATTGATCGATTTTACTTTGATGCTGGCTCTTTGTGACTTACTGCTTCCGTTATTGAGCAGCAACAAAAATTCTGATCACTTTTTTTCTCAAAATTTTCACGTAAGTATAGCATGTACACAAAAAATTACTAACTAATAACTTGGTGCAGCTCATATATCGATTTTTTTTCTGGCTCTTTATGACTTGCTGCTTTCATAAATGAACAGCAACAATATAATTGTTGTTCTGTCACATTAATTGTGAAAAGATTGTATGAAAACCACTCATTTAATATATCCAAATCCTTTTGTGCTTGTGATATAACTTTCTGAATTGAATGTGCAAAGTAAAAAAGACACGTGTCATCTGCGTAGAGTGATAAATGACCTGATAGGTTTAAATTTACTATGTTGTTCATGTATGTAAGAAATAACAAAGGACCTAATATTGAGCCTTGTGGAATGCCACAGGCAATTTGTTGAGGATCACTTTTATAGTAAGATATTTGTATAATGTGTTGGCGGTTAGCGAGATAAGAGGCCAACATATCTAGTGCTATACCTGTTATTTCTATATTATTTAGCTTTTGTAATAGTTATAAGTGGCTTACCATATCAAAAACCTTTCTTAAGTCTATGAATATTCCTAAACAGAAATGTTTTCGATCAATGTTTGTCTTGTGTTCTTGCATTTCGGGTCAGGTTGCTGGTTTTGGGAGGCATATAGTGTGTGTTTTTTTTCTTACCGTTATATACATGTGTGGCAAGGGGGATGACATCAAACAGCGAAGTCTATTATTTGAGCGACTTTATTTGACAACTTTACTACACAACAAAATACTACAAAATACAGCCAGCGTTATATACATGTTATTATATTTTATACGGTAATGGTGTTAATATGACGTATTCAGCAATCTATAATCGTGTTGCATAAAATTGTCCAATAATATTTATATTTATATAACTGAAATGACAAATGAACTTACAGTCCATAGACAGCTGTAACCAATTTCAAACAAAGAAGGCTACTGATAGGATGACACTTCTAAGGCTTAAATATAATGCCTTACATCTTTTAATTATAAAGGCAATCTATAACCTTTAGACTAAAAAAAATATAAGACATTAGTCTGCGAAAATAACTAAAGTAAATTAACCATGTAAGTTGGCGAAACTTTCTAACAGCATAAGCAGCTGAGTTTAGTTTACTAGCGAAAGCTCTTATATTATGTGAACCCCATTATAGTTTGTTATATAACGTGATCCCTAGAAATACAGTATAATCTATTGAATAAAACTGTTTTTACGGATTTTATCGCGTTTATTTTATTATTTTTATTCCGACGTTTCGAGTGCTTTTCAGCAACCCATGGTCACGGGGGGGGGGGGGGGGCTGAGATGTTTGACGTCCCGATGTCACAGTTAACCCGGCTACCTTCAGTTTTTTAATATTAATTTTTGGTTCGATTTACGCAGAATGAACTTACAGTATCCTGAAGTCTTGCAGTGTTATGCTTGGGTTTGGATTTAATTTTGTTAATTATAGGATCCCAAGCAGATGGCAGCACCCATCCATCTTCTCTATTGAAATTAGGATGTTTTTTAATTTCAATAGCCTCGCGTATCATCCTTGGTAGGAATCGGTGTTCTTTTGCAAGGATTTGTGGTCTATCAAATCTGATGTAATGGCGGGGACGATCTTGAACATGTTCACAGACTGCAGACTTTCCAGAGCGTCGGTGCTTTACGTCAGCTATATGTTCTTTCAAGCGGGTTTTAATGGATCTTTTTGTTTGTCCTATGTAAGAGAGACCACATTCACAATCAAGCTTGTACACTCCTGCATCTTGTAGAGGGATATTACACTTGACGGATGGTAAAAATTGACCAATCTTTTTCGGCGGCTTGAAGTATGTTTTAATAGAAGCTCGCTTCAAGATGTAGCCAACCTTGTCTGTGACTCCTCTGACATAGGGTAGTACAGCAGGCACACGCTTGACTGTGGTCGGCTTCACTCGGTCACTGTGACGTAGGCGCGGGACCCGAAGCTTGTTGTCTTGCAATACTTGCTCGACGTACTGAAGCTCGGCGGCCAGATGTTTTCTGTCACAGATCCCTCGTGCTCTCTGAAACAAAGATTTTCCCACGGTAGCTAACTGTGATAGATGATGGTGCGATTCACCATTTAAATATCGGTTAGTATGGGTCTTTTTTCTATACACAGTATGACCAATAGTGTTGTCAGGATTTTGGATGACTAAAACATCTAGGAAAGCTAAAGAATTGTTTGCCTCTAACTCCATTGTGAATTGTATTTTAGAGTTTATGGAATTAAGGTGGTCTAAAAATGCAGCTACTTTGTCAGATGGTAAAATTGTGAGAGTGTCGTCTACATACCGCTTGTAGAATCTTGGATTTACAGGAGCAGTAAGAAGGGTTTCTCCTCAAAGTCCTCCATGAATATGTCGGCGACTATGGGAGATACAGGTGAGCCCATCGCCACTCCATCTACTTGCTTGTAAAACTCCTCCTTCCACAATAGATAGCCAGATGTAAGGCAGTGTTTGAGTAATACTGCATATTATGTAGGCATGTTGTATTCTTCTAGCTTCCTGGTTACAATTGAGATGCAGTCTTCAATAGGTAAGCATGTAAATAGTGACTGAACATCAAAACTGACCATAGTTTCATTGTCAGCAAGATGTAGGTCTTTTATCTCACTAACAAAATGGTACGAATCCTATGTGTGTGCTCTAGTATGTCCTCTCAGTGGTGACAGAATTTTTGCCAGGTGTTGAGCCAACTTATAAGTTGGTGAATCGATTTGGCTCACTATGGGACGTAGTGGAGCGTTTGGTTTGTGTATTTTCGGTAACCCATATAACCTCGGTGCTTTAGTACACGGTGGTATTATCGAGATTACGTCGAGATTTAATTTTTCGGAGTAATTCTTTATTAGATCGCTAGTTGTTTAAGTACATTGGTTGTAGGGTCTGTTTTGACCTTTTTGTACGTACTTTCGTCCGATAAAAAATGTTTTATTTTCAAATTATAATCTGACGTATCCATTATTACCGTAGCATTTCCTTTATCTGCACGGAGAATCATGAGCTCTGGTCTGTTGCGTAAGTTGTACAACGCTTTAATCTCGTCTTTGGGGAGATTTAGTTTCGGCACTGAACTACGACGTAATAAGGACGAAATGTCTTGACGTATGGCCTCAACATCTTCCTTTCCCACATTGTTTTTAAACAGACAATCCTCAACGTTGCAGATAATTTCCTCATACGGAATTTCTTTCGGTGTTATTGCGAAATTCAGGCCCTTTGATAATACTTTTAATGTAGGTTCGTCCAGTGTTTGTTGTGACAGACTATAGACCAAAAAAAAAAAATAAACGCCATAAAATCCGTAAAAAACAGTTTTATTCAATGTGTAGTGTTCGCGTAAATATAAGAAATCAGTATAATCTAGTTCATCATTTAGCAAAACGACAATATGGAATCCATCTATATACAAAGTCTGATGACGAAAATTCTCAAATAGTTACTGTTCCTTAATGTTATCGCATGGAGACTATACGTGAACTTTCTCGTCTCTTTGACTGCCTCGTTGGTTTAGTGGTTGTAAACGCGATTGTTGATCATAAGGTTTCGAATTTCGGGTCGGGCCAAAATCAATGATGGAGTTTTACCGACAAGGAATTCTTAGTCCTGGAGTCAAAAACTCGGCACTGTTTCACCCCCGCGTTTCGGAAAGCACGTAAAGCCTTCCTCCCGATCGTCGCGGATTACCATAACATCGGACTATAAGAATGAGGAAATAGAAAGTGCACCTATGCGCATAAACTCAAGCACTCTAATCCAGTCCTGAGAGATTAGGTTGAGACTGGCCACCGCCCCGAAGACGAAATTCGGTCTGGAGGGAAAACATGTGGACACTGTCGTTATGACTATTTCATGAACCCAACGTTACTTCATGAACATTGAAAAGAGTTTTTCTAGTTTTTTTTTTGGTTATTATGGATTCGCAATAAAGATAATTTTATACGTGGTAGAGCCATGCTGCAGCTATATCAGTAGTATAGTTCTAGCACGAATGGTTTGGCTCGACCGGGGATGGACCACGCTCTCACAGAATACCAGCGTCAAATAGCAGCTTCATGCTGCTGTTTCGTATGGTTAGTGTAGAGAACTGGAGACCCTTTCTACTGGAAAAGAAGCATTCTATCTTAGTCCTCACGGGTGACAACGCATATGCATTTTGATTCGCAAACGAGGATAAATGTAGATGTCTGTGGCCCACAGACCTGATGAGGTGGACTGTGTGCACGTTTGTCACCCTATCTTATAAAGAAAGAAGAATATCTTTGTAATATGTACACACAGAAAGCCAAAATCTCACGAGTCCTCTGTCTTGTCTTATTTATTAGGTATTTACCTATGAACTTGCCGTTTTTATGAAATAAGTTAACTTAACTTTTTTCCTATATTTTTTATATCTATTAATCAAAATAATCACCCATGTAGTCGATGCATCTTTGTCGATGCAGTGGCAGTTTATTGATGACCTTCTTGAAGAAATCAGCTGGACGGGAGGTAACAAATTCTTCAAAGTCATTTTGTACTGCCTCACGGGTATTGAATTTTTTTCCTGCCAAAAAGTTATCCGAATTCTGGAAAAATTAAGAGTCTGCAGACGCAAGGTCTGGTGAGTACGGCGGATGACGGATAGCTTCTCACCCCAGCTCTTGTAACTTAGAGACTGTCAGTTGTGCAGTATGAGGTCACGCGTTGTCGTACAGGAGCAGTGGGGACGACCGGTTGACTAAAGCTGGTTGAAGAAGTGCAAGCTTCTCCATAATTATGTTCAGTTCTTCACAGAACACATATAAACGAATGCTTATCCCGTTTGGTTAAGAAGCTGTAATGTATTACACCGACGCTAGACCACCAAACAGTGACCATCACTTTTCTGGGGGTAAGTTTTCGTTTAGGGCATTGTTTAGGTGCTGAACCAGGATCCAGCCCACTTGCTGAGCACTTGCGATTGTCAAACAGAATCCATTTTCCACGCAGGTAACAGTGCGGTTCGTTTGTGTGCCTGTTTGGGCAGTGCAAGGCACGTCTCGACGCGTACTTCACGCTGGCGATCATTGGGTTCGTGGGGCACCCATTCTTCAAGCTTTTTTACCTTGCCAGTTTAAAGCCAATGGACCAATATTATTTTGATGCTAACATGGAAAGCTGCTGATACTGCCGTAGATTGAATATTATCATCTTACACAATAGCCTTTAATTCGTCATTGTTGACAAAAATTTTCAGACAACCACGGGGTTCATTTTTCAGGTCGAAATTTCCAGAACGGAAGCAGGCAAACCAATAACAGGTGGTACGTTCTTTTGGAATATTCGCTCCGTAAACATCATTGACGTTCCATGCCGCTTGTGCCGCGTTGCTGCTACGACTGTACTCATATTCCATAATTACTCAAATTTTTAACGTATCCATGATGACGAAAAAATTCAAATGCGATGAAAATACAACGCTTATCAATAAACAAATGAATAATTTTGAAAAAAGAATACCATTTTATTAAAATAAAATTAATTTGAAATTAGAATTCTGAGCCAAACAAAAATTATTTTGATTTGAAATGGCCAGTACTGCAGAACAGCAATTTCATAGGTAAAGACCTATTATTTTTATTTATTTCATTTTATTAAACGAGTTTGCCTTTTGTTTCTACGAGTATATACATTTCTTACCAAACGACCCTTCATCTATTCTATCTATTACAACCTATAAAAGTTCACTGCTGAACATATGCCTCCCCATATTTAGACTCATAGGGGAGATTGTGACATCGATGCCTCGCTTGGCAAGCGGCTTAGCAAATGCAGTTTTATAATTTTGAGTTATTTATGAGGCAAATGCTGGTGTTCACTTCCCCATTTCCTGTTTTTGTCAGTTTCCCTCAAACGCCTCTTACGACACCCACGGGACGATATGGGGTAGTGAATATTATTACACCGCCACTACATTGTTAACGACATTTATGACAGAGATAAGGCATCAAAGGTCGCCACAAAATAACTTTTTTACGTCGTAAAGTATTAACGAGTAGTGTGTGCGGCGTTTACTCTCTAAATGGACTAAAATTCGATTCAACGTAACTGGCAGCAATTATGGTCGCTGCTGCTATATTATGGTTGACTGAACACGAATGGGTCAGTTCGACCGGGGTAAGACTACGCTCTCACAGAATACCGGCGTCAAATATGAAAATTGATGCTGCTGTGTTTTTTATGGTGACTGTAAAGAACCGGACACCCTTTTTACGAGGCATTCCCTCGTAATCCTCAGGGGTAACCACACATCTACATTTTGATTCTTAATCTAAGATAAATCATTGATGTATATGGGCCACAGTATCCACTTAACATCAGGTGGACTGTGTGCTCGTTTGTCAATATAAACTAAACTTTATAACCTGTAGACAAAAAAATTAAAATTGCACTAAAATCTGACAAATGTGGTACGCGTTGGAAAAAGCCTAAGTCCAATAAAAGACTGTTGACGAATGGTTGGCTGTTGCTCTAAGTTCGACGATCGAATGGTTTGCTTGTCGATTTTCAATGAAGCTAGGGCCAGTTTATATGCAAAAACGATTTACTTTTCACGTCTCCATGGTTTTGTCTGTAAATGCGAACTTTGCGATTTTTTAGTAAATTTTGGGTAAAAACAAGCCTTTCCGCATATATTATTCTTCTCTTCTATTTACTTCTAGTGCACCTTGGGCAAAATACGCACTTTTAATCTCATTTCATCTGCGATAATATACGGCCCCACTACTGGCATATACTTGCTCTCATTTCTGAGATGTTCTTGCACAATTAGACCGTCACGCTGCTCCAGCTTGTGTTGGTCCACATGTCTTCAAAACCTTTGATTTCTTAAAAGTACAAGTTTCCTCACGATGCTTTCCTTCGTTGCGTATCACGTGTTAAATCAGTATTTAAAACTAATTGTGTCTCGCCAGCAACGCAAAGTCAAAAATTTGCTTTTGTAAAAAGCTAAACTTAGGGGGTTTTTAGGTGCTATTTAGATGCCAAGTTTAAAAATTAGGTGCTCTAAAATTTTCACCGTAACGAATTGTTGAAATTTGCATTGCTGGCAAAATGTACTGCTAGCAACGCAGTGACGATAATAGATATAAGATAAATATTAATAGCAAGGACTTAAGTGCTAATTAAGTGCTGCAAGTATAGGCAACGACAAGCCCCCCCCCCCCTAATAAAAATAAAATCGTAATTCAAAACAAAGCCGATGAAAAAATCAGGTCTTCTGAAAATCTTTTGAAAATGGTAAAACTATAGACATCCGGTACTTGCGTACGTATGTGGAAAGGGAGTGGGGGGAGGTGGATTATGTACCATTAAGGGGTTCAGAAGTATGTGGGTTCTTAAAAAGTCAAGATTTATAGTAAATTATTTATTTATCTTACATCCGCACATCTACAAGTAAGTTTCTATGAAGGGGATCACTGGCCTCACGTAGGGACGAAGTCCAAGCGCTGTTCCCTCAGCATCGTAGACAGCCAACTAGCAGAAGGAGCCGGTGATACCCAAGCCCGATAGTGATGATGGCCGTTGGTAGGAGGGTAGGCCAACACTCCGTTAGCTCGCGGCACGGTAAGAAGGTAGCCCTTAGGTAGTAGGTAGATCTTGTAATACCAGACGGAGGCCAACATTAGGGAAAGTTTCTATAGCACTATATACGCCCTAGTCAAATTCCAGCATCCCTTCCAGGAAGTTAAAAAATTCCTAAAGCTAAGCACTAAGGAGCCTCAGCAGAAGAAATAATAATTAAGCAGAACAGTTACAATGTTTCAATAAATAAGAACTCACCCCAGCGGGATCAATTGCACCTCGAATAATTTAAATTTTAATTGTAGATAAGCAAGTTTAACGGTCGTTAGTAGGAGGGTCACGCACGTTGCGAGCTTGAAACAGTCTCAGGTAGAAATTAACAAGAAATGGCCCGAACGGGAACTCGTCGTCGTGTCCGAATCCTACCGAGTCTTTTGTTGTAGAGATCGGAGCGAATTGGTTCACGCTGCGCGGATTATATTAACTAGTCTATGGTTTCGTAGAATAATTATTTTAAATTAACAATATGTAATAATTTATTACTTTTTATTTATAGATTATAATATTATATTACTATTATCTATTTAAGATTAATTCATTACACTATTTGTAAGGGTGCATTCAGATCCACCGTTACAAGTATTCTAGGAAAGCCTTCCCTCCTTGCGAAAATGTACAGTTTATGATTACTATTTTTTTAAATCATTGCCCCACTTTTTAACACAGGAATATTGGCACAGTTACTTCTGGAACGGTTTCGGCGCTTCTGGAAGTGCAGTCCCTTCGCCCTTGCTTAGCAAATCAAAGGCACCCTTGCTCACCTCTGCAGCTTCGGCTTATTGGTCACATTTGGCAACCAGCCTAATCCACTATGGCTCGCACAGATGCCCACGATTTGCTACAGCGGGCGGGATCTGCTCTCCCCCAACGCCTACAGCTTTACAAAACACTCTAGGGATAGAGCAGACAAGACTACATGAAGTTGGGGCGTCCTGATTCGGTTTTATATATAACTGATAAAGAAGAAAAAATGCCGTTCATAACTTATATTAAGGTAATGGTGGTCCTGGGACCGATAATTCCCAGAATATTAGCGCCATCTATGTCCGACTCCAATAATCTTTCAGCACTGAATTCCTTGCTATTAATATTTATCCTATGTCTATTATCGTCACTGCGTTGCTAGCAATACGTTTTGCCAGCAACGCAAATTTTTAAACTTGGCACCTAATTAGCACCAAAAATAAAAACCCTTCTAAATCCTAATTCCTGACTTTACGTTGCTGGTGAGACACAGCCTTTAAAACTGTAACCAGCAATTAAATTGTTGACGTGACGTTGGAGATCGTATCCGGGTTGCTCGCGTACTTTAAAATTTACGGCGAGCGCTTAACACCTGAACTACCAAAGCTCATACCGTCACAGGTAAGAACAAACATATCATCATCATCTTCGTCAATCTTTTAAGTACACAATTAGTATTTTTTATAGAATATGGTTGACAAACGAGCACACAGTCTACCTGATGGTAAGTGGATGCCATGGCTAAACGGCTAGTTAAACAAGACCCGAACACCATTTTTACTAGTAACGAGGAATTCGATGATATTTGCAATGTGGATTGCGATGATAAAGCATTTTTATTCTTAATCCAATACATGTAAGTGTCAATGTCAGTATCCGAAACCATAGGGTGGGCTAAGTGCTGGCTGATATATTGGATCAACCTTACTTATTAAAATCAGATAAATTTGATCTGGTGCATTAAAAAAAAACCTTGTCGAAAAATTTATTCAATATTAACATTCCTTAATAATACAATATTTTATTACTAAACAATGAACAGTGAAATATAATACCAAAATTTAACACATTAAAAAGTGGCAATATCACTTAATGGTACCTTTGAAAAAAATGCAACAATACTTTTAAATAACTTTTTCGCTGAAGCGTCCATCATGGGACCTCCGAATTCCTGAGATATCTGTTTCCAATTCTCGTTCAAGAAAAGAAGCATTGGCTCACCTGCAAAAGTTTAAGACAAATTAAGAAAAATCAACTTATAATCTGGTTTCATTTAGTTAATTTCAGATTACATAAGTTAAAAAATTAATGTAATTATTTAATTTCATTACGTAAGAATAAAATTAAAAGTTATAATCAGTAAATTCATACATTACTTTTATTTCCACCAGAATGATGTAAAGGCTCCTCACTTATTTATTTATTTATAGTTTAATTATATAAGGCAAAACAAAATTTGGATTATTTTAATGGATAAATGGCATAGATAATTCTGTGTAATTTTTTTATTATTCATATACTTTTATTTATTTAAAAACTTTATTTCAAAGGGAAAACTCAAAATACGTTTAAATAACTTATAGATCTTCTAAAATACTACTTGTTTTACTTACTTAGTTCCTTGTTTCCGTTGAACAAATTTGTTAAATCAAAATTTGCACCATCCTTTACATCAAATTTGAAACTATACGATTTTGGTATTAAGAAAACTTTTCCTTCCTTTTCCTCATTTTCGTAGTTTATTACCAAAGTAATTGCTAAATTTTCTGCAAATAAAACAATTATTGAACTGTTTCTCTTTATGCAATATCAATTAATTCCATATCACACTTATGACATGTTATTTTTAAATTATGAAAAATATGAATAATGCAATATAATGTTGTAATGCTATAATTATTTTTAATTACATTTTTATTAGATTGACGGAGACTTGAAAAAAAAATCCGTAACGTGGAGGTGCTTCACTGTACATTTATTTTAATATGCTTAAACAACCACACCTGTAACAACTACTAGAAGGCCATAAAATTACTGTCCAGAGTTGAAATTAGAAAAATACTACTGAGCAGCGCCATAAAGCCACTGCACGACAGAATCTATTTTTTTAACAATTCATCATTAACATCATCATTACAGCCCTTCACGATTCCACTATTAAACATAGGCTTCCTCCAAGGAATCAAAATAAAACACAGTCTTGGGCTATTTGCGTCCATCTATATCCCGTCTTACCAGGTCACCAGGTCGCCACCCCATCTTTATAGCTTCAACGATTAACCTTGTTTAAAACTTTACAAAAAGAATTCTGTTGTCACGTCAAAATAGATCAAAGCTACTTCTAGGCAATAAATATATAAATGTTTTCAACCTAAACTTATAAAGATACCAAGCTGAAAACTAATATTTTTACTACTTACTCAATTTCAGTTTCATTTGTCCATCTCCGGTTATAGGCAAGATCAGGATGCGGCCGGCCGCTGTGTAATGGCCCTTAACGCTGCAGTCAACGTGAAAAAATATTTCCATTTTCTTTTTTTCAAGATCCCATCTATAATAAATTGTAAATATTAATTATACAGGTTACCCTCATTTCGATAAATAAATTGGTTTGATGGATTTAACGTGTATAAAATATAGTCCACTATAACGATTTTAACTATCGATTTTACCCTTAAAAAGTGTACCTGAAAATTTTTTAACCAATATTATTTAAACTTTTCATTTGAGTTTAGTGAGTATATGAAAATTAATAAAGATATTAAAATAAATAAATAAATGTTACATGTAAATAAGGATACAACTAACTTAACGTTATCTACAATTGAATTCTTCAATCCTTGCAAGCGACCGTTTTTTAAACTAAACTTGAGACCAGCCAAATCGAAATTTACTTCATCCATTTTCAAAACATCTAATACCTCAACACCCACTTGTGGCATACCAGATATAAATATTGGCAATGCTTTTTGAAAAGCCGGTATCAAACACGACGAGTCCTTTAGTTCACATTTTTCAACTGGTAAAACTGAAAATGAAACAATGAATTAAAAATTAAGTGTTAGTAAAATTTCTAACTAATTAAATAATAAAAAATAAGCCCATTATAACATTTAATGTCTAAATTTCGTATTGATAATAATATTTAGGTAATATAGGTAGTTAATATATTCATAACCACGATCTTTAAAAAACAATATCCACATCAACGTAAACAGAATATGTACTAGGCTTTAATCTTATAAATGTAATAACATCTTTGTCTGTACCACCTTTGTCTCTTCCATGCCCATATTTAGCATATTAATTAAATCCTTCCGTAAAAATAAATACTTTAATAAAAATTATACTACACACCAATGACAACCAAAGTGAAATGACATTTTATGCCTTTTCATGTAAGACACAAAGCTAATATTAACAGTGGATTTCATTTACCAACAATGGTTAAAAAGAGCAATTAAAAATAACTGACAGCGAAAAAAGTTATATTGAAAGCAGAAAATTTCAAAAATTATACACTATGTCACTTCCATAACTAAGACGAATCGAACGACACGCCGTATGTTAAAATTCATCAAAGTTGCTTAGGCTAAAGAGCGTGAAATAGACATAATATGTATATGTACATTCATACACTCGATGAACTTTACGCTTTTTCGGGGGCAGTCGGTTAAAAATAGTCTTGGAAAGTTGTGTTGTTTTCTTAAGTCGAAATATTGCATGCACTATTTTCATATATAAAGACAAGTATAAAAAGGCCAGCGTGGGCTTAGCCCACTCCACACATGTTATGTTTAAAATCAGTACAAATACTAAAAGTAAATAAGATATTATATGCGTTTCGGCCTAGTCTCGTCTTAGCGAGCGATCCAGGCAGCCAGCTTCACTTGTCAATTATGTTTAGATAATTATTGTTTAAATTGAATAGTGTGTTTGATTTATATTTTAATTATATTTTACTGCAATGCTACTTTCAATACTCGAATAAACTTTGTAAAATATATACAAAAATGGTACATAAGTCAATACTAATAAATAAATAAAGTTTGGAGGATGCTCACATGAAATGAATTACAATAACAAATAGATACTTTGTACTGCAAAAATTAATATTAATTATTTACAATATATATTATACATAATCAAGACACGATCTAAAACATTTTTTTAATTAATAAATAGAATACACTTTTAACACTCTTTGAAAACCGATTATTTTTACACAAAGATAACTCACCTGCAGAACCGACAATTCCTACTAATATAATTTTAAACACGAAAATTAAATTCAACATGTTGCTCTGCATTACAGATTTACAATAAGGCTTTAAAGTTATCACCGCACTGTTGTAAAATTATGTTGTAAGGGAATATATACTGACTGCAAAGTGAGGTTGTGTGCAAAAAAACTTGAAGAGCAACGATAAATGATACAGTAGTAATAGTTGCGGTTATAAAAATAACTCTTTAAAATTTACAATAACTCATGTATTTTACACCATTACTATCATTACTAAGAGCTATTAAAACAATTAAATAATACG
This sequence comes from Parnassius glacialis, assembly GCA_033319125.1. NCBI lineage: Eukaryota > Metazoa > Arthropoda > Insecta > Lepidoptera > Papilionidae > Parnassius > Parnassius glacialis. Next base: position 17,066,691 of record JAVANC010000009.1, read on the forward strand.
ACATTAGCTACCACTTAAATATATGGAACATAATAACACAGTTAATAATACATATTTTCATTTATTTAAAATGTCGGAAGGGCCTATAATATTTTACAAACTGGACTAAAACGTCCTTCCACTATTCGAATAACAATTCTAAAGGTTATAAAGGTTTATTAATATAAAAAGAAATTCCGAAGTTTATTATTTTTATGTTTACAATTTTAATACCTTGGTAAGCGATAAGGATATGCGTTATATCCGATATGCGAAGCAAACTTTGTTTATATAGGAGAAAGGTATGAAAAAATACAACCCCGTTCAGAGAGCATGTCTTTATATGAGATGCAGGTGTCTACGGGCCATAATATCCACTAATCATCATAAAATTCACAAAATTCAAACATATTTCAGTCATCACGTGCTCCCTAAAAAGAGATATAAACGAATGTGAGAGAGTTAAAAAAATAAGGTGTAATAGATACAAGATCATAAATAAATAGATAGACGTGGTCGAGCCATTTGTTACCCTTACTTCTATAGAGAAAAAATATATATAAACTAAACAATAACAAAAAAAAAGATCAATGTTCAATCACCATCTCCGTGGAGTTTTATATGTGTATCGAAAATTAAATTCATGCTTCTAAAATATCTAAAACCATATGAAAATAAAGCTTCAAATCTGTTAATTTTATTTTAGAGACTGATTTTTCCATAAATGTATAAATCTTTTTCATCAAATAAATTATAACCTGACTGAATATAAAAGTGAAACAATTGAACTATTTTATTTATGCGTAATTTTTAATTTATTTGTGTTGTACTTTATCCTACTATGAGTAATTTTAATCTAATATTTGAATAATCATCCCTAATTCTATAAGGCGACTGGTTTTCAATGATCAGTTTTTAGTTTGCCGTTATGAGTATGTCAGATCTTTAAACAAAATTAAAACAAATTAATTAATAAAAAAAACCTATTATTAGCCTTTTACAAATGAAAAACCTATTAAAAACAGCAGCGATCATAACAAGCTTTTATTAAAAGATTTCTTGTATAAGTACCTAATCAAATTTTTATTTTTATAAATTTTTACGCTTTTAACGGCTAAACTTAGACAGTATGGAAGGTACTAGTACTGCTAATAAAAGTATGATTGTAATAAGACTATCATAATATTGAAATCTTTTACGCCGACAGTCGAATTAACAGAATTGCACAATTTACAAAATGAAATCTTGTGGGAAAAAAGATGGATAGAGAAGAAATGAGCCAGGAGACCATTTAACTTACTGAGCAGCAAAATAACCACACCTTCTTAAATATCAAAAGAAGGCCTAAAATGTTGTTTAATGCGTATGTAAATTGAATGTTACCTCAAAAGTGTCAAACAAAAAACTATATCACAGATTAATTTAAGATTTAAGAAGATCTAATCTATTACTCAATTAAAGAGAAACTAAGTAATACACATTTTAAACCTCGATGACTTCTTAATATTAACAAAAGCGTGAGCAGGAATTGCATGACTTAATCTCGCTCTCTCTTCCACCATCAGTTAACCAGCCGCTCCGCCAGCCTCCATCCAGTTCTAAACAACATAATACGTGTTCGAAGCAAACGGTTTGTTTTAAGTTTGTAATAGCGTGAAATGACTAGTCAGCATCTGCCTTTCCATCCGTATATAATGTGGGTTTCTTTACTAAATTAATAGGCTTTTGTTATGCTGAACCAGTGCGCTTTGCTATCTTTAGCTACATCACCACTTACCATCAGGCGAGATAGTAATCGTAGTAGTTATCAACTAAGCAGGACATATCATTATTGTGTATGGTGTAGATTGTGTATAGTGTCGTGTATTGTGTTGTGTTGTGTCGTGTAGTGTGTTGTAGATTATTGTGTATAGTGTCAAGACAAGGGAACAATTATAACTGATGATTCACCATCATCATCATCATCAATACAGCCTATCATAAGTCCACTGCTGAACATAGGCCTCCCCCAAGGAATGCCACAAAGCACGGTCCTGAGCCACCTGCATCCATCGACTTCCTGCATGTCTTACCAGGTCGTCACTCCATCTAGTGGGGGCTCAACCAACACTTCGCCTACCGGTACGAGGCTGCCACTTGAGAGCCTTTCTTCCCCATCGGTTGTCAGTTCTTCGAGCTATATGGCCGGCCCACTGCCACTTCAGTTTACTAATCCATTGGTCTCTGTCGATTACTCTGGTTCTACTGCGGATATACTCATTTCTAAGTTTATCACGCAAAAAACCCCGAGCATAGCCTTCTCCATAACTCGCTGAGCAACCTTGAGCTTCCTCATACGGCCAGCAGGGAAGGACCACGTCTCAGATCCGTAAGTTATCACTGGCAACACGCACTGGTTGTACAATTATTTAATTTAATTATTTAACAGTGGTAGAGCCATGCGGCAGCTTTTGCTGTCACACGGATGGGCCGGCTCGAACCGGGGTGGTACCACGACCTCACAGAAAACCAGCGTGAAGTAGAGGTTTACCACTGCGTTTCGCTTGGTGAGTGCAGGTGGCTGGAGGCCCTTTTGACTGGAAATGAGGCATTCCATCTTAGTCCTAACGGGTGACAACGCATCTACATTTTGATTTGTAATAGAGGATAGATGTAGATGTCTATGGGCCGCAGCAACCACTAACCATCAGGTGGACTGTGTGCTCGTTTGTCACCCTTTTATCCTATAAAAAAAACAATTTCGTTTTCAGATTTTGAAGTATGTCTAACGAGAAGATGTGTCGTAGTTTCCCGAACGCTGCCCAGCTGAGTTGAATCCGTCGATTGACCTCTCGGTCGAAGTTGGACTTACCTAGTCGGACTATTTGTCCCAAGTAAACATACTCGTCAACAACTTCGAGCTTAGTGCTCCCAACAACTACCGGCATAGATGTGACATGGACGTTAAACATGATCTTTGTTTTGTCTATGTTCATCTTAAGACCTATCCGTTGGGAAACACTATTGAGGTAATTGAGCATAGTGCTGAGGTCCTCCAGCGATTCTGCCATAAGAACTATATCGTCGGCAAATCGAAAGTGAGTGATATACTCGTCATTGATGTTAATACCGCATCCTTTCCAGTCCAGTAGCTTGAAAACGTCTTCCAATACAGCGGTGAAGAGTTTCAGGGATATAACGTCACCCTGTCTTACACCTCTCTGCAGTTGGATAGGTTTCGTACTCTGATTCTGTACTCGGATAGCCATCGTAGCTCTACTGTACTTCAGCACTTCGATTTACCGACAGTCAACTTGGCACCGCTGAAGGGACTGCAGCACCGCCCAAATTTCGACGGAATCAAAGACTTTCTGATGGTCCACATACGCAAGGCAAAGTGGCAGATTATACTTCTCTGTCTGTGTGTCTGCGGCCGATTGTACAGATACAATCGGCCACAGGGTATGTATGTGGTCTATGGTACTTAAGCCTTTTCGGAAACCGGCTTGTTCGGGAGGCTGGAAGTCGTCAAGTCTGCGTGCGAGACGATTCGTAATGACTCTCGAAAACAACACGTAGACGCGGCTCAGAAGGGAATTCGTCTGTAGTTCTTCAAGAGAGCGTTGTCGCCTTTCTTGAAAAACAAGACCACCGCACTTCTGCTCCACGCCTCCGGAGTAGTGCCACCATGGAGGACGGAATTAAAGAGCTTTTGAAGGACTTCAAGTACCGGTTTTCCACCCACTTTCAAAAGCTCCGCTGTGATTCCATCCTCGCCCGGGGACTTGCCGTTTGATGATGATGATGAACTGATGATTGCTAACAACTAATACAAAACTGACAAATATCTACAACGTTGTCTTTTTCAAATCTTATCACTCGCTGAGGTTGAAGCTGAGAACCTGCGGCGTATTTCCCACTGGCCGGTGACATCCCTGACGTCAGTTTGAATGTAACTGGAATGGCTCTCTAGCAGCTTAACAACGGCATAACACAGAATAAGGATGTAATTCCTGCCGATTTTCTGAAAGCGGTTGAATAACCCTTGGATAACCCCTTCTGAGCCGAGTCTACATGCTGGTTTCGCCTTCGGAATAAGCCGGTTCCCGAAAAAACTTTACGTACTATGTATACGTATGAAACCTATTTCATTGCAGAGAAATGAAAGACAGTGTATCTATGTATATACGAGTACATATGTATATACAAATCAATTGCTGTGCGTTTGTCTCACAAAAACTCGAAAATGGCTCGACCGCTTTTGATGAAATTTTTGTGTTTGTGCGTCCTGGATGGTTTAGATTCTCAATAAGACCCAGTAGGTGGCTCTGTTTTCCAGATCCAGAAATCACCAGTGCGAAACCGCGGCGGATCCCTAGTGTTTAATAAAAAACTGGCTACTGTGGAACGGGTGGGGGTGATGATGAACTAAAACTTAAGGGTCTTTTATGCATAAATCCAAAAAAATTACAATAAAATCCCTATAAGTATAGTGCAAAAATTGGAAATAAAACTTAAGAACCTCATTCAGAAATTGTGTAAAAAAGCCTACACATAAAATAGACACACGTATATTGTTGACAATGATGCTGTTTAGAAATAAAAAGTCCCCTAGTTGTTATTATTTCCAAATATTTATTGACCTTTAAAATGTGTTATTTTATTATAAATTGTAATTGTAACAATGCTTAAAAGCCCCAGTTTCTGGTCAGTTCTTCTTCTAGGTATTGTTTTTAATAGTAGTGTAGTAGTAGTTTTTAGGTAGTGTAGATCATAACGTTCATATGAGCTTTCGGCAAGACTAAATTGACATTTTCTTTCTTTTTTTATAGGATAAGGGTGACAAACGGGCATATAGTTCACCTGATGGTAAGTGGTTGCTGTGGCCTATAGACATCTACATCTATTTTCGATTACGAATTAAAATGCAGATGCGTTGTCACCCGTGAGGACTAAGATGGAATGCCTCGTTTCCAGTAAATAGGATCTCCGGTTCTCTACACTCATCATACGAAACAAAGCAGAGATTGACGCTGGGATTCTGTGAGAGTGTGGTCCTTCCCCGATCAAGCCAACTCATTCGTGCCACAACCATAATAAGCTACAGCGTGGCTCTGCCACGTAAAAATTATCTGTTCGTTCTATCCAAGAAAAGTTTCATCGCTGAATTGTAAGAAGTTTTTAAGTTACTAGACTGGAAAGGATACGGTATCAATATCCATGGCGAGTGAATCGCTTACCTTTAACTTTCCGCAGATATACCTAGGGCAGAATCGCTGGAGGACATTAGGACTATGCTTCTTCCCCTCAATAATTATCTCCCAACGGATAGGTCTTAAGATGAACACGGACAAGAAAGACAAATGTCATAGTAACGGCCATGCAACATATACGCAGTAGTCGTTAGGACTATGCCAGGTGTTATCGTTTTATACAAAGCATAAACATATGTACTTACCTGTCCATATAAGATAAAACACACATATATAGGATAAGTCTAACTAACTTCCACCGAGAACTCAATCGAACGTATCCAATTCGGTTGAGTAGCATTCGAGAATTTACGTCACATCGATAGATATTCCTCGATACATACATATTTCTCAAAACCATAAAACAAAGAGTACAACCAGCGCTTATTGCCAGTGATTGCATATGCATCTCATCACTGGCAATACTCGGGCAATAACCAATAACCGCTAAGGTAGACAGGTTCTCGAATAGCATCTTCGTATCGGTAAATAAAGTGTGGGATGGTCTTCCATTAGATGGATTAACCTGGCAAGACGTGTAGCAAGTCGACAGATACAGACAGTGGCTCAAGACCGTATTTTGTGGCATTCTTTTAGGAGGCCTATTTCAGCAATGTGAAGTGAAACTTATGAATTTTTTGAAGGGCTGTAATGGTGATGATGATGAAGATGAGGTATTCTGGATAAGCCACAAAATCATCAATAACAACTTAAAAGTATGTATTTATGTCATAACAAACCACTGTAATTATTATTATAAAAGTCCTAATCAAAATAAACTCGTATACTACGTTTATTTCAAACGCTATTATGTTATAATGTGGCTATTACTGTCCTCTGTTTAAAACGAGTTCTGAAGTTATTCCGCAGAACGTCAGAAATTTTCACTTTACTATGTTTATTTCTTTGTTCGTTCCACCGCGTTTTCAACGTGACTTGACTTCATAACGACCCACTCCACACACATAGACAAGAGTTTTTATTATTTTCATTATTTCCTTGCAACTCTTGAATAAGTTAGGCAGTAAAACCCGCCAAGTTTGTTAAGATATTATTTTTACCTCGAGAATATTTTATTTATACGCCCTTCAGATTTTTTCAGGATAAAAAATCTAACTTTATCGTTGAAGAGTTTGTGACAATAGCGTCGATCACAGCGCATTGTCAGAACTTGACGTTTTCCGTCGCTTACGGCCAAAGACTGTTTCACTTTTTTCATAATTAAATCATTATTATAAGTTCAATCCTGTCTTGTTTTATCCATAATCCATCAGGTTATGGGCCCAGGATATGTGTTAATTAAAAGTACGCGAGTAGTTTCTTCGTTGAAATAATTAAATACGAGATGTCGAAAAACGAGGTTCCATCTCTGCCCTTGCCAGTCCGTCCCCGGTCAAGTCAACCAATTCGTGTTACAGCCATAATACAGCTGTAGCGTGACTCTACCACTTAGAACATTGACCATTATATACATATTATTAAAGTGACAAACGAACTCACAGTCCACCTTGTATAAAGTAACCACTGCAGCCCACGGACAAATGCAATCAACTTTAAATGAAGAAGGCCACAGATGCAGTGTCACCTTTGAGGACTTAGATTGAGAGCCTCACAGCATGTAATTAATTATACTAGCTTTCGCAAAACGCAGTGCATGCTTTACATTTTGTTGGCAAAAATAGGTAGGAGGATTTATTTTACCACGTTTCTATTAAGATCAAATGCGGGTGACAATGCAAGAATATGATAAAAAACGTGGTGTAGTAAAAAAAGTTATACAAAAAAAAATGTATACCATATTTCCATAATTACCCAGAGAGTCTCCAAAGCAGAAAAGGAGTCCTACCACCTAGTGAAAATATTAAATGTTAATTTCTACATTTTCATAAACATAATTCTCCCCCCCCCCCCCCCCTCTAGCTAAAAACATCTCCTGTATCGTGAAGCATTTTACAAACATAAATTGCATAGACAAACATTCAGACAGTTCCAAATAGCAATCAAACAAGCGACCCGCATCGCTGCTACCAAAGCTTAGCCGCTGCTCTACCGAGTCGCCAAACTATACTACTGTTCTGAAGCTAAATTCATATGTATAATTTGCTCAAAATTGGGAAGCTGTTCATACAATAAGGATATATTTAATTAATTTAGTAATATAACCACCATATTGGAACCATGTAGGGAAACCTCATAAGTTAAATACGTCAAGTATAAGAAAATTAATTAAGTTAGACAAGCACATTATTGTTCGCTTGGATTATATACTTCTATTTTGTATTGTATTGTAATAACAATTAACCGAACAATGAAGCCGTGGCAGCTCAGGGACTAGGCACTCGCTGTAAATATCACAGTACGCGAGCAACTTGAGTTCGAAACCCGGCGGCAAAAATGAAATTGTTAATAACAATTTTAAGTACTTATTTACCACGTGCTCTATGGTAAAGAAAAAATCGTCATTTCGAAGACATGTGAAGTTCACCAACACGCATTAGGGCAGCATAACGTACTTTTCCCTGCCCTAAAACCTGCTAGATTTTTTAATAAAATAAAGGTGACTAACGAACACACAGTCCACCTGATGTTAAGTTGATGATGTGTTTACACATCTATTCTGGATTAAGAACCAAAATGCAGATGTGTTGTCACCCCTGAGGACTATTGTAATAACAATTAACCGAACAATGAAGCCGTGGCAGCTCAGGGCTAAGCACTCGCTGTAAATATCACAGTACGCGAGCAACTTGGGTTCGAAACCCGGCGGCAAAAATGAAAATGTTAATAACAATTTTAAGTACTTATTTACCACGTGCTTTACGGTAAAGAAAAAATCGTCATTTCAAAGACATGTGAAGTTCACCAACACGCATTAGAGCAGCACGACGGACTTTCCCCAGACCTAAATCCTTCTAGATTTTTTAATAAAATAGAGGTGACTAACGAGCACAGTTGATGCTGTGTTTAAACATCTATCCTCGATTAAGAACCAAAATGCAGATGCGTTGCCACCCCTGAGGACTAAGATGGAATGCCTCGTTTCCAGTAAGAAGGGTATACGGTTCTCTACACTCACCATACGAAACACAGCAGCATTGAGCTGTTATTTTACGCTGATATTCTGTGAGAGTGTTGTCCTTCCCTAGTTAAGCCGACACATTTGTGCTACAACCATAATAAATATAGCTGCAGCATGACTTTACCACGTAAACAATTTGATTGAGTTATAATTAGAATTGCTTTTCTGTCGACTTCCAAAAAGGAGACGGTACTCAATTCGACTGTATGTTTTTTTTTATGTGTTACCTCATAACTTTGTACTGGGCGAACACATTTCGATGATTCTCTTTTTATATGAAAGCTGATAGTTCTCGTGTGGTCCCATATGAATTTGATCAAGGTCAGATCAATGGTTATTGAGTTATTCTTATATAACCTACATTGAAGTCTTATATTGAAGTCGGCTGTACAACATTTTTAATTTTAAATTATAATGTTTCAACTCAGAATTAAAGTAACAGCTTACGTCTATTTGCGTCTCTGTTGGGCCTCCTTGTTTCATTTTCTGCCGACTTCCAAAAAGGAGACGGTACTCAATTCGACTGTATGTTTTTTTATGTGTGTTACCTCATAACTTTCTACTGGATGAACCGATTTCGATAATTCTTTTTTTATTTGAAAGCTGGTACTTCTCGTGTGGTCCCATATGAATTCGTCAAGGTCAGAATAATAGTTTTTGAGTTATTAATTATATAGATAAATTATATAGAAGTCGGCTGTACAAAATTTTAAATTTTAAATTATTGAAAGAGTTTTTGAAACAGGAGAGAGTTCGCCGCGCTGCCCCAAGGAATGTTGTTGGATATTATTTATAGAAGTAAGGATGAGAAATAAGCACACTGTTTACCTGCTGGTAAGTGGACATCAACGCCCATAAACACCTACCTAAATCAATCTTTGAATACGAATTAAAATGTAAATGCGTTGTAAGCCTTGAGGACTAAAATGGGGTGCAATGATGATGTTTTAATTTTTTTTTTAATGTAATGAAACGAAAATACTCCACTTTTCGACGTAGAAAATAAAAATATCATTCGTTAAACGTTAACATGTTTTATAATCTAGTACCATTTCAAAATAAGGTTCCTCTGTTCGTAGAAGAAACGACGAAAGCAACTCCGCAGGTACACTCTTTCTCCAGTAAAAAGGTGTGGTGGTCCTTCCCCCATCGAGCGTGTCTCTACAACTTACAAAACACATGCGATCGAAATATTTAATTGTAAACTAAACTTTATAATTATTTGCTCTATTCTATATCGACGTTACAATTTGTAACTTGAAATACCTATATTTATTCATGCATATATTAAGACCATAGACATTTTCTTACGTGGTAGAGCCATGCTACAGTTATATTAATAGTATAGTTGTAGCACGAATGGGTCGGCTCGAGCGGGGAAGGACCACGCTCTCACAGAATACCAGCGTAAAATAGCAGCTTAATGCTGCTATGTTTGTAGCGAACCGGAGACCCATTTTACTGGAAAAAAGGCATTCCATCTTAGTCCTCACGGGTGACAACGCATCTGCATTTTGATTCGCAAACGAAGATAGATGTAGATGTCTATGGGCCACAGCAACCACTTACCATCAGGTGGACTGCGTGCTCGTTTGTCACCTTTATTCTATAAAAAAATAGGCTTCCCCATAGATTGCTTCATAGGGGGGATATAAGTCATTACTACAACGTTTGGCAGATGGATTAGGAACCGCATTTATTATTTTATGTTGTTATCAGGAAAATTCTGCTGCCCACCTCCTTTTTCATTATTAACAATATGTAATAATATTATCTCCGCGTGAGTATACTCACAAGTAGTGTAATATTTTTCTGTTTTAATAAAAGTGAAATCACTAAAACCCTACGTGCCAAAACACATGCAAGTGATTCAACAGATTTTTAAAGTCTACTATTGGACATAGTGACATAGGACTTTTCAAGAATGCGTTAGCTAGCAGGTGTTATTTAAAAATTTAGGTAATGGTTATTACACAGTCCGTAAAATATGGGTATTCCGGTTTTGGATGTATGTTCCGGCATTCGCAAAAGCCTCGGCGCAGTACACTGCGTGCAAGGTTACATCGCTATTTAGAAAGTTTTTGTGAAAATAAAAAAGGTTTCATGACCAAAGATTTTACTATACTTTTAAAGAAATCTTCACCGGCAGCTTTACAAAGTTTTTTGCGTCTGAAACAATTTTTGAAACACTTTTTCAGTACACCACTTACAATTTTTCTAGGGCCTGCTCTAAAGCACCTAGAACTACTCTGCGGTGGTTAAAACTGTATCTCTTTCAGCTAATTTTATACTTTGAGGAATAAAAATAAGAATTAAGTAAAGACGTTGTACGGTACCCATCGTGAAGCTATCATCATCACGGGAAATAGTTCCGATAAAATCTCGTGAATGCTTCCCGATCCAATCGGAATATGTGCTAAATCTCTTTATAATTCGCGTATTTTCTTTCAATAATTTTTTCACTGCCATCACAGTCTTTTTCTGAAACAGCCTTGATGGCTAAAACTACAACATCAATCAAATTAAAAAAAGATTAGATACAATGATACCAGCGCAGCGGTACACAGGTGCCCTAGAACGGCCTTTATCCATAAATCCCATTTGAAGACTATCAAACAATTCATCCGGTGTTGGGCGACATTTTAAATCGTAAAAAATTATCACTCGAAAATGTTCCCGACGTAGAGCCATTTTACAGTAAAATTTCCATTTAGATGTTAAAATGTAGAGGGAAATTTTAAATTGTAACATCGTGTTTTACTAGTAAATAATAATATTTTTCAAATAAATTTTAACTGGCCAGAATTTCAGCCAAAAACCTATTTTTTACAAAACTTTATGCGTGGCCTAGTAGAATAGAACAGAACAGAATATAACAGCACAGAACAGAACAGAATAAAACAGAATGTAACAGGACAGAATAGAATGTTTTTATGCAATACATTTTTTTTTTCGATTTTATGGCCTGGTATCTAGACCTTCAGGCCAAGTCTTGAGTATTTTTATTCGGTTTATTATTATTTCCCCAACCCTTGTCTTTATGTATTATTATCCTTCATAGTTCACTGCTTTACAATATGTTGATGCGTCACATTGTGCAGCCCTTGGGAGATTTTGACGGCAACTTGAGCCAGCAGGCAGCTGACAGTTGGCGATGGTATTTAAAGGCGCCTATGCAAACAGCTTATCTTGAGAATCCATCACCATCAGAGCACTTGTTTCACCGTTTCCACTAATAGTTCACATGCGTAGACAGTTAATACATAAAATCGCACCACTTTTACATATCAAAATCCACTTCAAACTATTATTTAAACTATAATACAGGAGCAGCAAACCGCCGCCGATCAAGTTCCCGCAAAAACTCCCTTATGCAATACAGATTATAGTAATTGGTTGTCAGTAATTTATGCTTTTTCCTCTAGCCCGGATAAAGTCTGTCCTGGAAATAACTAGCAAGAAACTCGGCAGGACTATATTTTAAACATTAATTTACAAAATAACATATTGCACAATGAAATGTGGAAACATTTAGAAACATCATGGTAGCTATATTCATTATAAGCGTATACATTACATGAAGGAATTACTGACTCTTTGGAATCGAATATTATATATATAATACTATTATAACTAATGATTTCTTATATTTACGCGAACACTACACATTTAAATAAAACTAATTTTACGGATTTTATCGCGTATATTATCTTATTTTTATATTCCCGACGTTTCGGGTGCTTTCCAACACCCGTGGTCACGGGGGACTGAGGTGTTTGACGTCCTGCTGTCATAGTTAGCCCGGCTACCTTCAGTTTTTTAATATTAATTTTTGGTTCGATTTACGCAGAATGAGCTTACAGTATCTTGAAGTCTAGCAGTGGTATACTTGGGTTTGGATTTGATTTTATTAATTATGGGGTCCCAAGCAGATGGCAGCACCCATCCATCTTCTCTATTGAAATTAGGATGTGTTTTAATTTCAATAGCCTCGCGAATCATCCTTGGGAGGAATCGGTGTTCTTTTGCGAGGATTTGTGGTCTATCAAATCTAATGTAATGGCGCGGACGATCTTGAACATGTTCACAAACTGCAGACTACTATTACTATTTATATTTACTATTATAACTAGATTACTATTACTTAAGATTACTATTATAACTAGCTTGTGTTTTTTGTAGTATTTACAGAATATACATCACTATTTTTAATAAAATTATTATTTTGTGTACAAAGATTAGATTTTCGTAAATATACAGAGCGGGCAAAGTTAAATACTTTTCTCTTCTCTCCTTCTCCTTTTGCAAAACAAAGATTGTTTCAATGTCAATCGCATTACCCCATAACCCAAAGTAGCACACAACTTTATGCTATGGAAATAACTAATCTAACCTGAATATTTCAACACATGTAAGGCTTCTAATATTTTACTAAGAGACTGTAGAACTAAGTTTGCTATCTAGTTTAGAAACATGAGTGCCCCACTGAAGCTTCACGTTAACTATAATTCCTAGTCTTATGGTGAATACAGTCAACAGACTTTAAAAGGTTACAATATATTCCTAAAGCATCTTCTGAATTCGCCCATGTACAGAAAATATGTTTAATCAGTTCAACAAAGACATCAATTGTAAAGCAACCTCTTGTAAAACAAAACTGATTTTTATTATATAACATTTTTAACCTTTACACTCCTGTAAGCTTTATTTTTACAATTGAAGAAGTACACATAATTTGATGACTAAAAAAAATATGTCAACATACTTCAATTTACATTGGACTTATAAGGAAACATAGTGAATGTATACTCAGAAGTCATCGGTTTTCATAAGTTGATAGCGCATCTATATATAGACTCATTAGTCTCCTCAGTACCATGGGGAAAATCTATGAGCGCATCATCCGTAGCGAGGTGAAGGATGTGGTGCTGAATAAAGACTTTGTTCCTAACGAGCAATTTGGATTTCGAACCAAACACTCATGTGTCCAACAGGTGCACCGCCTCACGGAGCACATCTTAGATTATGTCACAAAGTTGAACAGGCGCACTGCATATACTGGTACACTGTTCTTCAATGTGGCTAAGGCTATCGATAAAGTTAGGCACCATGGGTTAGTTTAAAACTTCTCCACATAGCGGTGCTTAGATAGGCACCACTTATAGACTAGTCAAAATCATACAAGATTACTTAGCTAATAAATCCTTTCTCTTTCATTTTGACCCTTTCCTCTTCCAAACTCATCAGAGCAGGAGTTCTCCAGGGCTTGGTGCTCCCCCAAAATCTGCACTCACTCTACGTGAGTAATATCCCGATTTTACCAGATACTCATCTTGCACTTTATGCAGATGATACCACAATCTATTCATCCGTCAGCAACCTTCTTAGAAGAAGAATTGAATTAAACCCTGATAAAAGCAAAGCTATCATCATCAAGAAAGCTCGTTTTAAAAATAATTTTCTTAGGCTCAAGCGACACTAGACGTTATATTCTATTTTTTTCTTTTTTCTGCCTTTTTATAAAAACGTTACTCCACACTAGGATTTTCTCCTGTATCGCGGGGGCAGTTTACATACATAGATTTCATAGGGACAAACACCCAGACCCAGAACAATTATTTGTAGTCCATACAAATACTTGCTCCGTGCGGTATTCGAACCCGCGGTCAAATCTCCCTCTATAATAGCCAAATTCCTTGGTTTAGAGAGGAGAAATAAGGGTAACAGTACATAATGCGATGAGCTTCACTTATCACATTAAAGCGGTCAGAAATTAGGCGTTATTTGTTGTACATCACCTTTTCTCGCTTACCAAAAAACGCAGTAAGATGTCCTTAAGACGCAAACTGCATATTTATAAAACCTGCGCACATCCTATTATGACATACGTGGGTATGTCCTTTGCGCACATCGCTCTTAGACGTTTTTGGTAACTTCAAATTATCCAAAATAAATTCCTGTGTCACATCACAGAAACTCCTTTTTATGTGTATTGAATTAAAATATCTTAAGGACCATTCCTTAAAAGTTTTTAAAATAATAATAATCTCTTTATTTTTCGACCAATAAGGATCATTTTACATAATTAGTATAATTAGATGATTGTTGGTAATTAATTTTATAATAATAAAGAAAAGTTGAATAAAAATAAGAAATAAGTGACCTCCATAGTGCCCAGCAATACGTCAGGGACCTTCTAGCGTATGCCACACACGTTTGGGGTGAGGCACTCAAGAACAGTGGGGAAGAACGAAGGCCTTTGATAGAGTTTGGCAAGCTAGCCTTTTGAGTAAGCGTACGGCTTATCCCCTAGTCTGATTGAATGGGTAAAGAACTTTCTGAATGAACGGTCTCTCCGGGTCGTCGTCGATGGCTGTTCATACGATCCTGTGGCTACTAACGCCGGTGATCTTCAGGGGTCCGTTCTCTCCGCAACTCTCTTCCTGCTGCATATTAATGATCTGCTTATGCCCTGAAATACCAATCAAGTGCCCGGGCCAGTTGTGATCAAATTCAGTCCGAAAGAGAAGCTATGGTTGAACGTGTGAATCTCACACTACAGGCAGTCTCCGAATGGGGCGATGCTAATCTCGTGAGATTCAACGCCACCAAAACACAAGCGTGTCTTTTCACAGCTAAAATTCACCCTGGCTCCTACTTTCCGGAATGTATCCGTGGAGTACACTGACCGCCTTTAGTTGTTAGGGGTTGATTTTTCTCCAAACCTCAACTATGGGCGGTTCATTAAGTCCAGAGCCAAAGTAGCCACAAGAAAACTTGGTACCCTTGCAAGGGTGCGGCGGTACTTCACGCAGGGGCAGCTTCTTACCTTATATAAAGTGCAAGTCTCGTCGTGCATGGAGTACTGCTGTCACATATAAGCTGGTGCTGCAAAATACCACCTGGCAGAATTGGATTCAGTGGAGAGACGTGCTAAGAGACTCATTGGTAACTTTGATTTGGTTGAAACCAACCTTGTCGACCTCGAGCACAGGCGCAGAGTAGCCAGCCTCTCGGTATTCTATAGGATGCATTTCTATGAGTGTGCGCAGGAATCACTCGCTTTAATTCCTCCCTCTCCTTTCCATTATCGGAAGACCAGGCGGTCAGCGGGTCTTCACCCCTTTTTTGTTGATATTCCACGCATTAGAACCAAACGGTTTGCTTCGTGTTTTGTAATGCGTACAGCAAAGGAGTGGAATAATTTGCCGGCGTCTATCTTTCCGTCCGAATACAATCTGGGCATCTTCAAGGCAAGATTGAATAGGCTTTTGTTATACTAAGACAGTGCGATTTACCACCTAAGGCTGCATCACCACTTACCGCCAGGTGGGATTGTGGTCAAACACTGGCTTATAATAGATTAAAAAAATAGTTAATAAATAAAAATCGTTCAGTAAGTACATAGTTGAATTCAGATTATTTATATGTCAGTACATGAACCATACAACAATGGTTCAGATACTGACAATCTCTATTCGAGAACATCACTAAGATGCCGTTGGACCAGGTCTTACGTACCAGGAATATACATCGCTTGCGTAATATATGTATGTATTTTATAAGAGTCAAACCAGAGGGCACCCCAGTCACACCTATTTTACTTTCGTTTTTTTTTTGACTAAGAATAAGTCATAGTTATAAATTATCTGCTAAATAATGAAGTGCCCAGACTGATCACGATTTGTCCGATTCTAAGAATAGTAGTATGTCGTGGTCCAACACGACATACTTAAGAACCTATATTTTAAAATAAAAGTATTAAAATAGAGCACTATTTTTCATTGCTTTATCTAAACGTATTAAAACATTCGAAGTATACGGATTTAGATAAAGCAAAGAAAAATGGTACATATCGAAATAAGTAACTTCAATTAAGCTCATGGACTTATTTGCATGCTACTAAGATATGAATAATCATTTTTAAAATTGTAGTCTGTTTGTCTGTCTGTCTGGGCTTATCTTCGAAAGAGCTGAATTGATTGTGATAAAACTTCACGATCATCTGGGCTACCTATATTTTATTCGAAAAACATGTTATATTTGTATAAATATCCCATACACCTTTATGAGATATAAGAAAAAGTTTTGATCAATTTTTTTCGAGTTACAATTTTACACAAAAATGTCTTACTGTCTTACACTTTATTTCCTATCTGCTTAATATTCGATGCAAAATCTATTTCAACATTTTTTTTTTTACTTTAACACCATTTTTAACAAAACTATGCCTGAAGGATAAACTCATGATAAGATATTAACATATAATTGATAGATCTTCAATTTTTAATCGAAACTTTTCTGAACTATTTAGCTTGAACTATATAGCTCATAGTTCTGGAAATAGTGGCAAAATCTGAGTTCAAAGTGGTTTTTCTACATTAAACAAGTATACAAAGACCACTATCAAGATCTGCAGGCTTTTTGTTAAAGTCCTATGCGGACAAATTTGCGAGTAAAAGAGAGTACCTAATAAATTCCACCCATCGAACATGTGTTCGCTTGTCGAGATGAGGTTCCAGGGTCGATTAAATAATTCATTTGTTGGAGTTGGAGCTATTTGCTACAATTTGCATAGAAACGAGATCCAACCGAAGTCGCAAGTCACAAGTAATTCAGATTATGCCCAGATTGAAAACAACCGCGCCTAATGCTCTGCTCTAAGGGAAGGAATTTAATTTTCTTCGCAACAAAACTCATACACTATCTAGTCAATTTTATTTGTAAGTTGTAGTATCAATATCCGATCATATATCATCATTCATCAGATATCATTTCATAGCTTGCATTATGAAGACAGGCATGTCTTTTACATCTTATATATAAAAATTTATATTTTTTGTTCGTATTTTATTCGTCATACCGTTCATCAGATCACGGTAAAACTTTGTCAACTTTTGCTTGCATTTGCACGAAGATTATAGGTATAGTATAATTAACTTACACCAGGTGGCGCGCGTATCATACCCACACATTTATTTGATAGTTATATAACTTTCAATGAATGTATTAATTTTATTTTTTTTAATTATGTGTTTTTTTATGTTATCTGTGATGGCGTCATTTTGGAGAATAAACCTTTCTTTCTTTCTTTCTTATTAGTACTCCTAAGTAAATCATTCCAAATTTAAAACCACATTTTCTCAATTATATCTTCTTGTGCAGCAGTAACTCGCCGGGTACCAGCTAGTTTTCAATAAATTTTATTTAAATTCTACGCAAAGTCGCGTGCAGAATAATATTTATAACATGAATAAACATAAATTAGCAAATAATAAACTAATAAACAACCAACACGACTTACTAGGCATAAAATTCATGTTAAATGTGTATTGTGGAATTTAAGTAGAATGGAGGAGCCCTAAGCGAGCTTTTAGTTATCCATTTGTATTCGCGACAGATCGTCGCTTTTAGTAACATGGTGGCTGATTCTAATCTTGTCAAACACTTTGCCAGCTAGCGAAGAAACATAACCATTGTTCTTATTACTACGCCGCGATCATGCTATGATAACGTAATGTATATGATTTTTGTGTTGTGTTTAATATTGCATATGCGTTTTATACATTATTAATACCATGTCCAAAGTGCATGGACTGCAATAACCACTTTCCATCAGGTAGACCGGCAATTCGGTTGTCGCATTAGTTTTATAAAAAAAAACTGTATTATAATAGAAACCTAATGTTATATAATATTACATAGTACATGTATATATACGTAAATATAACACAAGAACACTCATTTGAAATTACATTTTAAAATTTAAATCTGCTTCGCATTTTACCTCCGCCTCTTTGCCGGTAAATGAAAATGTTATATTCAGCGTCAAAGTTTATCACTCAAGAGTTAAAAAGGGTAAAATTATGCACAATTTCGTAACGGAAACATTTCATTTATTTATTTTTCTAAATAGTCCAAGAAAGAATATAGTTACGTATATTAGAGAAGACTGTGTTTTCAAGTGTACAAGTACCACGCAGGTTTCGTTTTCGTATCCCAATTTTAGTGGTGACTAGTTCTAGAGAAGTAAGAAATAAATGACCACAAATTCAATTGCAGTTGTAGGTGGATGCTTAGTCAGCTAAGAATCAAAATATGCCAATCTGTATAATATGTCTATCCTAAGACAAAGTGGAACGCCCCGTTACCAACAAAAGGCTCTCTCGCACTCATCAAACGAATCAGCAACATTGTTTTCAATCGACTTAAAAAGGAGGAGATTCTCAATTCGTCGGAATCTTTTTTTATGTATATTCACCGATCACTCGTAGACGCCTGAACGATTTGGAATATTCTTTTTTGTTCTATTTAAATTTTATCGAAATCGGTTGAGCAGTTTTTATAAAATCAACAATAAATTATTTATATTGAAGTCGGTTGTACAAAATTTTTAAATTTTACCACTTGACAGGCTAATACTTTGTACAAGCGTGAGCTTTTCCCCGGTAGGGATGACCCTGTTCGTGTTACACCCATAATACAATGAATAGAGTTGGAGAGTGCATAGAGAGAGCTTGGTTGTACTGTAACGTAGGTTGTAACGAGTGCATGATGTTGATGAGCGCATTAACTTACTTGTGCCACTGTATATCTCCATACAGAGGAGTATTCAAAAGGATGTGGTTTAAATTATAATGGTCTTTGAATAAATATTAGAACCATCTATGTTTCAGTTTTCCCTATTTTAGAAAAAACTAACGACGGGCTGGATGAGGTCAAGCCGTGGTATCTTAGGAGCTGTGCGACTACACAAAAAGGAGGAGGTCCTCAGTTCGACTATATTTTTTATGTGTATTACCTCAGAACTTTTTTTTACGTAAACCGATTTTGATGGCTCTTTTTTATTTGAAATCTAGTGTTTCTCATGTGGTCCCTTAATAATGCGTATTTAATTGACTTCGAATAAATTGATGATGTTCTCATTTTATTAGAGAGAGAGAGAGAGAGAGAGAGAGAGAGCGAGGACGACTGCAGTGAGTCATGGGCCAGTGCTCTCCTTGTTAACCTCTCTCTTTGCGTCCAACTCGACTCGATGACGAGGGGAACACACCGCCGACCATCCCGCGGTGTGAGTGCTCCATGCTGGATGTGCGGTTTACACAGCGCTCGGTTCGCAAAGCACTCCTCTCCCTGGACATCCAGACGTCGAGTGGGCCTGACGAAATCCCCCCAATTGTGCTGAGTACGTGTGCTCCGGAGTTAGCACCGGTTTTAACGCGTCTTTTCCGGTACTCCAACTCCCAAGGCGTAGTCCCGAATTCATGGAAGACAGCTTTGGTCAACCCGATCCCTAAAAAAGGCGACCGCTCAGACTTTTCCAACTACAGGCCTATCACTATCACCTCCTTGTTCTCCAAAATAATGAAATCCATTATAAACTGCCAGCTCATGA
The DNA here is from genome assembly GCA_033319125.1 of Parnassius glacialis. Classification (NCBI taxonomy): domain Eukaryota; kingdom Metazoa; phylum Arthropoda; class Insecta; order Lepidoptera; family Papilionidae; genus Parnassius; species Parnassius glacialis. Next base: position 17,086,375 of record JAVANC010000009.1, read on the forward strand.
GGTACTTTGAGGATCACCAGCTGATTAGTGACCGCCAGTACGGTTTTCGTCGGGGTCGATCAGCTGGTGATCTTCTCGTCTACCAAACTCATAGATAGGCGAAGGCGGAGGCATCGGCAGTTAGTTTGGACATAGCAAAGGCCTTCGATCAGGTTTAGCACAAAGCGCTTCTTTCGAAGCTCCCTTCCTATGGGCTTCCCGAGAAATTGTGCAAATGGATCACCAGTTTCCTTGCTGATCGGAGCATCAAGGTCGTAGTAGACGGTGCATGCTTTGATTTCAAGCCTATCAACGCTGGTGTCCCACAAGGCTGCGTGCTATCACCAACGCTGTTTCTCCTGCATATTAATGATATTTTGCAAAGTGCTAACATTCATTGCTATAGAGAAGACAGCACTGGTGATGCCTTAAATACCGGACGTGCCAATATTTCTCGGGAAAACGTCGCCGAGTACCGGGACAAACTTGTGTCTGAAGTTGAGTCCTTGCTGAACAAAGTATCGGATTGGGGGCGACTAAATCTAGTCCAGTTCAATCTCCAAGACACAAGTTTGCGCATTTACCGCTAAAAAGACCCCCTTTGTCGTATCTCCTCAGTTTCAAGGCACTCCCCTTGCTGCCTCAGCTAGCATCGGAATCCTCGCCATCGAATAGTGTGCAGTTTTGTGGTCACTTGGAAGGGAAGGCCAAATTGGCTTTTAAAAAGCTTGGCATGCTCAGCAGAGCGAGACAGTATTTCATGCCGGCATATCGCTTACAACTTTACAAGGCGCAAGTTCGGCTTTACATGGAATACTGTTCCCATCTCTGGACCGCGACACCCCAGTGCCAACTCCTTCCACTTGACCGCATCCAGCGCAGAGCGCTTCGAATCGTCAACGACCGAGTTCTTTCTGATCGGCTCGATACACTGGCACTGCGTAGGGATGTTGCATCCCTTTGCATTTTCTATCGAAATTACCACGGCGAGTGCTCTGAGGAATTGTTTGGATTAATTTTAGCCGCCAAATTTCACGAACGCACACCGCGTCAAAATTCACGATATCATCCTCATCATCTGGATGCTTGGCGGTCCACGACTGTGCGTTTTATTAGGAGTTTTCTTCCTCGTACAACTTCTCTGTGGAATCGTTTACCACCGGCGATTTTTCCGGACCGATACGACTTAGGGACTTTCAAGAAAAGACCTTACACCTTTCAAAAAGGCCGGCAATGCATCTGCAACTTTCGTGGTGTTGCAGTTGTTCATGGGTGGCGGTAGTCACCATCAGGTGAACCGCATGCTCGTTTGCGCCCTCTACTATAAAAAAAATTACATTGAGATCGGTTGTACAAAAACATACAAATACAGCAATTCTTAAGTGCACTGAAATATAACAGTCTAATTAATCTTTATATATAAAAATTACGTGTCACGTTGTTTGTCCGCGATGGACTCCTAAACTACTGAACTGATTTCAATGAAATTTTGCACACTATGTGCATTTTGGTCCAACTTGAGAGACAGGATAGTTTTTATCCCGATAAATGACCCTCAAAATTTTTTATTGCGAATTTAAGGATTTTTCTAGGAAGGGTTGTTGGAAAGGGCAGAACAACGTCTGCCTGGCGAGCTAGTTTGAATATATAAATTTATGATTTGTATATTGGATGCCTGATTGGTATCAGCCAACTACGTATTTTTGATGATGGATTGAGACTGCTGTAGGCCGTTACCGAAAGGTATCAGATAGTACATTAAATAATATTCTAAAATCTTATTCATGATCATTATCACTACAGCCCTTCACAAGTTCACTGCTGAGGACGGGAAACCTATAATAATATAAGCCAAGGAACGCAACAAAACATCGTCCTGAGCTACCGTATCGATCGACTTCCTGCATGTCTTACTTAGGCATATTGGTCATAACTAACACAATAGATAACATTACTAGCACCAGATATGATAACTAGACTAATTTATAAAAATGCCGAAAAACATGCATCGTTCGACTTACTGCATGTCTTACTCAAGCGTATTGGTCAGAATTATTACTAACTATATTTTAAGCAAATATATGCAAAACACTATTGGTAGCTCTGGAGATAAGAGATAAGAACACAGCTCACAATTTCATAGTACACGAGCAACTCGAGTTCGATTCCACTGAAATTTTTATTCGTATTTCTAAGTGCTGATTTATCACGTGCGACGTAAAGGAAAACAGCATAAGGAAAACTGTATGAAAAAATCTGTGAGTGCGAAATCTGAAAACGCACAATAGAGCAGAGGGGCGAATTCTTCCCTGCTCTATATGTGTTCAGAAATATGTTAAATAATAAGGCAAATAATATTATTTCTCAAAAAAAATCTAGGATTTAGGGAAAACATTTTGAACTATAAAAAAAGGAATAAACGTCCTTTATTTCCTTTTTTAAAAGAACTTTGTAATTGTTTCTCATTTGCTTGCTTTTAAAGACAAGTATATATTTTAACGGTAAACTTATGAATACTGACTACTGCCTACTACAGCCTACTTATACTTTTCCGTCTCAGAGAAAACGAAGATTTTATGCCAGACCGTTACATCTGAAACCACATACACAATTATCACTATCTTCGCAGATAAAAGTTGCTCGATCTAACTATTTTTAACTCTATAAAAGGTTTTGACACAAATACGTTAAAGACTTGAGTATGTGGATGTTTTTAGATTATTACAGTGAATTATGTATGTTAAGAATACCCATACACAATTTTCTATTCATAAGTATGGTAAATGCAACACACATTTCAAGTAGAAAATGTTAGCTATTGAACATTGCTTACATGAAAGAGAGACTTATAAAGCTGATCACATGTTGTTGGCGCCACTTTGCACTCGCCTAACGTATATCATCATCATCATTACAGCCCTTCACAAATCCACTGCTGAACATAGGCCTCCCCCAAAGAATGCCACAAAGCACGGTCCTGAGCCACCTGCATCCATCGACTTCCTGCATGTCTTACCAGGTCGTCACTCCATCTCGTGGGGGGACGCCCTACACTTCGCCTACCGGTACGAGGCTGCCACTCGAGAACCTTTCTTCCCCATCGGTTGTCGGTTCTTCGAGCTATATGGCCAGCCCACTGCCACTTCAGCTTACTAATCCGTTGGGCTATGTCGGTCACTCTGGTTCTACTGCGGATAACCTCATTCCTAAGTTTATCACGCAGAGAAACTCCGAGCATAGCCCTCTCCATAGCTCACTGAGCGACCTTGAGCTTCCTCATACGGCCAGCAGTGAAGGACCACGTCTCAGTTTCGTAGGTCATCACTGGCAACACGCACTGGTTGTACAATTTCGTTTTAAGGTTTTGAGGTATGTCTGACGAGAAGATGTGTCGTAGCTTCCCGAACGCTGCCCAGCCGAGTTGAATCCGTCGATTGACCTCTCGGTCGAAGTTGGACTTACCTAGTCGGACTATTTGTCCCAGGTAAACATACTCGTCAACAACTTCGAGCTTAGTGCTCCCAACAACTACCGGCATAGGTGTGACATGGACATTAAACATAATCTTTGTTTTGTCCATGTTCATCCTAAGACCTATCCGTTGGGAGACACTATTGAGGTCATTGAGCATAGTGCTTAGGTTCTCCAGCGATTCTGCCATAAGGACTATATCGTCGGCAAATCGAAGGTGAGTGATGTACTCGCCATTGATGTTGATACCGTATCCTTTCCAGTCCAGAAGCTTGAAAACGTCTTCCAATGCAGCGGTGAAGAGTTTCGGGGATATGTCTTACACCTCTCTGCAATTGGATAGGTTTCGTACTCTGGTTCTGTACTCGGATAGCCATCGTAGCCCTACTGTACAAGCACTTCAGCACTGCGATATACCGACAGTCAACTTGGCACCGCTGAAGGGACTGCAGCACCGCCCAAATTTCGATGGAATCAAAGGCTTTCTCATAGTCCACATACGCCAGACATAGTGGCAAATTGTACTACTCGGACTTCTGTACAATTTGCTGAAGGGTATGTATGTGGTCTATGGTGCTAAAGCCTTTTCGGAAACCGGCTTGTTCGGAAGGCTGGAAGTCGTCAAGACTGCGCGCGAGACCATTCGTAATGACTCTCGAAAACAGCACGTAGACGTGGCTCAGAAGGGAAATCGGTCTGTAGTTCTTCAAGAGAGCGTTGTCACCTTTCTTGAAGAACAAGACCACCGCACTTCTGCTCCACGCCTCCGGTGTAATGCCACCATGGAGGACGGAATTAAAGAGCTTCTGAAGGACTTCAAGTACCGGTTTTCCACCCGCTTTCAGAAGCTCCGTTGTAATTCCATCCTCACATGGGGCCTTGCCGTTTTTAAGGTGCTGAAGAGCCATTCTAATCTCGCTCAGACTGACGTCCGGGATATCATCGGAATAACGTCGGATAAGACTCGCTCTTGGATCGTTTCTCACACTTGCGTGCGGCTCCAACGATGACGTGTACAGCTGCCCATAGAACCTCTCAATCTCACTCAAAATTTCAGGTGCCCCGGAAACGATGCTGCCACATTCGGTCTTCAGCTTTGACTGTTGGCTCTTTCTGGCAGACAGATCTCTGGCAAAGACTTTGGAGGCTTGGTTCCGCTCGATCGCTTCTTCAATACGAGCTGTATTGAAGTTGCGTGAGTCCCGCCGCATGCATTTGGAGATCTGTCTGTTCAGTTGCCTGTATGCTGTCAAATCTGTTGAAGAATGTAGCTTCATCTCCCGTCTAACAGCCATGAGATTAAGAGTGTGATCGGAGAGTTTTTGTGTTCTTCTGCGGCGGATCTTGCAGAACTTAGCTCCGACCGCATGGACAGTTTCCACGAGCTTGTCATTCAAATCGTCTACTTCATTGCAGTCTTCTAGGCACTGAAAATGGTTTTGTAACTCGAGCTGAAAGGTTTCGGGACTTCGGATAGCACGAGGGGGACGGAGCGTTGACTTCATTAGACGAAACCTCTCCAATTTAACGTTTAGGTTCAGTGTGCCTCTAACCATTCGGTGATTGCTGTCGGTTTTCACCCTCGCGATCACTGAAACATCACTGAACAGTTGTCGTCTGGTCTTCATAATGAAGTCAATCTCATTTTTTGTCGAACCGTCGGGGCTCGACCAGTTCCACTTCCTGTGGGGCCGCTTCTGGAAGAAAGAGTTCATCATAAAGAGTCCCTCTTTCTCCATGAAGTCGGTCAGCTGCTGGCCCCTTGGGTTCCGTTGCCCTATTCCAAATTTCCCTACTTTCAGCTCACCGTTCTCTCTTGTGCCTAGTTTTGTATTGAAGTCTCCCATTAACACCGTATATTGGGTTTTGGAGGAATACATGGCTCTAGAGATATCCTCATACATTTCCTCCACCTCCTCATCGGGGTGTGCCGAGGTTGGTGCGTAAACCTGTATGACCTTCAGCGAATACCGTTTGGTGATTCTGAGTATAAGGTACGCAACCCTCGTCGACACACTCTCAATCTTTACAACGTTGTTAACGAGATACTTGTGGACGATAAATCCGACACCTCCTTGGGACAGATGGTCGCCCTCCCGGTAATAGAACAAGTTGCCGGATTCGAGGATTACCGTTTCCTCCCCCTCTCTTCGGACTTCGGATAATCCTATATATGCCAGCGTAACTTGTCTATCTCTTCTTCCAGCTCCACAATCTTCTCGTCAGACGGCAGGGTGCGTGCGTTGAATGTTGCCAGGTTGAGTCGTCGTAGGTGGCAACCGAACCTCCACCGGAGATTCTTAGCATCCCCTGCCCCGCCGTTACCATGGTCGCCACCGTAGCTAGGAATAGCGGGGCCGCCTGGGACTGGGGGCCGTCTCTTCGTAACTTTCATCATGGGGGGTATATTGCCATAGCTGCCACGCTTGGCGAGCGGGTTGGCAACCGCAGTTTTTTATTGTATTTTTGCCGTTACCAGGAAGATGCTGCTGCCCATCTCCTGCCTGTTTCCCTTTGTCGCCTTTTACGGCACCCACGGGAAGATATGGGGTAGTGGATATTCTTAACCGCCACTACACGGCACCATCGCCCACGCCTTTGTGTAATTTAGATATTAAACTATACAAAAATATAGTAAAATGTATAGACATTTACAATAACGCTATATTTCGCGATTGTGTGTGAAGTTTATATGTGTAAAGACAGCCGGCATCCAATCATCGTGGCCGCAGCCCTTGAGACACAAGGTAGTTTAGTAGACGTCCAGGTCAGTGCATTCCTTTACATCCTTCCTGCAGCCCGAATTTAAGGGCATTTGCAGTATCGCGAAATAGTAAATTACCACCGCACCCTGCAGTCCGTTAATTACGTATGATCATACTTTTAGTAGCTCTGAACCAGCGATTAATCATTTAAACCAACACGCAATTTTTGGTCCTCCGCCAGGATCAGATCCATTTCAGAGCCTTCTCGCCGAATTATTATTAATAAATTTTGACCACATGTAAAGCCACTAATACTGAGGTCCTTGACGCACAGTTTCTGATCCTACGCTTTGCTGATTGTCGCAACATAAACTAACTGGGAACAATACGTTTAAAACTTAGGAAAATGTCTGTAGGACACGGGTAAATGTAAATAACTGTTTTACGGTGTCGCGCCATCCATTCATCATCATCATCATCATCATTATAGCTCTTCACAAGTCCACTGCTTAACATAGGCCTCCCCCAAGGAACGCCACAAAGCACGGTCCTGAGCCTTCTACATCCATCGACGTCCTGCATGTCTTACCAGGTCGTCACTCCATCTAGTGGGGGAACACCCTACACTTCGCCTGCCGTGGACTTGGTCACCCATTACCGTTATAAAACTATTTAGATGACACAGCTAAGTGTTTTAAGCCCATATTGTCCCGCGGTTGACGAAAGAGACTTTTTGAATTGTCGGAAAAATCTTATGGCCGAAGTCATATAATGGAATCAATTACAGGTCACTTCCACCGCCGACAATAATTGTTACTTAGTTTACTTTGCAATCTTCTTTTTCTTCTTCTTCCTCGCCTTGTCTCTTTATTTGGGGTCGGCTCTCCTCGTTTTTATGCGACAAGATTTCGTATCTTGGGTTGTCTGTATTTCAAGCTGTGCTTTTTCCAGATCCTTGGATATGGTTGTCCACCACGTGGCTAACGGGCGTTCCCTGCCTTTCTTTTTCTCTGGAATTACCAAGAACTTCCACACTGGATGTTCTTCTTCCCGCCTCATTACATGCCCATACCATACAACTATCGACTATCTTGTCTACAATGGGCGTAACTTTAAAGGAACCTCTGATGTACTCATTGCGCACTTTATCAAGTCTCGTTACGCCTGCTGACCATCGTAACATTTTCATTTCATTCGTGTGCAACTTTTTTTCGTGGATCTTCTTGGCCAGCATTCGGCACCATATAATATGGCAGGTCTTACAGCAGTTTTGTAAATCTTGCCTTTCAGTTGTATTGGCATCCTGCTATCGCAAAGTATTCCTGATAGGGGTCTCCACCTTAGCTGCGCTGCATTAAATCCATGAGTGACATCCGCTGTCAGCACTGAACCGAGGTGTATTGACACTTATGTTAGGCGTATATTGTTTACTAAAACTGCACCTCAGAAACTCGGTCTTGCTCCTGCTGATATGGAGGCCATTGTTCTCAAGAGCCTGTCTCCATTGCTCGAGTGTCGCTTGCAGTTGAGTCGCACATTTGTCGATGAGCACAATATCGCCCGCATATAGCATGCACCACGGGAGGGAGGACTAGATGTCATTAGTTAGATAATCCAGAGATAGGTTAAATAGGAATGTGCTTAGTGCCGATCCCTGATGCACTCCGATCTTAAGTTGGAACGGTTCGCTAAGTCCTGCCAGGCTTCTCACCTGTGTGCTTATGTTTTGATACATATCAAGCAATCAATCAATGATTTTAACAGTGGTAGAGCCACGCGGCAGCTTTTGCTGTCGCACGGATGGGCCGGCTCGAACCGGGGTGGTACCACGACCTCACAGAATACCAGCGTGAAGTAGAGGTTTACCTCTGCGTTTCGCTTGGTGAGTGCAGGTGGCCGGAGGCCCTTTTTACTGGAAATGAGGCATTCCATCTTAGTCCTCACGGGTGACAACGCATCTGCATTTGGATTCGCAAACGAGGATAGATGTAGATGTCTATGGGCCGCAGCGGCCACTTACCATCAGGTGGATTGTGTGCTTGTTTGTCACCCTTATTCTATAAAAAAAAAAGCACCAGGTGAATATAGAGTTATGGTATTTGTTGTGCTCTCATAGCTTCCTAAACTAATTTACGTGGTATTCTGTCGAAAGCCTTTTCCAGGTCTATGAACACTAGGTGGAGGTCTTCTCTGTTGGTTCGGTATTTTTCCATCAAAATCCTTATAACTTGGATTGCATCAGTCGTTGATCTTCCTGGCGCGAAACCACACTGATTATCAGATATGGACACCAACTGACAAAGTCGATTGTTGAATATGCGCTCCAATAGTTTCAGAGTATGGGAAGTAAGTTTGATACCCCTATAATTGCCGCAGTCACTGACATCTCCTTTGTTCTTGTAAAAAGGTAACAGATAACCATGACATCAGGACTTCGGGATCTTCATGGAGGTTAAGATATGATTAAAGAGCTTCGTTAGCCACTGTACAGCAATAGGCCTCAGCAGCTTCCACACATCAGCGGTTATACTATCCGGTCCAACTGCTTCGTGGTTTTTTATCTTTTTAAGAGCTCTTTTGACCTCCTCTTCATCTATCTTGTTCAATGGCCCAGCTACAATGAGTTATAATCTATGGTTGACTCGGGAATTCTTCGTCCAGTAGTTTTTGGTAATATTGGCACCATCGCTCATTAATTTTGTTATCTTCTGTTAGTAAATTGCCATTTTCGTCTTTAATGTATTTGTTAATTTTAATACTTAAATATATCTCTATCATGTTTTGCATTTTCAAAGCGTTTGTCGAACTTTTCTCTCGAGTCATTTCTTTGTTTCGCCACTTTACACTTCGCCAGATTTTTAGCGGTTTTATATAGTATGCGGTCGTCTTCTAAACCTGAGCTCTGCCATTGTTTGAAGCACTCTTTCTTGTTCCTTAACGCGCCCTTTACTTCTTCATTCCACCATGAAGGATCTTTGTTATTATGCAGCTTTCCTGTCGATATTCCTAAGTTTTTATTAGCTGAATTTCTGCGCAGCTTTTCAAATTTAGACCACATATTCTCTACAGAGATGTTAGGGCTATTTTCATATCTTCAATTAGTATGTCCCGTATCTCCTCTAATAATTTGACTCCTTTTTCTGTGTTAAACAGGTGCCACTTAATTTTGGGGATTTGACCGTGGTGTGTTTTATGGACTTAATTACCGATATATAGCCGACCAAAATTCTTTGCTGTGAGGTCAAAGATTTGCCTGGTATTACCTTGTAGTCTCTGAAAGTTCTGAGTAAATCTCTGTTTGTGAGGATAAAGTCAATTTGAGATTGCTTGTTTCCGCTTTTATATGTGACTATGTATTCCGACTTTTTATTAAAGAAGGTATTAATTACTGCCAGGTGGTGTCGCGCGCAGAATTCCAGTATTTGTTCTCCGTCTTTGTTAAGTGTGCCATAACCAAACTTTCCTTGTATCTCCTAGTACGTCGTGTTACTGGCTCCAACATGGCCATTCAGGTCTCCTCCAATATATTTTAGTTCCTCGGGTACCATTGAGATTAGTAAGTCATCAAACTCGTCCCAGAAAGCTTCTTTCTCACTTTCGCCACACCCGGTCTGTGGTGCGTATGCTGAGATTATGTTCAAGGGGGGTTGGTCATCCATAGCTAATTTCACTGCCATAAGTCGATCGTTCCTTCTATCTATGTTAATAATACGTTGTTTGAGCTTTTCATCCAAGATGATGGCAACTCCGTTACGCATGCTAGTATTGCTACAGTACAAGAGCTGTATCCGAGTCCCAGATCTCTGTAACTTCGACCCCTTCCACTTAGTCTCTTGTAGGCAGCATATGTTAATTTTTCGTGCCTGTAATACTTTCGCCAGCTCTTGACCCCTTCCTGTTGCCCAAATTCCACGTAGCTAATCTTATTTTAGATTGTATTAAAATATGCGAATGTTTGTTCTGGTCATATTCGTCGCTTACGGGGAACACTATTACTATTTTTCATTATCCGCATATTTCGCATTTCTCTCACTCACGTCGCTTCTGAGGTACGTCCTAGCTATATTCACTTTCTTTATATTACCTTTTTTCACGTTAACGAGGAGAAGAGTGTTTGACTGTAGTTTTACGGCCGGTTGTCACCTGACCCCATGACTGTACCTTACTCACAAGGTGTGGACGCTGCCGTTTACCCTATCATGGGCTCTTCCGCCACCATCCTTACTGAGCATTCCAGCCTAAATGCTCAGCACTGCGTAGACCTCACCTTCAAGTACGTCGAAGAAGCTCTCTGCAGGGGTTTGATACGGAGTATCCATCTCCGGCCTGTTGGTCCGCGGGGGCTATTTTATTTCACCCCAACCCTCTTAACACCCCTAAGGGAGCGTCCAGCGAGCTTTCCCCCATCCGCCACCTGGAGACGCGTTCTCTAGGGATCAGGCTCTCCCGAGAACTTAGTTTACTTTGCAATATTATACGGCTATTATTATTATAATATATACGGCTCCGTGACTTAGCAATGAGTTGCAGCGCTGGGGGTCGCGGGTTCGAATCCCGCACGGAATAAGTATTTGTATGGCCTACAAATAATTGTTCCGGGTCTGGATGTTTGTCCTTGTGCAATGTGTTTATAAACTGCCTCCACGATACAGGAGAAAATCCTAGTGTGGGGGTAACGTTTTTATTAAAAAAAGAAGTGATGAAAAAGAAGTAATGAAAGAAGTGATGAAATATTATTGTTAAAATATTTTTTATGAAATACACGAAATTAATTATGGGTGTTTATAGCGCCGCGTGGTGGCAAGGTAAGAGAACTCTCTATCGTCCCGTGGGTGTCGAAAAGTTACGAATCAGAATTAAGAAGGCACATTGTGGTAGCTACAATCATCACTGGCGGGGCGAAAGGCGAAACTGTTTTGATTCCACGAATCCCTATCATCCCAACAGACTTGCCTTTCCAGTTCAAACGCTTACAGTTCCCTTTGAAAGTAGCCTTCTCTAATACGATAAACAAGAGCCAAGGACAAACATTGAAAGTCGCAGGAATTTATTTGAGTACCCCCTGTTTTTCACACGGGCAGCTCTACGTCGGTTGCTCACGTGAATCGAGGGCCAGAAAACTAGTTGTGTATCGCTAGCAACGCAAAGTCGGGAATTTGCATTTGGAAAAATCCAAAATTAGGGGCTTTTTAGGTGCTAATTAGGTGCCAAGTTTAAAAATTAGGTGCTCTAAAATTTTCACCGCAACGAACTGTTGAAATTTGCGTTGCTAGCAAAACGTCTCGCTAGCAACGCAATGCAGTTATTACATATACGATAAATATTAATAGCAAGGAATTAAGTGCTAATTAGGTGCTGCAAGTATACGCAATAACAAGGCGCCCTTAATAAAAATAAAGTCGTTATTCAGAACATAGCAGATGCAAAATTCAGATTTCCTGAAAATCAAAATAGAATCAAAATTGCTTTCAGAAAAAGTCCAAATTAGGGGCTTTTTAGGTGCTAATTAGGTGCCAAGATTAAAAATTAGGTGCTCTAAAATTTTCACCGCAACGAACTGTTGAAATTTGCGTTGCTAGCAAAACGTCTCGCTAGCAACGCAATGAAGTAATTAGATATATGATAAATATTAAAAGCAAGGAATTAAGTGCTTGGTACTTGGTACTTAATTAGCACTTAAAAAGCCCCTAATTTTGGCTTTTCCTAAAAGCATTTTTGATTCTTTTCTGATATTCAGAAAACCTGAATTTTGCATCTGCTTTGTTCTGAATTATGACTTTATTTTTATTAAGGGCGCCTTGTCATTGCCTATACTTGCAGCACCTAATTAGCACTTAATTCCTTGCTATTAATATTTATCGTATATCTAATAACTTCATTGCGTTGCCAGCGATACGTTTTGTCAACAACGCAAATTTCAACAAATCGTTGCGGTGAAAATTTTAGAGCAACAAATTTTTAAACTTGGTTCTTAATTAGCACCTAAAAAGCCCCTAATTTGGACTTTTCTGAAAGCAATTTTGATTCTATTTTGATTTTCAGGAAATCTGAATTTTGCATCTGCTGTTCTGAATAACGACTTTATTTTTATTAGGGGCGCCTTGTTATTGCGTATACTGGCAGCACCTAATTAGCACTTAATTCCTTGCTATTAATATTTATCGTATATGTTATAACTGCATTGCGTTGCTAGCGAGACGTTTTACTAGCAACGCAAATTTCAACAGTTCGTTGCGGTGAAAATTTTAGAGCACCTAATTTTTAAACTTGGCACCTAATTAGCACCTAAAAAGCCCCTAATTTTGGATTTTTCCAAATGCAAATTCCCGACTTTGCGTTGCTAGCGATACACAACTCAGAAAACTCTACATTTATGCAGAAAACAACAAGTCTATAAATGTCGTTTATAGAGACGTGTTGCAGTAGAATTCTGTTGCTCTTACTGTCAAAATTATTTTCCTGCCTTTACCTATTTTTAGCACCCTTTTTTCATGTTCCAGTGGGAAAATCCATATCATTATGTCGCGGGTGAAACCGCGGGGCGGAAAGCTAACAGTTTAATAAATTGAAACTAGTCTTTCTAAATGAATAAGGAAGTCGTTAGCTAAAGGAAATAGCGTCATCAAGTCTAAGGAAATTATAGTTTCTAACGGATATGTAATCAAGCGTAAATATCGAATATTCGTCACGAAGGTAAGGAAATCACATTTCACGTAAACTTCTTTTTATTTATTGTAATAAAAGCTCAGACAAATACTTCTTTTTTGGTCTGAGTTTATAGGCTGGAATAAATAAAAAAGTAAATAAAAGCTTAAAGCTTTTTCAGTTAGCTTTCATTTTACTGTGCTTACAGTTTCTGTATCAAAATGTATAAAGCCAAACCGTAGTGTTAATGATACTCACTCCATTCTTAGTATATTTCACTCTTCAAATATTATTTTTTATTTAATTTATATCCTCGTTCTGCCCAATCCAATAAGAAACTGTTTGGTAGTTCTGCCAGCTGTCCTCTACAAAGTACATAATCTTACAAATGCTTCTTGTCCAGAACAAAATAGAATAAAAAAGGTCTTGCTGCGATATATTATATTTTTTATATTTCTTTAGGGTAGTAAACGGACCATAATGAAACGATTCACAATGTTTTTAGATCTATATATTTTGCTTTTTTTAACATGGTACTGGGCAGAATTACTAAAATCAGCCTGTATTTTATTTATCCATTGGACATTAGGTACATTTAAATAAAAAAAAGTTTTAATGTAATGTATTTTTAATAAGTCTTCAGCTTTCATGTCTTTTATTAATAATTAATTAAATTATTTATTTTTATTGCAGCATTATTGGACTTAAAAACTTTTAAAATTATATAATATTTCAAAGAAAAATTCCAGGGCATATATACAAGTGAAGTTAAATAAAAGTTTTTAAAAAGTTATAACAAAAACGTATCTTATTTTTTTATAACGTAAAAATTAAATCTTTTTTACGTTGTAAAAAAGCGATCGGCGATTTTTTATTGTATTAGCGTCTTTTGCTCCAGCGTTGAAAGAAATCTGGGTTCTCGTCGGCCTCAATAGTATGAAAAAATAAGTGGCTTGTTATCAAAGCACTTAGTTAAAACCAATTTACCATCTGGCCTCACAAGCACATGAGTGCTGCTTCTGCCTTCAGACTTCATTATTTAATCACCGTTTAGCTGACACCCATGTGGGATACGATTACGGATACGATTTGATACGGTTGTATCAAAGTACCAGTACATCGTATGCCTCTGTTAACAACAGTCAGAACAGTCTGTATTCATCTGCCAGTTTCTGAAAAGACAAGACGTGACCTGGAACTAGCTGGTCCGCCAATACAGTCTTTTCAGCTAGACCGAAGTTAGTGTTTTCGTATTGAGGATAAGTTGTTTTTTGCTTCCCTGATAAATGTCAAACTCCTTGCCAGCACAAAAGCCTCCAAACTTGTAGGGTGCAGTTTCTCTGGGCAGAACTGCCTTACTAAGCTGGTCTCGGTGAATGGAATGATCATTTCATACAATGAGACGGCTAATTGATCATGTCCAGAAAGGTAACAACCTTTCTGGACATGACCAATTAGCGGTGTCATTTTGAAGAGTTTATCTTTGGCTTTTTCTTCAGGTGTAATATCATCATCAAAGACAAACTTCAACGAATTTCGTAATTTTTGGAATTGATTTCGTGATATTTTATATAATTGGAATCAGTCATCTTTTCGATCAGTACAGCAATGTAGTCAGTTTCAGTAGATTTAAACTATCATTTTGCTTAGTTTTCTCTAAACATATGGTTAATACAAGCTACAAGAGTCAATAAGCGACAGTAGCCTAATGATAGGGTCCGGACCGCGAACTCAAAAGGTCGTGGGTTCGAATCCGCCATTTGACAACTGTCGTGGACCACTCCTAACACAAGAATTTTAAGCTTACCTGCAGTGGGAATATTAGTAATGTTATTTGCATTGCTAGTATTAATAATTTAAAATTAAAAATTTTGTACAGCCGACTTCAATATAGGTTATTTAAGAATAACTCAATAACCATTGGTCTGACCTTGATCAAATTCATATGGGACCACACGAGAACTATGAGCTTTCATATAAAAAAAGAATCATCGAAATTGGTTCGCCCAGTACAAAGTTATGAGGTAACACACATAAAAAAAAAACATACACTCGAATTGAGTACCGTCTCCTTTTTGGAAGTCGGCAGAAAATATATTTTCTCGTCAAAGTATTGTCTATAATAGTACATCTTGGTAAAAGATTATGTATTAATGGGCAGGTGCGATAGTTCTATTAGTAGAGGTTTAATTGGGGAAAATTCTTGGTGAGTTGATTCAGTTGATAGTATATTATTATCTATTCTTCTGCAACTGCTGTTACGTGTTACGCAACCTTCCTCTTGAGTACATACAAGTACCGTGAACAAGAAACCTACCGCGTGCCTAGCTTAGTCATTCCACGAGCTTGTATATGACGTACTTACGTCAGTTCCATCACTTTCTTCCTCTGTAGAACTGATACTGCTTTCTGATTGTATGAATTCTGGGTTTTCGTAATCTGCGTCGTAAGGTATGAAGTATATTCTATATATTCCCGACGTTTCGAGTATTTTACAACACCTATGGTCACGGGGGAACTGAGGTGTTCAATGTCCCAATGTCATAGGCCACTCAGTGGAGAGCTTGCTAAGAGGCTTTGGCGCATTCGATTTGGTTGAAACCAATCTTGTAAGCCTCGAGCATACGCGCAGAGTAGCCAGCCTTTCGGTATTCTATAGAATACATGCATTTCGAAGAGATTTCATCGGACAACCAAGTAGATCTCTTCGTTGCCACCACTTACCATCAGTTCTTTTTTATGACGACCAAAAGCCGTGGTAGTTCAGGGGCGAAACGCTCGCTGTAAACACCTAGTTCCCCAACGGCACCAATGAATTTGTTAATTGCAATTTTATTTGTGATTTAACACCTGCTCGGCGTTGAAGAAAAACATCGTGAGTAAACCTGCATATCTGGGAAATAAAAAATAAAAAAAAGTATTTCGACAAAATGTGAAGTCCGCCAACACGCATTGCGGCAGCGCTGTTGATACTTTATTGCCCAGGAGTGAGATATATAAAGGCTATAACTTTACGGTGCGCTAAAGACGTTTATAATAATCAATAAAAATCAAAACTGTTTTTAAATGTTTATTAAAAGATAAATATTATTTCAATTAAATTTGAATTCTATATTTTTGTCCTAATTGGTCACCTTACTTTACTCACGCAAAAACTTCACACAAACACAAAAGAAAAAGTCACAAGGATTCACTAATACATTAAAGAATTCTAAAAGTATACGCTGTATATGTATCTATTAAATTCATAATGTTTAATTACAAGACACTCAAAAAGTTTCATAAATTAAATATAAAACTAGATGCTTTAAAACGCACTTGCTGCCTTTGACCGAATACATTATGTATCTAACCTATCATATAAGACAATGTTAGCAAGACAAGATAGATGTTCTTTAACAAAGTTGTAACACTAAAGCAGCTCTGAATAAAGGTAAACAATCGTGAGCACAATCCTACTTGCGCAGTTGCGACTTTTAAGTATTTTCGGTGAAGTAAGTTTATTTTAAAGGGCCTATGAAGAAGAGGTTCATCTAAGAGAAGTGACCAAAATCATTGTGGGTACCAAATTATAATTAAAATATGACATTAGGTTTTGATTATTAATGAAAAAACCAAATAAAAATTTTAGCGGCCTCTGAATGTTTGTTTACATTTTTTATCTCGTCTTGCAGGCCCTAACATTAACAAATTAGGTACTCACCGCTGCTCGAAAATGGGACTGCATTTCCAGAAAAGAACTAGGCTCTTACAAAAAAACAAACGTGCCTTTTACCATCAAAGATAACATTTGGTTATTTGTTATCCATAAATTCATAATCAATTAAAAGGAGGCATGTATAAATAGCGAGGATATTCTTTAATTCCGTAACCACCTAATTCTGATTTGTTGAGATTTATAAACTGCCTCATGTAAAAATCAAAAGAAGATTAAAATAATTTGATTAAAGTAATAATGATGATCAATTTAGTCTTTTGTAATCAGATCGTACCAATCCTATATACACACTATATAAAAAATAACTATAGTTGTTAATTCCCAATCTAAAATAAGATCGTGTCTTTGATAAGGTAAGGTAGGATTCGAGCTGACCTACGTTTTGATCTCACGTTATTACAGGACAAACAATGATTTCGAGTTTCATAGAGGCAAAAGAAACCCTGACATTTAAAAATATCGTAACTATTAATACTGAAGAAAAGCTAAATCTAATTTGCAAATAGTATGTAATATACACAATTTTTAGCAAAAGAACAGTAAAGCTTATTAATACTAAGTCAACAATAACTTATAATTCACTAAGTAAATATTTTTGACAATTTTGTAGTGCACACAATTCAATATAATATTACGTGTTTAAATTTTATAAATTTGCAATCAAATTTCTATAGAACAAGAAAATAGAATAATTGTTGACTGAAAATACTTAGCTTAATGATATGAGAGCCGATACCATCAAAGTTTTTTTTTTATATTTACACGTTGAAAGACTATACCACTAACCCTAAGCACATAAGTAAATAAACGGAACAGAGACAAAGCTTCATACAAACACGAGAATCGGTTGAACTACTACAAGAACGCGGAGCATGTTGCGTGACGGCGTACGTGTCGCGTACGCGGCGACACTGGAAAAAACCGGTTACGCTCCCACAGCCAGTGGACAACAATCTCAGGGTTAGTGCGTGGCACGTTTGTTTTGTTAGTTTGAATATTTTAATGCAAAATCGTGGTATTTATTAATAATGGTTGTTTATTGTACCGTGTGTAAGAATAATACTAGAAAAAATAAAAATATATCATACTTTAAGTATCCCAAGGAGTACAATAGGCATTTGTTAAATTACTCGAAAAAACGTTCGAGAATATTTCTATTTATATTATATTTATAAATAAATATAGTCAATGTTGGCAACGAAATACTTAAACGTATTAAAGATTATAAATTTGATATGCCATGTGTTTCCCGTTAGATTATTTGAGAAAATTTTGTCTTAGATTCAGAATTTACCACAGCATTATAAGAAACAATAAATTATTAAAAAAACAAAAATTATAAAAAGAAAATTATTAGAGTAAGTAATTTGTAAAGTATTCTATCATACTGAATAATAAAACTATTTACCAAATGTTTTGTTTAAGTTGTCTTTACCTATTGTGACAACCCTACCAAAATAGGTAACAATTTTGCACGTTCTAAAAAGCTTTGTCTCTCTTCCATTTATTTACTCAAGTGCCCTAAATTACAAAAATTAACATTCTGTTTTTTCGAAGATATCGTTACTTTCTTTCATAAAAACGATTTTACAAAAATACATTAGGCTAAGAACTCATGGAGCGATATTTACCTGCATCCGCAGCGGTTGTGGGAACACGACACCTGAAGAATATAAGAAACGTAACGCTGCTTCACCGGCGGACAACTAGTCCAGAGTATTTAATCTGCATTGCGCCCTACCAACTTGTGATTGTCACCCGCCAAGTATTTTTTTACCGCCTCCACGGCAGGCACGTATTCACATAATACCATACACAGTAAAGTTTTGAAATAATATAGCAGTTCTTCAACTGCTGCGGACGCGGCTTAATATCGCTCCATGAGTACTTAGTACGTTCCGGCCTACTCTCGGCAGAATAAAGTTCTGAATCATTCGAACTCATTTAAATTTCGAACTCCCGACACCGTAACTCGAATCGAATGATGGTTCAAATTGGAATTATCAGAAATTGTCTTTGGATATCTGCTGCTACATGGCGCTCGTAATCACATGCGTCGAGAACACTATCCTTGATAAGATTAATTTTTAATTTATTAAAAATGGTCTCCGGATAACGGAATATGCGGATGTGTCTAACTAACGGCGCTAATAACGCTTGATTGTCCATCGTGTTTCTCGATTCGTATTGGTCCGGGAGTACGCTTTTAAAATCAATTTCGAAAAAATGGCATTTTTAATCTAAAACTTAATCTAATTTGAAAACAGATTCGGGAGTATGCCCTATAATTAAAAATACTTTAATCTTCTAGTCGTATAATGTATATAATTGAATCAACTTTCAGCTGCCGGGCAATGGTCAGTATTACTTTAATAAGCAAGAAGAAAGGAAATAATCTTTAGGAATTTCACATTTACGATCCCCGCAAGGAACGGGGGTAGGAGCGTCAAAAAAGCGATAAGCAGACATTGTACCTTTCAATCTAACAATTAATTATCTAACGTATAATTTTTAAAATCTTTCTACAACGTAACATTGCTATATCATTTGTGTTGATCAATTTCCAGTACAAAAAAACGACTTTTATAAAAGTTATGACTGACATCGCAATTACAATTTTTGGCTGGATATTAATTGAGAGATCCTTAAATACATTATAATGTCTCAAGCTGAGGCAACTAAGTGAAACGACTTTAAGGAACTAAATATGACTAAAATGTTTCATAAAAATAACCCCTAACTAAACCTATCACTTTTAACTGAAATACATTTCTCTTTAAGAGTACTTATACTTTATAATATTTATATAATTGGCAAATGCCCGGTTAATCACAATTCACACTTACACAAAACAATGCGGAAGATAGAAATCAGTCACATGAAACTAACACTAAGACAAATTCAAAATATAATTGTTATTTGTATATTAAGTACCACACAGAAATTATATGTAATCCAACTAATTTGACACACGCAAACAAAACAATGCAAGGCATTGCTGGCAAGAGTTGAATAGATATTTCAACACGATACGGGACTACATGTCATTAGTTAATACCTAGTGTATAAAGAATAGTAGCACCAACATTTCCTACGTTGAGATTATTACTATTATATTTGGATCTATAAAAATAGTTTCTCTCTCTCTCTTCGTAGTTTCTATATGAAAAGCTTGTATGAAGTACTTTTAAATGGTGCCCATTAATTTGATTACTAAATACATTCATTGTATTACCCATTTTTCTATATCTAATGTAACATGTGCTTTAAAAATTTATAGACGAAATTAACATTTACTTACAAAAATCATTGCTAGACCTCTTGTTTCTAAGTAATTATGAAAGATTGATGCTACTAAAATAAATATAAAACAGAAAAATTCAAATAAAATCAGAAAAAATTCAAATAAAATCAATCACAATATAATTTAGTCTTAAATAAGTCTACTAGAATAATATTTGGTCAATAGATCATTTTCAGAAAATAATTTATTTTAACAATATCGGTGCGTAAGGAGCTGGAATTCATCTAATATAAATAAATCCGTTGAATTGACCGCGAAAAAAAAGTTGCCAGTGGATAAAAAAAATTAAGTATTTACTTCTAATAGGCCTCTTGTTCTACCAACGCGGCTTGAGATAACGATATTTGCTGAGATCTCGGTAAAGGCTTTAAAATAAACATCTTAATGCAGGGTGCAAGCAAATAGACGAGCACACCTAAAGCTATTATTGATATAACGAAAAGTGTCCACTGAGCCGCCTTTATTGATATTGCTGCGTCGGACATAGGCTCTATGAGTTTGCATTTAACAAGAAGTGATGAAGAAGTATTGTACGGCCCAGAAACGCGTGCGTTCGGGCCACAGTTAGACGTTTGCCAACCGATCCAGCCGGCCGATCTATTGAACAGTACCTGAAAATAATAATAAAAGAATAATACTTTTATAACCCCTTAAACTTCTCACAATAATTTGTTTCATTTTTTTTTTACTTTATGTCGTTGTTCATGGGGAGATGCAGGTTTTTAACGTGGGGAGAGCCATGCTGCAGCTATGTTAGTAGTATAGTTGTAGCACGAATGGGCCGACTCGACCGGGGTAGGACCACGCTCTCACAGAATACCAGCGTAAAATAGCAGCTTAATGCTGCTGTGATTCGTATTGTGAGTGTAGAGAACCGGAGACTTTTTACTGGAAACGAGGCATTTCATCTTAGTCCTCAGAAGTAACAACGCATCTGCATTTTGATTCTTAACCGAGAATAGATATAGATGTCTATGAGCCACAGCATTCACTTACCATTAGGTGGTCTGTTTTTTTTATAGAATAGGGTGACGGCTCCGTGGCGCAGTGGCTTAGCAATGAGTTGTTGCGCTGGGGGCCGCGGGTTCGAATCCCGCACGGAACAAGTATTTGTATGGCCTACAAATAATTGTTCCGGGTCTGGATGTTTGTCCTTGTGCAATTTATGTTTGTAAACTGCCTCCACGACACAGGAGAAAATCCTAGTGTGGGGTTACGTTTTATAAAAAAAAAAAAACGAGCGTGTGCTCGTTTGTCCACCTGATGGTAAGTGGTTGCTGTGGTCCATAGACATCTAGATTTATCCTCGTTTGCGAATCAAAATGCAGATGCGTTGCCACCCATGAGGATTAAAATGGAATGCCTCGTTTCCAGTAAAAAGGGTCTCCGGTTCTCTACACTCACCATACGAAACACAGCAGTGTTAAGCTGCTATTTGACGCTGGTATTCTGAGAGTGCGTGGTCCTTCCCCGGTCGAGCCGACCCATTCGTGCTACAACTATACTACTAACATAGCTGCAGCATGGCTCCACCACGTACAAAATATGTTCTGTGTGCTCGTTTGTCACCCTGATTCTATTAAAAAAAAGTCAATGGATGCAGTGGCGTGGGATCATGCTTTGTGGCATTCCTAATGGGATGCAGTGGCAATTAGCAGTGGACTTGAGACAGCATGTAATGGTGATGATGATTAACTTTTACTTTGCCATGGTTTAAAATATTCCATGTAATAATCCAGGACATGGTCTGTCTCTACGTAAGTATTGTTCTCGTTCTTGCAAGTATTGTCGTTCAAGTAATAGTTGTAAGTGTACTTTAATACACTAAAGTGGCGCGATTATAAGTGTCGAATGTCTACGCACATAAACAATTAATCAAAGCGTTAAAATAAAATATCCGATGATGATGATAATAACCTCAACATAAAGTTTTTGTAAGACCCTTTACTGGGTTTGGGTTCTTATACCTCACCCGTGGAATACAGTCATAAATGAACTAATCAGCAAATTAAATGTCAACCACTTCTATAAAATTGGTTATACAGATGACCTGATAATATTGGTCTCGGGAAAACAGCAAGCACGGTGTGCAACTTAACCCAAACAACTCTCCGTATAGTAGAGACTTGGTGCAAAGAATACGACTTAACCGTTAACCTAAATAAAACGGTTCTACTAATGTTCACACAAAAAACGAATGCTGAATAACTATCACCTGCAAAGTCTCTTCAGCACTAAACTTCAGCTATCCTCTGAGGTAAAATCTTAGATCTTACCTTGGACAGTAAACACAACTAGAATAAACACATAGAATACAAAATCAACAAGGCTAGTATAACTTTCTGGCAATGCAGAAAAATGATTGGCAAACGATGGGGTCTGACGCCAAAAATTATACTGTGGTTGTACCAAAGACATTTAAGTAGTAGTAGTAATAGACCGGCCAACAGTAGTAAATTGTCACCTGTAACTTATGTCCTATAGGATATATCTCCGATTTTTGTCATTTGGTCTTAGTGACATCGTCAAAAAGTCAAGACGCATTCGTTTCCTATATTTAAAAAATATTTTTAAAGAAAATAAGCCCGGTTGTGCATTAAGATATTGTAAGTCACGATATGGAGCCAAAAATTAACGTTATTTCTGTTTATTATCGTAAATATAACATATATTTACCGAACAATCTTTAAATTTTATTATTTCTAGTAGATTGTTCTAGAACATTTATTTTTATTGTAATAAGCGCCCTCTGTTATCCAGTAAACATCACTATTTAGTTACCAATTTTAAAGTTAGTGATTGACGACGTTTATCGATTGGGATTATCGATAAAAAAAATATACAGGATGCCGATTTAATCCTTTACAATATTTAAGGAGGTAAAACAGTCAACGATACTATACCCATACCAACAAAAATGAGTAGCATATATCAACTATGCTAAGTACCCTACTTTATGTGGAGCAAGGGTGGGAATTTTTTTTAGGCATGCTGATGAGATTTTCTGTGTTGCTTATTAGCATGCTGAGGATACTTGCTGTGTTGATGTTTAGCAATACAGTAAGTCTTCTCTTTTACATACCAGGCTTCATTGTCTAGTGGCTTTCAAGGACAAAGCCATTATAGATCCTCGCTTACAGTGATAGGAGAGGGCAATAGATTTCTTACATTAAAAACAATTTGTACTGTTAAAGATATTAGATGCAAGAAGTTGTATATTAAGCCTGAGTTATAAAATAAGGTAAAAACTTAAAATAACAATTTTTATTGATGTGGGTAGTGTCTTTAAGTACTGCAGCTGATGAAACGTGAAAAATCATGAAATGGCTTTTAAGTTCAGTATTTTCCAAAAATATTTTAGATTTGAATTGTATTTTTGTAATAGAAACGAATGTAAAAACCTATCTTATTGGATTTGGCGTTTCTCGATGTGTCTTTAACGCCGACTGATCAATCATATGCTATTATTATCGCAGCTAATGGACCGAGTGACGTCATGCCATCAAGATGGCAACCAAAGTGACTGCTGTTTGAATTGATTCTTAGTTATTGGAAATTAAATATTTTATTTCATGACACTAAAGGAGTGTAAAAAGTTAATATGATTTTTTTCGTGTGATGGAAGTCATAATAAATAGATTTTTGCAATAAAACAATCATGTATATTCCCTATTATTATATCGAAAAGCATTTCAAACTTAGTAATCTTCAACGACATTATCGATACCTTGATATCGAAACGGTAACATTCCTAAAACGAGGTTATATTCATTAGCGTCACCTACTGGGGAATAGCTAAAATGTTGTCTTAATAAATGCTTAGCGTTGTTTTGCTATTTTTACCTAGAAGGTGCCACACGCGCACTACCTTAAAGTTTTTGTATATAAATGTTCCCAATGTCCGCTCTATAGTATACCTATATATTTAAATCTCTTTGGGTTGTACAAAACTGTAATTCGGACCATGATCACATACGGCGCTCAGGTATGGTGGACCAAAACGAATAAAGCCACCACTAGAAAGAAGCGTCAGCGTTACCAGAGACTGGCACGTATGGCTGTCACAGGCTGCATGAGGATCACACCAACAGCAGGAGGCGATGCTCGAGCTAACCCCGCTTCACCTACACATACACTAAGAAGCTACTTTAGCTGCCATTAGACTCAAGACCCTAAATCTTTTGAGTAAGAGTAGATTCCCCAAATTAATAGAATTTACTAAAAAATTCCTATCTTACCAGCAAAGTAAGATAAGATCTCAAAACAATTTGTGTTCAATAAGAAATATAAGATACGATTAAATGAAACTAACCAGCCAGAGGGATTAAACCCAAAAGAGCTTAAGTTTTTTTGGATGGTGTTAAAACAAATGAAGGTGTAGGATCTGGAACTTTCTCGGAAGACCTCAATATCCACATATGTATACCGCAGAGTACCCACAACACAGTCTTTCACGCAGATGCTAGGAAGGTAAGACTTCTCCATCAGAATACTGACAGACAGTATGGCGGTACACTACAACCTCTGAGTTGCAATGTGGTGAACTCGAGTACTAATATATGAATGCCATCAACGACTAAATGATACAGTGGATCCAGGGGCAACAACGCAGCAGGGCAACTAGCCAGGATCAGCTATGGCCGTTATAGGTCTGGAACCGATTATACCGATCCCTTTTGGTAACGTTCGTTCACTGGTACGTAAAACTTTACTAATCAACACGCTCAGGCAAGCTAAGGAGGCCCTGCCAGAAATAAACAGTCGTATAACGAGGGTCTTAATGAGATTGAATAAGCCACAGATCAGGATAGCAACAATTATTACAGGATATGGCTCCTTTAACAAACATTTATTTGCTATGTGTTACGCTGCTGATACGATTTTCTACGTTAGTACGTCAGTCAGTCAGTCGCGCTAGAGGAGTGTAGTGATTAACATGAGTTTAAGTAGAGAAAATTATTGGAGCCTAGTCTCCTGATGGGAGGCGAATTGTTATTAGCTAGAGATAGTGTTCATTCAATAAATCAAGGGAGAAGTAGTTTGGGCAAATTTTCCACCCTTTATTATGAATTAAGGTGTCATTCAAAGAAATTTTATAACTATGCGAGGATAAGAATGGGTGATTATAGACACATTTGATTGTAATTTAGAGAAAATTAGATGCAATTTGGAATCTGTTATCGTTGGAAATTGTTATCAACTTCAATTATTAAAATCATAAATAAAAATACAACCTATGATTACACTTTTATCCTATAAAATATTTGAGCAAGCGGTGAAATCAAATTAGTTTGTTGTAGTCGCCATCGGTCCGCCACCGCCAGTGCTCGATCGCCTCGCACCGCTCTCGCGCTCTCGCCTGTTGCGTGCGCGTCGCTACACTAAACTATGCTTTTGTTTACATCGCTGTCGCATTGCGCCGCCCCGCAACCGCCATCCGCCATCGCTCGACCGTCGCTAATTTCGTGCGCGCAGCCTTAGGGCACGCGTACACCTAATTCGTCAACGGCCGAAGTTTGCTCGGGCGATGACGGCCAAACTCGGACGATCGAATCAAACACTTATAAAAGAAAGAGAGTGTGTACATAAACACGACTTTCATCGTCCGATGACGCACGAAATCGGCCGATCAACCGTTGAGTCCGAACTTGTTGGGATTTCTCGCCAGATTGCCAGCGTCTACAGTGCAAATTGAGTGTACTTATAGTTTAATTTAATCATTTTGTCTTTATTCGGTTGTTTTTGTCTGTGTTGTTATATACCTAAACGACTATGGATATTGAAAAATTAATTAGTTGTGTTTATAATAGACAATTACAATAATCGAGAGGTTTCGAAACAGTTATGGACTGAAGTTGGATCGGAAATGGATATATCGGTTCCAGATATTTAAAAAAATGCGTCTTCACTCTGTTAAGCAACACAGTCATGCGTTTATGATCAGAAAAGTGAATTCACCAAATTGTGTCAAATGTGTTCTGGAAGATACTATTCATATTATGATGAAATGTGGACAGAACGAATCATATAGAAATCTATTAGATTTTCACAAAAATAGTGTTGGATTGTATAATAGTATCTTAGCTTTTCCATTGTCGGATAAAGCTAGAAAACTTTATAAACTAGTATTGTTAGGTATTAAGAACAGATAATTTTTTATTATCTTTAACGTGAATTTATTATTGTTTGATGATGTGTATTTGATTTTGTACCTATGAGGATGACATGATCTAGTGGATCAAACCCTTCATAATCAATAAAATTAAAAAATGACACTAAAATTTCTTTAAAAAATTATATGATTATTTTGGTGTGATGGGAGTCATAATAAACATGTTTATATAATAGATAAGCATGCATATTCCCTATTATTATATATTAAAGTATTACAAACTTAGTAACATTCAACAACATTATCGATACTTTGATGTCGAAACGGTAACATTCCTAAAACGGGTTTTTACCTTAATTTATTAGCTTCACTTACTGGGGAATAGCTGAAATGTTTTTCTAATAAATATTCAGCGTAGTTATGCTATGTTTAGCTAGAGGGCGTAACACACGCGCGAGCTTTCAAGTTTTTATATGCTAATGTTCCATATGCACGCTCTATCTTTATATATAAAATTTTAACGTTAAAAATTTACGTGTCACGTTGTTTGTCCACGATGAACTCCTTAACTACTGAACTGATTTCAATGAAATGTTTTACAATATGTGCAGTTTGGAGATTTCTTAAGAGATTGTATAGTTTTTATCCCGATAAGTGACTTTCAATTTTTTTTATTGTGGATTTAATGATTTTTAGGACACATAGTCGGAAAGGGCAGAACAACGTCTGCCTGATCAGCTAGTAGTATATATATATATATATATTTAAATATCTTTGTGTCCAGTCAAATCAGAAAGCATAGTCCTATAAAAATAATTAAAAATTAAAAATCATTGCTTACCTGTAGTCCTTCCATCGCAGTATATCCTAGTACGGTTTCTCTACCGCCAGCCTCAATTCCTAGTTTGTAACAAAATTCAGAGACGGTTCCGCTTTCACCACTGTTATTGCGTGCTGATACAATGCGCATGTAATTCTGAAAAAAAAAATCATATACTTGGTGGCATTCTTTTTCTATTTTTCACTTTTTTTTCAGATAATATTCACAGAAAGGTCATAATATTCGGGGACGTTGACCACCACCGCCTACTGCTTCGTGGTCCGGGGGGCCTTGCGGCTTATGCAAATCATCTTCCTATAACTCATAAAAATATTGAAAAAAGACTATTAAAAAGTGTGGGTAGAGATTATATACTTTATATCAGAAAAGGGTAAACTTCACCAGCATGCAAGCATCTGGGATATAATACTAAACTACCACATTTGTTTCTGATTTATTTTAAGCTTTTCAAAACAGAATACCAAATTATATAATAAATTCAATTGGTCAGCAGGCTTAGATTAGACTATAGATTTGGCAGTTGTTAAAGAGTTTAATACCTAAAGTTAAAAGTAGTAAATTTGCACTTATATAAATAAAAATTTGATAGTATCAATTATTTTCCTCCATAAAGGGGATGGCCTTGTGCATTTTCTGTGTGTATATTCTGCAGACTTCCTGGCCGAATCCCGAATATATTAGGCAAAAGTATTCGGCCGGTAAGGAAGTAGTTTTTATTCTTCAGAGCATCTATTCTCTGAAGCTGGGACTGTGTACGAGACGAAAAGGAATGTATGTTTTCGGCCGAATAGTGGCCAGATATTCGATATTCGACCGAATGGGATAAAAGTAGCTGAATAGGCTGATTAACGAATAATAGCCGAATATTCGTCGCAAGTCTAATTTAAATATATCTCGTGAAATATCACTTCTATTAAGGATTTTTATTAATTATACACAACAAAAAAATTATTTATTTATTGTATAATTTAACATTTTTAACACGTTACATTGATTTTTGATATACCTTAAATCCTGGCAACTTTGCCATTTTTGGAAGGACTTACAAATCTAAGATCAATTACATACATACATATAATCACGCCTCTATCCCGTAGGGGTAGGCAGAGACCACTTCTTTCCACTTGCTACGATCCTTACATACTTGTTTCGCTTCGTCCACTTTCCGTCCCTTCATACATGCTCTACGGTTTAGGGTACTCTTGACCTGGCCTTTTTTCAAGACGTCCCTGATTTGGTCTAGAAATGGCCGCCTAGGTCTACCCCTTCCAACACTTTCATTCACACTCGCCTTATACACTTTTTTCGTCAATCGTTCTTCATTCATTCTCTCGACATGGCCAAACCATCTCAGCATACCTTTCTCAATTTTTGTCACTACATCTTCTTTCAGACCACAACGTTTCCTTATCTCACTATTTTTTATCCTGTCACTCAAGATCAATTATCCTACAAAAAAGATATTCTCAGACTGGGCATTAACGTTAAATGTCACATTATATTCCTTATAGATTTGGTATTTATTATATTAATGACTTTAAAACATACTAACATTAAATAGACAAAATACTCAATACTGGAAAATGGCAAAGTTAACCTCCCTTTGTGGCAACTCTGCCATCAGGGTTTTTAATGAAAATAACAGTATTTGACTTCAAGGATGAAGGTAAGTTTACCACAAAATATAATACACAAAACTTAACAAAATTTACGCTAGTGACAAATCTGCCCTCCCAATTTTGCAATTTTTCATACAAACTTAAAAATATGTGTCACGGTTGTCAAAAATCCTTGATTACGTACTAAATTTTGTGGTCAATTTTGTACGTATACCGGGTGTTTGTGAAACGCTCCCGAAAACGAAAACAGATGATGGTACTAGGTACTACCCCTTAGCACATGGGTCACAAATAAATTTGATTCCGAGGAAAAAGAATCATCTTTTCACAATGTTTTATTTGACTTTATTCACGCTCCATCATGTTAGCACAGCTAAATGAAACGATGTTTTCATAAAAAAAAATCATGAAAATACTTAAACAAAAAACCAGCAGTGAAACTTAAAAATAACATCAGCTGACAATAGGGTCAATATTCTCTCGGGCGCCGAACTCTTATAGATCCCGTCACGTAAAAACGCTGGCCTTGAACCTGGGCACTGAGCGATTTATCGATCAAAATGGTGTTACGAAGTTTCATTTTTTATTTCTATGTTATTATACAAAATCAAAGATAACGATGAAATAATGTTTATAATTGTGTGAGTACCGAGTACCCAATTAGTTACGATTATGAATTTCAATATTTTTTTGTAGTAAAGAACTGCTTGTTGCGTCAGGGTACAATTGATTGTGTAATTGTATTAATAATTACAACCATAACTTTTAAATTCCATATGAAGACTAGTCGTAGGGATAAAATTTATAAATAATAAACGTTGACGTCTTAACATACATAACACTTTAACGGAGTGTAGAAGGTTCCAGTACTTCAAGGACTTTACATTGTGCGCATTGGTTTTAGCGTGTTTGATTAATAATTTTAGTTTTTGAGACAGTTCCGTGTTGACTATCAAAAGAGACAGTTCAATTGTTTTGTTTATTAAATTATTGTCGTTATTACTTTTTATTTATTACTTAATGATATTATTCTTGTTGTGACGTTTTAAGTTTCTTGTTTTGTTTTTATAATGCCTAACGTGTACGTTTATAGTGCTTGTGAATACGGCAACATGTTAATGTGCCTTGAAGAAGCTCGCGGGAATGCTTCGCATGCATTGCGAATGTACCGAGAGAAATTCCCGACCGCTCGACGTCCAACTGACTCTCGTCTGATAACAGCAGCATTTCAGCGAGGGTTGGAAAATCGGACCATTGCTCTGGTAGCGGCAGGAGGTGGAAGTCAAGTGGCTGTTCACTCAGAGGAGCGCATTTTAGATGTCGTTCGCCGGAATCCCAACCTAGGTACACGAAGTATCGCTAAATTTTTAAGGCGTCGAGATGGAACAAGTGTGTCATACTGTATAGTTCACAAAGTGTTAAAGTGTAACCGAATGCGCCCATACAAAGTGTACAAAGTGCAAGCTTTAGTTCCCGGCGATCACGCCCGCCGGCGAGTTTTCTGCCGTTGGTTATTAGGCTGGATTTAGTGCTTGACCGACAGTCAGCACGTACCGTACGAGCTGACGGTACGTCCTGATCGTCGGTCGAGGCCAAGCGTGTAGTGTTTAACTGACGGCAAGCTTAGACGTGTACAATTACGAAGAAAAACGAATCCACTTAGCTCTATAATATGTGCGTAGTATTTACGCAAGCGATTACGGCATAAAAGACGAAGAAGATATCATTTGTACCCAATAATTGTAAACCGTTTAATTGAAGGACAATTTTGTTCATTGTATTCGAAATTGCGAGAACGATGTTCATGTATCAATGTGCATTTTTGTTCGCGATAATGCGTACGCGCGTAAGGTCGGTCGCTCTGTCAGCGAACGCACGCATATACCGCCATAGCGCGTCAGTCAACCGACGTACGTCGAACCGACGAGCTCGACCGACGGTCCTCGTACGCGCGACGTAGCCGTACGCGCGTAGTACTTCATCAGCGCTGCACTGTAGCCGTTAATAGGTTTTCATTGATATAGCTACGCTCAACCGACGTCAGCGCTCACCGTCGGTCGAGCACTAAATCCAGCCTTCGACCAGCAACAACTTGTGCCTGGTTTCATTGAGCACGTCACCACGGAGGATTTAGAGCGGTAAGCTGTTTCATACCTAATTTTTTTAAGTAACTTAGTACTGAACTGATCTGAATAGGTACATAACTGAATACATCGAATAATAAACATACCTACACGATGAATAAAAACGCATGACTCTAACCTTGGTTACATTTCATTTAAGTATTTTTGAAGTGAAAACTTCTTTCGCGGCGTTGTGCACTTTTTGGGTGGAAACTGGATGAAAAAAACTGGATGGGTAAAAAATGTTAAACTCGCGTCAGGTCACATGTCCTGATTGAAAATTCGTAAGACGGACGGAGAGTAGATAGCCGGCGCGGCGTAGCAGAGGAAGTAAGTTAGGTTTAATTAATTTTCATTTATTAATTAATATAATTTTATTATTAGGATTAGGTTTCGATCGAGTCTACTGTACTGCTTGACGAAATTATTAATATAGATACATATGTACTTACACATTATAGATGTAATATTTGTAATATGATGAGCATTAACCTATATTTTCATAACATTACAATAAGCACATGTGCGGTGTAGGTTTACCAAACAAATAATTTCGAATGAAAATAAATGAAATAAGATAATAATAAATAATCTCCGCCATTCCAAAATATCAAAAGTGCACAACATTAATATTTAAGTTTTCCCTTCTGCCGGCACTCCCGGAGTGCAACCCGTCGTTTTTTTTTTTCACTTGGATTTTCACTTGGAATGAGTCGCTCGCGTCCGTACGCTTCGACCACCTAATCCTAGGCCCACCTTACACTTGTCCCCCGGTTGGTGCTAAACAAGCGACAAAGCCGAAAGAACAGACTCGGCTCCTTGCCGTGTGGTAGAGGCGTAAAAAATTACCACCCCCTACTTTCGCACCATGAGGCAAAAAATTTACGAAATGGCCCCGAGTTCCCGGCGCCCCTTTAATGGGGCAGGGGTGCGAAGAATCTCCGGGAGGAAAACCGGCAGCGAGGTTCGCCACCCGTTACGTTCTGTCCCCCGGGAGGGACGAAAAGTGGATTGCGGAAGCCCGTCTGCCTACATTGAATGTATGTGGAGGAATGAATAAGATGGATGAAGTTTGCGATATGATGTATGATAGAGGAATAGACGTGTTATGTGTAAATGAGACGAAACCGAAGGGAAAGGATGCCACTACTCATGGCATGTATACCGCGTACTGGTCTGGTGTAGACGAGACCGAGCGGGCATGCCAGGGAGTCGGTATCATCCTTTCAGAAAGAATGGGTCATTGTGTGAAAGAGTATGAATGTGTAAGCCCGAGACTGCTATGGATATGATTGAAAGTGGGCTTAAAGAAGTAGTTTGTTTTAGGGGTCTACGCCCCAGATATGTCTAAGCCCACTTATATCCGAGAGCAGTTTTGGGAGTTAGTAAGGATGGTGCTAATGAAATGCAAGGTTAATGAAAATATTGTGATATTAGGAGATTTTAATGGAAGGGTTGGGGTGAGGAGGCTTGGTTATGAAAGGATATTGGGAACGTTTGGTGATGAAAGTATAAATGAGAATGGTGAAAGCCTCCTCACCGTATGTGTGGAAAAGAATATTTTTGTGACACACGTATACATGGGAAAGAAGTGATGATAGAAGTATGATTGATTTCATAATTGTTGATGAAAGAATGAGGAGCGCGGTGGTAGATACAAGGGTTTACCGGGGCTCTAATGTAGGGACGGACCATTACTAGAATAGAATAGAATAGAATAGAATAATTTTTTATTCAATATAGATCACATGTGTAATACTTATTGAAAGTCATTTTTTACTTTACCACTGGTTCGAAAAATAAAACCTCTGTCCTGGGAAGAACCAGCAAGAAACCCAGCGGGACTTTTTTTTTAAAGCAAATTTTACAATAATGGTTGTACTAACTATATAAGTACAAAATTTATTTTAGAAACAGCTTGGAAGCGATCACCTCATTCCCAGGGGTTATTATCAACCATGTATTCATTTATACTATAATAACCCTTTTTATACAGTTTCAACTTAACAAAACATTTAAACTTGCTAATGGAGAGAGCCTGTACACTTTCCGGGACCTTGTTGTAATAGCGTATACATTGCCCCAAGAATGAATTACTGACTCTGTGGAGTCGAGAAACTGGTATCACTAGCTTGTGTTTGTTCCTAGTGTTTACAGAATGCACATCACTTTTTTTACTAAAACTACCTTTGTTTTTGTGAACATACATTAAATTTTCGTAAATATACTGAGACGCCAAAGTTAATATATTTATTTCTTTAAATTTATCTCTAAGAGACTCTCTCAGTTTTAGGTTGTAAATAGCTCTAATGGCCCTCTTCTGTAAAACAAAAATAGTTTCTGAATCAGCCGCATGTCCCCATAACAAAATCCCATAAGACATTATGCTATGGAAATAACTGAAATAAACTAATCTAGCTGTCTCGACACTAGTGAGACCTCTAATCTTTTTTACAGCATTGGCTGCAGAACTTAGTCTGCTTGCTAGTTTGGATATATGGGGGCCCCACTGAAGCTTTGCGTCGAGAGTGATGCCAAGAAAAACAGTGGATTCAACAGGGCTCAGTTCTTCCCCATTTAAAAACACATTGGTACTCAGATTTCTATCATTCGTTGTTGTAAATTTAATACATTTAGTTTTATTTCCGTTTAAATGTAAATTATTAACGTTAAACCAATGCACTAATTTTGATATAGCATTATTCACTTCGTCACATTTAAATGATTTACGTTTAAGTTTATAAATCAAAGAAGTATCATCAGCAAATAATACTATATCATGATTATCCTCTACAATAGAAGGTAAGTCATTAATATACACTAGAAACAAGAATGGGCCGAGAATTGAGCCCTGAGGTACACCCATTAGTACAGGTGAGCCGGAAGAACTTTTACCATTAATAATAACTTTCTGCATTCTATTACTTAAATATGAAATTATAAGTTTAAGCGCTGTGTTCTTGACACCATAGTACTGTAGCTTCCTGATTAATGTCTCATGGTGAACGCAGTCGAAGGCCTTGGAAAGGTCACAAAATATACCCAAAGCATCCTCTGAATTCTCCCATGCACAAAAAATATGTTTAATAAGCTCAACTCCAGCGTCAGTTGTTGAGCGACCCCTTGTAAAACCGAATTGATTTCTATGTAGCAATTTATTAATATTAAAGAAACTTAACATTTGATCTAAAATTATTTTTTCAAAAATTTTACTAAATGTTGGTAGTACAGAAATTGGTCTAAAATTGGCGGGGTCTAATGTACTACCAGATTTATATAAAGGTATGACTTTACTAAGTTTCATTAAATCAGGAAACACACCAGATTCGACGCTTGTATTAAATATAGTGGCTAGATAAGGTGCTATTATATCTATTATAGATAAAATAACTTTAACGGAAATCCCCCATAAATCTGCCGTTTTCTTAACATCAATAGTTTTAAAATATTTAACGATATCTTTTGGCAGTACTCTATGGAATTTAAAAGTATTTGAACAAGCAAACTTGATCTTATGCCGAATTAGTGGTCTTTTCAGACGTTGGAGGCATCGAACATCTGTGTCTACCACTGCGTTACAGCGTATAAGAACAGAGAGGTTACAAGATGATGTGAAAGAGAAGTTCAAATGTAGATTGAGAGAAAATATAAGTGGTATGACTGAATTGTGTATGAATGATTTAGACTTCGAGACTGTGTGATATAATGTCAAGAAAGGTTTAGTGGATGGAGCTACCTAAGTGTGTGATGTAAGTAAGAGAACGAATGAAAAGAAAAATAACACGTTATGGTGGGATAATGAGGTACGGATGGAAGTTGAAGCAAAGAAGCAAGCATGGCTAGATTTACTAGCAACCAAGGCTAGTAATTCTAGCAGTATGAATGATGATATTGAAAGAAAAAGGCAGTCTTTAGACATCTAAATAAGAGAGTAAAAGAAGTAGTTGAAAGGAAAAAGCAAGAAAGAACGGATAAGAATGATAGAAGAATATCGGATAACTTCCAGACAAACATTAAAATGTTCTGGAAACTCGTAAGAACTGCCAGGGGACATTCAAAACAGCATAAAATGAATGCTATACGAGACCAGAATGGCTGTATTCTGAATGACGAAGTTTTGAGTTTAAGAAGATGGAAGGAATACTTTGAAAGCGTGTTTATGAGTGATGAGACATTTGAATTAAATGAAATAGAAATTCCGAAAGAAGAGGAAATAGATAGAGATATAAGTATAGATGAAATAATGAAAGCAAGGAAAAATATGAAAGCAGGTAAGGCAGCCGGATATGATAAAGTATCTCTCGAAATGCTAAGGGCTGGAGAAGGAGTGGTGGCAGACCTGCTGTACACCTTGTTTAATTTATGTTGGGAACTTAAGCGGGTACCGGGAGACTGGTGCAAAGCCGTGATAGTCCCAATATATAAAGGAAAAGGATCACAGCAGGACTGTAAAAATTACCGTGGTATAAGCCTTCTTAGCATTGTGGGAAAACTGTATGTTAAGGTACTAATTGAAAAAGTTATGAAAGAAACTGATGGAAAAATTTGGGATGTGCAAGCGGGATTTAGAAAGGGAATGGGATGTACGGATCAGGTATTTTCCGTGCGCATGGTCGCGGAGAAGTTTTTGGCCAAAAACCAAAAAGTTTTTTGTGCGTTCATGGACTTGGAGAAGGCTTATGACAGAGTAGACAGGGATATGTTATGACAAACACTGAACTCATTTGGGTTGAGCGCTGGGTTGATACAGGCATTGAAGTCTCTGTATAGGGACTCTAGTGCTTGTGTCAGGATCAACGGAGCCTACTCGGACTGGTTTGGCATCCATAAAGGTGTCAGACAGGACTGTGTGGCGTCTCCGTGGCTTTTCAACCTATTTACGGACAGTTGTTTGGAAAATTTAAAAGTAGAAGAATGCGGGTTAAGAATGGGTGAGTTAACCGTCAAATATCTTTTGTACGCCGATGATCAAGTCATACTTGCGTCGTAGGCGGCCGAGTTGCAAATGATGGTTACATTAATGAACAGGACATTAAAAGAAAAAGGAATGAAAGTGAACGCAAGTAACACGAAAGTTATGGTTTTTTAAAGACAAGAAAGTAAAACGATATGTGAAATAAGAATAGAAGGGGAGTTGATCGAGCAAGTAGATGAGTTTGTGTATTTGGGATGTGTGTTTAGCAGGGATGGTAGATATGATAAGGATATAGAACGACGAATGAATACAGGAAATAGAGTGAATGGGGCTCTACACCCTATTGTGAAAAGTCAGAATGTGTCCAAAAAGGCACGTATGGCAATTCACAATGCTGTGTTAGTACCTACTTTAATGTATGGTAGTGAAAGCTGGGTGTGGCAGAAGAAGCACGAGAGTAGAATAAATGCTGTGGAAATTCGGTCATTAAGGAGTATGTTAGGGATGAATCTGAATGACAGAGTAAGAAATTGTTTAATAAGAGAAGAGTGTGGTTTGCAAAATGATGTTGTGACCAGGATTAAGAAAGGAATGCTTCGGTGGTTTGGTCATGTAGAAAGAATGAATGAGGAAAGAGTGACAAAGCAAATTTATGTTGCAGAGGTCGGCAGAGTCGGGAAGGGTCGCCCTAGGCGAAAGTTTATCGACCAAATTGGCGATATATTGAAAATGGGCCAAATCAAGAGTACGTTTAACCGACGAGCGTGTATGCGTAGGTATATGGATGTGGAGGAGGCGAGAGAGGTATGTCAGGATCGTGCCAAATGGAAGTCCATAGTCTCTGCCTACCCCTCTAGGTGACAGGCATGAGTGTTTATTATTATTATTATATTTTTTTCAGCTAGTGGCACTAGCTGCGGGCCGCGCGAATTCCGCGTTCGCGCATACATTGACCCCTAGTCAGCTGATTGTAATTCAGTAATTCCACTGCTGGTTTTATGTTTAAGTATTTTCATGATTTTTTTATGAAATTATCGTTTCATTTATCTGTACTAACATGATAGAGAATGAATAAAGCTAATAAAACGTTGTGAAAAGATGAGTTTTTTTTTCATCAGGATCTATTTTATATTTCACCCATCATCAAAGGTATAGTTGGTACTGTCGTCTTTGTTTTCGGAAGCGTTTCAAAAATACCCTGTATATCGCTTGTGGCAAAGTTAACTTCCATTGATAAAGTTGCCAGGCTTGACTGTACTTAAATCCTACTGCATTACATATAAATTAGTTATTAAATTTCTATAACTTTTTTTTTGTTTTTTACGTTAACTATATAATGACAAGGGCATAATATTCAAAAAAGCAAACGTCTTACCTGTGGCGGTATTTCCAAAGTGAAGAACTGATTTTCTGCATCTGAATCAAGCAAATCTATCGCCAACCACGGAAGTGACCACTCTTGAGGTTCTGGCCAGCAAGCAGCCTAAAAACCAAAAACATGAAGAGTTATATTATATTTTCATTGGCTATAACTATAGCCGGGTATGTTTACTTAGGTTAAATAATCCGACTAGGTAAATCCAACATCGATTGAGAGGGCAAACGACGGATTCAACTCAGGGGGGAAGCGTTCGGGAGATTACGACATCTTCTCGTAAGGTACACCTCAAAACTTGAAAACGAGATTATACCAACAGTGCATGTTGCCAGTGATAACATATGGATCTGAGGCTTGGTCCTTCACAGCTGGCCGTATGAGGAAGTTCAAGGTCGCTCAGAGAGCTATGAAAAGGGCTGGATGATCTGGGTTTCTCTGCGTGATAGACTTAGAAATTAAGACATCCGCAGTAGAACCAGAGTACCTCGGAAATATTTTATTTTATTTATTAATATTTTTCTTGAAGCTACTGAATTAAAAAAAAACAAGTTCGATAGAGAAGATGGCTGAATGGCCGACGGGGGAACACACCGCTGACCATCCGGCGATGTGAGTGCTCCATACCGGATGTGCGATTTACACAGCGCTCGGTGCGCAAAGCACTCCTCTCCCTGGACTACAACAAGTCAAGTGAGCCTAATGGAATCCCTGCCGAAGACGTGTGCTCCGACGTTGGCACCGGTTCTTACACGTTTTCCCGTACTCCTACTCCCTAGGCGTAGAAGGAAAAGGGGTAATAATATATTCGCTTAGGGACCTTCGCCGCATATTAGCAGGGCGCAGCAATGCTGCCGTACGCATCCGTAACGCAACCAGCACTAACAATTTCTTGCGAGGAGGCACTGAATCCTGGTTAATTTTAATCCTTAGTAGCGGTACAAATGTTTGGAGTGGTATCTTGTTCGCAGCTTTCGACATTAAAGTTGCCACTGTGATTATATAACTAACCAAATGTCTTCATACCAAATTCATAAAAAATATTACTTACTTCACTGTGATACCAAAATTCATCCAATATCAGCACATTTGTCATTCGTGCTGCATTCCTAAGTTCACTAACCACCTGAAAATAATAGCAAATGGAATATAAGTCTCGGTTAACACCTCTATCCCCATATTATTTTCCAAAGTTTTATCTAAGTGATCGTAAATTGTGATTTTCTATTGCTACTAAAATTATGACTTCTTTCGAAGGAAAATGAATATATTTTGCATACACTGTCTGTAGCTTCAACATGGTTGTTAATCATTATCCATCACAGACCATCAAAAGGATTCTGAAGAATACCAAATATACAACATTCATTTCATTCATTTATGCATTCATTACAGTCATTAAAGTCTACTGCTGAACGTAGGCTTCGTTATTATGTTGAGATGCTATCAAGAAGATGTTGTTGCCCATCTCCTGTTTGTGGTTGTGCCCACACCACTATACCACGCGTCCAACACCACCTTATCCAGCACATTTTTTTTAATTTGAGCATTAAGATATAATGAATGAAAAATTTCATACCTGACTAAATATTTCATCTGGCAATCTTATATTAGTTGTACCACTGTCCACTATACTCTTTTGGTCATTAAGTCTTTGACAAGTCTCTTCATTAATTTCATACAGTATTTTTTCATTTGTTACATTTGTACTTTTTGAAACATTCCCAACATTGGACATATTTGAAGCAATCAAAGGCACTGTGGCATCAGTAAGTACTCGAATGGATAAAACGCCTACTACAAACCAATGTTTACGAAGGATAGGTGTACGGAACATAACATCTTTATCTTTTACTATTTCTTGGTCATCTGTAAGGATAAAAATAAGATTTATGCTTCGGCATTTAAAAATAATCTTTCAAATATCTGAATAAAACAAGATAAATATTTCATTTATATCCCCTTTGTTGTGTAGTGTCGGCGTAAGCGAATCCACTACTTCATATCATCCTCGAGGGTGTCATAAGAGGTGACAGAGGGAAACAAGAACAGGAAATGGGCAGCAACATCCTCCTGATAAGAAATCAAATTAATAAAACAACGGGGCAACTACAACAACGGGGTTTAGGCGGCTCCGTGGCGCAGTGGCTTAGCAATGAGTCACAACGCTAAGGGCCGCGGGTTCGAATTCCGCACGTAACAAGTATTTGTATGGCCTACAAACAATAATTGTTCCGGGTTTGGATGTTTGTCCTTGTGCAATTTATGTATGTAAGCTGCCCCCACGATACAGGAGAAAATGCTAGTGTGGAGGTTACGTTTTTTAAAAGAAAATAAAACTATGAAAAATGATTAAAAGAATGAAAGACAATGATGACATGCATATGACCAAATACTTAAACGCTACTCGATTATAAGATGTCGTTAAGTCTCGTGGTGTCAAAGTAACTTTGACTTAAAGTGACAGAGACAGCACGAGATTTAACAGCATCTTAAAGTTGAGCAGCGTTTGAGTATTAGGGCAATAGACTTCCTGGATATCTTACCAGGTCACTCCATCTAGTGGCGGGCCGTAAATAACGTGGCCTTGACAAGTTTCAACCAATCACCCCAAAGGAACCATTGACCTTTTTTAATTTGGGATTTTATCTTATATAGCGGAGGCATTTTACATATATCATAATCTGCACTACAATTTTTACGGAATAGAATATAATATTATTGTGTTAGTTGTAGCTTTTAGAAATTTTACATTATAATATTTAGTTAGAATGTTTACTGTTTATGAGACAGGTGATGTTCAGTAAAAAAAAATATTAAAAAATGCATAAATGGTGATGTGGCGGAGCTGTCGTTACGCCACAGTTACATACAAACGTAATATCATTGTTAAAAAACTGAATATTGTATTGTACGACACTATAATAGCAACACTCATGCTATGCGTCTAGATTTAATTGGGATTCCAAAAGCATTATAAATCACATGGTTACATACCTAATACTCTTAAATTACCATAATGCGTAGCATTGGTAGGACCCTGTGCGCCACAAAGTTTCAATTCAAATGACATTTGTTTGTTGAGCATATGGTCCACAGAATCCAACCAGGAACCCACTATTACGTTCTCTCCCCATGCCCCAACTGGCAAGTAGGCCAAACCAAGAAGACCCTAAAATAAAAATAGATATAATACAGTTTAACAAAATTGTGTTAAATTATTATTTTAGCCTAAGAGAATCATAAAATTATCCCATGACTACTTCTTTGGTTTAGTGATCACAAACGTAACTGCTGATCAAGATATCTAATGTATATATCCCCCTGGGTCAGACCAAAAAAGATCAGTTAGGTGACCTGAGGTTATTGTAACTGTGTTAATTATAACTACTTAATCTTCCTTAAGCTTTTTGATGAAAGTGTCATCTATGAGTAGATAGATATACAAGTAGAAGAACATCTCGCTTCTTTAGTTCATGTGATGGAAAAACGGGTTTATGCACTATAATTCGGCCGTTCAGAGAATGCGTTCCTGACACCTATCAGTTAGTCACGACTAGTGATGAGCACAACATAACACTGAGTTCGTTACCGTTCCTCCAAAATGAACCGCCGCGTTATTTTTAAGATTATTTTCGTTTTAAATTGGCGGAATCATTTAAAATTTATATTTTAGTAATTTAAGTGGAAACCAAAAAAAGGTAATATTAATATAATAAAATTGTTTTATTTATTCTTTGTTACAAAGTTACAATCTGTATTTCTATGCAATAAAGTACATTGAATTGAATGTGCGTACAGAATATTAATCAGAATCCGATTCGCTTGAGGAGGTGGTGTCTTTATCATCATCTTCGCCTACATGTATAATTATATTATTATCAATAACAGAATCAATCCTGATATCTCGGTCAAAATGTTCCACAATCAGGTTTTTAGTCTTCTCAACAACCTTTGCCCAGTCATCTCTTGTGACTTCCCCGCAGGCTTCTTTTAATAGGGTCATCATCTTTTTCGTGCTGAATGGCGG
Source organism: Parnassius glacialis (assembly GCA_033319125.1). Classification (NCBI taxonomy): domain Eukaryota; kingdom Metazoa; phylum Arthropoda; class Insecta; order Lepidoptera; family Papilionidae; genus Parnassius; species Parnassius glacialis. The sequence goes on from JAVANC010000009.1 coordinate 17,127,212, forward strand.
GGAAGTATTGTGGTGGGCGGCGTAACCTTTTATTTGAGCCCAGATTAGCTCAATCGCGTTATATTGGCAATGATACGGTGGAATTCTTAGAACGCGATGACCGTACTCCAGAGCCAGTTCATCGATTTCGTATCGCACATTTGCCGCTTTATTTTCTTTAACTAATTTAATTAGCTCTGGTTTTAGCATCTGCATATTTGCGTCAATGCCTTTTGCTTGTAACCAAGCCACCATTTCTTCTTTTTTATTAGCTTGGGTAGGTGGTTTCTGTATTTGAACCGAGTGATAGGAGGCATTATCCATGAATATTACAGAAGGCTCTGGTAGGCTGGGCAAAAGCACGTTCTGGAACCACTCTTTAAATGTAGTGGCATTCATTTCCTCGTGGTAGTCATTTGTGGTTTTTGATTGAAATGCCAGTAACGCGTTCTCCACAAAACCGTATTTTGCAGAATCTGCGTGTCATATTATCAGACGGGCCCCCTTACCCATTGGTACTTTCGACGTCGACGCTTGTGTATCATCCGTCCAAGAACGGGAAACCGTGTGATTGGCGTTTAGCCATGTCTCGTCAATGAACACGACATTATCACAGTTATCAATATTTTTTGCTTCTCTCAAAAAACTTATCCGTTTTAAAATGATGTCGTATCGTTCTAATAAAATTTTTCTTTTGTCTGTTTTTTTATACGAAAAACCAATATCTTTTAAGATTTTGGTTAAAGCAGTTTTACCCCCGCTAAACAGTGCAGCTTCTCTTAACGATGCCAAAAGCTTCTTCCTGTTGAGATATTCATTTCTGGAATAGTAACAATATATATGATTTCTAATTGCATCGGCGTCAAAGGTGTCAATATCTGTCACGGGTTTAGTTCTACGTTTCTTCTTCGGAGTACGTAAAATATTATCTTCCGTGCCAGTAGAGCCGAACTTTTCTTTATTAATATTTGTTATCGTTCGTTTGCTAACTCCAAACGCCTGAGAGACGCGTTCTTGTACTTGTTCGACAGGTAACAGGGGTCCGCCATTTTGCCGCTCCCGCTCAAAGTAATCTTGCAGCTTGATGATTAACTCACGGGCTCCACTTTTCAATGTTTGTCCACGTTTAGGCATTATTATGCACCAAAAGTAAAAAGAACGCAATACAAAACACAATCGAAGTCCGTTTTAGCGCCGATGTCAGTTTGAAAAGCAGAAACAGTCCATTAAACGAAAGCCGAGTAATCAAATAAAAACAGATCGAAAACACTTGAAGAACGTGGTCCATGCGCACGAAACGACAACAGACGACTGTTTTAGCGTCACAAAATGGCGGCCCATAACGCCATTTGGGGTTACCATTTTCAACCTAAATATAAAAATGCTACTTTCTTTCGCGCGTTCGGTTTGGTCGTAGTTTTATTTTTATATTTAATAAAAGTTATAGTCCATTATTTCCAAATTCTTAAAAAGAAAAACAAAACGTATTATTTTATAAAGTATAACTGTATAAGAACAGATTACGATACTGTTATTGCTTGTTATTGTTAGCACAGCACTACAAATATAAAGCGCTGACATAACCTTGTAATAGCGCAGTATAGATTTAGAAAAATATTGTTCAGTTTGGCACAAAATTATAACATTCATTGATTATTGATATAATAATGTTGTTTTAATGCTGATCAATTGTTAAAACGGTAAACAACCAGCAAAAATATTTTTATCGTAACTGCAACGCCATTACAAAGTTACGTCGTCAGTTCAATCGCGACGTGTCAGGAACGCATTCTCTGAACGGCCGAAGTATAACACGAAAACAAATAAAAGAATTGATTGCGGATTATGTACGAAGAAACGGTATTGTTATCCATTCAAAAATGAAATTCTACGTAACGATTAGCCCAAAGGTTTTTCCAAGAAAAAAATTATCACTGAAAAAAACTCAAAGCGTCGAGGTCGAAAGGAAAAAAGCTTGTGATCCATTTATGGAATATGTATTTATATGTACAATTTTTTTAAGCAGAAGCTTTGAAATAATAAAAAAAATATAAGAAAACTGTTCCCAAATTTAAGTTTAAACGACTGTTGATTTTAAAACCTGGAAAATAGTAAACAGATTTAAATAAACAATTTTATTATTCAAAAGGACTTTTTACAACTTTGTCCATATTAATTTTAAAAAAATTCGGCTATCTATACAGCACGTTTATGAGGTATATCCTAACACTATTTTATAGGAAATACCTACAATAGCCCCACTATTTATTTTGCCAAAATTTTTCCCACATTGTTGTATACTTAAAATCATTGGGGTATTTATAAAGTATTTTAAGTCTTCTTAATCACTTATTACCTAAAATTATTATTGAGATTGTTATAAGGCGGCCTTTCACGTTGGCCAACATACTGGCGAATGTGTTGGCCAATAACGGTGGCCATCGTGTAAAGCGAGTGTTTATGCTTATGGTATGTATTGGAATGATGGCCCACAAGTTGGCGCGAGATCCGTGCGGTGTCGGTTTTTTACATAAGATCAAAAGGTAATGGCAGAGTATTGGCCGCCGCGTCCACACGTTGGGCGCACGTTCAGTTTGTTACGAGCTCCCAGAGTGATCGCACGCACCTGATTTTAATTTTATATGCACGCATCGTAACTAGTGTCTACGTAATGGCAGTAACAATGACCAATGAAAAAACTTTTCGCTTTATAGAGCTCTACCAAGCCGAAAATTGTTTGTGAAACAGAAATCTTTCAAGTCTTTTTTTTTAAACGCAGTTTAAAGGCAGTTTACAAACATAAATTGCATAAGGACAAACAACCAGACCCGGAGCAATTATTTGCAGGCCATACAATACTTGTTCCGTGCGGAATTCGAACCCGCGTCCCCCAGCGCAGCAACTCATTGCTAAGCCACTACGCCACGGAGCCGTCAAGTAATAATATTTCTTTTTCTGCCGTCTTCCAAAAAGGAGACGGTACTCAATTCGAGTGTATGTTTTTTTTATGTGTGTTACCTCATAACTTTGTACTGGGCGAACCGATTTCGATGATTTTTTTATATGAAAGCTGATAGTTCTCGTGTGGTCCCATATGAATTTGATCAAGGTCAGACCAATGGTTATTGAGTTATTCTTAAATAACCTATATTGAAGTCCCTTATATTGAAGTCGGCTGTACAAAATTTTTTAATTTTAAATTATTTCCATTTCTTTTTGATCACCCTTTTCTTATACACATTCACGTTGTAGTGGTATGCTGTGAATAAATAAACCACAGCTGGCGTTAGCGCCTCAATAATCATTTTAATAAATTCGTCCGCACATTGGCCTGAACTGAAGCAAACTGAACGACCTTCCAACGTGTGGACGCGATCACAAATTCTTGGCCAATATCTTTGCCAACACATTCGCCACTATGTTGGCCAACGTGAAAAGCCGCCATTACAAACATATTCTGCCAATTACATGATTATATCTTTTATAAGTAAACTGATAAAAGTGATAGTAGTTAACCCCTGATATGGGGTAAATGTAACTTTTACCGAATTTCGGAGGTAATCATGATTTTAACAAGACTGTGTAAGATTTATCCTAATTTATTTACATAAAAATAAGTCTCCATTAACTGTTTTAATACGGTGTCAAATAATTGGGATTTTAATAATATATTACATAATATACAACGTGTCCCAAAATTCAACGATAAGCCAACACCGGAGGATAGACCTGTCCCGGACTAATCGGGGGAAAAAAGAAAAAAATATACAACGTGTCCCAAAATTCAACGATAAGCCAACACCGGTGGATAGACCTGCCCCGGACTAATCTGGGAAAAAAAGAAAAAAAAATATATCCCAATTATATTTTAAGTTATATAAAAAAATGAAATTCTTCAGAAATTGAGACCGTTTATGATATTTTTCACTACCATGACCACAATTTTTTAAATAATTTTTTCATTTTTTTTTATAGGCAACCTGAATAGTACTGCTATCTACCACAATTCTTAAAAACTCCAGAATAACTCTTGTTTTATCACGAAAATTAATGAAACTTATTTTATTCCCTAAATTTTTTGAAGACTTTTACTTTTAACCAAATTTAACTTATCGTGGTGTAAAAAAGAAGTATGAACACTAGTATGGCAAGTTTTTTTAAAAATTGACGCAACTAACCAACATTCCAAAATGGTATAATACTCTAGGAAAACAAGTTATAAAAAAATATGGGCCTATTATTTCTAAACAGGGTCCAAATTCCTTAAATTGTAATTGTCAGTAATCACTTTTACTACATGCCCAAAATGGGTTCCTGTTACAATTTCTAGGAATTCGAATGGGGCATTAATAACTTAGATGTTAGAGAGAGATAGATAGATAGAGATATTTTCGTTAAAAAGAGACAACAACAGGGCAGGTAGAGAAGCTGTTATTATTCTCAGCAAGTCGGTTCAGTACGCTCTGCTCCTTTGTTTACTGCGCACCGTTCCCAATTCAACTTACGTGGCCCTCGTACATACTTTTGACTTTTGGCTTGGCTTTTTGGACTAGAATCAACCTGCAAACTTAACTGACCTGGCATAATTTGGACTGGAAGTGATCTGCAAACTGAATTGACCTGGCATTATCTTGGACTACGATTGTGTGTTTTGTGATTTAGAGTTCTGTCGCATTTTGGACTGTTTGGCGTTTAACATGCCACAACCGTACACACCACAGGAATCCCGAAAAGTTCTGCACATCGAATATTAAAACGTCACAAGCTTCACCCATATCACTACAGGCGTGTGCAGACGTTATTACCGCGGGACTATCCGCTACGGGTCACATTTTGTCGTGTAATGCTGCAAAGGCACAGTGAAGATCCCCACTTCCTAGACAAAATTCTATGGTCGGATGAAACAACGTGCAAGAAAGATGGGTATTTAAATCTTCACAACCTACATAGTTGGAGTAATGAAAATCCACACTTGATGAGACAAGACAAATCCCAATATCAATTCAAGGTTAACCTATGGACCGGCATATTAAATGGAAAAGTAATTGGGCCCTTTGAGTTACAAGGAAACTTAGATGGCAATAGTTATTTAAACTTTGTACAAAATGACTTGCAAGAATTGTTAAACGACGTGCCCTTAAGTGATCTTCAAAACATGTGGTTCCAAAATGATGGTTGCCCAGCACATTATGCCCGTCCTGTGCGAGAATATTTAAATCAAGAGTATCCAGGGCGTTGGATCGGGCGACTTGGTCCTATCTTATGGCCACCCCGTTCACCCGATTTGAACCCCCTGGACTTCTTCTATTGGGGTTGTCTTAAAAACAGGGTCAACTCAAAACCCATTGTGACATTGGACGAGCTTCGTCGAAATATCACTCAGGCTGCTGATTACATTAATAGCAGAAGATATGCAAGACAAATAAAACGATCATTTTTAAGGCGATGTCGTGCATGTATTAATGCTGGTGGCAAACAGTTCGAACATTTGCTGTAATGTTAATAACTTAATAAATTACACGTGAAACTGTTTGTACCATTTGTTTTGAAGTATTAAACATTTTTCAAGAACTAATACTTGTATTACACCCGACCGTCATTTGGCCCCTGTTAAGAAATAATAGGCCCATATTTTTTTATAACTTGTTTTCCTAGAGTATTATACCATTTTGGAATGTTGGTTTGTTGCGTCAATTTTTAAAAAAACTTGCCATACTAGTGTTCATACTTCTTTTTTACACCACGATAAGTTAAATTTGGTTAAAAGTCTTCAAAAAATTTAGGGAATAAAATAAGTTTCATTAATTTTCGTGATAAAACAAGAGTTATTCTGGAGTTTTTAAGAATTGTGGTAGATAGCAGTACTATTCAGGTTGCCTATAAAAAAAAATGAAAAAATTATTTAAAAAATTGTGGTCATGGTAGTGAAAAATATCATAAACGGTCTCAATTTCTGAAGAATTTCATTTTTTTTATATAACTTAAAATATAATTGGGATATATTTTTTTTTTCTTTTTTTCCCAGATTAGTCCGGGGCAGGTCTATCCTCCGGTGTTGGCTTATCGTTGAATTTTGGGACACGTTGTATATCCCAATTATATTTTAAGTTATATAAAAAAAATGAAATTCTTCAAAAATGAAGACCATTTATGATATTTTTCACTACCATGACCACAATTTTTTTAATATTTTTTTTTATAGGCAATCTGAATAGTACTGCTATCTACCACAATTCTTAAAAACTCCAGAATAACTCTTGTTTTATCACGAAATTTAATGAAACTTATTTTATTCCCTAAATTTTTTGAAGACTTTTACTTTTAACCAAATTTAACTTATCGTGGTGTAAAAAAAAAGTATGAACACTAGTATGGCAAGATTTTTAAAAATTTACGCAACTAACCTACATTCCAAAATGGTATAATACTCTAGGAAAAGAAGTTATAAAAAATATGGGCCTATTATTTGTAAACAGGGACCAAATTCCTTAAATTGTAATTGTCAGTAATCACTTTTACTACATGCCCAAAATGGGTTCCTGTTACAATTTCTAGGGATTCGAAAGGGGCATTAATACCTTAGATGTCAGAGAGAGATAGATAGATAGAGATATTTACGTTAAAAAGAAACAACAACAGGGCAGGTAGAGAAGCTGTTATTATTCTCAGCAAGTCGGTTCAGTACGCTCTGCTCCTTTGTTTACTGCGCACCGTTCCCAATTCAACTTACGTGGCCCTCGTACATACTATCGACTTTTGACTTGGCTTTTTGGACTGGAATCGACCTGCAAACTTAACTGACCTGGCATTATTTGGACTGGAAGTGATCTGCAAACTGAACTGACCTGGCATTATCTTGGACTACGATTGTGTGTTGTGTGATTTAGAGTTCTGGCGCATTTTGGACTGTTTGGCGTTTAACATGCCACAACCGTACACACCACAGGAATACGCTAATATGCATTTAATCTATGGAGAATGCCGATGTAATGCTAAGGCTGCTAGCAGACTCTATCGAGAAAGATACCCAAATGCTCAAAAATATCCTGATTATCGAGTGTTTATTAATGTGCATCAAGCGTTTTCGGAGGGTCGTATGCCATTTAATAGGAGAAGCGCTGGAAGACCTAGATTGGATCGTGATGAAGAAGTTCTCAATGAGATAGAAAATGACTCGACTACTTCGGTACGTGCCATAGAAGAAGCTACATGAATCCCGAAAAGTTCTGCACATCGAATATTAAAACGTCACAAGCTTCACCCATATCACTACAGGCGTGTGCAGACGTTATTACCGCGGGACTATCCGCTACGGGTCACATTTTGTCGTGTAATGCTGCAAAGGCACAGTGAAGATCCCCACTTCCTAGACAAAATTCTATGGTCGGATGAAACAACGTGCAAGAAAGATGGGTATTTAAATCTTCACAACCTACATAGTTGGAGTAATGAAAATCCACACTTGATGAGACAAGACAAATCCCAATATCAATTCAAGGTTAACCTATGGACCGGCATATTAAATGGAAAAGTAATTGGGCCCTTTGAGTTACAAGGAAACTTAGATGGCAATAGTTATTTAAACTTTTTACAAAATGACTTGCAAGAATTGTTAAACGACGTGCCCTTAAGTGGTCTTCAAAACATGTGGTTCCAAAATGATGGTTGCCCAGCACATTATGCCCGTCCTGTGCGAGAATATTTAAATCAAGAGTATCCAGGGCGTTGGATCGGGCGACTTGGTCCTATCTTATGGCCACCCCGTTCACCCGATTTGAACCCCCTGGACTTCTTCTATTGGGGTTGTCTTAAAAACAGGGTCTACTCAAAACCCATTGTGACATTGGACGAGCTTCGTCGAAATATCACTCAGGCTGCTGATTACATTAATAGCAGAAGATATGCAAGACAAATAAAACGATCATTTTTAAGGCGATGTCGTGCATGTATTAATGCTGGTGGCAAACAGTTCGAACATTTGCTGTAATGTTAATAACTTAATAAATTACACGTGAAACTGTTTGTACCATTTGTTTTGAAATATTAAACATTTTTGATGAACTAATACTCTTATTACACCCGACCGTCATTTGGTCCCTGTTAAGAAATAATAGGCCCATATTTTTTTATAACTTGTTTTCGTAGAGTATTATACCATTTTGGAATGTTGGTTAGTTGCGTCAATTTTTAAAAAAACTTGCCATACTAGTGTTCATACTTTTTTTTACACCACGATAAGTTAAATTTGGTTAAAAGTATAAGTCTTCAAAAAATTTAGGGAATAAAATAAGTTTCATTAATTTTCGTGATAAAACAAGAGTTATTCTGGAGTTTTTAAGAATTGTGGTAGATAGCAGTACTATTCAGGTTGCCTATAAAAAAAAAGAAAAAAATATTTAAAAAATTGTGGTCATGGTAGTGAAAAATATCATAAACGGTCTCAATTTCTGAAGAATTTCATTTTTTTATATAACTTAAAATATAATTGGGATATATTTTTTTTTTCCCCGATTAGTCCGGAGCATGTCTATCCTCCGGTTTTGGCTTATCGTTGAATTTTGGGACACGTTGTATATTAAGAATGTATTACATTCAAATTTAAACTTTTTTTTTATTTTAGCTTCAATAACCTCGGGTGACTTTTAGTTTTGTCTCAACAAATTCTCGGTAGCAGTCAACCCGGGAAGTTGGCGGTGTTTCACCCCCCCCCCCTGCCTCGAAAAGCTCGTAAATCCGTTGGTTCTGCGCCTGATGACGAGAGTGAGGGTATAGAGATTGCACCTATGATCTACTATAACCCTGTCTTGCGCAGACGGGTAATCTCCGTTGATACCGGCCGCCTTCACCTAAATTGGGTCTGGAGGATATTATCATCCCGTTGGTGATGTAAGGGGTGACAATAGGAAAAGAACAGCAGCATTTTCCTGACAACGACTTAAAATAATATAAAACTTTGATTGCCAACCCCTTTGCCAAACATGGCATCTATGTAAAATATCCCCCTTATGGGAATAAATATATTATGCAGTAGACTTTTGATAGGCTATTGTGAAAACGATAGATATTTATAAATAAAATGTACCTGCCACCCTGAACCATTCATAAAGAACTTATGACTCTTGGTGATGAGTGCAATATCACACCGAACTTCAGGAACTGATGGTAATGATGGAAAATGAACAAGATCTGACACCAGCTTCCCCACCCATGCACCTTGTGAATATTTGGCTTGAACCTGAGAATGTAATTAAGAAAATTGTTGTGTTTTATTTACAATTAAAGTGTGTACTACTTTATTTACTTTAAAGATGCACTCTTGTTTTCATAATTTAGTACTTAGGTACTACTCGTATCTTAGTAAGTCATAATTTTTTTTTAAAAATCAACATGTCTACCCAGTATGGTGTAAATGGTTGCAAATGGTGCATTCTTTGAATTACCAATTTTCAGCAGTGGACTAGTGGAAAAGACTCACATTGAACAACAAACAAATCATAATAGCTTTACTGACTGGTCATATGAGAAAACTTTACTCTAAAAAGAAAGAATGAAAGATCATTATGTGGTAGAGCCATGCTGCAGCTATACTAATCTATACATAGCTGCAGTAGCCCCAGTTGGGGTAGAACTACGCTATCACAGAATACCAGCATGAAATAGCAGAATAAAGCTGCTGTTTCATGTAGTGAGTGTAGAGAACCAGAGACCTTTTTTTATTGGTAATGAAGCATTCCATCTTAGTCCTTATGGTAACAACACATCTGCACTTTGATTTCTAACGATTATAGGTGTAGATGCCCTATGGGCCATAGCATCCACTTACTACCAAGCAGACTGTGAGCTCGTTTATCACCCATATCTATAAAGAAAAAACAAGACGACGAAAACAGCTAACCTTCAAAGAAGGCCAATCTAAATATACCTTACACTTGTTTATGCTCTTTATACATATGTATGTTATATAAGGAATTATAGGACATACATATTTACAGGAAAAAACAAAGAGATATAATTTTAGTTTTCCCGTGCAATATGTTTTTATTTTTTCTTTTTCAATATGGTATTTTGGTTAGGTATGTTTTTATTTTAGAAAAATAAACTATTTATAGTTATGACACATTAAAAAAATTTAATTGATTGCAACTATAACTTATGGGTTTCTTTCGCAAATGCCACACACTATAAATTTTATTTCTACCACAAGTTTGCTAGCAATAATGCTTCTTTCTTGAATCACCAGCTGGAGTTTTGCTATTAGGTGGATAGCTAACAAAATCTTTAGACCTTAAAATAGAAAATGTAATTGGGGAACACAATACAAATATAATCATTAACCCACCGTCGGTAGCGTGGGGTCTTTAAAAGGCCGAAGTTTACGGAAAGTGCGATATTTTTTTAAAAATAAAGATACAAATTTGAACCTTATGGTAGCTTCCTAAAACATACTTAGCTATTTCCTAGTGCGCGTAAAATCAGTTTGCGCGTTACGCTCAGAGTAAAGTATTCTGTAGTTACGCTTCAACAGAATGGACGTGTTACCTAAGAAAGGGCCCATGCGACCGATCGTGTAACTAATTGTGTGCAATTTATTTTCTTAAGATAGAAGATACTGATTGATGTAAAATGGACTCATTACGAGACAGACAGATACTGGGATGACTGAATGAAGAAGACAGTGATGATAGTGATCGCTTGTAAGGGCCTAACTACCCAAGCGATGAATACTCGGATTATGGACTTGACATGCTTGAAGAAAATGATCATGAAACAGATTCAGAGCAAGAAGATATTTAAGATAAAGAACAAGAGCCTGACAAAAGTGATAATGATGATGTTCCGCTTGCTCATCTAAGCTCATCCAACTTTTACGTTGTTCATTGTAAACAGCACATTGGTGAGTTTGTAACTATTTATCATTTGAAAAAGACTGCTCGAAATGCTGCAGTAAGAACACGCCAGCACAATATTGTCTCGCATTTACCAGTTCAGCTCGAAATATCAAAGATCCTTTTGAGCTTTGGAACTTATTTATACCTGTTAGCATATTAGACAATATTGTTCAATAAACAAATGAAAAAATTGGTGCTATTCAAAACATGTATGAAAGATCTCAAGATGCACAGCTGACTAACATACCAGGAATAAGAGCACTTCTAGGATTATTGTATCTAACTGGTACGCAGGTCAGCCACGTCAAAGTAGAAGAGGTATTTTCAGCTGATGGAACCGGTATAGATATAGTAAGAGCAGTTATATCTCTCCAAAGGTTTAGATTTCTACTTCAATGTCTGCGATTTGATAGCATTGAAACCAAAGAAGAGAGGCTTTTTTATGATAAACTGGCTCCCATCAGGGACATTTAGACATGTTTAATTACAAATGCAAGGAACACTTCAGCATTAGTGAATATGAAACTATTGATGAGATGCTTGTGTCTTTCCGCGGCAAGTGTTAGTTCAGGCAATATTTGTCAAATAAGCCAGACAAATATAGCATCAAGATATTTGCCATGGTGGATTCTAGAAACTTTTACACAAGCAACATGGAGATTTATGTTGGCAATCAACCTGTTGGTCCTATTGCTGTGGACACATTAATAAACGCTCTTGTAAAACGACTTATAACTCCAATTTCAGGAACAAACCGCAACAATAACTGGTTCACAAGTGTACCTTTGGCTAAAGATTTGCTAAGAGACTACAAGCTTACTATTGTTGGCACCATGAGGCAAAATCAGCCTGACATCCCTATTGAGCTAAAAGCTAAAAATAGAGAGGTTTTTTTCTCCCTCTTTGCTTTTAGAAATGATCATAATACTTTGGTCTCTTATGCTACAATAAAAATAAAGTTGTTATACTGCTATCGACGATGTACCACAATGCAGCAGTAAATCTTAAAAAAAAGCACAAAATCATAGAATTTTATAATATTACAAAAGGTGTCAATGTTATTGACAGGTTAAAAAAGAATTATGCTGTTGCGAGAATGTGGTGGGGTTGGCCGCTGTGAATATTTTTCACACTGATGTATATTGCAGGTATAAATGCACAAATCATAATAACATGCAATCAACGAGATAACAGCATAAGCAGAAAAGCGTTTCTGAAAAAAATATCAGTTTCGCTTTGTGAAGATTATCTGAAATATCAGAGCATAATAAAAGAAATTCCAACATCACTCCGCTCGCATATAAAGTGTTTCACTGGAGATACTGCACTACCAATGGAACCCTGAAATCAGGGTCAGATGTCAAGAAAAAGATGAGCCATTGACACTCTCATGAAACATTGACAGAAAATACTCCACATCATGCTTGTCTCATCGGCAAAACATATGTCCAAGACATTTATCCACTATTTGTGTCAATTGTGTAGAGGAAAGAAATGAGGGCTGATTATTTTTATTACTTTTTGATTTCTAAAGGTTGATTTCTTTATTATTGGAGAAAGTATCTCATTTTTTTAATTTTGTTTAGTTTTAGAAGAAAAAGATTTAATTTTGTTAATATTTTCTATGATCTGTCAATATGACTACAAAAATTGTACTTTATTCTTATGATAATTTTTTCGTTAGTTATAGAAAATTATAATAAAAAATTTGGTTTCATTTAAAACTCAAATTGACCCTAGAAACAACATAAAAATAAAAATATCAATAGTTTAAAAATTTAAGTTCTTTAGAAACCCTAACTGGACATTTACAGGTTTCTAAAGACCCCCCCCCCCCCCACTACCGTCGATTTCATAAAAAACGAGCACAACCGATGGCGGGTTAAGAACTGTAATTTTTTGTTTACTTTTGATTGATTTTTGATTGACAGTAAGAACTGTGTACAGACAGTATTGTAAAGATGAAACATAATCATTCATAGTGTTATTATCAAACTAAGGCACAAAAACTCAACACCATCAGAAGAGGAGCAAGCAGGGTTAGTAAAGTATTTTTGAATGCATCACTCTTAACAAATCATAGTCATACTAAACAAATGTAATTTCTATATAATTTGTATGTAAACTAAACTTGAGTTTGCATCTATGTTGCTAAATATGTTTAACCATTATAGCTGAAGCTGTAGAAAATGGATTCTACTATAATTGCAAGTACAAACAATAAGGCTGCCAACCTTCCCACATTCTGCGGGACTGTCTTTTAAAAGCTGTTGAAATCCGACGTTGCAATAATTATTGAATTATTACCATAAAACAACTATAAAATTGCGCAACACATATGAGTTTTATTAAACAGGGATAAACTTTCCAATATGGACCATCGATTTAAATGCCCATATTTTTTTTGTAGATAGTACTCACTAAAAGAAAGCGTTTTGCAAAGTTTCAATATGCGGAAACGCGTACTTTTTGAGAAAAAAAATTATTGAAAATCAATTATTTTTGCAATATTTATGTCAATTCCTACGGTAAAACTGACACTATTTTGTATTGTCATTGTAATCATCAGTAGGGATGTCGATTCTTTCCGAAAAAGACCGATTTTTTAAATCGATTCGAATCGTAAGCTGATGTATCGATTCCCAAAAAAATCTATTTCTAAAATATCGATATTTTTTCATGTTTGCTTTTGGACGTAGTTATGCAAAAAGGATTTAACTCGAGTTTGTGTCAAAAAATGTTGACTTGAAAAATAATGTTTGTGGTCTATACTATTATGTGATGTAACAATTTTAGCAAACGTAACACAAATAAGGAGAAAAATTACAAATCCATACTTTAAATATCATAAACTCAAATTATCGGTATGGTTTCTGTCTGTTTGTAATTTTTCTTCTTATTTGTGTTACGTTTGCTAAAATTGTTACATCACATAATAGTATAGACCACAAACATTATTTTTCATGTCAACATTTTTTGACACAAACTCGAGTTAAATCCTTTTTGCATAACTACGTCCATTTATAATGTAAATATAAACCCATTTTATGAAAAACCAGAAAGATACCATAGTAAATAATCTCTTATTGAAATTTGTTTTATTTTTATTTATTTATTTTTATTAGGGCAGATAACAAATAAAATAGGTTAGGTTCAACTTATGTCAAAGAATCGAATTGATTGACCCCGACTCTACCTGGTACGAGTCTGTCCTACCCCTAGAGTGGTTTTATAGAGCCGGAGAGGTTGCAGTCTCAAAATAGATTCAGAAACCCCTTTTAATCAGTCCCCCTATTTTATGTCTGATGAAGGGGATTTTGTTCTCATAAAATGGATTATTTATATTTCCATTATAAATGCAAACATGAAAAAATGTCAAAATTTTAGAAATCGATTTTTTTGTGAATCGATAACTCAGCTTACGATTCGAATTGATTTATAAAATAGATCTTTTCGGAAAGAATCGACATCCCTACTGACAATGGCAATGACAATACAAAATAGCGTCAGTTTTACCATAGGAATCGACATAAATTTGCAAAAATAATTGATTTTCAATAATTTTTTTCTCAAAAAGTATGCGTTTCCGCATATTGGAACTTTGCAAAACTCTTCCTTTTAGTGAGTTCTATCTACAAAAAAAATATGGGCATTTAAATCGATGGTCCATATTGAAACTTTTAACCTTAAACAGTTACTATAGTGACACAAACCTCTTTTCCATTTTCATAAATGGTAGTTGAGTTTTCTGTATGAAAATATATATTACTATCCGGCCGTGGATACGATGCTACAGCTAATGTAGCACTCCCTGTATCCACTATAACATTTAACTGAAACAAAATAATAATACATTTGAAAGGAGATGAAATTAAAAAATAATTAAAAAATCCACAAGATCTTTCTACAACCTAATTCCTAACTAACTAGAAACACACACATGTACTAATTCATAAATAAATGTATCTGTTTAATTCATTTAAATAAATATATTTATTTAAATGTTAACCCATAACTTCCCAGTGATCCATTTTTGGAATGGTAACATTGATATATTTTGTTAAATATGAAAATTGCAAATCAATTTTTTTTTTGCATACGGGTAATACTGAATTACTTATCTGTCGAAAGCGCGTACCAAAAAGTGAATTTCGCGGGGATTTTGATTGTCAATTATTGTTTTATTGTTAGTAATTTTCACAAAATGGCGTCACGCAGTTGGTAAGTAAAATTTATTTATGTTTATTGTAAAATTACGTATTTTCTTGCAAATAATTATTGATTTTACTGTTATCTATAATACCTAATAGTAAAAGGAATAAATATGTTGAGTATTTAGTGTACATTATATGTTTTCTGATACTGTTCCATTTTTCAAACAATGGGAACATATTACTCTGTTAACATTGAGAAAATGTATGAATACTTTAGGCTTAGTATTTATGTAATAATATATAAATATTGAATGCATTTTGTTTTAGGTTAACAGTAAATGATATAAAAGCTGACGTGTATAAAACTCCCCCCGAAAATTTTGATAAGAGCGACGAAGACAGTGGTAATGAAGAATCTATCAGGCATCAGTTATTAGCAGCAGCAGAACTTAGAGCCAAGGTATCTGTAGAGGGACGGATAGAGGAAATACATCAGCAAGAATCCCAAGAGGAACAGCCCACTTCAAGCACTTCACAAAACCCACCCGCTGAAAAACAAAGTAAGCGTACGGTTTCGAGAAAATGGCGAAATATGGATATCCCACAAAAAAATGATAGATCATTGTTATAAAAATTATGTTGCCTCTATTGAAGAATCAATGACTGACAATATAAAGTCATTCTGGACTTTTGTGAATAATAGAAAGGGCCGAGTCTCTATTCCAAATGTCATGCAGTTTGGCAACTCTTCTTCTTCGACCGGCCAGGGTGTATGTGAGCTGTTTTCAAAGTACTTTGCTTCGGTGTTTGAATCGGATCAGCAACTTAGTAACTCCTCTGCTACGAGTAACAATAATCTAGAGTCACCTGAGTGTAGTACCATGGACTCCATGTCTCACATTAATATATCTGACAGGGACATCATGACGAAGATCAAGCTTCTTGATGCAAGTAAAGGAGCCGGTCCTGACCAAATACCTCCTTCATTTGTTAAACGTTGTGGAAAAGAGCTATGCACACCATTAAGCATCATATTTAACAAATCCCTTACAAATGGAGTTTTTCCCAGTCGTTGGAAGATAGCACATATTGTACCCATTTTCAAAAACGGAGACAAGTCGCGCTGCGAAAATTACAGACCCATAAGTATTTTGTCATGTTTCGCAAAGCTTTTCGAGTCCCTAGTACACACTCAGTTATACAGCCATTTTAAGCCTCTGATACCCGAAAATCAACATGGATTCATTAAGGGTAGATCAACTGTCACAAATCTTCTTGTATATAAAAACTACCTGTGCAAGGCTTTTGCCACAGGGGGTCAGGTTGACTCTATCTACACAGATTTCTCGAAGGCCTTCGATAAAGTGAGTCATAGACTACTTTGTAACAAGCTCGCCACCTGTGGTATTCACGGTAGTCTCCTTCGCTGGTTGGCCTCCTATTTGAATAAGAGAAGTCAGTTGGTGGCTTTGAGAGGATACACTTCGACCCCCACTGACATTACGTCAGGCGTGCCCCAGGGGTCACATCTGGGCCCGTTGTTATTTGTTGTCTTCATTAATGACCTCATTAAGAACATATCATGTGAATGTCTATTATACGCTGACGACCTGAAAATATTTAAAACAATAAACTCTTTCGAAGACTGTAATCTTTTACAGAAAGACTTAACTGCTGTTTCTCACTGGTGCAGAAATAATCTAATGTACCTTAATATAGACAAGTGTTCCGTTATTACGTTCACTAACAAGCGTAATGGGATCGTTAATGAGTACAGCATCAACGGCCAGACCCTTGAGAGGTCACATGTTGTCAAAGATCTCGGAATCCTTTTTGATGATAAGCTGACATTTCGCGAACACTACCACCACATAGTGAAAAAAGCGAATCAACTTCTGGGGTTTATTTTTAGATCTACTAAAGACTTCAAGGGCACTCATTCTTTTCTTTACCTTTTCACTACACTCGTCAGAAGCGTTTTGGAATACGGTAGTCCAATATGGTCTCCGCACTACAAAGTTCATATTGATAATATAGAGAGAGTGCAGCGCAAATGCCTACGGATTTTAAGCTACCGCCAACAGTCGAGGCGTAAAACTCCTGATTATGAAGCTCGTCTCATTAATTTTAATGTACAAAAATTGGAAACACGTCGAAGATATTTTGATTTCGTTTACTTTTATAAAATACTTCACTCCATATTAGACGTTCCTACCTTGCTCGCTGAAATAACTTTTAATATCAAATATAGTGCTCGTAGAGCAAATCAAATAGCACTTTTTACTTTACAAGTGTATCAGAATAATACCTCCTTTTACAACCCCCTGGTTAGGATGGCTCGTCAGTGCAATGAAATAGCCAAGGGTAACCAAACCTTTGACGTTTTTCTACCTAAACTAACTCTTTATATTAATTTGATTAAAAGCATACTGTATCACAAGCCGACAGTCTAATCCCAGCGCTTGGACTCTCGGTCTCCTTATATTTTAACCCTATTATATTCTTATTTAGTGTTGTTCATTGTACCTATTATTTAGATTACTGTTCTTGTTAAACCTTAAATTGTGTAGACATATTTAACTCCCTTGTAATTTTTCATGTACACACATTTTTGTGGAATGCAACCTAGTTTATAAATGATTTTTTTTTGTATAATTTGTTTAGTAATAGTTGTAATCTGTTGTGTGTGATAATAAAAAAAAAAAAAAAAAAAAAAAAAAAAAAAAAAATCTACTGATATCAATTGCTTGTCCCGGCATCAGTTATTAGCAGCAGCAGAACTTAGAGCCAAGGTATCTGTAGAGGGACGGATAGAGGAAATACATCAGCAAGAATCCCAAGAGGAACAGCCCACTTCAAGCACTTCACAAAACCCACCCGCTGAAAAACAAAGTAAGCGTACGGTTTCGAGAAAATGGCGAAATATGGATATCCCACAAAAAGCAGAAAAAGAATGGACACCTCCAAATTTCTTGCAAGATTTTCATAATCCACTAGATTTTTTTGAGTTGTTTTATGATGAAGATGTAATCGAACTATTACGGTCACAGACAGAACAAAATGCAAAGCAGAAAGGACACGTCAACTTCAAAGTTATTTCTGACGAAATCAAGCGATTCATAGGTATCCTATTATTGTCTGGCTACAATGGTGTTGCTCGATACAAATGTATTGGGAGCAAAGCATTGACTGTCATCATCCTGGTGTAGCAGCTTGTATGTCAAGAAATAGGTTTGAAGAACTACTGCGATTTTATCACGCATGCGACAACACTAACCTACAGCCAGGAGACAAATTTTGTAAGGTGCGTCCTTTGTGGGATCTTCTCAATCGAAGATGGCTCAAATATTTTCCAAGCGACAGAAATTTGAGTATAGACGAGTCGATGGTCCCATATTTTGGAAAACATCCCACTAAACAACATATTCATGGTAAGCCTATAAGATTCGGCTACAAAGTATTGGCTATTTGTACTCGATTGGGTTACCTAATTTATGGAGAACCATATCAAGGAGCCAGCACCGGAAACACACATCCATCCTTTGGAGTCGGCGGATCTGTAGTTCTTGATCTGTAATTACAGTTTCTATATGGACAATTTTTTTACCTCAATACCTTTGTTGGCGGAAATAAAATCATTAGGACACAACGCCACTGGAACCATCCGGGGAAATAGAGTAGAAAATGCTCCGCTAAAAGATTCAAAAGACATGAAAAAAATGAAAAGAGGTTCATACAATCAAACCACAGATGTGTCATCAGATATTACGTTAGTAAGATACAACAATAACAATATCGTAACAATTGCGTCAACTGAGTGTGGAGTGGGACCAGTAGGCAAAGTAAAAAGATGGTGCGATAAACAGAAGAAAGAAGTGGACCAGCCACGCTGTTTCATAAATTATAACAAGTATATGGGAGGTGTCGATCGATTAGATCAAAATGTTGGCTATTATAGAATTGGCATAAGGTTGAAGAGATGGTACTGGCAATTACTCATGTTTCCTCTCAACGTAAGTATAAATAATGCTTACCAGCTATACAGGATGTCGCCTAGTGCTAAGGAAAAAGATTCCCATGACCTATTGTCCTTCACCAGGTATGTGGTGCAGTCGTACTTTATGACAAAATCTGTGACGAATGGCAGCACATCATCCAATGGCATGATAACAAAAGCGAAGTATGTACCCAAATCTTCATTAGCTGTCATAAAACGGGTCCCTTCAAGCATTCGATTAGATCGAAAGGACCACTACATGGTGGATAACAGCAAGCAGAGCCGATGTGGATTATTTCATAAAAATACTATGAAAAAATGTGGCAAATGTGCGGTTGCTTTGCATGCTAAATGCTCGGAAGTATTCCATAAGATCCCGTAATATTAAAACATTTAAAATATTTTTTTAATAAATTTATCTAAACTACTACTTATCAAGCTTTTATTTGGTCTTCTTTACTTTCTATCTACAAAGAAAATACATCAGAACATGTTCCCAATGTTCCATTAATGGATCGGTATTGTAATTCAAAAGGTCAATGACCGATATTTTTTTTAATTGTTTGAATATTATGTTACTTTGCCTTATAGCATAATCATATGTAAAAATTAAAAAAATCGGATAAGAGTTTATAGTGTTGGGAAGATATGGGTTAATTCAACAGCGGCAAAACAAACGAATTGTCCTAAATGGAATGTTTACCTTTTGGCCAGGGTTCCCCAAAATTATTTCAATGGCATATGCTTGACCTGCTTCTCCAAAAAGATTGTATTCTTCCGCAGAACATTCATCATTAAACAGAAATGTAATCAAAAATAAGTGGGTGATATAAATTCTTGATACCATAATCATTTTTAATAAAATCTTATAACCCTAAACTGTCATTTTTTTACAAATACAATACACAAACTATATAGAAACACTACAATATTATCAATTATCATAGATTACCATCAATATTATGATTTTGCATGCATATATCAATATTATGATTTTTTTTATAACTAGCTTTACGGCTCTGGATTCTAGTCTTTCTGAGCCTGAAGTTACAATGTATAATTATCCTTCATAGTACACTGCTTCACAATATATTGATGCGTCACATTGTGCAGCCCTTGGGAGATTTTCACAGCAACTGGAGCCAGCGGACAGCTGTCAGCTGGCCATGGTATCTCAAGGCGCCTAAGCAGACAGACACCTTATCTTGAGAATCACATCACCATCAGAGCACTTGTTTCACCGTTTCCACTAATAGTTCACATGCGCAGACATTTAATACACAAAATTACAATACTTTTACATATCAAAATCTACTTCAAACCATTATTTAAACAATAATACAGGAGCAGCAATCCGTCGCCGGTCAAGTTCCCGCCAAAACTCATCAATATTATGATAACGTAGTATAAAAAAGTGTAAAGTAAGTAAAGTGGATATTTTGAAAATTTGAAATTTTAGGGATTGACAACCTTTTCTTAACTTGTACATACTATATACTTGTACTCTTTTTACTTTGTGGGTTTTCAATCATGTTGTGGAAAATAGTCTAATAAGTAACAAATAATAGCACTCATTGCGTACGCTCACAAACTCTAGTTTTTTTTTATATGATAAGGGTGACAAACGAGCACACAGTCCACCTGATGGTAAGTGGTTGCTACGGCCCATAGACATCTACATCTATCCTCTATTACAAATCAAAAAATAGATGCGTTGTCACTCGTGAGGACTAAGATGGAATGCCTCATTTCCAGTAAAAAGGGCCTCCGGCCACCTGCACTCACCAAGCGAAACGCAGAGGTAAACCTCTACTTTACGCTGGTTTTCTGTGAGGTCGTGGTACCACCCCGGTTCGAGCCGGCCCATCCGTGCGACAGCAAAAGCTGCCGCGTGGCTCTACCACTGTTAGTTGTAAATAAATTACTGGAAAACAAGTGTCGTTTTAAAAAAAACAATGCGTTTGTCTTATTGTTTAATTTTGCTTAAAATGGTTGAACTGCCGTCGTATTACTATCATATGGCCGAATAGACCTACGAAGTACCATGTGATCTTGTGATACGGTATAAGGTTTATTTTTGCTTGAAACAGTTTGAAACCGTTCATGCATAAAAAAAAGGTCGCTAATAAATAATATTTTGTCAATCCGCCGCCGTACAGCGTCGGCGTTTGTTTCTTTTTGAAAACACTTGTTTTGCTATTCTTACTAATTAGACGTTTTCAAATCGACTTTACTTTTACATTTGTATAAGATTAAATAATATTTAACATTTGTAAATGTGATATACCTTAAATGAATGATATACCTTATTTTGTTTGATATTTACAAATGTTATTATTAGGTGAAAAGTTAATTTAATAAAAACCAAGGTTTCCAGGGTGATTTAGCTGTACCTACTTATATAATGATTTTTTTATAACAAGGAAAAATAGTACAAAAGGTTTGTAACCTCTTCATAAAAAAAAGTCACTTTCTCTCAATTTCAAAGAAAACGCGTAAAAAAACACGTAGTTATCCACTAAAAACAAGTATCCTTCCATTTGTAACTTATGTTTGATGTCAAATAAACTTAATTAGGTCTGATGAAATGATTTAGGGAGAAATAATCGAGCTGTTCCTTATAACCCCTTATAGTGCGATGCACTCCAGCAACGTATGAGAGTCTGCGAATGAACTTCTTTTGACCATTTTCCAATCGTTGAATATTGTTTTGATAAGTGGGATACCATACATTACAACAATATTCTACGTAACAGCGAACCAATGAAAAATAAAGAGTCTTTAATGCAATGACTGATTTAAATTCTTTGGTGTTTCGCAATATAAATGAGATCATCCTCAGGCTTTTATTTACAACTGCATCAATATGTTCTCCAAAATTCATTTTTGAATCGATAAGGACACCCAGATCACGAACCACGTCGACCTTTTTAAGTGGTTGTTTTGCAATTTATAGCTAGTTTGAAATTTATGGTATTTTCGGGAGAATTTTAATATGAAAACCTTTGTTGATATTCAGCTCCATTCTATTATGTTGGCACCAAGCGTAAAATTTGTCGATATCATCTTGTAAAGCTCTTTGCTCTTGCTCACTTTTGACAATCTTTGATATTTTTAGGTCGTCTGTATAAAAAAATATCAAAATATATTGAAAAATATCCTTCAGAAAAAGACTTACTGTATATGATATATAAGGGTTTAGAGAACTGATTTGCACAATTTTTGAAGAATATAGGAAGTATACTATCACTGCCTAATCTTTTTAACGTCCAGGTTTTTTAAAGTTTTCTTATTTTTTTCTTGTGATATGTATATATATTATTTATTGACTGAGTGCAGGATGGTATTGTGCTATTAAATTGATGTGAATTTGCAGGAAGAGTGTAGTCACTAGCAAATTTTTTAGCAAATAAGTTTGCAATACTGGCTCCATCATTTACTTTAATATCGTCGAGTTTCATATTTTTTGGTATATTATTGGAGTTTTGTCGTTTTAGTTTTAGGTAAGACTAGAACACTTTTTGATTCTTTTATGATTATCCTGAATATCATTAATATATTTGTTTTACAGTTTTTTTTATAAGCATATTAGTTCGTTTTTTTAATATTTTTAAATTTTTTGCATTTTTGTCGACACTTTTCCTTCTCCTTTACATTTTTATAAGATTGATACTGAACCAAGGTAGGTACTTATGTTTTTGTGAATGTAGTAACGGTATTGTGTCCTTTATTATTTTGTTAGTAATTTCATATAGCTTATTTACTGATTCGTCAGTGGTAGAGCATATATTCAGTTCATCGTCCCAATTAATAGAATTCAAGCTTTTTCTAACATCATTATAATCTGCTTTGTAGAATTTATATACACGCTTGTCTTTATACTTGAGAGGAGGATGTTTCTTAAATGGAATATCGATCTCCAATGGTGGATGATACCCATCTACAACTGAGAGGGCGTCGTTCGACTTTGATACATGAATAGGCAACTTGATGTTTGACAAGACTAAATCTAAAATCTTATGTTGTTTATTGTTGATGAGATTATATTGTTGTAAATCATTTAATGACATGAAGTCCACGAACATTTGACTTAATGTCCCCTTAAAATTACTCGGGATTATATTATCTGTGGATTCTTTTGCCCATTCTAAGTTACTTAAATAAAAGTCGCCGACTAAAAGTTCTGGTTCTGTCACAATGTTAATGACATTGCTTACTTTCTCCGTGAACTGAAGAAGATGATCTCTGCAAACGAGTGGTGGCATATAACAAACGCAAATATGTAATTTTCGAGAACGATTAACGTTTTTCTTCAAAAGAATAATTTCTGTACGAACATATTGATTTGTCTACTGCCGCAAGTACACCGCCTCCATCTTTTCCGCTGTAAAAAATGTTTGAGAACCTATCTCTTTTATATATTTGGTATCTACTGTCGAATAACTCCGTACCTATCTAATATGTGATCATTAAGCCATGTTTCGGTGAGTATAATCACTTGAAAGTTACTAGAAAGAATGTTATTATTAATTTCATCTAGCTTTGTTCTCATTCCTCTAATATTCTGATAATAAATATTAAGATTACTAAAACAGGTTAAAACACACATAACGAACTATAAATATACAATGTTAACAAAATATTAAAAACAGGAAAGAAATAAATTACTTTTACAAATCCTAAAACAAAAAAAGAATTGTATTATAAACCTATGTTATCTTATTCAGGTTATCTATATGTGCGATAACAATAGCTGGTGTGTCTACGTCCTTCCTCACAAATATTCTTCCATTACGGCCCCAGACAAACTTATATTTCTTCTCTTTAGCCTTGAGTCTGACGGTGGCATGCAGTTGTTTATTCACTTTTGTAAGGTGCTCGCTGACATATACCGGTGTCACATTGTCACCATAGCCAAGCAATTTAGTATTTAACTTTTCTTTTGGTTTCGACTTGTTGTATCTGTATACGGCAGCAAGCAGGTTGTCTCTTTTAATTTTGTTTGATAATTTAAATTTAATTAAATGACAGCTCTTGGTTTATTTGACGTAGGCTTCATCATCTGAACTCTGGTGCAGGATAAAATATCATTTTCCGATAGAGGGCATGATACAACATTGCCTAATTGTATAACGGTTTTGAATAGATTCTCGCTTCTATATTCGGGCAAACTGTTAATTTCGATGTTAGTTTGGCGACCTTCTTGCTCGAGTTGCGACAATCTTGTCTCCACGTCTTTAAGTTTGTCCTTAAGAAGAATATTATTACCTCGAAGTTGTTTATTTTCTTCTGCGTATGACTTTACGGTATTTGCCAGTTCTTCATATTGACCGCAGGTAAATTTTATGGTTTCTTCAAATGATGCGAGTTGTTGTTTCAAGTGTGAAAAATCCTGGTCCATTTTCTCTTGAAAGGCTGCCCGAAGTTCACTGCGAATCAAATTCCGTAATTCTGAGTGGTGAGCGTGGATTACTTTACGTATAGCATTTTGCAATTCCGAACGAGGAATATAATCCTCCCTTATAGACTCCGTAAGCTCCTCCGTAGATCGCGGGCGCCCGTGTGTAATATTACAGCAATCCTCTGTGATAGCGTCATTTGCTTGTGCTATGTTAGATTTAGCAGGCGTATTGTCGTTTGCCTTCTTTTTTGGAGTGTTATGTACTGAACTACGCACAGGACATTTCTAATTTTGTTGCTTTTTATGATTACTGGTATTTAAATTCACACACAAGTAATAAAAATTTTTACGACAATTTGTCAATGAACATGTTATTTTGTCAGGAGATTTAAGAAGTTTTTTACAACCGCTGCAATTAACATTACTCATTTTTGTTATATTTTATGACAAGTTATTCGTACTGACATTCTTTGTAGTCAGGCTGAGACGTAGACACCTGTTTGTCACATCACTGTTTTGCCACACATATTGTGCCAATTTCAATGTCACTTAACAAACGATACTTTTACTAAGCAAGGATACGAATTTTATGACATAATCATAACTAGAATAATTATTTGCGATTAATAATTACGGAGCACGTCACGAAGTGCGCAATAACGCGGGTAGTTTTTTTCTGATGATGATGATGGTGATATCAAAATTAAATTTACACAAGTCCATTAAATTTTTCCTATTTATATTAACAATATGTCAAAAAAGAAATTCCGGGGAAACTGTCTATGGCAGTAAATATTTTTCTCCAAAGATTTTGTTTTCAGTTTATCGGTAAAGTCACCTGATTTTATACATTTGAATTAAAATTCAACAAAAGGCAGGTAGGTTCAGCTTATACCCAGAAACATGTTATGTGAATATTTTTTAATTATTTTAGACTATCGTGGTAAAAATTCAGTTCATTTTTAAGTTATTCAATTGCGTGCACTAAACTATTTTTTAAATCTTTTTTCCGCTTCCTTAACAATCATTTTTCGATAGTCCTTGTAAGCAAAATGTACATCACTAGCTAACGCACCCAATGACAAATCAAAATTAGTTACGCGTTTTTGAGCCGTCGGGTCGTCTATACGCCAGTATATTCTAAGTCTATGGATCCTATATGACTCATATATTTATACGTATTTTATGTATGTTTATATATATATATATATATATATTTACGTATATATATAGTTGCGTGTTTTTATGACGCCTGCTTAAGTTTCCCTGCATAGCTGTTGGTGAACTTATAGAAAGTGCCTAAAGGCCATAAGTACACATTTTATACACCCTGCTGGCTCAAGTTGCAGTCAAAATCTTCCAAAAACTACGCAATGTGTCGTATTTACATATTGTGAAGCAGTGTACTTAGGATTTTAATCACTTCATACTGAGAGGTTTAAAGAGCAAAGAGAGACAAAGATGTTAATAAAAAAGATAATAATAATTTGATCAGGGTTCCCAGCCTGAGGGTTTTCCCCCTACATTAGGGGGTAAATATGTAGGAGGGGATTTTTTTAGGGGCTTTATATTTTTAGGAGTCTTTTCAGAGACTTATGTTTTTCTTCCATTTTAGCTAATTTTTATTTAAAGTCCGGTCGCCCAACACGATGAATTTGGTTCAATATCCCGTCATCACTTATCTTACTCACTCGCGCGTAAATATATTACCGTTGCGCTCGCACATATACAGTGACCGCAATCATCAGCAATTGCAAAACTTTTGACCATAACAAGGATTGTTCTTGTGCACGTGTTCTTTGGTTTGTTTTAACATTGTTATTTTTTTTTAAACTAAACTTTTAGCGACATTCTGTATTGGAATACGCTGTTGATAACTCAGTTTTTGGTTAAATCGTTTTTGAGGTTAAGTCTAAAGTGTGTCTTTCATCGTGTCGGAATACTCAATTAATTAAATAAGTAAGTTGATAACTAGCGACTAATAATTGTAATAGGCGATACTTTGACATTCTCGTACACCTAAACAAATTGTATATCAATTGTGTATATCAATACTAGCTGTTCCCCACGACTTCATCCGCGTGCAATCGCAATCAAAGCTATCTGTCAGTGAAAGTCCCGCCAAAATCGGTTCAGCCGCTTCGGAGATTAGCCGAAAAAAACAGTCAGACAGACCGACAAAAATTTAAAAAAATGTTTTTTGTTATGAATACCGTGTATACTTTCATATGCATTTAGTAAAAAGCTGATATTTTGACATTAAAAACAGACACTTCAATTTAATTTATTTGTATAGATTTATTTTAAAGCGCAAAATAATTATTGTTTGATTTTCTTCTAAATTCTAAATAAGTACACGTTTAAATAAAGGGAATCAACTCGTCAGTAATGTAAAATAAGTAAGTTATCGGAGTCAGTCCAAGGAAGAGGAATAAACGTATTCTTTTACAGTGAGGTAAGCTCCTAAATAATCACGGATGTCGTAGGTCGACTGCCCCTAGTCACATTTTTGAAGTAGGTTTCACTTTCGCGTTCCCGAAGCAATTAAATCTCTTATTCCCGTCTTAAGCATTTATACACAATAAAAGGAATGTATGAAATTCTAGGTCAACAGTGTTTTTGTTTGTAGCATAAGGTTGCGTTTTGCTTGCATCACTGGTTTGAGTGTTGCCTATTTTATGCCTACACATTTTATTAGCTTGACAGAGGCCATCTTCGGGAATATTCTCTTGCAACGACATGCACTATGTAACTAGCTGTCGTAACAACATAATTTTTTTATTATCATTCTCTCTTTATTACTTAGCAATATATTACAGATTTGTACTTTATGTTTTTAACAACTGACAGTTGATGTTGACACTGACAGGTGGCCGGACTTGAGAAGTTTACAATGGGTTTGTATATTCAGCATTAATTATCTATTGACATGCTACCAAGTGTTATATAGATCTGATTCACATCGCAACGAAATACCGCATTATTTATAACATTTAAACCATTAACTAAATTGTATTTTTCTTTAATATGTAAATATATGATTTTAATATATCGGAACCATCAGAAGAAAAGAAAATAATATTAGAAATATGAAGTTATAACGTCGATATAAGGACTTTTATAATATATATATATATATATATATATATATATATATATATATATATATATATATATATATATATATATATATATATCTTTATATATAAAAAGTACGTGTCACGTTGTTTGTCCGCGATGGACTCCTAAACTACTGAACTGATTTCAATGAAATTTTTGGTCAATGTGCAGTTTGGTCCAACTTAAAAGATAGGATAGCTTACATCTCCATTTATAGTCGCAATACAATATTATTTTATTGAAAATTATTTGTCTATTATTTGACAGTCACAATTATCTGTTAGCTCCAAACGATTCTGTCAGATGACGATATCTGTTGACTGGATTGAGTAAATATTTAATAGATGGCGCTATGTTAAATATACAAACGTTTAATATAAGCTACAATTTAATAGTATAACCACCACGTGTTGCTGTAAGTATTCAACAGATAGAAACGATTCCAAAAAAATTTTGTAGACTGTGTACAGTTTGGTCTAACTTGAGAGATAGAATAGTTTTTATCCCGATAAGTGACCCTCAATTTTTTTATTGCTAATTTAAGGAGTTTTTTTGGGAAAGCAAATGGTCGTTCGGAAAGGGCAGAACAACGTCTGCCTGGTCAGCTAGTATATATATATATATATATATATATATATATATATATATATATATATATATATATATATATACCAAGTATACCTTTGATCATGGGTCACAAATAAATTTGATCCTGATGAATAAAAAAATCATATTTTTACAACGTTTTATTAGCTTTATTCACGCGCCATCATGTTAGTACAGCTAAATGAAACGATAATTTCATAAAAAAACATGAAAATACTGAAACATAAAACCAGCAGTGAAAACTGAATTGATATCACCTGACTAATGGAGGTTAATGTACGAGCGAACGGTGAAAAAAGAACGCTGGCCTTGAACTTGGGCACTGAGCGATTTATCACATATTGGTACGAAGGGGGCGCGACGGCGGAACAATCTGCCAGTATTACTGTGCCTGCATGCTATTGGTTCCCGCGCTTTGTTCGCTCCAAAAATACAGTCGCGTACACAGCTTACTTTGCGACTCGCGACGATGTTTTAAAAAGGAAGGAAAGAAAAATTATTTATATCTATTGTTTTATGACTAAACTAGTGAACGAAAAGGTAAATATGATAGGAGAAGGTGAATGGGGAAAATTGTGCAGTAAATTTAAAAGTGTTGAGGAAGAATACCGAAAAACTTACCATGTGATAGACCTGATGACGGAAGCTCAAGCGAAGATGAAAGTGATGATGAAGTAGCATCCAGTAACACCAACACACCTTCAACATCTGGCTTCCATGTGACCCAAGACGACATAATGGACGGCGTGTCACCCTTACCTTAAGTTTTCTTGTTACAAACTACTTTATATTTTACGATAGAAATAACAAATAATGCTCAAGTAAACATTATCCATTTTTAATTCCAAGTAAGGCACCTATTATGATTCTACAATAAAACAATTAATTACTTACTATAAAAATATAAAACAATATCCCAATACCATGTAGTACTTTAGAACGCGACTGTAACCTCCCTCCACTCGACCTGTATCTAGCTGCGAAACAATGTAACCCGCCCGGCTCGTGTCGCATCACGCTGTGACGCAGTAGGTTTCAGTTTTGTCGATTTGTTTATTAAATTGTAATTACGTGTTGGTATTATTCTTGTTCGTTTTTTGTTTTAATAATGTTTAACGCGTACGTTTATAGTGATTGTGAATACGACAACATGTTATGTATCCGAACCTAGGTACACGAAATATCGCTAAATAAATTGTTAAGACGTCGGGATGGAACAAGTGTGTCATACTGTGCAGTGCACAAAGTGTTGAAGCGTAACCGAATGCGCCTATACAAATTGCACAAAGTGCAAGCTTTAGTTCCCGGCGATCACGACCTCCGACGAGTTTTCTGCCGTTGGTTATTATACTAGCAACAACGTGTGGCTGGTTCCATTGAGTACATTATCTGGACGGATGAGTCGACATTTACCAGAAACGGCCTGTGGAACCGAAGAAATACACACGTGTATTCAGAGTTTAACCCGCACGCTGTTCGACAAACCGGGCACCAAACCCGATGGTCGGTTAACGTATGGGCAGGTTTATTTAAGGATCGCATACTGGGACCAGTGTTTCTGCCACAGCGACTGAACCGACAGCGATACCTAAACTTTATAAATGAACAGTTGACAGACATTTTAGACGACCTATCGTTGGCTGAATATCGCCGCACATGGTTTCAGTATGATGGTGCCCCTCCACATGTCGTGAGGTTCGTCCGTGAGCGCCTCAATGAGCTATTTGATGATCGCTGGATTTGGCGGACTAGGACCACACGCTTGGCCACCTCGCGCACCAGATCTGACCCCGTTAGACTTCTTTCTGTGGGGTATGTGAAAGAAAGGGTTTTTAATCGTGAGTGTGACAGTGCTGACGAAACTACAAAAGGATCGTGGATGTTTTCGACAAACTACGTACGGACCCTGTCGAAGACCACACGATGATGCCCCACCTCCATGAGGAGACGCAACACCGAGCCCAAATCTGCCTTGAAATGAATGGAGCACAATTTGAGCCGCATCTCATAAGATCACGGAGGATTTAGAGCGGTAAGCTGTTTCATAACTATTTTTTTTAAATAACTTAGTACTGAACTAATCTGAATACACACATAACTGAATACATGAGAATAATAAACATACCTACACGATGAATAAAAACGCATGACTCTAACCTTGGTTACATTTAATTTATGTATTTTTTCATTAGCGGGAAATCGATTCAGTTATTTGGATTATTTAACCTGTAAATTCGGATTAAAATGGCTACGTGTAGACAAGTACAGTGGCAAAATAGTAGGTTAAGTAGATAAGTTAGGTATTTAGACAAGTGTTGTAAATTATTAGGTATTGTGGTATTGCCCGCTAGTTGCGAACCGCGCGAATTTGCGTTCGCGCGTACATTGACTTTTAATCAGCTGATATGAATTCAGTTATTCCACTGCTGGTTTTAGGTTTCAGTATTTTCATGATTTTTTTTATGAAATTATCGTTTCATTTAGCTGTACTAACATAATGGCGCGTGAATAAAGCTAATAAAATGTTGTAAAAAGATGATTTTTTTTTCATCAGGATCGAATTTATTTGTGACCCATGATCAAAGGTATACTTGGTGCTGTCGCCTGTCTTAGTTTTCGGGAGCGTTCCAAAAATACCCTGTATATATATGTATATATATATATATATATATATATATATATATATATATATATATATATATATTATAACATAACAAAACATTGTACTTATTTTTAGGGAATTTCCAAGGAAATAAGGAGATTTTAGGGGTTTTTGACATAACCTTGGCCATAGACTTAGGATATACTGGCGTAACCTTGGCCTAAAGGTATGGAGTGTAGAGTAGAAGGAGAACCATCTTATAAGGTGCGAAAGTTGGAAAAGTGTCCCATTATATACTGAAAATAGAGGTTCCAAAACCTACTACAATAGCGCTGGCGTCTGAAAAACTACGATATGAATATAGCTTTTGTAGACGAAGTGAAGTCAGCTGAATTCAAATATTTGAAAAATTTCATGACTAGAGTACTTAGTAAACTGCCAGTATACAAAACCTCAACTATTTACTTAGTACAAAACCAAGCGGATTGGTCAGTCCTTGTTTATTTCTCCATCTTATTCTAATTAATTTTGGCGCTTTTTTTTTAATTTATCCTATGCTACTGCAGCGCCAACCTTATTGGACGCATTTTTAGGGACACTTTTCATATAAGGAGATGGTCCTCCTTCTACTCTACACTCCATACCTAAAGGTCTAGATACCAGGGCATAAACTCCAAAAAAAATGACCGTTAACCGTTTTCGCGTTTTCGTTTTGACTTTTGGTATCACTGGCACTGTTTTGTTATTGTTTCTGTTGTTTTTCGTTAGTTTTTGTAGTTTAATACTTTGCAGATATAAAGTTAAAAGAATGAGTTTGTGGGTTGACAAACACCGACCTAAAGATTTGATGAAATTAGATTTTCACAAGGATCAAGCCCTTAGGTTAAAAAATCTTGTTCAACAAAGTGACTTTCCGCATCTTCTTGTTTATGGGCCTTCGGGTGCCGGTAAAAAAACTAGAATTATGTGTTTATTAAGAGAACTTTACGGCTCTGGGGCCGAACGTTTGAGACAGGAAACAATGCATTTTACCACTCCGTCAAATAAGAAAATAGAAATTATGACTGTGAGCAGTAACTATCACATTGAGGTTAATCCGACTGATGTTGGAATTCACGATCGAGTTGTTATAATGGATTTAGTAAAAAATGTTGCCCAGACCCATCAAATTGACTCTTCAGGACAACGTGAGTTCAAAGTTGTAATACTTAATGAAGTCGATGATTTAACTAAAGATGCTCAGCATGCTTTACGTCGCACCATGGAGAAGTATGTTGCTACTTGCCGCCTAATCCTTATCGCCAATTCTATATCACGGGTTATTCCTGCCATAAGATCCCGTTGTTTAACAATAAGAGTTCCTGCTCCTACAGAAAATGAAATTGCTACAGTATTACATGCAGTTTGTAAAAAAGAAGGTTTAAGTCTTCCATCTGAACTAGCCATGCGTATTGCCAAATGTGCTGATAGAAATTTACGGAGGGCTTTACTGATGTGTGAAGCTTGTAAGGTACAGAAATATCCCTTTACTTCTGATCAGAAAGTTCCTGAACCTGATTGGCAGCAATTTATTAGAGAGATTGCATCTATGATTTTAACAGAACAATCCCCAAAGAAACTAGGTGAAGTTCGACAAAAGTTGTACGAGTTAATAATACATGGTATCCCTCCAGATATGATTTTTTCTGGACTTTTGTGTGAATTAGTTCGTAATTGTGACATGACAATGAAATGTCAGGTAGCAAATCATGCAGCTGAGTATGAGCACAGAATGAGACTTGGCAATAAACCTATATTTCACCTTGAGGCCTTTGTTGCTAAATTTATGGCAATTTACAAAAAGTTTGTTGAGGAATCTCTAGGTGATGCTTTCTGAAATGTTTTGTTATATGGACTGATTAATAATTTAATAAGTACAATTTATTTAAGAGATTATAAGGTTGGTGTTATTGAAATAAAACAAAATCAAAAGACATAGACATTTTTATTAACTTTATGACAATCTTTCAATGGTGTCAATTTGTTTTTATCATAAACAGCATTATGACATTAAAAAATAAAATTCACAATGCTAATTTTTAAATTTTAGATAAATTATTATTAGTTTAATTACAGCCTATTCATACTTATAATAATGTTTTACTGGTACTCGACTAGCAAACAATCTAAAGTTATCTACTACTGAATTCATCAAAGCAATCACAACTTCATTGGATAAATGATCTAATATAGATTGTCTTGATTGTAGCACTTGTTCAATGATTCTTGCATTTTCACTATCTGAAATGTAAAAATAAAATTGTTATTGCCATCACCATTAAATGTGATTGTATCCAGTAGGACTTCTGCATTGCCAATTATGAAGGATAAGATGTAATACCTCAATCCAAGACAAAAACGTAGTTAATTATACTGGTTCTCTTTACCTTCAAATAAAAAGTCCTACAGGGTTTCTTATCCCAGGACAGAGGTTTTTTCCGAACCAGTAGTAAAACTTGAATGACTTTCAATAAGATATCTTGGAATCTATATTGGATATAAAAATGATTCCATTCTATTCTGTGCTTCAGATAGAATATAGCAGTACAGAATAGCAGGATAGAATGTAGCAGAATATAGTAGTGCACACACTGCTGTTTAGTAGCAGAAATAGTAATGAGGGTGGTTCCTATCCTAAAAGGGCTACCTAGGTGGAACAGGACTCCTACCACATGTTTTTTATAGAATAAGGGTGACAAACGAGCACATAGTCCACTTGATGGTGTGGATGCTATGGCTCATAGAAATCTACAACTATCCAACAATACTACAATTATCCTCAATTAAGAATCAAAATGCAGATGTGTTGTCTCACCCCTGAAGACTAAGATGGAATGCCTCATTTCCAGTGAAAATGGTCTCCGGTTTTCTACACTTACCATACAAAACACAACACAGCAGCATTAAGCTGCTATTTTACACTGGTATTCTGTGAGAGCATGGTCCTACCTAGGTTGAGCTGACCCGATTAGTGCTACAACCATAATATAGCTCCAGCGTGGCTCTACCACATGCAATACTAAATATATATATTTAACACATAGTAAATATATATGTTAATATGCATATGTTAGTACTTCCTGTGAAATTGTCTGCAAAATTAATTATAAGAAAATATGTACTATGATGCTATAAAGTTAGCTAGAGCTATAAATTTCACAGAACACGGGCAACCATGGTTCTATCGCCACCGGCACCAATGCAATTGTTAATTGCAATTTTAAGTGCTCATTTAACATATGCTCTGTGGTGAAGGAAGTTCCACATATTTCCTTACATATTACTTAAGACATATTTGCTTGCCATAAAACCCTCTAAGAAATGGGGGAGGCCTGTGCCCAGCAGTGGGACGTATACATGTAAATTTAACTTTAACATACTATATTTAAATGAATAATATTGAAAAATCAATTCAAGTGTAATTACCCAAATAAGAAAAGCTCAGTATCAGGATCCTTCAAAAGTATGTGTTAATTGATTGATTAAAATTATGCCTGATACTGCTGGATCAAGTTTATATATTATTTATTATTTTGTTATTATGTTATTTTTACACTTGTATCATTGAGGGTTAAATTATTTTACATTTTTGGAGTATTATGCACAAGTACTAACTATAAATAGCAACCTTATCTTTTAAAAGCAAAGGGTCCTGTAGTATATACATTGTTTATGTTACTCCTGGTTAAATTTAATATTATGATATATTATATGGGATATTATGATGAAGTTTCCTTGTCGTATTTCAACCCTGGCTGTATCTTAGAGTATTACACAAGCAAGGTATGCCTATGTATACTCTAAGGGCTGTACAGACAATAATAATAGAGCCTTTGAAGTGTAAGAGAATGTCAGATATGAGGGTCATTAAATTAATAAAACATTAATTTATTCTTTACAGTATTAGTATTGATTCTTTTAAAATATTCACTGTAGTCATGGTGAATACTTTGTAAATACTACAATACAATGAACCACTGAAAACCCCTATGACCGTTTTTCTTAAAACACCTCAGAAATTTTTAAATTATCAGCAGCTAGTGCATCTTTTTTGCTTTCAAACCTATTGTATCTCAATTTATCTTTGGATTTTGGATGCAAATAAAAATTACTTGGTCAGGGAATATGTCAGGTGATGTAGTATAGATATACTCGTATTTTTTGAGTTAAGAAAATCTGAGATTTCTGATTTGGTCGCTAGCTCGTTATCAAGCTGATAATACTAATAATAATTTAACGGTGGTAGAGCCACGCGGCAGTTTTTGCTGTTGCACGTATGGGCCGGCTCGAGCCAGGTTGGTACCACGACCTCACAGAATACCGGCGTGAAGTAGAAGCTCTGCTTCTGCGTTTCGTCTGGTGAGTGCAGGTGGCCGGAGGCCCAATCTCCCCCCCCCCCACCATCAACATGGTAGCGGAATTACACGAAAGACTACCCCAGGAGGGTACAAGCACCCCTGGAGAATCCCTCGCTGAGCATCCACGATCATGTTATTCCACTCCTGAACATGGGTGCTCAGGCTGCCCCGCGTAAATGGGGGGGGGGGGTAGGGGGTAAAATTCCGCACAAAAACATAACTGTTCGGGGCAAACTGAGCAACAATACCCAGGCGACCCCTGCCACGCTATCTGTGAATTTCTGCAACATCAGGGGACTTCACTCGAACCTAAACGCCGTTCATTACCATCTCGAGACGGCGAAGCCGGCCTTGCTGTTTCTGTCCGAGATGCAGATGTCCTCTCCGGCTCGGTCGTCGGGAAATACTTCGTATCTCTCCTGCCCGGGGTACAAATTGGACCACTCCTTTGTGCCTCGGGCTGGAGTTTGCGTGTATGTTAGAGAGGACATCTGTTCTCGACGTCTCGGCAGTCTTGAAGTTTCGGACCTGTCCATCCTTTGGCTACGCGTAGACAGCGACGGCCATCCGTGCGTCTACGGGTGCCTCTATAGGTCCCATAGTGGTAATGCCGAAACAGACCGACTCATCGACCACGTCCAAATGGCTATAGATTCCTTGCTACAACAGCGGACATCCGCAGAGATCATGATCCTTGGCAATTTTAACGCCCACCATGCCGAATGGCTCGGTTCACGTTTAACCGATCATGCGGGGAGATCTGTTTATGACTTTGCCTTGGTATATGGTCTGACACAACTGGTTACTTCGCCTACGCGGATTCCAGATGTGGAGGATCATACACCTTCCCTGTTGGACCTTCTGCTAACCTCTCATCCGGACGGATATCAGGTTTCCGTCGATGCCCCTCTCGGCTCTTCGGACCATTGTCTGATCCGGAGTGTGGTGCCACTCACGCTCCGGTCGCGGTTGCGTTCTGCAGGTTGCCGCCGTGTTTGGCATTACAGGTCGGCGGATTGGAACGGGATGCGGTCTTTCTTTGCTGGACAAAGTCTCGGACTGGGGGCGACTAAATCTAGTCCAGTTTAATCCTCAGAAGACACAAGTTTGCGCGTTTACCGCTAAAAAGAACCCCTTTGTCTTATCTTCTTAGTTTCAAGGCACTCCCCTTGTTGCCTCAGCCAGTATCGGAATCCTCGGCGTCGACATATCGAGTGATGTGCAGTTTCGTGGTCACTTGGAAGAGCCAGTATTTCATGCCGGCACACCACCTGCAACTTTACAAGGCGCAGGTTCGGCCTCACATGGAATATTGTTCCCATCTCTGGGCAGGGGCTCCCCAGTGCCAGCTCCTTCCACTTGACCGCATCCAGCGCAAAGCGGCTCGAATCGTCGACGACCGAGTCCTTTCCGATCGGCTCGATTCATTGGCACTGCGAAGAGATGTTGCATTTTCTTTCGCATCTACCACGGGGAGTGTTCTGAGGAATAGTTTGGATTAACCCCAGCCGCCAAATTTCACGAACGCACATCGCGGCAGAACTCCCGATACCATCCACACCATCTGAATGATTGGCGGTCCACCACTGTGCGATTTAGAAGATGTTTTCTTCCTCGCACGACTCGACGACGATCCTTTGTGGAATCGATTACCATCAGCGATTTTTCCGGACCGATACGACTTAGGGACCTTCAAGAAAAGGGCCTACTCCTTTTTAAAAGGCCGGCAACGCACCTGCAAATCCCCCGGTTCCCCTGGTGTTGCAGTTGTTCATGGGCGGCGGTAGTCACTTACCATCAGGTGAGACTCATGCTCGTTTGCCCCCTCTCCTATAAAATAAAAAAATACTTTTAGGGCACAAACTGTTACAATCCACTTTAAGTTACCCGTTTTTCGATCGTCTAGTATCACAATAGCAATATGACTGTCTGCAGACTCAAGCCGACAAAAATTTCGTAATGTGACGCATCAACATAATAAAGAATTTAATAAAATTACTATAAAGGATAAAATTCTTATCTGCCGACTTCAAAAAAGGAGACGGTACTCAATTCGACTGTATGTTTTTATTATGTGTTACCTCATAACTTTGTACTGGATGAACCGATTTCGATGATTCTTTTTTTATATGAAAGCTGATAGTTCTCGTGCGGTCCCCCCATATGAATTTGATCAAGGTCAGACCAATGGTTATTGAGTTATTCTTAAATAACTTATATTGAAGTCGGCTGTACAAAATTTTTAATTTTAAATTATTAATTATTAAGTGGCGAAGCTTGCGAAGTAACTTATTGATTTCACGATGTCTGTCCGTCTGTCCCACGATTATCTCGAGAACGGTTTCGATTTTTCAAATTCTGTTTTCAGCATTCGATTACTGATCACCCAGGCATCTGAACCTGATTGAAACTGAAACTCTGAACCTCCTATTTTGATTTTTTTCCCCGTTAGAAACCGCTACAAAGCTTATTGATAGCTTTGCTACTTTGCTATGCTGTTAGCTTGTTAGGTTTATTAATTATTACTTGTCAATGACAAAAGTACAACGTATGAATTCATTACCGAATTAATGTATGTTACATGCCGTTCCCGTCCTGCACAGTTCACCTCAAGTGAAGATCGGTGACATGACCGGCCACGTGAGAGAAAATAATAATTTCTTAGTACACTCAGCCTGCCACAGGCCCAAAATTGACCACAGCTCACCGATAAGCGCGCCTTGAATTTACTCGCAAACACCTTAATGGAGTGCTGAGCAATGGCGATTTGTCCTGT
The DNA here is from genome assembly GCA_033319125.1 of Parnassius glacialis. Taxonomy (NCBI): domain Eukaryota; kingdom Metazoa; phylum Arthropoda; class Insecta; order Lepidoptera; family Papilionidae; genus Parnassius; species Parnassius glacialis. The sequence goes on from JAVANC010000009.1 coordinate 17,165,133, forward strand.
TCACTGATGAGTGAAGTGTGTCTACATGGCAGTGACAGGAGAGCTCGGGTCTAAGGCGTCCAGACGCGTGGTTTGCGCAGTGCTGTTTTGCCGAGACTGGGCAGGCATTTCGTTGGAAGGAAAAACGTAGCCCGGTTTCGTCTGGTGGAGGCCGAAGAGGCGGTCTGACTGCTGCGCGATATGTGGAAAATATTTTTATGGACCATGTCTTAAGGCAAGACATGGTCCATGAAGGCTTCATCGAGGAGAGCTTCCTTTTAATGCATGATAATGCCCGGTGTCATACAGCACAAATAACTCGTCAGTTCGTGGATGAAGTTGGCATTCGGTCCATGAACTGGCCAGCACTAAGTCCTGATGTTAATCCCATTGAGCATCTATGGGATGAGCTCAAACGGAGGGTACGAGCCAGAAATTCGGCGCCTACAAGCATGGCAGAGCTGAAGATAGCACTGGAAGAGGAGTGGGAAAAGCTTCCTCAGGAACTTATTAAAATCTTATCAGGTCGATGAGCCACTCTAATACCTTTCTGCTCATCGGTGACTAGTGTCAGACCGAAAGTCAGTTTTTGGCCCGAACCGAAGGCTGACATGTGCTAAAAATTTCTCGAGATAACTATGCAAACTGTATTATTTTTATGTATATTATTTATTATATTATTACATAATGGTGATATTATTGCAATTGCTGTGTGGTGCCAGCGTTAGAGTATCTCATCAACCCGTGTCGTCCCGTGGTTTTTCTAAAAGGTGATAATGAGAAATCTCCTGACAAAAAGCGGCAACACTATAATCGTATTTTTTACGCCAGACGTAAAATATCCAGATCGGCGGCGGGCAGCAACGTCAAATGTAAATGTGCCTGGTACTGCGATCGTCTGTCTGCCAAGCGCACGATCAAGGCAAATCCTCCCTACAACTGCATTTTCCAGTTAATATTAGCAGGTAGTATTTAGTGATTCACTTAAATAAGCATTAGACTGACAACTATTATGACCTGTAAATATTTACAGTTAATATTAGTAGTATTTAGTCATTCACTTAAATATTAGATTGATAACTAATATGACCTATAAGTATTACTTGGTCTATGAACTAATAAATCCGCCACTTTTCGATCGGTTTTCAGAATATCTTAAATTTCTTGGAGCATTTTATTATAAAGAAAACGATAGTTAACCGTCAGATCATTTGACAAATAGACTTAGAAACGAAAGAAATATGTAAATAACTATAGTAAATTGTGCATCATTCTCATTTATTCCTAGAGAACTATAAGTGCTCTGCACACTGAAAGCGTGCTTTCTTGCGATACTACCAAACATTGGTTCAGGAGATTTAAGGATGGAAATTATGATTTGTCTGATGAGCCTCATCCAGGATGACTTGTTACAATAAACGTGAAAGAATAAAAAAAGACTCAAAGAAATGGACACCAAATTGACTTCATGTTGTCTGGCAGAGAAACTTCAGTGCTTTCTTGCTGCAATAGAAAAATATTTACATGCTTTAAGAAAGGCAAGGAAATATTTAGTTTAGCTGCCACATGATATGTGGGATGGTGGGTTATGTATGTAAATTTTTCGCGTAAGCCTCAGTAGTCGATATGAGTCGAAAATTTAAGGAGAGCGGCTCATCTGATGGTAAGTGACTACCGCCGCCCATGAACAACTGCAACACCAGGGGAACCACGGGAATTGCAGATTCGTTGCCGGCCTTTTAAAAAGGAGTAGGCTCTTTTCTTGATGGTCCCTAAGTCGTATCGGTCCGGAAAAATCGCTGATGGTAATCGATTCCACAAGGAAGTTGTGTGAGGAAGAAAACGTCTTCTAAATCGCAAAGTGGTGGACCGCCAATCATCCAGATGGTGTGAATGGTATCGAGAGTTCTGCCGCGATGTGCTTTCGTGAAATTACCGAAAAAGTAAAAGATTACCGAAAAATGAAAATATTATAAGTATAATTTCACTCGACAATACTCGAACCACATACAACACGAGGGACTCTTGGAAAAATTACCACACTTCCCAGATATTGTGCCCCCAGATGTCCCCATTATTCATATCAGAAATAAAAATGAGACCACCTTAAATTATGGCCTTACCATCGCATTTATCAACCTACAACATAACATAAAACCTACAAGGATGGCATAAAAACAGTTATGCCGTTTATCCGCCCGAAAACAGTCAACCTTGGGTGTTCATCTATCTACCACAGGCGGAGTGTAAATTAATTTTCTCGCCTTGCTGTGTACAGTGTGTTTATAGAAAAACTAGCTGTGCCCCGCGGTTTCACCCGCGTCATCACGTGTCCGAGGTGCGCGACATGACATGATACCTAGTTCAAGCATTTTTTAATTGCAATTAAATATTTTATTTGATAGCAATGTATGGAAAAATTGGCATAATTAATGGAGTACTTTTATCTGTCGGTATATATATGATGTAGAGCGAAGTTTTATATCTACTTTCCCTCCCCCTCCCGGTTGAACCCCCCCCCCCCCCCCCCCCCCTCACGTCACAGAAAGTGTCCCGAAGCGCGGTTTTTTCCAGTTTTAAAGAAAACCGTACACGATATATGAAAGTGTGTAGGCATGAAATGATTCTTGATAAATTTGCTATCAAACTCTTATACTTATTAATCAATAAAATTTTCAAAATACCATAGCAACGTGAAATAAAAGAGTTCAGAAATAAAGATGTAACTAATCATTGTCATAAAAGTCCTCAATTAGTTTTGAATTTATTTTAGCAATAATGATTGAACTAACCTCGCTCATAGAAGCTTTCAATACTGGCTTCTCACAGGTCTTACCGGGCGGCTAGGGTTTATGCGTTGTTCGCGCGCCCAGCCAAGTATATTGAATTATTTTAATTTAACATTATCTCTTAAACTATGTGTCCAAATAACATGGTATAAGGAACAAAGTTTATCTTCATAAAATTGTCTTGATGATGAAGTAACTTTCGTTGTAAGGATAAATAGGTCATGCATAATAATAACGCTTATATCACTTTTTAATTTTCAATATTTTTTTGTCACTAAATACCTAATTATGGCATATGTTAAAGAAATAATTAAATATTTTCAGTGGTAGAGCCACGCGGCAGCTTTTGCTGTCGCACGGATGGGCCGGCTCGAACCGGGGTGGTACCATGACCTCACAGAAAACCAGTGTGAAGTAGAGATTTACCTCTGCGTTTCACTTGGTGAGTGCAGGTGGCCGGAGGCCCTTTTTACTGGAAATGAGGCATTCCATCTTAGTCCTCACGGGTGACAACGCATCTACATTTTGATTTGTAATAGAGGATAGATGTAGATGTCTATGGGCCGCAGCAACCACTTACCATCAGGTGGACTGTGTGCTCCTTTGTCACCCTTTTCCTATAAAAAAAATAGACATATGGTATCACGGACTTTTTTTTAGACGGAGTAAAGATCTATATTTTTCTAGAACATTGTATTTACGTATCCCTAACCATAACACAAGCGTACGCGGATAAATCATTTCGGGAGCGCTTTTTCTTCTGACTTGCTTAACAAATATCCATATTTAAGGTTACCTGAGTGATGTAACTTAATGCTAGACAGGCTATACTATTCCACATGAATCTGGCTATAATATACAAAAATAATTTTTCAAATCGGACCGGTAGTTCCAGAGATTAGCGCGTTTAAACAAACAAAAAGGAAACAAACAAAATCTTCCGTTTTATTATATTATTAGTATAGATGATAGAAACTGGCCCAAGATACCTTATTAAATGTTTATTGTCACATCGCATGATATGTAATTAAACTGTTATAATACTATTTCAGATTTGACCTTTCAAACAAGAAGTACCAAGTAAAGGGTTTTTCAACAAGAACTTTGTTTTCTAAAACAAAATAAAACAAAGACTTTAGATGAAGATGATTCAAATTTTTATTGTATTACGAAGAGAAAAGTTTGGCAATTATGAATGAAAAATGATATCTGGCAAATGTCCACCACGACCACGCTGACAGATGTCGATTCTTACATCAAAGTTTTTAATCATTTTTTGGCAAAATGGCGGGTCTATTTCGTTAATCACGCCACGGATTTTGAGTTTTAAGGCCGCGACCGATTCGATTGGCTCCGTATAGACTCTGTCCTTAACATAGCCCCACAAGAAATAATCCAGTGGTGTTAAATCACACGATCTGGCTGGCCATTTAACAGCTGAATTTCGTGAAATTATGTGATCGGGAATTTGGTTTGCAATAAATTGATCGTTTCGTTGGCTGTGTGACATGTGGCACCGTCCTGTTGTAACCACATGTTTGTGATATCGATGTCATCAATAATAGGCCAAAATTGAGATGTTAACATCTCGCGATAGCGTGATCCATTGACCGTTACCGCATTTCCAGCCTCATCTTCGAAAAAAAACGGCCCAATCACGCCTCCAGACCACATAGCGCACCATACAGTGACACGTTGAGCATGCAAAGGCTTCTCAATAATCGCTTTAGGATTTTCAGAAGCCCAAATGCGGCAATTTTGCTTGTTGATGTACCCTGACAAGTGAAAATGGGCTTCGTCTGAAAAAATGATTTTTTCAGAAAAACCAGCGGGCTGTTCCTGAATGAATTGAGCGAATCTACGGCGATGTGAATAGTCGGTCAGCTTCAATTCCTGCACCAGTTGAACCTTGTAAGGCTTCAAAGCCAAATCCTTACGCAAAATTCGCCATGTGGTGGTTTTGGATAACCCCAATTGTTGAGAACGTCGAGGAATTGACAAATTTGGTCTTCTTCAACACTGTGGCTCACGGCTGCGATGTTTTCGGTTGAACGACCCGGTCGAACACGCGTTGGTGTTGGCGCATTTTGTACCGAGCCTGTCGATTCAAATTTAGCGACCAAATTCTTAATAGCGGTCTCAGAAGGACGATTATGTTGTCCGAAAATACGTGATATTTTGAATTTTACGAAACGTAACTTTAACAGAACCACCATTTTCATAGTGGATTTTAATTATTTTAATGCGATTTTCGAGCGAAATTGAATTCATTGTGGCAATTGCCAAAGCATCTACTACGAATAGGTCAAAAAACTAAATGTCAACACTGTCATGTTTTTGGTGTTGCCCCAATTGAAAAACAAAGTTCTTGTTGAAAAACCCGTTATTTTTATAGGTATTGTATTAATTAGCATATACTCGATGACAGGGACTGATGGCACTATCGACCATTCCGCAGTGTGAATGCTCCATGCAGGTTCGGTTCACACAGTGCTCAATGCGTAAATCGCTACTCTCTCTGGACGTCCATTGGTCGATTAGGACGGATGGAATCTGAAATCTGATGAAAAATGAAATTGTGCTGAAGACGTGTGCTCTAGAGTTGGCACTGGTTTTTATGCATTTTTTCCGATACTCTTACTGTTAGGCGTCGTTCCAAGTTTTCATGGAAGATGAGGCTGCTGATAATGATGATGGAGATGCTATTAACCTATAAATAGGTTAAACACTTCTTGTTTGAAAGGTCAAAGCTGTAATAGTTTCAATTGCTTAATTACCTATCATTCGATGTGACATTTACATAGGTAATTCTAGAGATATCTTATGATGACAGATATGTATACATCATCATTACAGCGCTTCACAAGTCCACTGCTGAACATATGCATCCATGGACTTCCTGCATTAAGAAATGTATTATTACAATTAACTTCAATTATATTTTTTAGCCGTGTAGTGGCGGTCAAGAATATCCACTACCCCATATCCTCCCGTGGGTGTCGTAAAAGGCGACAAAGGGAAACAGGCGGGAGATGGGCAGTAGCATCTTCCTGATAATAGCCGAAAGTACAATAAAAAAACTGCGGTTGCCAACCCGCTCGCCAAGCGCGGCAACTATGGCAAATACCCCCCAATGATGAAAACAACAAACAGACGGCCCCTAGTCCCCGGCGGCCCCGCTATTCCTGGCTACGGTGGCGACCATGGTAACGGCGGGGCAGGGGGTGCTAAGAATCTCCGGTGGAGGTTCGGTTGCCACCTACGACGACTCGACCTGGCAACGTACAACGCACGCACCCTGAGGACTGACGAGAAGATCGTGGAGCTGGAAGAAGAGATAGACAAGTTGCGCTGGCATATTATAGGATTATCCGAAGTCCGAAGAGAGGGGGAGGACACGGTAATCCTCGAATCCGGCAACTTGCTCTATCACCGGGAAGGCGACCATCTGTCCCAAGGAGGTTTCGGATTTATCGTCCACAAGTCTCTCGTTAACAACGTTGTAAAGATCGGGAGTGTGTCGACGAGGGTTGCGTACCTTATACTCAGAATTACCAAACGGTATTCGCTGAAGGTCATACAGGTTTACGCACCAACCTCGGCACACCCCGATGAGGAGGTGGAGGAAATGTATGAGGATATCTCTAGAGCCATGCATTCCTCCAAAACCCAATATACGGTGTTAATGGGAGACTTCAATGCAAAACTAGGCACAAGAGAGAACGGTGAGCTGAAAGTAGGGAAATTTGGAATAGGGCAACGGAACCCAAGGGGCCAGCAGCTGGCCGACTTCATGGAGAAAGAGGGACTCTTTATGATGAACTCTTTCTTCAAGAAGCGGCCCCACAGGAAGTGGACCTGGTCGAGCCCCGACGGTTCGACAAAAAATGAGATTGACTTCATTATGACGACCAGACGACAACTGTTCAGTGATGTCTCAGTGATCGCGAGGGTGAAAACCGGCAGCGATCACCGAATGGTTAGAGGCACACTGAACCTAAATGTTAAGTTGGAGAGGTCTCGTCTGATGAAGTCAACGCTCCGTCCCCCTCGTGCTCTAATCCAAAGTCCCGAAACCTTTCAGCTCGAGTTACAAAACCGTTTTCAGTGCCTAGAAGACTGCAATGAAGTGGACGATATGAATGACAAGCTCGTGGAAACTGTCCATGCGGTCGGAGCTAAGTTCTGCAAGACCCGCCGCAGAAGAACACAAAAACTCTCCGATCACACTCTTAATCTCATGGCTGTTAGACGGGAGATGAGGCTACATTCTTCAACAGATTTGACAGCATACAGGCAACTGAACAGACAGATCTCTAAATGCATGCGGCGAGACTTACGCAACTTCAATACAGCTCGTATTGAAGAAGCGATCGAACGGAACCAAGGCTCCAAAGTCTTTGCCAGAGATCTGTCTGCCAGAAAGAGCCAACTGTCAAAGCTGAAGACCGAATGTGGCAGCATCGTTTCCGGGGCACCTGAGATTTTGAGTGAGATTGAGAGGTTCTATCGGCAGCTGTACACGTCATCGTTGGAGCCACACGCAAGTGTGAGTAACGATCCAAGAGCGAGTCTTATTCGACACTATTCCGAAGAAATCCCGGACGTCAGTCTGAGCGAGATTAGAATGGCTCTCCAGGACCTTAAAAACGGCAAGGCCCCAGGCGAGGATGGAATTACAGCGGAGCTTCTGAAAGCGGGTGGAAGACCGGTACTTGAAGTCCTTCAGAGGCTCTTTAATTCCGTCCTCCATGGTGGCATTACACCGGAGGCGTGGAGCAGAAGTGCGGTGGTCTTGTTCTTCAAGAAAGGTGACAACGCTCTCTTGAAGAACTACAGACCGATTTCCCTTCTGAGCCGCGTCTACGTGCTGTTTTCGAGAGTCATTACGAATCGTCTCGCGCGCAGACTTGACGACTTCCAGCCTCCCGAACAAGCCGGTTTCCGAAAGGGCTTTAGCACCATAGACCACATACATACCCTACGGCAAATTGTACAGAAGTCCGAAGAGTACAATTTGCCACTATGTCTGGCGTATGTGGACTATGAGAAAGCCTTTGATTCCGTCGAAATTTGGGCGGTGCTGCAGTCCCTTCAGCGGTGCCAAGTTGACTGTCGGTATATCGAAGTGCTGAAGTGTTTGTACAGTAGAGCTACGATGGCTATCCGAGTACAGAACCAGAGTACGAAACCTATCCAATTGCAGAGAGGTGTAAGACAGGGTGACGTTATATCCCCGAAACTCTTCACCGCTGCATTGGAAGACGTTTTCAAGCTTCTGGACTGGAAAGGATACGGAATTAACATCAATGGCGAGTACATCACTCACCTTCGATTTGCCGACGATATAGTCCTCATGGCAGAATCGCTGGAGGAGCTAAGCACTATGCTCAATGACCTCAATAGTGTCTCCCAACGGATAGGTCTTAAGATGAACATGGACAAAACAAAGATCATGTTTAATGTCCATGTCACACCTATGCCGGTAGTTGTTGGGAGCACTAAGCTCGAAGTTGTTGACGAGTATGTTTACCTGGGACAAATAGTCCGACTAGGTAAGTCCACCTTCGACCGAGAGGTCAATCGACGGATTCAACTCGGCTGGGCAGCGTTCGGGAAGCTACGACACATCTTCTCGTCAGAAATACCTCAAAACCTTAAAACAAAATTGTACAACCATTGCGTGTTGCCAGTGATGACTTACGGAACTGAGACGTGGTCCTTCACTGCTGGCCGTATGAGGAAGCTCAAGGTCGCTCAGCGAGCTATGGAGAGGACTATGCTCGGAGTTTCACTGCGTGATAAACTTAGGAATGAGGATATCCGCAGTAGAACCAGAGTAACCGACATAGCCCAACGGATTAGTAAGCTGAAGTGGCAGTGGGCCGGCCATATAGCTCGAAGAACCGACAACCGATGGGGAAGAAAGGTTCTCGAGTGGAAGCCTCGTACCGGTAGGCGAAGTGTAGGGCGTCCCCCCACAAGATGGAGTGACGACCTGGTAAGACATGCAGGAAGTCGATGGATGCAGGTGGCTCAGGACCGTGCTTTGTGGCATTCTTTGGGGGAGGCCTATGTTCAGCAGTGGACTTGTGAAGGGCTGTAATGATGATATTTTTTTTGAAGTAGGTATTTAAATAAATCACAGTATAGGCAATGGTACGATTTAAAATGTCTTTTATTGAGCCGGAATCTATTAACAAGATTGTGGTAATTAAAAATAAATAACATATTACATTGTATGAGTACTACTATTGAACTGTAAGTAAGTAAGTTCTGATGGGTGGATAATCAACACTAGATTGGCTGTTTTAGGATAGACAAACGGCATATACCTACAACGAATTTGTGTATATTGTATGTACTTAGATAGCACGTTTTTTGGTAACGTAATACCTATAAAATAAAATTGAATAAAAAAGATGATATTGAATCTTAATGCGGTACTAACACTAGACACTAGATAATAATAATGTCCTCTAAACCAAATTTTCGGTCGCGGCGGCCTGACTCAACAGAGCTCAGCCATCTGCGCAGGACAGGATTATAGAACAGAATAAATAATAGTACAAGAAATTATAGTGACGGTAATCCGGTGACTGGAGAGAAAACAGTCGCAGGCCCTATTGGCTTTACGTGCTTTCCGAGGCACGAGGTGAAACACCCCTAATTTCCTGATTTCGGGCTACACTGACAATTTCTTGACGAAAAATAAAACAATAACTGAATTTTGGCCCAAACTAGGTTCAAACCTAGGACCTTATGATCAGCAGTCGCATTTACGACCATTAGATCCATAAGGCAGTCAGATTATTTGACTAGACACAATAGACAGTATAACAAGGTAAAAAGTCCTTGCTGTGCTTCTCTACCGTTTAATAGTAATAAAATTCTGTAATGTATACAAATTAATTGATACATTTAGAATTATCTAATACACCAGTGTCCTACCAATCAAGCACGCGGGGCGCATCTCGGAAAGGTTTATTTTTTATAGAATATGGGTGACAAACGAGCACACAGTACACAGTCATAGACATCTACATCTATCTTCAATTTAATATCAAAAAGCAGATCGTTTTTACCCTAGAGGACTAAGATGCGATATATCATTTCCAGTAATAAGAGTCTCCGCTTCTCCACGACCATATGAAACAGCAGTATTAAGCTGCTATATTCTGTGAGAGCGTGGTCCTTACCCGGTCGAGCTAATCAATTTAAAGGTAAGTAACAATTATGATTCGTCGAGAGTCGTGGTAGCTCAGATGGTTAGCGCTCGCTGTAAGCTTCAAACAGCCCGGGTTCGATCCCCGTCGGCACCAATGAAATTTGCAATTTTAAGTGCTAATTTACCACGTGCTCGGCGGTGAAGGAAAACATCGTAAGGAAACCTGCATGAAAAAAAAATATTTTCGAAGACATGTGAAGTTCGCCAACACGCATTGGGGCAGCGCGGCGGACATTTCCTTGCCCTAAACCCTCTCAGAAATGAGAGGAGGCCTGTGCCCAGCAGTGGGACGTAAATAGGCTGCAACTTTTAACAATTATGATATGGACGAAGAAAAAATTATGCGAAGAATCTTCTTGCATATTATGACATTTAATATAACATCATACAATTTTGAACAAAACACGATTGAAAAATAAATTAAGAACTTATTTTAATAATACATAAAATATTGATATCATTTTTCCAAATCCGCTTTGTCTTCTCATAAAATATCTAAAAAAGCGTCAGAACACCTGAAATCAGCGAGGGTGATTAGGCAAAAGTGGAATAAGCCGTTTCTTACTATCGGTGACAGATTCAAAATGATAAATGGGTATTACTGTGGCTTACTCTGCAGACGACGGAGCCGAGAAAAATAGAAAGTTTTAGGATTACTTATTACCTACCTTCGAGTGATTTAATACCATTAGCGAGTAAGTGTGTATTAGACAGGTGTAGGTAATTAGCTGTGGAAATGATCTATTTAGGAAAGATTACGGAAAATTAATAACTTTATCATGTAGGTATATGAATTTTCTCTTTTTTTCTTAATAAATTTTCTATTTATGCTTGCTATCGAATTTTGCAATAAATTTAAACACAAATTCCCGTGTAGTGGCGGTGTAAGAATATCCACTACCCCATATCATACCGTAGGTGTCGTAAGAGGCGACAGAGGGAAACAACCCAGGATATGGGCAGCAGCGTTTTCTTAATTTTTTTTATAGTATAGGGTGACAAATGAGCAAACAGTCCACCTGATGGTAAGTGGATGCTGTGGCCCATAGACATCTACATTTATCCTCAATTAATAATCCAAATGTAGATGTGTTGTCATCCCTGAGGCCTAAGATGGAATGCCTCGTAGCCAGTAAAAAGCGTCTCCGGTTCTCTATTCTCATCATACGAAACATAGCGGCCTTAAGCTACTATTTTACGCTGGTATTCTGTGAGAGCGTGGTCCTACCCCGGTCGAGCCGACCCATTCGTGCGACAACCATAATATAGTTGCCGCGTGGCTCTGCCAAAAACGACTAAAAATTAAAAAAACTGCGGTTGCCAGCTCGCTTGCCAAGCGTGACAACTATGGCAAGTATCCTCCCTATGAGGCAATCTCTAGCGGAGGCCTATGTTCAGCAGTGGAATTTAATAGTCTGTAACGGCAACAAGTTCTATAATCTAGCTAACATTACAATCTAATTTTGTACCTACTGTAAGTAGCAGTCGATTATTAGCTCTCAAGTTAAGTTCTTTTAAATATTTGTTTTTAAGTACATAGTTATACAATCTGGAAGGAGCCGTAATATTATAACAACCTAGGTTGTTATAATACTGATAGTTACTAGGTTGTTATAATGCTGTTGGCCCCTAATTGTCCTGACTAAGCTTTTGATATTAGATTGCTCGTGAACATGTTAATTGCAAGTAGCTATAATTTTACAATAAGATTACAATTTACAAGCTTTTGATATTGGATTACTGAAAACATGTTATGAAGTGTAACGTTACAGAAGACGCTGACTCCACTGTGTAATTGTTATTGCTGGTCAAACCAAAGTGTCATACTTTCAGTCACCAGACTTGCTTTGACCATCCTATAAAAGCCGGTTGTATTTAGAATAAGGTTCATTATAGAACTCATCGTAGTTATGTAACCTCACAGAATACCAGCGTGAAGTAGAGGTTTACCTCTGCGTTTCGCTTGGTGAGTGCAGGTGGCCGGAGGCCCTTTTTACTGGAAATGAGGCATTCCATTCTAGTCCTCACGGGTGAAAACGCATCTGCATTTTGATTTGTAATAGAGGATAGATGTAGATGTCTATGGGCCGCAGCAACCACTTACCATCAGGTGGACTGTGTGCTCGTTTTTCACCCTTATCCTATAAAAAAAAACTTTAGTTAAAGAAGTCAGTATTTCATTGAATTATTTTTAATCGTCGATATAATATATCGTTTTAATACGTTATTGTAAAGTAATAGTTATTAAATGTCATCGAGACATTTAGTTGTTTAAAAAAAACTTCATCACCGATTCCGAAACTTAACTATGTATACCACGATAATATTTGAAAATATATGTTTTGCGATTACAGTTGTAGTAGGTATATCGACCGTGATGTAGCCCGATGTATGTAAGGACATTTTTTCACTACAAAATTTTGTGTTTCCTTCAATCCGACTTATGTTTTCGTTAGAGCAATGTTCGGTGTTTACTTTACTTATTACCTATAATCTGATTAATTTTATACGGAGCCCTCAGAGCGCGAGTCCTACTGGAACTTTTTAGCTTTTATTTTAATATCTATACGAGGGCTTTTAATAATTAGAAAACAATTTACACTGATTTACCTTCAAAAATGACGTAAGTATTTTGATACAAAATATTATCTTTTTATATTCTCTGAGAACGACTTTCGAAAAACGTTGAAATACATTATTTTTTAATCATATTTTTTAATCATAGTTTTTACAACTACATTTACAATAATTTTCATAGTTTTGAGTATAAAAATAAGGTTATTCCTATACAATTTTACCTTCTTAAAATTGGATTATTTTCTACAATCTTAAAATACGTTTTTCTTATTTCTAAACCAAAAGACCAAATTATAACCATTTCCATGAATTTACCTTCAAAATGAAGTATTTTCATACACATTTACATCCCTAAATAGGGGTGAAATCGGGGACGAATATCGTAAAATTGATTCTTAATGGCGCTTACCTTTTAAAAGAAACTTACAGTTCAAATTTCAAATATTAAGCTTCGGTTTTGGCTCAACAATGATGAATCAGTCAATATTGTCAGGTTATTTTATTTAATATATAAATGTCATCATCATCATTACATCCCTTCATAAGTCCACTGCTGAACTTAGGCCTACCTTTATTTAAATCTGGTAGTACATTGGACCCCGCTAATTTAAGACCTATTTCTGTACTACCAACCCTCAGTAAAATTTTTGAAAAAATTATTTTGTATCAATATGGATGACAAATTTTTTTCATTATCATCATCATTACAGCCCTTCACAAGTCCACTGCTGAACGTAGGCCTCCCCCAAGGAATGGCACAAAGCACGGTCCTGAGCCACCTGCATCCATCGACTTCATGCATGTCTTACCAGGTCGTCACTCCATCTAGTGGGGGGTCGCCCTACACTTCGCCTACCGGTACGAGGCTGCCACTCAAGAACCTTTCTTCCCCATCGGTTGTCGGTTCTTCGAGTTATATGGCCGGCCCATTGCTTACTAATCCGTTGGGCTGTATCGGTTAGTCTGGTTCTACTGTGGATATCCTCATTTCTAAGTTTATCATGCAGAGAAACTCCAACCATAACCCTCTTCATAGCTCTCTGAGCGACCTTGAGCGTCCTTATACGGCAAGCAGTGAAGGACCACGTCTCAGATCCATAAGTCATCACTGGCAACACGCATTGGTTGTACAATCTTGTTTTCAGGTTTTAAGGTATATCTGACGAGAAGATGTGTCGTAGTTTCCCGAACGCTGCCCAGCCGAGTTGAATCCGCCGATTGACCTCTCGGTCGAAGTTGGACTTACCTAGTCGGACTTTTTGTCCCAGGTAAACATAGTCGTCAATAATAGGTATAGGTGTGACATGGACATTAAACAAATCTTTGTTTTGACCATGTTCATCTTAAGACCTATCCGTTGGGAGGCACTATTGAGGTCATTGAGCATAGTGTTTAAGTCCTCCAGCGACTCTGCCATAAGGACTATATCGTCGGCAAATCGAAGGTGAGTGATGTACTCGCCATTGATGATAATACCGTATCCTTTCCAGTCGAGTAGCTTGAAAACGTCTTCCGATGCAGCGGTGAAGAGTTTCGGGGATATAAAATAAATAAATGTATCTATCATTAATAAATAGGTAATCATATTACTACCATGATTATATTACGGGATCTTGTTTTTATCAAAATGATGTTGATTCAAAAAATAAGTTAATTTTCATCTCTCAAAGAAGATTAATTAAGCAATGTCATCCTGTGTCGCGTGGATGTCTTTTATATTATCTTTTAAGAGGAATGCTAGGAACTCCCTCTTAGCGACGGTTAATAAAAACAAGTAGTTGCCCAGGGATCGAAATTCGACCGTAATTCATTAAATTCGTAACTTAATATATTAACTGAGCTGTATTTCTTTAACTGAACATTTAATATTAAAAAATAAATATCAAATACAGATATCTAATGGACAAAATATAAAATAACATTTGAAATCACACAAAATTCACAGGTCATTGTGTTAGCAATTATTTGTCGGCAACATTTTAAGATTATTTGGCGACAATCCTCATCTGAGCTAAAACGTAGTGATTTTATAATTTTTGCTCTGTGCTACTATTTGACCACAGACTAATATGTGTTTTACACGAAGGTGGTTTGACATTGGTGCTAAGAAGGTTAATAATGAATGTTTTATTTTATTTCATATAAAATTTGTAACACATATTTTATACAAATTTAAATTTATGCACTCCCTCGCCATATAAACATTAACTATGCCGAATCTCACACTCGTATGTGCGCGCAAAATGCTCAACTGCAACTGTCATTTCGCCTGCTATACCATCACCACATATTCTCTAAATCAAACAATTTGGCTTCAAGATTCTATAACCTTTTGAATTTTCTAGGTTTTGTCTCATGGTAATCAATAGTATCTACCTACATTTAGATACAAGAGATTTAAGTAGGCGATTTTTGAACCATATGAATGCACGAGCGAAGCGAGTACGCACTAACTTTACACGTTTTAATAATCTGTTACTTAAGTTCTGTGTATTGTAACTTACTTAACTTATCTTCACGCACAATCCCTGACGGGGTAGCCAGAGAGAACAGATCGCCAAGTGTCACGATCCTTACATACCTCTTTCGCTTCTTTCAGATTCATTATCTTCTTCATACATGCACGTCTAGGTATCCGAGTACTCTTGACCCTCCCCTCTTCGAGCAGTTTGCTCACATGGTCTTCGAAAGTTAGTCTCGGTCTACCTCGACACCTTTTAATATTAACTTTCGCGCTATATATTTTCTTCACCATTCGGTCTTCACTCATTCGCTCAACGTGCCCAAACCATCGAAGCGCGCCCTTATCAATTTTTGTGATAAGGTCACCTTTCAAACCTGCCATATTGCGAATCTCTTCGTTTCGCTTTCGGTCGGCCATGGTAACGCCGCACATTTTACGAAGAGATCGCATCTCCACTGCATTCAACTTGCTTTTATGCTTCTTCTGGCACACCCAGGTTTCGCTGCCATACAACAAAGTCGGTACCAACACTGCGTTATGTATTGCAAGGCGTGCACTCTTCACTACGCCTTGCCTTTTGACTAACGCAGTCAGGGCACCATTGACTTTGTTCCCGGCAGAGACACGCCTGTCCACATCTAAATCACATCTTCCATCCCGGCTAAAAGCACTCCCCAAGTATACAATTTCATTTACCTGTTCTAGACATTCCTGATTTACCCATATTTCACACTTCGTTCTCTCTTCGTCCCTTTCAAATACCAGAACCTTAGTTTTATTAGCATTCAAACGGAGACCTTTAATTTCACATTCCTCTTTCATACACGTGACTAATGCCTGCAGTTCTGCCTCTGACGGTGCAATAAGCGCTGCATCATCAGCATACAGCAGACAATTTACTTTTATGTCACCCAATTTCACACCCAAACAGCTATCTTTCAGCTTCTGTAAACAGCTGTCGAGATACAGTATGAACAGCCAGGAAGACATGAGACAACCCTGTTTCACGCCCGTTTGGACGCTAAACATGGGTGACAGGTCATGCCATACCCGCACACAGGCTTTAAAGTTACAGTAAAGTGACTGCACAGCCATTAGCAATCGACCATCCACATCGTACCCCGGCAACAGTTCCCACATTTTCTTCCTTACAACTTTATCAAATGCTTTCTCAAGATCCACAAAAGCACAGAAAATCTTCTGGTTAGCAGCCAGAAGCTTTTCCGTGATCATGCGTAGAGAAAACATTTGATCCGTGCATCCTCTTCCAGGTCTAAATCCGCATTGTGCCTCCCATAGAAATCTTTCCGATTTCTCTTGCATCCTACGTGTCAAAACCTTCGAGTAAACTTTACTTGCTAAACTGGTCAAGCTGATCGCCCGATAGCACCCGCAGTCAAAATGTGAACCTTTACCTTTATATAAAGGCACAATGACTGCGGATCGCCAATCATCCGGGACATCCCCCGTCCGCCAGCACAAATTGCACAGCAGATAAAAGCTGTCCCAGACGCGAGGCCCACCATACTTGACCATTTCAGCAGTAACTCTGTCTAGTCCCGCAGCCTTACCACATTTCAAACTTCGAATCGCACGTTCAATCTCTTTCATACTGATGACCTCAGTGTCATCGAGGTCCAGGTCTGGCGTACCAGTCACGGCGTCATCCCCGGATCCCTCACTAAGCTCATCACATGCATACATTTCTCTATAAAATTCGCTCCATCGCTGCATGACGTCCGATTTTTCTGTGAGGACGTCATTAGTTCTCGAAAGCACTTTGTTCATTCTTAAGGCCGTCGCACCACTTCGGGTCCTTCCAACCTCTTTCCAGAAGAGTTTGGAGTTCTCCTTAAAGTTGTGCGACAACCTTTCGTCCGCTTCCATTCTACACCTTTCACGTATTTCCTCATTCAATGCTTTCGTGTGAACTTTCTGCAGCTTATATATTTCTTTCATCTTCTCTCATATCCTTATCATTACTAGAGGCCAAGTAGTCTAACCATGCTTTCTTCTTCTTCTCTACAGCTTCTTTCACTTCATCATTCCACCATACATCTCTTCTTTTACTACTGCCTCTTTTTATTGTTCCACACACTTCTTCCGCTGCACTTACCATTCCATCCCTAAGGTTCTGCCATGTTCTTTCCACACATTCATTTCTGCCATGGATGGTGTCAAGCTTTTCGGCTACCCTCGCATGATATTTGTCCCTAGTATCCGCTTCCTGAAGCTTCCAGCTTCGGATGCGACAGACCGACTGTGGTTCTGTTACCGCCGTCCGGTAGCGCCAACCCGCGAACAGACCCCTAAATCTAGTAATCACTAGATAGTGATCCGTTCCCAGGTCAGCACCCCTGAACACTCGCGTATCCATCACCTGTTTTCGCAGTCGGTCATCCACCAGAAACAAATCGATCATACTTCTCTCATTCTTTCTTTCTCTAGTATACATATGGATTTTCTTGTGATTAAACATAGTGTTTGTCACAAGAAGACCCTTTTCCTTGCATACCGCCAGTATAAGCTTGCCAGCATCATTAACCCTTTTATCGCCAAACTTTCCAAGCACCGACTCGTACCCTGGTCGAGCGGTACCAACCCATCCATTCAAATCACCACACACAACAATTCTTTCGTTTCCCCTAGCCAAATCTAGAACTTCTCTTACATTCTCCCAAAACTCCTCCAGCGCAGCACTGGACGACGAAGATACCGGCGCATAAACAGCCAAAAGGAATAACTTTGTCAGTCCCAATTTAAAGCGAACCCAGAGAAGTCTTGAGTTCACAACCTTATATTCAGTCATAACATCGACCAACCGAGACGACAGCAGCACCCCCACTCCCTGGCGGGCGCTCTCGCTCTCCGGGACTCCGGACCATAGAGCTAACGCCCCGCCAGGGAGCTCTTCAGTACCACTGCCCTTCCGTTTGGTCTCCGACATACACACGACATCTAATTCTCTTTCTTTCATTATTTCAATCAACTCATTCATCTTATCTTTCATGCCTCCTCTAACATTCCACGTGCCAACTCTGCACTCTGTCCTCCACCTTCCGCCGTGTCGGGCTGTGCGTGACGGGTGGCGGTCCCCATCGCCGCTTTGCACGCTGCATTCCACACCAACGGGGACTAGCTGGTGTGCGTCGCCTTGGGGGGACGCCCTAACCCTCGTTGGCATGGGTGCGCAGCTGAGTAGAATTGCAGCCCTGAAAAGGGCTGGCAGGGGTCGCGACGAGCACGCTTCTACAATGACCCCCGCGGTTCTGTGTATTGTAGATTATTTTATAGTACAAGTCGTGCCTCGGAAAGCACGTAAAGCCGTTGGTCCTGCGCCTGATCTCTCTCCGGTCGTGTCGGTTTACCGTCCCATCGGACAAGAGAGTGAGGGAATAGAGAGTGCAATTGTGCTTGCATTGTATTGTTGCAGTGTATGCACTTGGGCACTATAATCCTGTCTTGCGCAGATGACTAGTCTCCGTTGAGAATGGCCGCCGTGACCGAAATTCGGTCTGGAGGACATTATAGTACAAGTGACTTAAACCACTTTTTTAATTGAAAAGTTGTAGAATACTAAATTATTATAAAGACAAAATGTTAATTTGCTCAAATTCTAGAAAAACATTATTTTAAATTAAAACTATTTACAAAATTTATTTTAGGAACCTATAATAAAAAAAAAAGCTAAAATTAGTAACTTAATTATCATACAGTCCCACTCCCCGCGGTATCGTGTCAAGAACGCTGGCTACGTTTCCTCGCTGAATGGCTATACTTAGCCTTTGAGCGAGAAAAGAACCAGTCCTCTTATCACCAGCAGCAACGACCAGCTGCGGATGGAGTTCCTTTAGGAACTTCACCGCACGTGGACCCCACGGACCATAGAAATATTAAATATATCTATGCCACGGACCGATAATCTCTACAGCAAATGGCCACTTACTCAGTTAATATCAAAAATAAAATCAAACGAAAATGTTCTATCTGAGAATTCTAGATCTAAAATATCAACATAATGTCCGAATGAAGAAGTTTTATTAGTAAATACTGAGTTGAAATGTTATTAATTAAAGTTCGATTGTTTTGTATTTATTATTATGTTTCAATAAATGTTTAATTTTTTTTAAATATTATACATTTTAGTAAAACAAAAAATTGGTGAAATGCAATGTGCACGCATTTTTTTTTAAATTTGTCACGGAGAAACCGTTGTTAATTTCATATTATAAACTAGCTCGCCAGGCAGACGTTTTTCTGCCCATACCGACGACCATCTGACCTATTAAAAATCCTTAAATTCGCAATAAAAAATTTTGAGGGTCATTTATCGGGATAAAAACTATCCTATCTCTCAAGTTGGACCAAAATGCACACAGTGTGCAAAATTTCATTGAAATCAGTTTAGTAGTTTAGGAGTCCATCGCGGACAAACAACGTGACACGTAATTTTTATATATAAAGACTAAACTTCACTATTAGTTCACTCTAAAAGAATCAAATATTATAAAACTTCACCGTCTTTCTCGTTCATCTCACGGGTTTAACATTTCATAACAACGTTATACAAGTGCTAGGTGAGAATCGACACTGTTCATTAATATTTAAATATAAATACGTACGTTTAATATACGCGTACTGAGCACTTCAACTTTTTGATATAAAGCTCTTCTAAGATAATTTATTAAATTGCCCAATTTTGAACTGGTTAGCTCCCTCCCGCGTACAAAATTTTCTCAGCCAAATTTACAGCCTTAGCCAAAATTAGCGAGTAAAATCCTTGAAGTAGATATTTTCTGTCTAAAATATTTCTATCTGCCGTGCTCCCGCCAAGTCAAGCAAAAAAGCGGCACGGCTGTGCCATCCTTTTCTCGCAGCAGTAGGGTAGAATGGGGTAATGCCGGTCACTTAAGGAAAAATTAACACAAAGCGAATATAAATCAACATATCTTTATAGAACTAATCACAATCTCGAATATAATTATTCTACTATTAATGGCACTTTAATTCAGATCACTAGTAATCATTGTTTTCGTATAATAAACATTTAAAAAAAACACGTGTTTGACTGGTATTACACGCAATGTAAGGTAAAACCAGTCAGCTGTTGGTTAATACCAGTCAAGCTTAATGGGAGCATAAATCACATTTATAATCTTTTGCAGAATCACGTCCTGAACATTCCGAGTGGGCCCAACGTCCACACAGTATACATCTGTACCACAACTCGTTGTCTCGTCCATAGTCATCGCAGATTATACATCTGTTCCCGACATCGTCTAAATCCATGTCATCGTCTTCGCTTAAATCTGTCATCTCTATTTCCATATATTTGGGTTGTAAGGATATATCCCTGAAGCAGTAAATCCTGCTTCGGCTTTCGGAATTGTTGCTACTCTTTGGAATGCTTTTCTGAACAGCGTCACCTTGTGTAATTTTTCGTCCCAAATTGCATTTCATAAATATGTTACATTCCTGCTTATATGCGGTTTTAAGGGGACCATAAATGGAAATATCCAATGGCTGTATTCGATGAGATCCGTGTGGTGGCAAAGACAACATCACAATGTGGTTTTCTTTGCAAAAGTTATACGAATTCCAAGAAATGTGGCTAGAATGATTATCTAAGAGGAGCAAAACCGGATCACTTTCCGAAGGTTTTGCATATTTCGTAAAGTGCTTAAGCCATTCTACAAAGAGCTCTTCGTTTATCCACCCGTTTTTGGAACACCTATATACTGTTTCACGTGGTCCATCATTTTCCAATGCTGTCGAATGCCGTTGACGTGGATAAATAAACATTGGAGGAATGTATTGCCCTGTGGCACTCATAGCGCATACTGCCGTAACATTTTGGCCCCTTTCCCCACTGGTAATAGAGCCCACTCGTTTTTGGCCTTTTTCGGCTACAACTTTGCCAGGATCCTGTATCGATGTTACGCCAGTTTCATCCACATTATATATGTTTCGAGGTGGAAACTTATATTTTTGCATCAAGTTTCCCAGCAAGTCAAAAAATCTTCCTACTTCATCTCTGTTAAAAGCAGAAGCTCTATTTAAGCTTGTGCCTTCAGCCTTACGCACTGATAAGTTATTTCGTTTTAAAAACCCCTCAAGCCAATCTCTACCAGCTGATTCTGAAGTTTTGCTGAACTTGTGCTTGATGTTATTTCTTTCTGCGTACTTAAAAGCCATCTTCCTTATTTGTATAGCAGTACACCCGTAAAATATATTCGCAAGCAGTCTAATTTGAGAGGCCATACTTTCTTCTTGTTCTTTGGTAAAGGTAGTATTTCTTCCCAGTTGTGGAGTATCCAAATTTTTCTTTTTCAGCCTCTTGTAGTGTAGAAAATGGAATGCCAGTACATCGGGCGGCTTCTCTTATCGGGTTTCCATCTTCAACTAGTTTAAAAGCAGCTTTCAATGATTTTTTGCTCCATTTCGCCTTTTTGCGCGCTTGTACATGTTTTGGCAGCATTTTGAAATTACCCTGAAACAATAAAATACTAAAAGTTTTAATGACACTGACTATTTAATTTGAAAACTTTACAAAAAAAATTGATGTGGGTGCGTGGGTAATGCCGGTCAGCCATGACCGGTATTACCCGATGATTGACATTTCTAAATATTTAAAATTTATTTAAAAATCTGCAGGCTAATCAACAAAGATTGATTTGACGATTGCGCACAAATAGTTAGGCAACACTTTTATTAACATTACATTTGAAAACTATCGAGTAAAATTTACTTACTTCTTATTTTCGGACCGCAAAATTTTACAACAAAGTGGCGCGAAAACTTTCGACGTGCCTTCTTCCCAAACGCATGCATGGAATTGAACGGGGTTCAGCGCTCCTGCGAGGGGAATAGTCACGCCACCCGCTTTGTATGTGTGTGTGCTTATAATCACCGTAACATAATTGGAAGTGTGCTGACCGGTATTACCATCTGACCGCCATTACCCGATTTTACCCTACAGGCCATTTTCAAAACCCTATAACTGCCTTGTGGATAAAACTAGAAGTCTGAATTTTCAGGTTGTTTAGTGCGATTACCAAGTCAATTTATTTATTTAAAACTTAAAAGATTTTTGTTATTGATATGGTCACTATAAGATTTTGTTAGGTCAGCTAATTACGTAATAATTTAAGACAGAAGGACCCTTAAGTAAGGACTGAATAAATTAACCGACTTGGTATTACATGGATCTCATAACTTTTTACGGTAGAAGAACTGAGTTGCGAGACTCGGCTGTTTTTACAAGTTATGTTTTTGATGGCGTATATTTTTATAAAGAAACAAGTATTTTGCAAATGCGTTGCCACTGTTGCATGTAGGTATTTTATTCAATAATTACTTTACATTTAGTTACGGTATAGAGCAGGGAATAGTGAAGACTGTTTGCTTAGTTCATAATAATTTATTTCCTTACTTTAAAGTTGTCACAACCACCGATCACTAATTATGTACGAATAAAAATAATTAATTATACCTAACACAAGGAGAAAGTAGATATTAATGTTTATATTTTAAGCTATGTGAAGTCAGTGGCGTCTTCCCTACTCCCTAGCGCTTTCTTCAAGCTATGTGATCGGCCCATTTTGCCTTTGTTGATCCATGAACTAGATGGGTAATTTTGCTTCTGCTATAGGTACCGATATGGATTCTATCGCACAGAGACACTCCAAGCATATTATAGCTGAGTGACTTTAAGCATTTTCATGCGGTCAAAAGTTAAGAACTGCGTTTCTGTTCCATAGGTCAGCAACACGCATTTGTTGTTTAACTTTTAAGATTTAGAGAAATACTGGATTATCTAGCCGAGTACGATCTGCAGTTAACCACATGATCGAAAGTAAACTACCTGGATAATTTGACATAGTAAAACATGTCCTTCAAACCGTTGAAAGACACTATGAAACATAGTGCTAAGATCCAAATTGGCTTATTCGGGAAACTAGAAGATATTAATAAATTTGCTTGTAAGGCGTTTTGTAATGACTAGAAAAAAAACATCTAAATTCAGTTTAGAAGTTAAATTAGCTATAACTCTTCAAAAGGGCGTTATCGTCTTTTTTATAAAGCAATTTTCAGAACCAGCAAGTTTTAGATGCTCTTATCTGATTTTATCTTCATCAAACGTCCTAACGTTTTTAAGATGGTGGAGAGTCATCTGCCGACTTCCATAATTTAAAATTAATAATTTAAAATTAAAAATTTTGTACAGCCGACTTCAATATAAGCGACCTCAATACAGGTTATTTAAGAATAACTCAATAACCATTGGTCTGACCTTGATCAAATTCATATGGGACCACACGAGAACTATCAGCTTTCATATAAAAAAAGAATCATCGAAATCGGTTCGCCCAGTACAAAGTTATGAGGTAACACACATACAAAAAAAACATACACTCGAATTGAGTACCGTCTCCTTTTTGGAAGTCGGCAGAAAAAGGAGACGGTACTCAATTCGAGTGTATGTTTTTTTAGATAGTTCTCGTGTGGTCCCATATAAATTTGATCAAGGTCAGACCAATGGTTATTGAGTTATTCTTAAATAACCTATATTGAAGTTGCTTATATTGAAGTCGGCTGTACAAATTTTTTAAATTTAAATTATTTTAATCTTACTAATACTACTCAGCTACGACCCAAGAGCAAATTTCACTCTTGGATCGTAGGTCGTAGCTTACACTAGAGTACGATTCAAATGACGATAAAGCTGTCTGTAGAATTTCAGAATTCTTTTAATCTCATTCAAAATCTCGTCATCAGAAAAAACGCTCCCGCTGCTGGTGTCAAACTTAGACAATTCACAATCACAACAATTTTTAGTTTCCAAAAAAATAATGAACCGATATTACCTCAAATGTGTGCGGGTCAGTAGTTCAAAGAAATGTCTGTGACATTCGCACGCTCTTTTTCTTCGTAAACTACCAAATTTTTAACGATATAGGGCCTATACAAGAAACAATTAAGACGTACTGCTAATTGGGGAAATTAATCTCTATTTACTTTTTAGTTCACCTTAAAGTAAATAAAAATCGTGTACTGGTGTAAAAATATTGACTATCCGTATCTCAGCTCGTGGGTGTCGGAATAGGCGACAGAGGAAAACAAACCAGGAGATAGATACCAGCGTCTTCCTAATATAGCAACTAGCAGTTATATAATAAATAACCGGCCAAGTGCGAGTCAGATTCGCGGATGTAGGGTTCCGTACCATCGTAATACAGGTTACTAGTAGGAGAACCACTTTTAATTTTTAATTTATTTTAATTTTTATTATTTTTTGTTATAACGGCAACAGAAATACACATTCTGTGAAAATTTCAACTGTCTACCTATTACGGATCATGAGATACAGCCCGCTGACAGACAGTCGAACGGACGGACAGCAGAGACTTAGTAATAGGGTCCCGTTAGCTACACTTTGGTTACGGAATGCGCCATGTTATTGCCCGCATGCCAAGCGTGGCAACTATGGCAACCTATGTTCATTAGTGGACATGTGATGGGGTGTAATGATGATGATGATAACGATAATAGTAAGTAACCCCCGGGAATTTGATTGGGTCTGAAACCTTGTAGGTACACTTGAGACACGTGAACTTAGCGTGATTCAAATAGAATAAATAGAAAACCCGTTTTAGACAACAGACATCACATTGCCAGCAAATGTTAAACTAAATTTTAGAGTTAACTATAAATACTTGCTGGATGTGTGTTAGATGCAAAAAGGTCTTCTGTTCATGGTTCTTAATATATTTCATGAATAAAAACTATAAACTTTCGAGGTGAGAGGCTCTTGTAGCGCGTAGTAGGCACGCCCACCGCTTTGCGCCGCTTCTTTATGAAGTATCTAGATATTAATTTGGTCCTGATAATATATCCAATGGACTGTACGGTTATTTTTCAACCTCGGATAGCTCGGTTATACCGTTTTAATTTTCCATTAAAATAAACCTTTATTAGGTCTGGATAAATTTTCAATCATGTGACTTTAATTTTATAATACATAAAGGTATGTCCGTATTGCAGATAAGTGAGGTGTAGTTACTTATTATAGTAGTTTATGAATTTTTTTTTAGATATTTATCTTAGATAAAGAATATTTAATACTGTGGGGAAACAGCACAGACTGCAAACGTAAATAAATTATTTATCCTACAAAAATAATGTATCCGCATAGTTACAAATGTAGATAACACTGACAGCTGTAAATCCTACTTCATTTCATTAAAAATATTAACATTTACATCTAGTATATACATATACTACTCGTAGAAGTATGCACAATTGTTAAAAAAATGTGCACCTTTTTAGGGTTTCGTAGCCAAATGGCAAAAAACGGAACCCTTATAGATTCGTCATGTCTGTCTGCCTGTTCGTCCGTATGTCACAGCCATTTTTTCCCGAAACTATAAAAACTATGCTGTTGAAACTTGGTAATTAGATGTATTCTGTGAACCGCATTAAGATTTTCATACAAAAATAGAAAAAAAAACAATAAATTTTGGGGGTTCCCCATACTTAGAACTGAAACTTAATTTTTTTTTTCATAAAAAATCGGTGGGGTATCTATGGATAGGTCTTCAAAAATGATATTGAGTCTTCTTATATAATTTTTTTCTAAACTGAATAGTTTGCGCGAGAGCCACTTCCAAAGTGGTAAAATGTGTCCCCCCCTCCATGTTATTTCTAAAATAAGAGAATGATAAACTAAAAAAAATATATGATATACATTACCATATAAAATTCCACCGAAAATTGGTTTGAACGAGATCTAGTCAGTTGTTTTTTTTAATACGTCATAAATCGTAAATTATGTTACTTGCTGCTACGGAACCCTTCATTGGCGAGTCTGACTCGCACTTGGCCGCTTTTTTCAATATACTCCCGGCCTCATTTTTTACGTTCTTATAATAAATTCGCTCCACCTATCACAAAATTACAGTCAAATCAGGACCCTATAGTATGTGTGTAAAAATTCATAATAAAATCCCTAAAATCTACAAATAGAAGAATCATTAAATAAATTTCAAAAAGATCTTAAAAGATATTTAATTGAAAAAAGTTTCTATTCGTTGTCAGAGCTTTTCGGTGAAAAATAAAAATTGTTTAATTGAATATATACAACACGTAACATAATTAACGCACTTTGAGAAAGTAGTTTGTTCAGAATCGTTTACTGAATCGATTTCTATCATTTTTAATATAGGTAATTTTTTTATCCCAAAAATAATTGAAACTACGTAATTTATAGTCACACTAAATCTGTACAGTCAAACAAACTGAAATGGACCGTAACTCAAGGCAATAAGACTTTTAAAAGTGCAGTTTTATTTGTATTAATGCAAATTCCGTCATTCAATACAAAATAAAGAAAATTGAACTTTATTTCAAGTATGTTAAAAACTTTACAAATACAGAATTTGGAGTGTTTTGTAAAGGTCGCGGTGGCGAGGCCATTGACGTCCCAGATCACCTGATTTGACGCCTTTTGAGTGTTTTTTTATTTTATTTTATTTCATTTTATTTTATTAAATCATTAGTTTATTTTACTGAGACAACAAGTGCCGAGGACCTAAAAATAGTAATTCTATGAGTGAACGATTTTAGAATAGTGAAAAATGACACTGAATTGCTTTCTAAATTATTTTCTTTCTTTTTTTAAAACGTAACCTCCACACTAGGATTTTCTCTTGTATTGTGGGGGCAGTGTACAAACATAAATTGAACAAGGACAAACATCCAGACCTGGAACAATTATTTGTAGGTCATACAAATATTGTTCCGTGCGGGATTCGAACCCGCGGTCCTTAGCGCTGCAACTCAATTGCTAAGCCACTGCGCCACGGAGCCGTGGTGGACATTTTGAAAATGTATTAAAATACAACGTTGCATAAGAGTTTAGGCTATCAGTAAGTTAAATATTTGATTCTTAAAATTATTGTAATCTTGATTCACATCTTTTAAACACGCCGTCTTTGAATTATGTTGTCGTATTACCTCTTAGTTTTAACAGTTCATTATCATTTACAATTACAATTGAAATGTTATGCAAATTCCTAATATTTTGTAACGAATATTGCCTATTGACATTGTATAATTTTTTTTATAGGATGAGGGTAACAAACGAGCACACAGTCCACCTGATGGTAAGTGGTTGCTGCGGTCCATAGACATCTACATCTATCCTCGTTTGCGAATCAAGATGCAGATGCGTTGTCACCCGTGAGGACTAAGATGGAATGCCTCATTTCCAGTAAAAAAGGCCTCCGGCCACCTGCACTTACCAAGCGAAACGCAGAAGTAAACCTCTACTTCACGCTGGTATTCTGTGAGGTTGTGGTACCACCCCGGTTCGAGCCGGCCCATCCGTGCGACAGCAAAAGGTGCCGCGTGGCTCTACCACTGTTAAAATATTAAGTTAAGTTATCATAATCAATAAACAAAATTATTCGGAATCCCAAGGCTTGAAGTGTGATTGAAAGATGCAATCAAATGTTTAGTAGACTTAAATAAACAACTCAATGCACGGAGTTCTGACATCCGTTAAGGCGCGGGTTGAGCAAAATGTCGCGCTAGTCGTTATTTGTGCGGTTTTTAGGAGCTATCTACTTTTTATTTAAAAGATATATCAACAAATAAAAAACACATTATATTTCTACATAATCTTGATTTCATAAGAGCTGTATCCAATTTTTTTTTAAAGGAATAAATATTAATATAATCTCCTTACAACGAAACCACATAAATGTGAAATTATTATTGATGACATGCATCTCCTCGTAAAGTAAGTATTATTTTATTTTGCGATTTACACCAATGGATAGGCAATTTATTAATGAACATTTCTATTGTAAATTTTTTTTCAAAAGACCAAAATTTGATTTTATTAAGAAATTATTTTAAAATCTGGGCGTATTCACTGCCCACGGGCTTGCTGGATCATTCAGCGTTGAGCTCTCGAACGTGGAGCACGTGTCGTTCGTCAGAGCATCGGCCTGCGCACACGCTCACGTCTTATATTATATATAATATTATTACTTATTAGGTTATTTTATAGGTAGTATTATTTGTTTGTTTTGGGTATAATTTTTCGTATTAGTTATACATATATTTGTTGTGTTTTTACTGCGCGATGAAGTTTTTTGCGTGTATTTTCTTTGAAGTAAATGCAAATAAAAAAATGAAGCACCATTAGCATGTAAGGTTCGAATCCATAATTAACATTTCGACAAATATTATAATTTACACTATAAAAGGCTAATTCAATATTATCAGTATAGTATACAGTTAAAAATAATCGTAATAACCAACTACAATATCTTATCAAGTACAGTACTGCCTCGTTGGTCCAGTGGTTGTAGTAGTGCGACTGCTGATCATGAGGTCCCGGGTTCGAATCCTGGGTCGGGCCAAAAAGTCAGTTATGAGTTTTTCATTTATGTTCTAAGTTATAATTAGTATTAGTAAGTTATAGCTTTTTTTCTAAAATATAGTATATTATTTATTGCTTGATTTTTCTTCTTTTTCAAAAAATAATTGAGTACATAAGGTGTTCTATACTTATAATTCGGTAAAAAGTATCTAAGTAGGTACTAATATACCTACTTTTTACTATAAACTAAAAAAATTTAAAAATAAATTTAACTAAAAAGACTAAGCTGACCATTTATTTTTTAACTCAAAACGGGACATGGGTTTATTTATACTCTAAAAACTATAACTTTATACAATAAATTAAAAAATAATGTTGCATTTAAAAATAGGTAATTATTAAATGCAACATTTTTTTTAATTATGAATTACATTTGTCAGTGGATTAAATTTGCTTTAATGAAGTTGGTGATGATTTTAAGTAAGAATAAAATTCTGCTCAATTTTTTTTATTGTTACCTTTCAACATCGGCTTTAGAACTGGAACCGTAAGTGTTTCTTTCAGACGTCCACAATTTATTCAAAATAAAAAAATACTCTTTCTATCGGAGCATTTGTACCAGGTAGACATAAAATATATTCGATTAAAAAAATTATGTTGAAGATTGTTGGCTTTGAATACTTCCATCCAACGAGTTACGAGACAATTTTGTGTTCCGGAGCTTTATTTGGGGACAATGGGACAGGTGACCGAGAAAAGGGACAGTCCCGTTCAAAACGGGACGTATGGCCACTTTACCTATAACCCGGCGACGGCTCCGTGGCGCATTGGCTTAGCAATCAGTTGTTGCGCTGGGGGCCGCGGGTTCGAATCCCGCACGGAACAAATATTTGTAAGGCCTACAAATAATCGTTCCGGGTCTGGATGTTTGTCCTTGTGCAATTTATGTTTGTAAACTGCCTCCACGACTCTCATTCTATATTACTCTCACTCTGCGAAACATCCTATTTATTTGTTTATTCTTTATTGCACCAAATATTTGTACAAAAGGCGAGCTATCTATCTATTTACCTATAGTGAGTAGGTATCTTTTAAACTCACAATTTTCAATGCTTCATTTTTAATATATAATTAATTATAAAATTTCATAATTAAATAATATATGAGAATACATAATTCTAATATAATGCAACTAATATACCGAATAAAAAAATTAAAATACATTTATCGTTGTACGCTGTGTGTATTTCCATAAAATAGTTTATTGATGTTGAAAAATACTACGTCCGTACAGTAGGTGGCATTGAGTTATACAAAACTATGGTAGGTGGCGTCTTACATATTATTTTTTACGCGATCCTATATTGTAGGGAGTTGGCGCGGCCGGCACACAAACGCTCAAGGTCGTTCGCATGGAGTAGCCCCTTAATGTTCATAGGTAGGTATTTCTTTAACATAACCAATCATGTATTGTCGGCTTTTTTCGGCACTAATACCTACCTACAGTTGTGTCAAGCGGCGGCGACTTTAATGCCCTGTGCACACCGTCCGCGGACGCACAAATATCCAGCCGGCTAGATTCTGTTCGGACGTCCGAACGCTCAAGGATGACCCAAGGGCACGTCCGCGTCTTACGACTGATAGTTTGCACAGTGTAGTATTAAATGTACTGGCTAGATTCAAATAAGCCGCGTCTTTCAGCCGCGGCTGACGGACGCGTCCGATAATTTGTTCGCAGCTTTATTCGTCTCGAACGCAAGCGAAGGCTAGCAAGACCTATACCTAGCGTTCGTGGTTTTGTACGGTGACCACAACATTCTTCCGGAATTAGTATGACTAATTTAATAAATAAACAATGAATAGCATGTTTTACTAAGAATTCAGTGTATGTATTATGATCATAACATAGTATACTAATTGGGGTGTCTGAGGATGTGCGTTAATTACGTTAGATGTTGTATATTATACGTTTTTATTATCATTGTATTAACAATTATTGCAAATGTTTATTAGACCTAAAAGTAACGTTTAGCTTAAATAAATAAAATAAGTAATTCTGCTTTCTAAATCAATTAAATTAAATTCATATATAATGTTGCTATGCCCTATCAGGGCTCATGTTATTATATCCAACATAAGAACTATTTATGTAACCACATGAACGCAATGAAATGTTTGAGTTTGAGTTTCATAATATATATTTAATTAAACATCAAAGTTTATATAGTTATCTAAAACAATAGTTTATTATTATTACGTCGGGAATTAATAAAAATAAAAATAAGCAAAATAAGTTAATTAAACGCGATAAAATCCGTAAAAGCAGTTTTATTCAAAGTTTATTATTATTTTATAATAAGTACGTCTAATAATTAATAATTCTTCAGAGTTAAAAAAATAAACAGACGTGAGATAAAAATCTAATTGGAAAATATGTATTAGCAGGACTCATATTTTACCAATAGACAATAGTCAATAAACAAGTCGCAACGGTCAAAAATAGTCAAGCTAACATACGTTATGCCATCTACATTAGTCATAGAGCAACACGGATCACCGGCGGACCGAAGGGGATTAGCTATAGCGTTTTTTCTTGATACAAAACTGTCTGTCTTTTTTACGGGGGAAAATCAACACACACGAAAGTAGAGTAACGTACGGTCGTAGTGTGCGATAATATTATGTTTGTAATGAGAACATTGTGTTTGTTCCAATAAATGAACATCGTATGAAGAGCTTTAGAAGTAACATAGTAAGAGGACTTGCATTACTTTCATTTGAAAATAGTGCCGATCATTTGTATGGTGAATTATTTAAAATTATAACTTGTGAATGTAATAGAATATATACTTCTAAAACTTTCTCTATAAACAGGCGCAAATCATTTAACAACAGTATGAATTCATAAAAGTAGAATTCATAAGAGTAGAGTAGACGAAAGTTATACGAGCTTCATAATGAAAGATCATATAATCATAGTGCTATATTTAGGGAGTATGTAAAAACATATACTAAAATTTTTGAACAAGTATGTTTGAAAGCTAAGGCTTTACATTTAGACCACAAAATTAAAACTGCATCCGATACAATTAAAATGACGTGGAGTATAATTAATAGTAAAACGGGCAAGGTCAAACCACGCAACTCGGATTTTCAATTGAATATTATCATCATTACAGCCCTTCACAAGTCCACTGCTGAACATAGGCCTCCCCCAAGATATGCCACAAAGCACGGTCCTGAGCCATCTGCATCCGTCGACTTCCTGCATGTCTCACTAGGTCGTCACTCCATCTAGTGGAGGGTCGCCCTACACTTCGCCAACCGGTACGAGGCTGCCACTCGAGAACCTTTCTTCCCCATCGGTTGTCGGTTCTTCGAGCTATATGGCCGGTCCACTGCCACTTCAGCTTACTAATCCGTCAAAAATTAGAAATTGAATATTAACAATAATTTAATTCAATTTGATCAAGAAGTTGCTATGGCTTTTGAGAAACATTTTACTGATGTTCCTTTTTTGACAACAAAATCATTAATTTCTTGTGTCGCATTAAATCTACTGTAGCCGAATCATTGCTTTTAAACAAAATGTAACGCCTTGTTGAAATACTTTTAAATTCCATAGAGTATTGTCTAAAGATATCGTTAAATATTTTAAAACTATTGATGTTAAGAAAATGGCAGACTTATGGGGGATTTCCGTTAAAGTTATTGCATCTATAATAGATACAATAGTACCTTATCTACGAGGGTGGATTGAAAAGTACTCGGCCTAACACAGATCCATTCAATTCTAAAAATCAAATCTACCCACATTATTTAGTTCAGTTCAGACTAGTTCATTGTGTGAAGTTCGAAACGTGTGCGATAATTAGTTGTGATTTTATAAATTTATTAACAAAGTAATCGGACATAATTTCCGCGAATGGAGCAAATCGAGCAGCGTGCCGTCATTAAGTACCTCCATAAGAAGGGGCTATCATCAAAAGCCATCCATGATGACATGGTCAGTACATTAGGCGATTGTGCTCTGTCATATTCATCCGTCAAAAAATGGATAGCAGAATTTAAGCGTGGTAGAGAGAGTGTGAAAGATGAACCCCGCTCTGGAAGGCCTTCGACGTCAACTACTGACGAAAATATTAAAAAAGTACTTGATTTAATAATGGGAGACCGCAGATTAAAAATTAGAGAGATAGCCGAGATTATAGGCATCTCTTATGAACGAACTCAAAACATCATTGTCAACGAGTTGGGTTTCCACAAGGTGTCTGCGAGGTGGGTTCCGCGACTGCTTTTAGTTGAACAAAAAAGGACGCGGTTGACTATTTCACGCGACTGTTTGGAGTTATTTGAAGCCGATGCAGATGATTTTTTGAATCGTTTTGTTACTATAGACGAAACATGGGTTCATTACTGTACACCGGAAACAAAACAACAATCAAAACAGTGGAGAAGACCTGGTTCACCACACCCTAAAAAGGCTAAGTCGATTTTGTCGGCAAATAAGGTGATGGCTTCAGTATTCTGGGACTCGAAAGGTGTGATTATGATTGATTATCTTGAAAGGGGTCAGACTATAAAATCTGATTACTACTGCACCTTACTACGTCGTTTACGAGAGGAAATAAAAGAAAAACGTCGAGGAATGCTCAGAAGAAAAGTCCTGTTTCATCAAGATAACGCCCGTGTTCACACGTCAGTACAGTCAATGGCTGAAATTCACAACTGTGGCTTTGAACTGTTACCGCATCCGCCATATTCACCTGATCTGGCACCATCAGACTTCTTTCTGTCTTCTTCCCTAACCTAAAAAAGCACTTGGGAGGTCAAAGATTTTCGACAAACGACGAGGTCAAAGCAGCTGTAGACGCATATTTTGACTCTAAGGAAGAATCATTTTTTTTCAACGGTCTAAATGCTTGGAAGGGGAGGTGGCAAAAGTGTATTGAACTTGATGGTGATTATGTAGAAAAATAAAAACATAACTGATTTAGTATGTGTTTATTTTCTTGGTTAGGCCGAGTACTTTTCAATCCACCCTCGTAGCCACGATTTTTAATACAAGCATCGAATTTGGTGTGTTTCCTGATCTAATGAAACATAGTAAAGTCATACCTTTATTTAAATATGGTAGTACATTAGATCCCGCCAATTTCAGATGAATTTCTGTACTGACAAATTTAAGCAAAATTTTTGAAAAAATTACTTTAGATTAGATGTTAAGTTTTTGTAATTTAAATAAAGTGCTTCATAAAAATCAATTTGTTTTTACAAGGAGTCGCTCGACTACTGATGCCAGAATTGAGCTTATAAAACATATTTTTGTGCATGGGAGAATTTATAGGGGATATTATATTCATAGGGGAATTCATTCACCCAAATTAAGGTGTATTTGTGACCTTTCCAAGGCCTTCGACTGTGTTCATCATGAGACTTTAATCAGGAAGCCACATTACTATGGTGTCAAGAACAGCGCTTAAACTTATTATTTCATATGTAAGTAATAAAACGCAAACAGTTATTATCAATGGTATAAGTTCTTTCAAGTCGTCCGTAAAAATAGGTGTCCCTCAGGGCTTGATTCTTGGCCCATTCCTATTTTTAGTGTATATTAATGACTCACCTTCTCTTGTAGGGGATAATCATGATATGGTATTATTTGCTGATACTTCCTTGATTTTTAAACTTAAACGCCAATCATTTAAATATTACGAAGTGAATAATGCTATATACGACAATAAAACTAAATGTGTTAAATTTAAAATAAGAAAAGTTAAAAATCTGAATACCAATGTGTTTTAAATGGGGAAGAACTAAGCCCTGTTGAATCATCTGTTTTTCTTGGCATCACTCTCGACGCAAAGCTTCAGTGAGGCCCCTATATATCCAAACTAGCAAGCAGACTAAGCTCTGCAGCTTATGCAGTAAAAAAGATTAGAGATCTCACTTGTTAGCTACCTACAGCTAACAGCTAGATTAGTTTATTTCAGTTAATTCCATAGCTTATGCTATGTCTTATGGGATTTTGCTATGGGGAAATGTGGCTGATTTAGAAACTATTTTTGTTTTGCAGAAGGGCCATAAGAGCTAATTACAACCTTAAACCGAGAGAATCACTTAGAGAAAAATTTAAAGAAATAAATATATTAACTTTGGTCTCTCAGTATATTTACGAACGAGATAGTTTTGGTAAAAAAAGTGATATACACTCTGTAAACACTAGGAACAAACACAAGCTAGTGATACTAGTTTCTCGACTCCACAGAGTCAGTAATACATTCTTGGGGCAATGTGTACGCTATTACAATAGAGTCTTAGAACATATACAAGTTCTCTCTATTACCAAGTTTAAATATTTAATTAAAAATATAAATGAATACATGGTGAATACATAATAACCCTTGGGAATGAGATGGTCGCTTTCAAGCTGTTTCTAAAATAAATTTTGTAAATAGTTTGTAACCATTTATATTGTAAAATTTATTAAAACAAAGTCCCGCTGGGATTCTTGCTGGTTCTTCCCAGGACAGAGGTTTTTTTCCGAACCAGTGGTAAAGTAAAAAAAATGACTATCAATAAGAATTACTTGTAATCAATATTGAATAAAAATTATTCTATTCTATTCTATACACATTTGTATGTGTATATGAAAATCTCCCCAAATATACTGGGTTATTTTGCAATAACCAGCCAAAATTGCAGAGAAAGTTCAGTATAAGTAAAATTTATAAAAAGTCTCAAACTTCTGTCCTTTTTGTCTTTTAAATTTAAAATGTGTGGTAATGCGTTATTTTACTACTCACGTACACATTCGTAAGGGTCGATCGGTTGGCAAAAGTGTTGAGAATTGAATCGCACACAAAGGAGCGTACTACGTGTAGTTGTTGCCCATAAATCATATTCAATTTGGAATAATTTTCAATAAAAGTAGAAGCCTTATTTACTAGTATTTTCAATAACTGCAATAACGGTTCATCATTATTTATATATAAGAACTTAAGTTTAGGCTACTCTTTGAAAACAAACCCTATATATAATAAACATATATTTAATTGTAATTCGCCGAGTTTGACATGAATTTCCGACATCAGAACGGCTAAATCTAATTATCTGGCTTGCAGACAAATATTTTTTTTTCATTAACCAGGTAACCAGTCTTACAATTTCATACGTGCATAACACGAATTGAATGGCTCTACCGGGAAATAACTCTCTCGCTGTGTACGTTCTCACAGAATAATAGCATAAAATAGTAGTTTAACGCTGCAGTGTTTCGAATGGTGAGTTTAGTGAACCGAGGACCCTTTTTACTGGAAACGAAGCATTCCATTTTAGTGTGACAACTTAGGGTGACCACACATCTGCATTTTGATTCTTAATCCAGATTAGATGTGGATGTCTATGGGTCACAGCATCCACTTATCACAAGGTAGACTGTGTGCTCGTGTGTCACCCATATTCTATGAAAATTATACATATCTGGATATTTTTGAGTTAAATAGTTTATATATATATTTATAGAATAGCGTGACAAACGAGAGTACAGTCCACCTGATGGTAAGTGGATGCTGTGGCTCATAGAAATCTACATTTATACTCAATTAAGAATTTAAATACAGATACGTTTGAAGCATCAGTAGCCTAATGGCAGGGCGTGGACTGCGAACTCGAAAGGCCGTGGGTTCGAATCCGCCATTCGACTACTGTCGAAACCACCTCTAACACAAGCATTTTAAGCTTACCAGAAGTGGTTAGAGGGAATACTAGTAATGTTTAATAGCATTACTAGTATTTAAAAAAAAATAAAAACAAATAAGTTGTCACTAAGGACTAAGATGGCCTCATTTCTAGTTAAAAGGGTCTCTCCGCTTCTCTACACTCGCCATACAAAACAATTAATATTATATAATTCAAAATATAAATTAGGTTTAGCCGGTTACACCTAGCCAACTGCTGTAGCTTAAACTTAGGTGTATTCGGTATTCATGGTATGGGTGATGCTTAAAGAAATACCATCAAAAACATAACTTGTAAAAAACTAAGTCTCGCAACTCAATTTTTCTACCGTAAAAAGTTGTGAGATCCATGTAATACCAAGTCTGTTAATTTATTCAGTCTCTACTTAAGGGTCCTTCTGTATTAAGTTATTACGTAATTAGCTAACCTAACAGCATCTTATAGTGACCACATCAATACTAAAAATCTTTTATATTTTAAATAAATAGATTGACTTGACCATCGCATGAAAACACAATGTATCTCTCAAGTAATACATTTTATATTAAAATTAGATTGTTTAGTTTGCCTTTTTTTATCGATTGCCACGTCAATTTATTTATTTAAAACATAAAAGTTTTTTCATATTGATATGGTCAGAAGGACTCTTAAGTAGGGACTGAATAAATTAACCGACTTGGTATTACATGGATCTCACAACTTTTTACGGTAGAAGAACTGATTTGCGAGACTTGGTTTTTTTACAAGTTATGTTTTGATGGCATCTCATTTCTTTTTGTAGAAAGTTATATCTAGGTACCTATCTATACCTAGTATTCCATTATATTATACATATATAGGTACACTGATTCATTCTTTGCAAATGTAACTTAGTAATCCTTTATATTTGTATGGGATACAAAGTTATTTATGCAGTTGATGTATCTCAAAAACTGGACCGAAATTGTAAAATATTTTAATTTTTCCTTGATTTATATACTAAACAATAATTGTATTCCAAGTTTGAAGCTTATATATCTGCTAGAAGTGCCTTAGAGTTTTGATGATCGGTCAGTCAGTGAGTGACAAAATTAAGAAACTTTGACTAGTTATAATTCTTAAACGACTTGTTCAAATTTAATGAAATTCGAAATATACTGAGTTTATACAATGTCTACTTCGTTACTGAAAATTGAGGCTTCTAGTTTTATTCACAACGATGTTATAGGGTTTCGAAAATGGCCTGAACTGCTTCGAAAAAAGGATGATACGGCCGTGCCGCTGTTTTTCCCGGCTTGGCGGTAGATAATAATCCTAGGTTTATTTAGCTTTACTTAGTACTAAAGTTTTTTTTGGTAAAATATAAATAACATATTATGCAACATGTAAATTATCGTAGTAGTATCATCCTAGCTCGCACCTTAACACTGATATTACGTGGTAGAGCCACGCTGCAACTATGTTTATTATGGTTGTAGTACAAATGAGTCGGCTTGAGGGTGTAGGACCAGGATCTCACTGTACATCACGATAATGCTGCTGTGTTTCGTATGGTGAGTGTAGAGAACTGGAGATCCTTTTTACTGGAAATGAGGCATTCAATCTTAGTCCTCACGGTTGACAACGCATCTGTATTTTGATTCTTAATTGAGGATATATGTAGATGCTTATGGGCCACAACATCTTAGTTACAATCAGGAGGACTGTGTGCTCGT
The DNA here is from genome assembly GCA_033319125.1 of Parnassius glacialis. NCBI lineage: Eukaryota > Metazoa > Arthropoda > Insecta > Lepidoptera > Papilionidae > Parnassius > Parnassius glacialis. The sequence continues at coordinate 17,202,994 of JAVANC010000009.1, forward strand.
CTGTCACACATATTCTATATAAAAAAACGCAATACGTACTTTCGTATTAAAAAAATGAAACGAAGTCATTATTGTTTTATTATTATTCAGACTTTATAAGACCTTTTAAATTTTTAAGACGGAAGCAACGGACTACACAATTTAGCCGCGAATAAATCAGATGCAACTAATTAAGCCTTAATAGCCGTTTAAATAAAATATATTATTCCTACAGTAACCGGATCTTAGTCACTTTGCTTGCAACTTCCTATTAACGTTTTTTATATACAGATCAAGTTTTTAAATATTATTTCTTCAGCAATAAGTCGGTAGACACAAGGTTTTACTGGCAATTAATAAAATGTTACCAAATATACTAATGGACAAATATAGAGAAACGAATAATCGAGTGTATAAAACAAAATATCATGGATATTTGTGATAATTAAGTTTATTAATATGGATTTTGCTTCTTATTCGTTAATTTAAAATTGCAAACTACGAAAAAATAAATAATCAAATGACAAAAATTAACTTAGTATGTCGGTGTGTATAGTACGAGTAATTTAAAAATTTGTACAACCGACTTCAATATAAATTATTAAGAATAACTCAAATGCTATTGGTCAGACCTTGATCAATTTATATGGGACCACATGAGAAGCACCAGCTTTCAATTACCGAAATCGGTTCATCTAGAAAAAAGTTATGAGGTTATACATAAGGTTATACATAAAAAAAGAAAAAAAAATACAGTCAAATTGAGTACCGTCTCCTTTTTGAAGTCGGTAGAAAATACCGGTTGGATCGAGAGTGAACAAGACGTTGCGTCACTCAAGCGGATCGGCATATCGTTGGTGGCGAGATAGAATTGAGGATAGATCAGGAAACCCCCACTCGTTTGTGCAGTATAAAGTTCAGTGTAGGTGTCGAGCGCTGGAGATTCCGCTGAAGTCAAGTCATTTTACAAAGACTAACATAGTGTCGTGGTTCTGTCCAGGGCGGTGGTTCTCCTGGTGCAGGATGGTGTAGTTGAGAGGCTGTACCTATGTTACGTCGGGATGGGTGGTGTTGTTGTTGGTTTGAATACTTTTGTGTTATCGTGTAATTATCCTTCACATTACACCAGAGTGAATTGTGACGGGGTCGTATTACGGTATGGCCGAAATTTAATTGCTCAATACTGAATGTCTAGTGCTTTCCGCTATTTTATTACTGATAATGATTAATTGTTTTTTTTTCTGAATGTGTACGCTGTTGGCCCTGCGGCCTTGACAGATTCATCTAATTAGGCTCGTAAGTGAGGACTTACGAACTATTGAGTGCAACGATTCTGTCGGCGGCGAGGCGGTGCGACGCGCCGCTTTGCCGACTGAAGTCCCGAGGCACCTCGACCCCTACTTTCGGAGTGAGGCTCTTTGAGCTTAGGGGGGGGGGGCTCGATGCGATTCAAGGGCCCCTCAGAAGGAGGTACGAACCTCGGCTTGAATCACTGTCGCAATTTTGGTGTTTTTGTGACAACGCATTCGCCGGCGAATGCGGTGTGCCCTAGTGTTCTGTACTAGAGTAGTGTCTGAGTGTGTGATGATTAATTGCATAAGCAATAGAACAAGTTGAACATCCGCTCTCACATTTTTACGATTTTTAACAATTAACGCTATTTTGATGTATTTCCGAGAACAAAATTGGTATCTCCTGTTGTATTTTTCCTATGTCACTTTGGATGGTTGGATTGGCTTTATCCTGTAGTAATTACTATAACTAAATTAAAAAAATATTTTTACAATAATACGAATTTACGAGAGAAATACTGTTGACGAGTATGTTTATTTAGGACAAATAGTATGACTAGTAAATATTATGTATGAATAAATCGAATGAACCTAAAGCAAGCTCCAATAGCCATATAAATTAAATATCTTATTCGTACTGTTATCAGATCATTAGTCACTTTGCTTGCAACTTCTTATTAACGGCTTTGATATATATATCAAGTTTTTAAATATTTCTTTAGCAATCCGGTTGATGACACAAGACGCTGCTGCTGGTTTGTTTCCCTCTGGCGCCTCTTACGAAACGTAAAAAATAAGATAAATTAAAATACGATATGTAAGAACAAGTCAAATTAAACGCGATAACATCCGTAAAATTATATTAATTCATTGTCAAGGTATTCGTGTGAAGCTTAATTCAATGAGATGACAGGTTGCGATAAATCTATACGCTTCACAATGTGATATCGGCTCTCATATTATGTTGACACGCGCATTTTTATTAAAAAATGAATCAATAGCGTTACATAATTAAGGGAGTAGGCTCCCGTAACTCCCCTATCTCCCAAAGCTCGTTTTCCGATAAAATTGATGCATGCTTAGTGAAATCGCATTCTGGAATATTTTTAGAATTTAATATTTTACACTCGAAACTTGAATTGAATTGTGTATAAAAGATTCGGAATCAGAAAATTTGTAGGATAAAGTTAAAAGCGGTTTGGTAGATGCAACAACCCAGATATTATGTAGTATAAGTAAGAGAAAGATTCATGTTATAGTAATACGTGATATAAGATAATAAGATAAATAAGATAATAAAATGGAATTTAACTGCGTAGTGGCGGTGTAAGAATAAACTACATCGTCCCGTGCGTGCCGTAATGCTGCGGCCACACTACTGTGATATGGCCATAATTAGGGCCATAACTGAAACAACCATTAAGCCCGCTTTTCACTGTGGGATATAATATAATACGTATATTACATCTCGAGATATAAATTAATATCGCTCACCATACTTTTAAATGGAACCCTTTACACTGTGCTATAATATATATTCTAAAACTATAAAAAAAAATTCGATCGACCGAGCGATATTTTCATATTATATTTCGCCCCCTGTACCCCGCAAACCGTTCCGCACCGCCGCAGAATCGTGTGCCGGGTACAGGGGGTAATCCAATGATGAACGCACACTGCTTAAAAGATATATCTCACAGTGTGAAAGCCAATCGCGAGATATAATTTATATTTCGGGATATAATATAAGATATTATATCCCATAGTGAAAAGCCAGCTTAAATGTAGCTACGATTTATGGCCATAATTTTACAATGTCAATCAACATGTGGTGGCGGTCTTTTTCGCATATCAAAGACGATTACCGTGATAATTTTTGCGTCAAGTGGCCACGGTCAGTTTGTTTAATGTGCTCAATGGAAACCACCACGTAAAAATTAATTTTTACGGGGTAGAGCCATGCTGCAGCTATATTAATGGTATAGTTGTAGCACAACCTCACTCTCGCAGAATACCAGCGTCAAACAGCAGCTTAGTACTGCTGTGTTTCATATGGTGAGTGTAGAGAACCGGAGACCCATTTTACTGGAAAAGAGGCAATCCATCTTAGTCCTCACGGGTGACAACGCATCTGAATTTTGATTCGCAAACGAAGATAGATGTATATGTCTACGGGCCACAGCAACCACTTACCATCAGGTGGACTGCGTGCTCGTTTGTAACCCTTATTCTATAAAAAAAAACGAACGGCTTTCTGTGCTTTTTTATCATCCACCCATTTTCTTTTAACTCTTGTTTTATCTTTGTTAAAATGTAAAAGATTCATGCAATAGTAACTAACACGCATAAAGTACAACACCGCCGCAGTTCAACATGACATTTTTTCCGCAAATTTCAATGTCATATCTAGGTAAAATTTAGTGCAACCACACTACTTCACTCGGTAGTTTAGTATAGTTATTAGAATAGAATAGAATAGAATAATTTTTTATTCAATATTGATTATTACATAATTCTTATTGAAAGTCATTTTTTATTTACCACTGGTTCGGAAAATACCTCTGTCCTGGGAAGAACCAGCAAGAAACCCAGCGGGACTTTTTTTTCAAACATATTTCACTTAACAATAATTTCATTTATACAATTTTTAAATGACTTTTAATAGAACCAGCATGGTGGCGATCACCTTATTCCCAGGGGTTATTTTCATTCATGTATTCCTTGATATTATAATAACCCTTTTTGTACAGTTTTTCTTTAATAAAACTTTTAAACTTGTTTATTGATAAACTTTGAATATGTTCTGGGACTTTGTTGTAAAAGCGTATACATTGCCCCATAAATGAATTACTGATTCTGTGGAGTCTAGTAACTGGTATTACAAGCTTATGTTTGTTCCTAGTGTTTAAAGAATGCACATCCTTATTCTTATTAAAGCTATTTATGTTTTTATGTACATACATTAGATTTTCATAAATATATTGCGATGCCAAAGTTAATATGTTTATTTCTTTAAATTTTTGTCTGAGGGACTCTTTACAATTTAGGTTATAAATCGCCCGAACGGCTCTCTTTTGCAAAACAAATATAGCTTCAATATCAGTCGCATTACCCCATAGCAAAATTCCATAAGACATTACGCTATGAAAGTAACTAAAATACACTAATCTAGCTGTCTCAACATCTTTGAGACTTCTAATCTTTCTTACAGCATATGCTGCAGAACTAAGTCTGCTTGCTAATTTAGATATATGGGGGCCCCATTGAAGTTTCGCGTCAATAGTAATACCGAGAAAAACAGTGGTATCCACAAGACTCAACTCCTCCCCATTTAATAGCACATTGGTATTCGAATGTTTTACATTAGGTATTGTAAATTTAATACACTTTGTCTTATTGCCGTTCAAGAGCATATTGTTGGCGTTAAACCAATGTACTAATTTCGATAGAGCATTATTTACATCGTCATAATTAATTAACTGCCGTTTGAGTTTGAAAATTAAAGAGGTATCGTCAGCAAATAATACTATATCGTGATTGTCCCCTACAAGATAAGGTAAGTCATTAATATAGATTAAAAACAGGAATGGGCTAAGAATCGAGCGCTGAGGAACGCCCATTGATACTACCGATCCGGAGGAACCTTTACCATTTATTACGACTTTTTGAGTTCTGTTACTTAAATATGAAGTAATAAGTCTAAGCGCCAAATTTTTTACACCGTAATGTTGTAGTTTCCTGATTAATGTTTCATGATGAACACAATCGAAAGCCTTGGAAAGATCACAGAAAACACCTAAGGCATCCTGTAAATTCTCCCAGGCATTAAAAATATATTTCATAAGCTCAACGCCGGCGTCAGACGTCGAGCGACCCCTTGTAAATCCAAATTGGTTTTTATGAAGTAATTTATTTGTAGTAAAAAAAATTAACAATTAATCCAAAATAATTTTTTCAAAAATTTTACTAAGAGTTGGTAGTACAGAAATAAGTCTAAAATTAGCGGGGTCCAATGTACTACCAGATTTAAATAAAGGTATTACTTTACTATACTTTTTACGGGTACTATACTTTATTGCGGTAAAGGGGCGGTAGACGGTAAGTTAGTGTGGCCATAGCATTAGAGGCGACATAGGGATACCAAGAGATGGACAGTAGTTTCAATATACTTATGGAAAGTGTTTTGCTAACTTTAAAAGTCGAAAAATGGAGGTTAAGGGTGGGTGAGATAGCCATCAAATGCATCTTGTACGCCAAAGAATATGTCATATTTGCGTCGTCGGCTGATGAGATGCAGCTGATGGTTACTTTAATAAACATAAAACTATCGGAAAGTGGAGTGAAAGTTTACGCATGAATATGACTAAAGTGATGGTTTTTAAAAGAGATAGTAAACGATGTGTGTGCAATAAGAACAGAAGGCAAGTTGGTTGAGTAGTAGATGAGTTTGTGTATTTAGCAGGAATAGTAGACGTGACAAGGAAAAATAGTATACAATAAAATAGAGCAAATGGGGCTCTTAACTCAGTCAGAAACACACTATGGCAATTCACAATGTGTTAGCCATCTTTTTTTTTATAGGAAAAGGTGTCACCCTTAACCCTTAACGAGCACACAGTCTACCTGATGGTAAGTGGTTGCTGCGGCCCATCTATTACAAATCAAAATGTAGATGCGTTGTCACCCGTGAGGACTAAGATGGAATGCCTCATTTCCAGTAAAAAGGGCCTCTCTTATCTTAATGTATAGTAGTTAAAGTTGTGGGGTAAAAAGCATGAGAGTAAAATTAATGTGAGAAATTGTATGATAAGACAAAAGGGTGGTGCAAAGAAGATGTTGTGACCAGGATTAAGAAAAAATGCTTCGGTGGTTTAGACACGTACAAAACACGAGTGAGGAAAGTGTGACAAAGTAAATTTATGTTGCCGAAGTGAGTGGCAGAAGTGGTAAGGGACACAATAGGCGAAAGTTTATCTAACAAATTGGCGATGTAGTGAAGTTGAGCCCAATGAAGACGATCAAGTGAAGCGCTTAACCGACGATTATGTTTGCGTAGATATATAAATGTGAAACAAGCGTGAAAGGTAGTTAGGGTCATGCTAAGTGGAAGTACATAATCTCTGTCTACCCCTCTGGGCGTGAGAGTTTGTTATGCCATGTTTATTTTTATTTCCTTTCGACACAAATAACTAGGGCCAAAGGACATTAAATGCTTAATTTAAGAAAGACATCCTAAAAATAAAAATAATGGCCAATTGGGCGTAGGACACGCATTAAGCCCAAGTACGGTTTCGTTGTTGGGAATCTAACGAAAGGAGTTTAACGAAATTTATTGCTACTAATTTTCAGATGTTTATAACCTTGGGCTTGGAAATAGAACATAAAAGGGGTAACGAAGGACGAATTGGGCGTATTTTTTTTTAATATAGATTTCCAAGAAGCTTTTACAAGTTAATAATAGTGACATTAATGATGTACTTATTATATTTATTACTTGTTATTGTTAGTTTACGTACCTACTGATACTTGTCACTGCAATTGACTAAAAAGCCAACTAAGGTTCAAGAAACAACTCATATACAAATATTAGGTAGTCTTAATGTATTCCTAATATTGTCTTCGAGTTATATTAAAATAAATAATAATATATCGTAAGATGAAAGCTTGTAATTGTAAATTATAAAAATGTAATTTAGATTGGAATGGCGGTTAGGGGAAATCATTCGAAGTTCAAATATAAAATTTTTTGTTTGCATAATTCAATTTTTTTTATATAAGTACTTGAAGCTTACCCTGTTGCCATTCTTACCTGGTTGCAAGAAAAATGTCGGTATCCGAGTATTTCTGACTGCTATTCTTTCCGGGCCAATGATTATGTAGTCGTCGTTGTTAAAAGTACGCTGGCCAGTCCAAGTATAAGTAATGTTGCTCTCTACGTCTTCTGTAATATAATTGGAATTTAAAAAATTAAATTTAGATCTACTGCTTTAGTTGATCTTTTAAAATATGTAAATTACAAACAAACATTTTAACGAAGTATTATATCGTTATTTAGGTATGTTGAATTTTCTCGACGCTAAAAACCAGCATTGGGGTAGGGCGGCAAATTCTTTTATAGACCTTCTCTTTTCATTTATGCCATCTGTGCCAAGCAATGATCTTAGGCTATTAATAAATGTTTAAAGGAAAGTTAATGATAGTTGAGCGTTATTGTATTCATCAATAAAATATTTTCTATTTACCAGATTAAGACAAAAATGTAAAATATGTAATAAATAATATGTGTTATAAAGTAATGATATAATTCTTATTAACAAAAAAAGTTAACGTTTCCAAAAAACTTAATTTTGTATGCAGATATTGTATATCTATTATATGTATAGTATACATATAATTTTTAATTCATCCATGTGTAAGTAACGGAAGGCACAGCACAAGGCTCAGTTCTTGGTCCTCTGCACTATGTCACCTAAGTAAACAGCCTCTTTTGATATAGTAAAACAGTGTGAGTTAATCAGTTTACAGATGATACCTGAATATTAGCCGCTGGCCCTATTGAAACTTTTGAAGTACAGAACAGGTGGTCACACGAGGTCAGGTGACCACTCAATGCTGGCTTAATTACTTATGTATGTTAGTAGTCACAACAGAAGTTCTTTTATAGAAGAGGGGGCAGAGGGGCATGCGGCTTACCTGACAGTGAGTGTCGAAAGCTGCCCATAAAAAACTGTAACTTCAAGGGAATTACAGGCGAATTGACAGCCTGTTGAAAAGACGTAAGGAGTAAGCTCGTTTCTTGAAGGTCGCTAAGTCCAGAAAAATCGCCGGTTGCAGCCGATTCTACTAAGAGGTCGTGTACGGAAGATGATTCCTTGTAAATTGCACAGTGGGGAACCGCCAAGCATTTAAATGTTGTCGATGATATCATGGGCTTGGTCATGTTGTGCGATGGTGGAATTTTGCGGCTCCAATTAAACCAAACAATTCTTCTAGGAATCCTACGTACCACAAAACGTGGCGAATGCGACAAAAGGTGCAGAGGTTGCAACATCTCTTCGCAGCACTAGCGAATCTAGGCAATCAGAAAGAACTCTGTCGTCGATGATTCGAGGCGCTCTCGACGAAGGACAAAAAATGAGAACAGTATTCCATGCAAAACTTGCGCCTTGTGAAGTTGTAAGCGGTGTGCTGGCATGAAATACTGTCCCAATTTAATGAGCACACTAAGCTTTTTAGAAGCCAATTTGGCTTTCCCTTTGAAGTAACCGCGGAACTGAACTTCATTCGATATGTAGACGCCAAGGATTTCCATGCTGGCTGAGACAATAAAGATAATGTCCTGAAACTGAAGGGATACGATAAAGGGGTTCTTTTTAACGGTAAATGCGAAAATCTGTATCTTCTGAAGGTTAAACTGGTCTAGGTTTAGTTTTTCCCTAACTGCAACGTTGTTTAACAAAGACTTAACCTCGGCACTGGACGACGTTTACCCGAGTAATTTTGGCACGACCGGTGTAAAAAGCATCACCATTGCTGTCATACTCATATCATTGAATGTTACTGGTTTGCAACATATCATTGATATGCCGAAGGAGTACCGAAAAACGCGTTAGAACCGGTGCCTACTCCGGAACACATGCATTGAACAGAACGCGCAATCTGGCATGAAACACTGGCACTCACACTGTGGGATGGTGTGTTACTCCTGTCATCGAGAGTCTAGTTGGTTGCAAAGAGAAAGCCTGTGCAGAAATGGAATAGATGGCTGGCAGAAGATTCCTTGAATAGCTTTGGCGAGGGATCAGAATGCTTGGGCTCTCCAAGGGAAGGCGAACCAGTTTCTTGCCAATTCTGTCAGTGTGCGCTGACTTTGCCTTGGTAATAAATCTTTCAAAACTTATTCTAAAGGCGTTGGTGTTTGCATCTCCGGCCGAAGCGTCGTGCAATTTTACAGGAGCGATTCAGCCATGCCTGGGATTTTCCTGCAGATTGGCATTAGCATAAAGAGCATAAAGAATTCCATTTCCCGAGGTACCACTTCATCGACAGAATTAGCAACATCGTTGGCGTCATCCTGTAAAAAGTCAATTCATGGACTCTACCCAAACCCTACTAAAAAGGCCGGTGTCCATCAGTTTTCTCACAGATTGTGAAATTTTAAGTCGAGCGCTTAATAATATCCTGAGGTACAAGCTACCACGGCTCACTGTGCCATAATACCTAACGCAGGAACAATCATGTTACTCTATTATCATGTCTTATTAGTAAATTATTAGCTAATTTTTTTAATAATATATGTTGACCGCGTAGTTGCTTTGTGAGAATATCCATCGTCTCGTTGGTGTCGTAAAAGGCAAGAGAGGGAGAAAAACCAAGAGATGGGCGACAGCGTCTTTTTTATAGGATAAGGGTGACAAGCGAGCACACAGTCCACCTGATGGTAAGTGTTTGCTGTGACCCACAGACATCCTCGTTTGCGAGTTAAATGCAGATGCGTTGTCAGCCGTGAGAACTAAGATGGAATGCCTCTTTTCCAGTAAAAAAGGTCTCCTGTTCTCTATACTCACCAAACGAAACACAGCAGCATTAAGCTGCTATTTTGCGTTGGTATTCTGTGAGAGCGTGGCCCTTCTCCGATCGAGCCGACCCATTTGTGCTACAACTATACTATTAATATAGCTGTAGCATTGCTCTACCACGAATTAATCTTCTTAATAGCAACTAAAAATTAGAAGAAGAAACTGTGGTTTCCAGCCCGCCTACCAAGCGTAAGAACTATGGCTAATATCCCTCCTAAGAGGCAATCTATGGGGGAGGTCTATGTTCAGCGTTAGACTTTTGTATCCTGTCATGATAACGGATTATATTCAACGTCATCAAATATGTTTTTTACAAAAGTTTCAAATACTTCTCAAAAACAATTGCAACTTACACATGCTTAGAGCATTAAAGTTTATTCGTATATAAATTTAAATTAAACTAAAACTTAATTAAGTTGGCTTATTAAGCTGGCCGGCTTATCTACCTGGCCGTTTGAGATGAATGCTTTTTAATATATAACTAATTGGTTTATTTAATTCGTCAAGGATTAAGTAAATACCAAGTCAACATTAACATAAATTTAAAGAAAGATGGCCTGACCTTCTAACTGTAAATAGCTATAATTATAATTTTAAAGAAAAATTATCTGAACTTTGTACTGGAAATAGCTATTAAATGGTTTATTATTAATAAATTATGATGAAACTCGAGCATAAAGGATATACAAGGGTATATAATAAGAGGGGCTCTAGTTTTGACCCAGAATCACAAAATTGTGTTTACTAAAACATAATAAGTGGCACGTGTAATTTTGAATTGCTAATTGTGCTACGCTGTTATTATAGTGTGCCTAGCAAGAGAATCCTAAGCTGATTAAAATTGTCGAGCATTGTATCCAATCTGATGAAAAGGAAAATATCACTATTATAAGGTCGATAATTAGTCTCTCAATCTCGTTGAGATTAAAGGTTTTTTTCTGCATGGAACGATACATTGATATTCGACAAAATATTAATGTCGTATTTCATATACTTATTTCACAGGATTGTAATGATAATTTACAAATTTAAGAAGGCCGGATATTAATATAAGCGAATGGAGAAGTAACTCAATAGAATAACTTATTAATTAGTCGTTTTATTACGCTTATTAGCAAATTATAAATATTAATATAGTGTTTTGAGGAGGTGAAATAGAATTTCAAGTTAAGGAACTTGTCTTCATGTTGAAGGAGAAGTTGTAATCCTGTTGTAATACAAAGTTATTAGGGCGTGCATCATTTCGAAAATTGATATACGTAATGCCTTAGAGCAGGTTAATTGAAGTTTGTTGAATCATGAAAAAGGATACTAGGGGTAATAGGTACTTGCTGGTATATGGAAAAGAACTTACTTTAGTTTTAAGGTTTATAATAAAGATAGAGTGGACAACTTTTTGTCTTACTTACTCGATGTTACAATACCTATCTACCTTGAAATATGTAATTTTAACTGCGTGGAAGCTCAATAGCTAAGAACTTGGCGGGTTTGAATCCTGCACGGAGCAAATAATTGTATGGAATTAATCTTTCCGGGTCTGAGTGGAGTTCCATGTGCAATTTATCTATGTAAAACGCTTTTGCGATATAGAAAAATGTCCTTTTGCGTTCTGTTGCCTTATTTCCTGAATTAAATCCAAAATTCTAAGCAACGTGCCGTAACCCCGTGTAATGGCGGGTAAGAATACACACTACCCCATATCTTCCCGTGGGTGTCGTAAAAGGCGACAGAGGAAAACTGAGGCAGAGGATGGGCAGCAGCATCTTTCTGATAACAGCAAAACAACAATAAAAAAAACTGCGGTTGCCAACCCGCTCGCCAAGCGTGGCAACTATGGCAATATAACCCCCATGAAAGTAACGAAGAGACGGCCCCCAGTCCCCGACGGCCCCGCTATTCCTGGCTACGGTGGCAACCATTGTAACGGCGTGGCAGGGGGTGCTAAGAATCTCTGGTGGTGGTTCGGTTGCCACCGACGACAACTCGACCTGGCAACCTATAACGCACGCACCATGAGGACTGATGAGAAGATCCTGGAGCTAGAAGAAGAAATAAACAAGTTGCGCTGGAATATCATAGGATTATCCGAAGTTCGAAGAGAGGGGGAGGACACGGTAATCCTCGAATCCGGCAATTTGTTCTATCACCGGGAGGACGACCAGATGGTCCCAAGGAGGTGTCGGATTTATCGTCCACAAATCTCTCGTTAACAACGTTGTTAAGATTGGGAGTGTGTCAACGAGGGTTGCGTAACTTATACTCAGAATCACCAAACGGTATTCGCTGAAGGTCATACAGGTTTACGCACCAACCTCGGCACACCCCGATGAGGAGGTGGAGGAAATGTATGAGGATATCTCTAGAGCCATGCATTCCTCCAAAACCCACTATACGGTGTTAATGGGAGACTTCAACGTAAAACTAGGCACAAGAGAGAACGGTGAGCTGAAAGTAGGGAAATTTGGAATAGGGCAACTGAACCCAAGGGGCCAGAAGCTGGCAAACTTCATGGAGAAAGAGGGAGTATTTATAATGAACTCTTTCTTCTAGAAGCGGGCCCACAGGAAGTGGACCTGGTCGAGCCCCGACGGTTCGACAAAAAATGAGATTGAATTCATTATGACGACCAGACGACAACTGCTCAGTGATATCTCAGTGATTGCGAGGGTGAAAACCGGCAGCGATCACCGAATGGTGAGAGGCACACTGAAACTTAACGTTAGGTTGAAGAGGTCACGTCTAATGAAGTCAACGCTCCGTCCTCCCACAAAATCCCGAAACCTTTCAGCTCGAGCTACAAAACTGTTTTCAGTGCCTAGAAGATTGCAATACAGTGGACAATATGTATGACAAGCTCGTGAAAACTGTCCATGCGGTCGGAGCTAAGTTTTACAAGACTTGCCGCAGAAGAACACAAAAACTCTCCGATCACACTCTTAATCTCATGGCTGTTAGGCGGGATATGAAACTGCAGTCTTCAGTAGATTTGACAGCAACTGAACAGACAGATTTCCAAATGCATACGGCGGGACTAACGCAACTTTAATACTGCTCGTATTAAAGAAGCGATCCAGGCGGAACCAGGGCTCCAAAGTCTTTGCTAGAGATCTGTCTGCCAGAAAAAGCCAACTGTCGAAGCTGAAGACCGAGTGTGGCAGCGTCGTTTCCGGGACATCTGAGATTTTGAGTGAGATTGAGAGGTTCTATGGGCAGCTGAACACATCATCGTTGGAGCCACACGTAAGTATGAGTAACAATCCAAGAGCGAGTCTTATCCGACACTATTCCGATGATATCCCGGACGTCAGTCTGAGCGAGATTAGAATGGCTCTCCAGCACCTTAAAAACGGCAAGGCCTCAGGCGAGGATGGAATTACAGTGGAGCTTCTGAAAGCGGGTGGAAAACCGGTATTTGAAGTCCTTCAGAAGCTCTTTGATTCCGTCCTCATGGCGGCACTATACCGGAGGCGTGGAGCAGAAGTACGGTAGTCTTATTCTTCAAGAAAGGTGACAATGCTCTCTTGAAGAACTACAGACCGAATTCCCTTCTGCGCCGCGTCTACGTGCTGTTTTCGAGAGTCATTACGAATCGTCTCGCGCGCAGTCTTGACGACTTCTAGCCTCCCGAACAAGCCGGTTTCCGAAAAGGCTTTAGCACCATAGACAACATACATACCCTTCGGCAAATTGTACAGAAGTCCGAGGAGTACAATTTGCCACTATGTCTGGCGTATGTGGACTATGAGAAAGCTTTTGATTCCGTCGAAATTTGGGCGGTGCTGCAGTCCCTTCAGCGTTGCCAAGTTGACTGTCGGTATACCGATGTGCTGAAGTGCTTGTACAGTTGGGCTACGATGGCCATTCGAGTACAGAACCAGAGTACGAAACCTATCCAATTTCAGAGAGGTGTAAGACAGGGTGATGTATCCCCGAAACTCTTCACCGCTGCATTGGAAGACGTTTTCAGACGCTTTTGGACTGGAAAGGATACGGTATTAACATCAATGGCTAGTACATCACTCACCTTCGATTTGTCGACGATATAGTCCTTATGGAAGAATCGCTGGAGAACCTAAGCACTATGCTCAATGACCTCAATAGTGTTTCCCAACGGATAGATCTTAATGTGAACATGGACAAAACAAAAATCATGTTTAACGTCCATGTCCTACCTATGCCGATAGTGGTTGGGAGCACAAAGCTCGAAGTTGTTGACGAATATGTTTACCTGGGCAAATAGTTTGACTAGGTAAGTCCAACTTTGACCAAGAGGTCAATCGACGGACTCAACTCGGCTGGGCAGCGTTCGGGAGATTGCGACACATCTTCTTGTCAGACATACCTCAAAAACTCAAAACTAGATTGTACAACCAGTGCGTGTTGCCAGTGATGTCCTATGGAACTGAGACGTGGTCCTTCACTGCTGGCCGTATGAGGAAGCTCAAGGTTGCTCAGCGAGCTATGGGAAGGGCAATGCTTGGGGTTTCTCTGTGTGATAAACTTAAAAATGAGGATATCCGCAGTAGAACCAGAGTGACCGATATAGCCCAACGGATGAGTAAGCTGAAGTGGCAATGAGCCAGCCATATAGTTCGAAGAACCGATAACCGATGGGGAAGAAAGTTTCTCGAGTGGCGGCGTCGTACCGGCGGACGAGCTGGAGGAAGTCGATGAATGCAGGTGGCTCAGGGCTATGCTTTGTGGCATTCCTTTGGCAGGCCTATGTTCAGCAGTGGACTTGTGATGGGCTGTAATGATGATGATGTTTCTTCCTCTATAGCTGCAGCATGACTCTACTAAGTAACCTGTGTATTGATAAAACCATTCCTTTTATGCCAAACGTAACATCAAGGCGTCTGTTAAACGTGGCAAGCATGGCACATTTTCCCAGCGATGGGAGAAGCTAATTACATATGTTTACCGATATCTTACATGGCACCGGGAAGTCACCTACCATATAGCACCGCCTGCTAAGCAAATAACAGCACGACGTGACACAATTCACTTACGTGCTAAGCTAAGCTGCCGTTCATGTGCCGCTGTGGCTCATGTCGAGGCAGTATACTTTTGGAAGATAGAAAAGAAGAAATAAACAAAAAGATATAATATGAACTATGAGTTTAATTTATTACTTTAATTACTGTTTATATAGTGTAAGTTACACAGTAAATTCGTTGTATAAATATAATAATGGCGTAAACATAAAAGTAATAATAGAGACTTATACATAAGTTTGTACTTACGCATATCCATTGTTATATAAGCTATAAAAGGGTTCGTGCTCTGCGCCATACTCATTGTTAGCTCGCCTGTAACATGAAGATCGCTGAGAAATCTGACTCCACTTTTACCGCCTTCCAGATTGAATCTGATAAGAACAAACACAAAGACGATCATCAGTGGCTTCCGTAATGGATATTTAACTCCCCAAGGATTGTAGATAAGATTTTACAAGCAAAAGCTCCTTCCGAAATTAGCCAAAGTACATAAATCTCGCTGATGGGGGAACTTTTTATAGTTTAAATTATTCTTTTACATTAGTTGATGGTTAAATGTTGTTTAAAAATTTCGTTTTAGAAAATATTTTTATAGATATTTAAAGTATAATCATCCTATAAGATTTTAAAACACAGCGGCTAGTTTTCTGCCTTTCAAAATTTTTTTTAATGAGCGGTCGTTAGGCAGTGGATCTAATTTCCGTTCCAGTATTTATAAGACTTATAAAAGTAATTTTTAGGATCATTGGCAATTTATGTAAGTTTATAAAATATCTCAATGTCAAAAAAGTAAATGAACATTGGACTTTTAATAAAAAGTAAATGCCGACTTCAAACAACTAGAATAAATTAATTTCTGCATGATAGCATCAGAATTCGGTGCTAAGACATAGTGTATTGAAGTATTAAAGCCCCGACTTCTGAAGTTTTTGCGCGGATTATTTAATTTTCTTCAGTTTTTTGAGGTCGAGTTTTACTTTTTATTTAAATTTATAACTACTTTAATTTTTATTACCAATCTTAATATTATGACTCTTTTAAGTGGACTAAGGAATACCAAGCAGTAAGCAGTGGTAGCGCTTGCTGCAAATTCCACAGTAAGCGAGCAACTAGCGTTGGATCCCCGTCAGCACCAATGAATTTGTTAATTACAACTTTAAGTGCTGTTTTAACTGTAACCTTATCTGCATGACGGCGACCAGAGCGAGCTGCATCTTTGATATCAAAATTCCCGGACTGAGAATGCTTGAACCAACTTTGTGCTACTCTTACTGACACTTAAACGTCATCATTAAGTCCTTAAGTCACAATTTTTTTCGCGGTTTGAATCGCATTTTTCCCTTATAAGTAATAAAACTTCAGAATGTATTGAAAAATGGCGGGAAAGTGTTTTTTATTTTTTATTTTTTTCTTTAACTTTTAAGAATGTCATCTAAATTGTTAGGTCCATTAAACATTTCATACCCTATTTTTCCCACTCGTAGGGGTGGAATTTCTCTCAAAATTTATATGGGACCACTGCTGAAGTATAACTTATTTAATTACAAAGGAATCGTTAAATCGGTCCTCAACTTATGAATATATCGAGTATCATACTTACAAAAAAAAAGAACTAGTGTTGCCCAAAATCGGTCTTGGTCTTGCAGTCTTGGTCTTGTTCTTGCATTTTTGCAAGACCAAGACCAAGAACAAGACCGCCTAATTTTAGCAAGACCATTACCAAGACTGACCGTACAAGATTGGAGCAAGAACAAGACTAAGCCTGCGAGACTCTTGCGTCTTGCAGTTAGGAATGAGTGTCGTTTCAGGGAGTATACTATTATATAGGAGTATAATATTACGCTTAGGGAGTCTATGAGACGCAAAAAATATATAAAAAAAAATTTGGAAAATTGGACTTATGCGCATTACGAACAATACCATAAACATACATAGCGGATGAAAATATCCATTAAAAGAAAAAACAGTGCATCCCTAGTTTTGACCATCGGCACTTTGATAGTGCGCGGCGTCTTGTTGTCGGCATCATCAAAGGTCGAATACTGACCTGTCAAAGAAATTTTGCAGCTATTCGGAAATATAAGGTCAAGATACACGCGCCGGCGGCTTCTATTGATATCGCATTCAATCGTCGCCGCCCTGCCGCACGCACTACATTTGACACTGTTTGAATGCCGCCACAGAGTACATGTTCCAAAGAATAAAATAAGTTTCCGGGTGCTCAGAATGGACACGAATACATTATGCTGATCTCGCAAGGAATATTGTAATTAGATAATGGTAAGGATAGGTAGATACCATAATAATTTATTCTAGTAAGTAATTATTATAATATTAACTATATGGGTTTATAATAATTACTTACTATTATTATTATTACCTAATAGATAAACATGTTCAATAAGTTCACTGCAAATCTCTATTTTTGTAAGTGTGTGTTTTTGAACACAAAGTGTTCGAATATGTCGTCACCCATTTGATAAATATTGTAGACACTTTTAACACACTTGAAACGTAAAAACATTTTGTACAATGGTAATCGAATAATATAAAAAGTGTGCATATTAAATAAAAAGCATAAAATAAGACCTATGTACTTTTTAGGAGCCCGACAATCTCTTAGACAACCGTTTAAAGAAATTGATTGCATCGAATTGATGTAAATAATAGTGATTTGCACAATTTTAATAGTAGAAATAAAAATAAAATCACAATACCTGCTTTCCGGTTACACAAAGTATACTTATATGACTATTCAAAGGTGTATTTTTAATGCCTACTTGAGTAAAACATATTTGAATTTTGAATTTCAAACGAGTGAAGGCAAATTTAATGTAATTAACGTAGATTAATTCAATCACAAGAAGAACATAATATACACAATTTTATTTACATATTTACATTTTATTTTTACGTAGGCACACTATACCTATCTGGCAACGAATCTACTTTATTAATCTTCTGAAGAATCGTTATTTTTATCAAAGAATGCCGAACTTTCCTTTGTCGGTCTTTCGGCGTGTACTTACAAATAGTAGTATTTATTTTAATTCTAGTCATTCCCAATTGAGCTTTGCTTCGAGTCTAATGTATTAATTGTTTTTACTCTAATCCTTGTTGTTCTCGGAGTGATAAGTTAACAATTTGACATGAGTGACGAAAAGTCGAATAGTTCTAGTCGGAGTAGTGAGAGTTGGAGTTATAGATCTAAAAGACCTAAAAGCAAATTTGATGAGTTTTTCGACATAATTCATGCATCCCAAATTGCTTTGTGTAAATTATGTCAACATAAAAATGTTGAAATAAAAATTAAAAACAGAAACACTTCAGGCTTAAGGAAGCATCTAATATCTTTCCACAAAAAGGAATCACAAATATTTCTTCCTGAAAAACCAAAATTAAGTGGAGATATCACAAGCTTTTTAATAACCACCGGAAAAAGTGGACAGGTAAGAAAAAATATACTTATCACACAATTACATAACACATATATTATGTAACTAGCGGCCGCCCGCGACTTCGTACGCGTACAATATCTGATTTCCTATGAGATTTTGAAATTTTCCCGCTGCAAAAGTCTTACCTAAGTATAAAGAGGCTATATAGGTAAAGCTTAACTATGCAAGTATTTATTATTTAAAACTAATAAAGTAAATGTCGATCTTCATATCTATACTTTAAAAATATAGGACTTGCATGTAACCATTTTACCCCAATTTCACCCCCTTAGAGTTAGGCAGCAGTAACAGCTTATTCAGGATTTTATTATTGAAAACTTATAACTTTAATGCCGATTTTCGTGTCTCTGACTTCAAAAACGTAGGACTTTCATACAAACTTCCAACTCCCATTTCACTCCCTTAGGCTGTTGTGTACTGTTATGTAATTTAATTTGTATTTTATTTTTTTATTTAAATAAATGGTAAATTGTATAACTCTTTTATTCCATTTCATATAAGGGTCTATCAATCTCTTTCTAGACAGATAATGTTCTTTATAATACAGTCAAGTTAATATCATTAATTTGTTTTTTATATGTTTAGACTATGTTTTAGCACATGTAAGCTTATTAAATGTAAACGTTTATTAAGAAACAGACTAACTCCCGTGGCCGTGAGACATAGTAGACAGCTCAGTTGGTTAGAGCATCGGCACGGATCGCTTAGGTCGTGGGTTCAAACCCCACCCGGTATTAGTTGATTTTTCGAATTTCTCATTAAATGTTTAGACATTTATTATTTTGGTGCCTACTGTGTTAAGTTGTTCTAAGATCTAAAGTAACGTTTAATAAATAGCAATAGGCTTGCGAGACTTGCGAGACTCTTTCTGCAAGACCAAGACCAAGAACAAGACTGAGAGCGCAATACCAAGACCAAGAACAAGACCAGGTGTATTGGCGCAAGACCACGACCAAGACTGGCAATAAATAGCAATAGGCTTGCGAGACTTGCGAGACTCTTTCTGCAAGACCAAGACCAAGAACAAGACTGAGAGCGCAATACCAAGACCAAGAACAAGACCAGGTGTATTGGCGCAAGACCACGACCAAGACTGGCTAAGTCTCGTCTTGTTCTTGCATTTGGGCAACACTAAAAAGAACACACTCGAATTGAGACTCTTCTCCTTTTTCGAATTCAAATAATAAAGGATAACATCCTAGTCAACTATAGGATAGAAAGAAAAACTAAAAAATACTTCTACTCTGTATTCACTTGACTACGGGTAAGCCTGGGACAAATAAATTAGAGAAAGCGAACCGCTAGCTAGCCTTTGTGAATTTCATTGTGAACTTTTGTATTCAGCACGATGTGCATATTACTTATATGACACCCAAAACAAGTGAAAAGTAAACTAATTTAAGTCATGTTAATTTAAATACATTAGATCTTAGGTATTAGGTCATTATGATTTCTTATGTTTACGCGAACATTACACATTTAAATGAAACAAATTTTAACGGATTTTATCGCTCAAATAACCTTATTAGGTCAATACCATTATAGCTTATAAAAAGTCCACTGCTGAAAGGCCTTCCCGTGGTAACAGATTACCCGACAGGCAAACGGGTTGGCAACCGCAGTTTTTTATTTTTTTGCTGTTATTAGGAAGTCGCTGCTGTCCATCTCCTGGTTTGTTTCCCTCCGTCACCTCTTACGACACCCATGGGACGATATGGGGTAGTGAAAATTCTTACACCACCACTAAACGGTAGTTTTAGTTCATTAAAAGTCAATAGTCAATGGGTCATTAAAAAGTATTTTTTTTGCATATAAAAACATCGTAATGCCAAACTAAATGTTATTGTTGTTATAGGAACTGCGGAATATAGTAATATATTTTTATAATAAATAATGCCATCAAAAACATAACTTGTAAAAAAACCGTAAAAAGTTGTGAGATCCATGAAGTACAAAGTCGGTTAATTTATTCAGTCCATACTTAAGGGTCCTTCTGTCTCAAGTTACTACGTAATTAGCTAACCTAACAACATCTTATAGTGACCATATCAATATTAAAAATCTTTTAAGTTTTAAATAAATAGATTGACTAGGCAATGTTATGTTTTTGACGGCATCTCATTTCTTTTTGTAGATGGTCCTAATTTTTTCCTTTCCATTTAGTCTACTTAATACTTTGTGGGATTTCGGTACAACTTCATAAAACATGTCCCATTCTTGCTTTTTCATTCCATTGACCTTTTTATAAGTTACCTTTGAACATAATTATCTAGATCTATTATATTATACATATACAGGTACACTGATTCATTCACTGTACATTTAACTTTGTAATCCTATGTATATAAGATTACAACAAAGTTATTTAAGCAGTTAGTGTATCTAGAAAACTGAACCGAAATTACAAAATATTTTAGTTTTTCTTTAAGTGCTGTTTTAACTGTAACTAAACACTAATTGTATTTTAAACTTGAAGCTTCTACCTCTGTTAGAAGTGCCTTAGAGTTTTGATGATCGGTCAGTCTGTGAGTGAGTGACAAAACTGAAAATTCAGACTTCTAGTTTTATTTACAACGAAGTTATAGGGGGTCGAAAATGGCCTGAACTGCTTCGTGAAAAGGATGGTACGGCCGTGCCGCTTTTTTGCTCGACTTTGCGGGGGCACTGCCGTGCTCCCAGATACATTTTGTTTAGTATTTCTTCCCCAAGTTTTTTATTACAAATTTTTCTGATCCATTTCCAATTTTCATAGAATTTACACCTTTACATATTAAACACTTTACGTGTCACATTGTTTGTCCGCGATAAACTTCTAAACTACTGAACGCATACTCTGTGCAGTTTGGTCCAAATTGAGATAGGAAAGTTTTTATCTCGATAAGTGACCCCCAATATTTTTTATTACGAATTTAAGGTATTTTTTAAGGACATAGGGTCCTCAGAGAGGGCAAAACAACGTCTGCTTGGTCATCTAGTTACAAAATAATAAATCAAATAATATCAGTTTTAGGACTCCATACCCAAAGCGTAAAATGGATTCCTGCTAATGTTACTCTGCTGTCAATCTGACTGATTGTCTGTGTCAGTGCCTACTTGTTGTAAAAAAGAATAGAAGTAGTTTGTAGGTAAGCAGCAGTGGACAGAAGCCTATGTTCAGCAGTGGACTTGTGAAGGGCTGTAATGATGATGATGATGATGAAACGATGGCCTTCCAATCGCACCATACACACAGTATCACCTTATTTAGTGTCAATACTGGTTTCGGTACAGTCTGTGGAGCTTGATTACCCTTTGACCATGAACTTTTTCACACGTTTTTGTCGTAGGTGATCCACTTTTCATCACCAGTGATCAATCTTTTCAAAAAGGGATCGGTTTCATTGCATTTCAATAGAGAATCGCCAATGAGTACACAAATTTATTAGGTTTCTTTCAGTGAGCTAGTGTGGTAACCAAATATCGTTTTTTGTATAGCCAGACTTTATCAAATGGGTCAAAACTGTTTTATTGTCGTAACTACTAATATGCCGATCTTGCTCCACTCTTAAAAATGGCATCGACTTTATCTGTATGAGGGCGACCAGGGCGAGCTGCATTTTGACATCAAAATTCCCTGACTAAAAACGCTTGACCCAACTTTGTGCTACTCTTACTGACACTGCATTAAGTCCATAAATGTCACCATTTTTTTTTTGCGGCTTGAGTCGCATTTTTACCTTATATGTAATAAATTTCAAAATGTATTAAAATGGCGGGAAAGGGTTTTTAATTTTTATTTTTCTTTTTCTTGATGTCCTATATGTATTGATATTAAAACCAGCCAGATACAAACAGTATAACCAAAAAGATTTTTCTTCAATTTCATACAAACAAAATACGAAGAAACTTTTTCCACGACCTATTACAATAAAAATTAAATAGCCATACTTTTATTATTACATAATTTTAATAAATGTTATTTTGTTTGCAAGAGAGGCTTTTGTTTAACACGTGGCTCTAACACTAACAGCGGTAGAGCCACGCGGCAGCTTTTGCTGTCGCACGGATGGGCCGGCTCGAACCGGGGTGGTACCACGACCTCACAGAAAACCAGCGTGAAGTAGAGATTTATCTCTGCGTTTCGCTTGGTGAGTGCAGGTGGCTGGAGGCCCTTTTTACTGGAAATGAGGCTATCCATCTTAGTCCTCACGGGTGACAACGCATCTACATTTTGATTTGTAATAGAGGATAGATGTAGATGTCTATGGCCCGCAGCAACCACTTACCATCAGGTGGACTGTGTGCTCGTTTGTCACCCTTTTCCTATAAAAAAAAACTAGAATGTTTACAGGCTGATGATGATTTATCCACTAAAGTTTTTTTTAGATATATACAGGAATTGTTGTTGGTTTTGTGCCAGTATGTGCTGTGATTATCCTTGTATTCTAGACACTGCAGCCATTCCTTTTCATCAATTATGTAAACATTACTCAGAATAAAATAAAGACGCATAAAATATGAAATTATAATTTTTTAAGTTATAAATTCAATATATTTCAATTCCTTTATATACAAATAATTAAGAATATATAAGCTTCAGTGTTTGCTTATAACAGTAAATTGAATAGAACTAATTTCTCCCGGTTTTGATTGAATTCAATTTCCAACGTTTCGAGTGCTTTGCAGCAGCCACGGTCTAAGGAGATTATAAAGATTTATTTAATTAATAATTAAGTACATATTTAAGAAAAATTTCATTAACTTTTTTTTTCAGAATGATTAATAGAATTAGACCGTGAAATTACAAGGAACGTAATATTTTAAATAAGATTTCTAACTTTTCCAAACGAGCACTGATAAAGTAAATTATTTTGCTTAAGGGACAGAAAACTGAATTAAATATTCAAAACACCCTGAGCTGAAATACACTTCTATTAAGATTTTTCCCGGACCGGAAATTTTCCCCATACCAGTGTCAATGTCCATTTTGTACCGTTTTTTATGTGAAGCAGGAAGGGATTGAAATAAAACGCCTTTGCAAGTTTAAAAAGTTTCTTCTCTTTATAATTATTTTTTTTAAATATTTATCTTGACTAACTTTAACCACAGTTACACGATACAGTCCCGTGATATTTTCGGATGTTTAAATAGGCGCAAATATAGAGGTCTGCACCGTGTAGTTGCCGCGTAAGAATATTCACTACCCTACATCGTCCCGAGGGTGTCGAAGAAGGGAAACTGAATCAGGAGATGGGCAGCAGTATCTTACTCGCAACAACTCAAAATAATAAAAATCTGTGGTTGCCAACCCGCCGACCAAGTGTGGCAACTATGGCAAAATCGCCTATGAGGCAATTTATGGGGGAGACCTATGTACAGCAGTGGACTTTTCTGCCGACTTCCAAAAAGGAGACGGTACTCAATTCGACTTTATGTTTTTTTTATGTGTGTTACCTCATGGGCGAACCGATTTCGATGATTCTTTTTTTATATGAAAGCTGATAGTTCTCGTGTGGTTCCATATGAATTTGATCAAGGTCAGACCAATGGTTATTGAGTTATTCTTAAATAACCTATATTGAAGTCGCTTATATTGAAGTCGGCTGTACAAAATTTTTAATTTTTAATTATATAGGCTGTAATGGATGGGTAGATGGATGAAAAGATGCCTTTACTTTTCCGAACCTACACGCATCCGATTTAGATGTTGCGTTATGATAAAAAAAGTTTATACCATATGATCGAAGGTAGGTTTATCAATCATGAAGTATCAGAGACACGAACACGGTAGCGACACTTACAGATTCAAAAATCTACCATTTGTTAACTTTGAATAAATAATGGCTATAGATAGTATAGAACCCTGGACAGGCAATATAGTAGCTAGGGATATGATTACAAGAAGAGAAATTTTGAGTTTTCTACTACGCGTTTATCTTATCGTAATTACTGTACGAATTAAAAAAAAAACATCAACAGTTTCCACATTTACAACCACATGAGTAATTTTACTAGCGAATTCTAAATTGTTTAGTTTACTATCGTTTGGTGAACCCATTAGATAGAAGTGTTATGTTTCACCAAACGTTATTACAAATACAATAGACTGCCGATGAGAGTATTATCATTGTATTATTACCACATTACCAGTGTGAAAGCATCAACTCTGTCCTAACCAACATACCAGCACAGCGGTTTGTATTGGTCAATTTTGTTTAAATAAATTTTACATATTTGCGGATAATTATGTTGATAATGGAGTCAAATAATGGAAAATGAGGAGTAAAATAAGTTAATAAATACCTTCTTTCGGCTAATCTCGTCCACCTTGCGCCGGTAACATTAACTTTCCTCAGCAAAAATGAAACTTGTTGTTCAGGCATTGCTACAACTATGCTGTTGATTTGCATAGGATCAACTGGTTTCATCCCCAAGTGTCCAGATTCCATGAGGAAAAAGAAAGTGCGTAAGCCGCGTCGGAGACAAGCAATATCGACAGCTCTGCATGGCGGGAACGGTAGAGGGGCAGGGGCTGCATAAAACACAAATTCGTACGTGTTACAATTGCATATCTCGTAAACAGTAGGCGCCCGGACAATGACACTACGCATAATAAAAAGGGACTACTGCAATTGCCACGTTCGGCACGCGGAAAGGTGATTGCAGTATCAAAGGTCTTGCAATTTTGAAACTGCATCTTATTACAATTCTCAGGCATTTTACATCAGGTGTATTATAATATAATATGTTGGTTATAACCCTGCCGCATCTAACATTTGCATACATATTTCATTCGTGGTAGAGCCATGTTGCAGCAATATTAATAGTATAGTTGTAGCACGAATGGGTCTACTCGACCGGGGAAGGACCACTCTCTCACAAGAATACCAGCGTAGAATATCAGGATACGAGGATAGACGTAGATGTCTATGGGCCACAGCAACCACTTACCATCAGGTGGACTGTGAGCTCGTTTGTCACCCTTAAATTATAAAAAAAAAAACAAACTGAATTTGTTAAATTGCGTTCTGAGTTTATAATTATATTTTTTTAACTGGGTATTTATCTTGACTCAAACCTAAATTGGCAATATCGTATAAATGCAGTGTTAGCATAAATTCACAAATCAGTTTGGGTGTTTAATAAATTACGACGGATTACATACAACAATCTATTAAAAAAATTACCTTATGCCAATCTATACTAACTCGGTCTAGGTAGGAGCCTTTAAAAATTATTATCCTAGCTGAAAGAGGTCAAAGATCGATCATCAAGGTACACCTATATATCATTTTGGTTTCCTACTAAACATCTTTAATCTGACTGTCAATTAATAACAGTTCGTCTTTTTGTAGCAAGTAGTAGGCGACATAAATCTATTCTATTAAATCTTTATCTTAATCTATTCTATTAAATATTTAATCTATTAAATCTATTTGATTCGAAACTATATAAAATAAAAAGAACAGCTCATAATATATATTTCGTTTCTAAATTTAACACCGCTCTCTTTCATAGTTTTCAATGCTTTCTGTCTTCCGGCGGCTCTACACGTTGGCCAACACACTGGCGAATGTGTTGGCAGAGATATTGGCCAAGAAATTGTGATCGCGTCCACACGTTGGAAGGTCGTTCAGTTTGCTTCGGTTCGGGCCAATGTGCGGACGAATTTATTAAAATGATTATTGAAGCGCTAACGGCTGCTGCGGTTTTTTTTTCACAGCATACCACTATTTATTTATTTAATTTTCACTATTTTTAATATTTAATATTTTTAATATAAATTTTTAATATTTCTTTATTATACACTAACGTTATACAGATAAGTAAACTATATAAACATTAACACACCTAGGCATAGGTATAATTAACACTTTTACAACTAAGGCCTAGAAAATATTCGAAGCCTGTCTATAAAACTGTTGTAAAATTTTATTAAACAAAGCCTTTTTTAAAAAGGGTTATTCTTATTATATGATTATAGAATAAAACTAAATAATAATAATAATAAATAATTTATTTTGTCAAACATTAAAGTTACATTATACGATCAGTGATCGAGGTCACCTAGTAAGCAAAATAATGCCTGTAACAGGTGGCTTCGCTCTTCCATAGCTAAAAATTAAAGTATTATTAACGAAATAAAGAAACTAATAGGGAATAATAAAGACAGTAAAAACATGATTTTAGTATCCTACTTTTAAATTTGATTTTGGAAATAAAGAACTTATTATTATTATTATATTTTAGTATGCTACCTATAATATAGCATTAATACATCAATAAATAAATGAATACATCAATCACTACAACGTGAATGTGTATAAGATAAGGCTGATCAAAAAGAAAGGGAAAAAAGAAATTTTATTTCTTGACGGCTCCGTGGCGTAGTGGCTTAGCAATGAGTTGCTGCCCTGGGGGCCGCGGGTTCAAATCCCGCACGGAACAAGTATTTGTATAGCCTGCACATAATTTCTCCGGGTCTGAATGTTTGTCCTTATGCAATTTATGTTTCTAAACTGCCTCCACGATACAGGAGAAAATCCTGTGTATAATAACATTTTTTTTTAAAAAGACTTGTGTTTTACAAACAATTTTCAGCTTGGTAGGGCTCTATAAAGCGAAAAGTTTATTCATTGGTCATTGTTACTGCCGTTATGTAGACACTAGTTACGATGCGTGCATATAAAATTTAAGCGTGCGTGCGTGCGATCACTCTGAGAGCTCGTAGCAAACTAAACGTGCGCCCAACGTGTGGACGCGGCGGCCAATACTCTGCCACAACCCTTTGATCTTTTGTAAAAAACCGACACCAGACGGATCTCGCGCCAACTTGTGGGCCATCGTCCCAATACGTACCAACGTAGCTTAAACACCCGCTCCACACGATGGCCATCGTTGTTGGCCAACACATTCGCCAACGTGTTGGCCAACGTGTAGAGGCGGCATTCCAATGATGTGTGCCACACATCTGTTGAATAAATTACATATAGAACTAGATATTTTTCAACTTTATTATTAATTGTTAAAAAAAAACGTACACGCCTGGTTATTGTCACTAAATTACGATCAAATCGAAAATTTGTTGGCGGCAGTAACATAAGAAAAATAAGAAAATTAATTAATATAATTCCGATCTTAGTTTAGATTTAGTGATTTCACATCCACATCCACATTTTTAAAACATAAAATAAGAAACTCTCCAACACCTGCCAATCATGTTGTCCTTCATATATAAACTCACGTCTAACAAATAAAATTTTACAAAATTTGTCCATTACCCATTGTTTTGTCATATTTTCTACTATAAAGATATGAATGGTTTTTTCCATATACTATTTGATTCTTACTGTGTAAATTATTCATACTTACGTTTGCTTGTAAATGTATCAATGTCTACTATCGCAATATGGAAGGGTTGAAACCCTGTAAAACAGGTTTACCTAGTACAGGGTTCACAGAGCTTAATTATTAGATTGTGTTATGTAGTACTCCTTATCAATAAATAAATAAACAAATAAATTGAGTTGACATATTAATTTAATCTCAGTCACTAGTTTTAATACGAGTAATTATACAATATAATTTTTTTTACACCATTATACAATTATATAATATCATAATATCAATTAAATATTAGCTTTGTGGCAAGTACAAATCTAATTTAGGTTGACAAATTAAGGTTGAGGTTTTAACCTAATGTTAATTAATAATTTAGTCGATTCAGTTGATGTTGCTGGTTGTGTTTTTCTTGTCTTTATATGTATATTCAGTTGTTGCCGATCTTTATACTCATAGACGGAATTTTTCATATACCAATGTGAACTTTATTATACATTTCTTTTAATAACGTAGTTGTTAATCTCTTCCTTAGTTTTGTTTTAAATATTATTAGTGGATATCTACGTTACTAAGTTATTCATAAATAAAATATTGCACGGCAACGGCATCCTTGGCAAATGAGTAAAGAAACCGTACCGTACAGAGGCAAATCTTCATACAACCGCGCTGTGATAGGTACACTATTACAAGCTTGAGGCGCGTGTGTGTGTGAGTACTGGTGGCTCGTCACGTTCAGAGGAAACTGCTTTAAACCGGCTCGGCCAGTGCTCAAATTCAGGGTTGTGTAAAAAATAATAAGTGTCAAATTTTATTTTTAAGAATAATTCGTATCAAATGAAATTTAAAAAAATTTTAAAAATGGTTTACTAATAACTACGTAGATTTAAATGTCATCGAGGTTGCCGCAAGGGATACCGCTGATTTTGTAAATAAAAATAATGATTTGTTTGATTTCTTACACTCAAGTATACTGCGATCTCCTAATAAATAAAAATGTTTTTCGATGTGATAGTTATCAAATTGAATTTTTAGGAGAAATGCTAACATTTTTCAGGAAAATGAATAAGAAGTGATAGACAGAAAGACGTTACCAATAGCATGAATTTAATTCACGGATTTCAGTATCTACAAAATCTTTAATTAATAAAACTTCATGAAGAATTGAAATCAGAAGTAATTAAATTAATTTATTGATTTTATTTATTTACGAGACGTCTCAATCAAGATTGTCTCGAAAATTTCTTTGGAAATGTCACAGGCGGGTGGTAACTCTCAGGAACCAACTTTTGTATATAACCAATATCTTAGGGAAACCTTAAAATGCTAACTGTGAATACGATTTCGATATGTTACTTATAAAACCAGACGATTGTCGTATTTTAGTACACCATCACCGCAACCTGACGATGTTATTGCCGCTGTGTTAATAGTAGGAACCAATGATTATCTATTTGATTTACCAGAAAAAAAATGGTTTAGTCTATGTGTCGGGATATTTGTATAAAAAATGTTGTATCGAACCCCACAAAAGTAAAGTCGAAACTCGAAAGTATCTAACATAAGTAAATTTTGGTATTAAAATAATAAAACGTGTGCTAGGGTTTATATTTGTTATGAAATGCGAGTGCTTTCTAATACATTATTAAAAAAAAAATTACATTAAATTTAGAATTTAACTAAAAGCCGCAACAAATTGTTGAAAAATTTCATTATCAAGAAATCATTTTAAAAATAAAATATTTATAATATAGTTAATAAAAATATATTTAATATAATTAGGTATAGTTAGTAAAAAATATTATATTGGATAAAACTACTTTTAGGGATTTTATCGCTTTTAATTATACTTATTTTTAAATTCTCGACGTTTCGGGTGCTTTCCAACACAGCACACAGGCAGGAATCGATGTTATTTCGCGAGAATTTGTGATTAATCAAATCTAATGTAATGGTGCGGGCCGTCTTGGATATTATCACAAACTTCAGACTTCCCGAATATTGGTGTTTCACGTTAGCTATGTGTTCTTTTGCGCGGATTTTAATAGATGGTTTTGTTTGCCTTATAAGGCAATAAGTCATAAATAAAAAAAAAAAAGATCTTCCAAAAAGGATAATTAAACGTGATAAAATCCGTAAAATTATTTTATTCAATATGTAGTGTTCGCGAAAATATAAGAAATCTTTATAAAGTATTATATCTTAAGTATCTATTAAAATGGTAATAAACTTTTTATTTATTTAATTTTATCCTCCTGTGCCAACCCTACCAAAATAGGTAAAAATTTTGACAGCTCCTTAGAAGTTTTGACTCTGTACAGTTTCTTTACTCATGTGCTCTCGGTGCTAAAGTCATCCATCCACTTAATCGGATTTATCCGGATCGGGCACAGCTAGAAAAAAAAAACTATAATTTTTGTTTCTTTTGGTTTGTTTTTGCAAGACCCTCGTATTTTCACCGAAAAATCACAGTTTCTGCTCAACTGATCCGTCTACAGTCTAGACAGATTACAAATATAAATGTCCCTACAAATTAAAGCAAAATAGAATTGGCCTTGACTACCGGCTCATTAGAATTTATTAGCAATGTCATAAATGTATATGGTTTGTATGTTTGACGAATATGGTAATACTAGTTTAGCCAAGAATGCTGATCTAGCATAATTAAGTCTAACTACGTTTAGTAATTTAAATACTTTGGATAAAGTAATATTAAAGCCATGCAGTAAAATTGTAGCTATGCGCCGTTACTTTTATAATAAAAATACAATTTACTATTTTAATTAGCGCGGTTTATAATAAAAAAGCAAAAAAAAAACCTGAATGTTTTAAAGCCAAGAAACTGTATAGTAAAAAATATTACTTCAGACTGTCAATTCTCAGAAGTATTGTCCCAGTAAAATTACTGGTTACTACGCGGCGTATTCAACGTTGTTTTCGAAATAGGAGTATTTAAAAAAAAAGAATAAAGCAATTTTTTACGTGGTAGAGCCATGCTGCAGCTACATTGTGGTTGCAGTACGAATGGGTCGGCTCGTCCGAGGTAGGACCACGCTCTCACAGAATACTAGCGTAAAATAGCAGCTTAGTGCTGCTGTCTTTTGTATGGTGAGTGTAGAGAACCGGGAACCTTTTTACAACCCACCTGATGGTAAGTGGATACCGTGGCCCATAGACATCTATATCTATCCTCTATTAAGAATCCAAATACGTTGTCATTCCTGAGGACTAAGATGGAATGCCTCAAAGTAAAAAAGGTCTCCCGTTCTCTACAGTTACCATGCGAAAGGCAGCAGCATTGAGCTGCTATTTTACGCTGGTATTCATTAGTTATAACTAGGACTAAGGATATATTTGTTAAACCATGTAACGGCGGTGTAAGAATATCCACTACCACATATCGTCCCATGAGTGTTGCAAGAGGCGACAAGGGGAAACAAAACCAGAAAATAGACAGCAGCATATTCCTGATACTCGTAACAACTCAATTTAATAAAAAAAACTGCGGTTGCCAATCCACCTGCCAAGCGTGGCAACTATAGAAAAATCCTCCCTATGAGGCAACCTATGTGAGAGTAGAATGGTAATGATATGGCAGTATGGTGGTAATATTTGTTAAAATATAATAATAATGTCCTCCAGACCGGATTTTGGTTACAGCGGCCAGCCTCAATGGAGACTAGCCACCGGCGCATGACAGGATTATAGTGCCCAAGTGTATACGCAAACACAGGTGCATTCTCTATTTCCTCGCTCTCAGTCCGATGGGACGGTAAACCGACACGACCGCAGAGAAATCAGGCGCAGGACCAACGGTTTTACGTGCTTTCCGGGCACGGGGGTGAGACACCGCTAGCTTCCTGGCTCCGGGCAGCTATTGAGAGTTTCTTGATGGAAAAGCTCAATTACTGATTTTTGGCCCGATCCGGGATTCGAACCCGGGATCTTATGATCAGTAGTCGCACTACTACAACCACTAGACCAACGAGGCAGTCAAAACATATGCAGTGTTTGGCAGTAACGATTATTATTTTTACTGTAGCAATGTTAAATGGTATAATATGTCGCATCTAGTATAATTTCTGAGGGTAAGTTTTACTAGGTGGTATATGACTCCTTTTGTTCTACACTTGTGTTCTGGAGAGAAGGGTATAGAGGATCTGTACGATAGGCTACGAGACCATACTAGTCCTCGGAGGTGACAACGTATTTGTGGCCTTCTTTGGATATGCACATGAATTGCAGTAGCCACTA
This sequence comes from Parnassius glacialis, assembly GCA_033319125.1. Taxonomy (NCBI): domain Eukaryota; kingdom Metazoa; phylum Arthropoda; class Insecta; order Lepidoptera; family Papilionidae; genus Parnassius; species Parnassius glacialis. Next base: position 17,234,871 of record JAVANC010000009.1, read on the forward strand.
ACCAACAGATGGACTGTAAGTTCGTTTTTTTTTTATATGGAATAGGGGGCAAACGAGCATGCGGCTCACCTGATGGTAAGTGAGTACCGCCGTCCATGAACAACTGCAACACCAGGGAGGGAATTGCAGATGCGTTGCCGGCCTTTTAAAAAGGAGTACGCTCTTTTCTTGAAGGTCCCTAAGTCGTATCGGTCCGGAAAATCGCTGATGGTAATCGATTCCACAAGGAAGTCGTGCGAGGAAGAAAACATCTTCTAAATCGCACAGTGGTGGACCGCCAATCATCCAGATGGTGTGGATGGTATCGGGAGTTCTGCCGCGATGTGCGTTTGTCACTTCAGATTTATATAAAACTAGTGATCCACCCCAGCTTCGCATGCTTGATTTCTGGATCTCGACAACAACACCACCTACCGGGTCCAAATGTGAATCTAAACCATTCTCTAATCAACTTAATGACACACACAAAATTTCATCAGAATCGGTCAAGCCGTTTAGGAGGAGTTTAGTCACACACGGACAGAAAAATTATATAATATATAATATGCATGTATTAAACATAATATAAATCTTTTCATTCAATCATTCTGTCTATTGACGAAAACCGAACCAATATCCGTCGCGTAATTTAAAAGATCTAAGCGACATACAGACGGCGGGAAGCAACTTTGTTTTATACTACGTAAAGAAGTTTATTAATTTACTGATTATTGTTTGTACTGGGTTTGAATGAAAGCCAAATTATCTTCTATGCCAATTTCAATCCATTATAACATCTTGAGTAGCTGGCAAGTAGACTCATTATCATATAATTTAAATTTGCCAATTTTGTTTTTCGTTTTATATAGTTTGGTCGATCGTCCATTTTAAGTTATTTACTTAAATTAGATTTTTAGTGTTGTAACTCCATGATGCAGATATACACAAGTAAGATTATTATTTGACTATTAAAGAGCTCATAGACCACGGACTTAAAAAAATACAACGCTGCTGGCCATCTACTGGTTTGTTTTCCTCTGTTGCCACTTACATTACCTATAATATGTCGGGGCGTCTATAAAATATTACTTGGATCGAGGTGGACATGAGGGTATATCGAGAAACTCCCACTTGTTTGTGCAGTATAAAGTTCACTGCAGGTGCCGTGCGTGAGAGAGTTCGCTTAAGTCATTCTACTAGTGCTAAGATAATGTACCGTGGTTCTGTTCGTTGTTGGAATTCTTCAAGTGTAGGCAAGGCGGATTGGTGTCGCTGAGAGGCTGCCCTGTGTTATATTGAGATAAGTAGTGTTGCTGTTGGTTTACATATTTTGGTGTTATCATGTAATTACGTACCTCACATTTTTAACAGTGGTAGAGCCACGCGGCAGCTTTTGCTGTCGCACGGATGGGCCGGCTCGAACCGGGGTGGTACCACGACCTCACAGAAAACCAGCGTGAAGTAGAGGTTTGCCTCTGCGTTTCGCTTGGTGAGTGCAGGTGGCCGGAGGCCCTTTTTACTGGGAATGAGGCATTCCATCTTAGTCCTCACGGGTGACAACGCATCTACATTTTGATTTGTAATAGAGGATAGATGTATACGTCTATGGGCCGCAGGAACCACTTACCATCAGGTGGACTGTGTGCTCGTTTGTCACCCTTATCATATAAAAAAATACACTGGTGTGATTGTGGCGGAGACGTGTTACGGTGTGGTCGAATTGAGATTTCACTATACTGAATGTATAGTGCGTTACGTTGTCTTATTACCGATAATGATCATTTGCGTAAGCAAGAGAGCAAGTTGAACATCCGCTCTCACACTTTTATTATTTTAACAATTAACGCTATCCAGATGTATTTCCGAGATCAAAATTGGGATCCTTTGTTTGAATTCTCTGATATATATATAAGACGATATGGGGTAGCGGAATTCTTACACTGCTACTACACGATAGGTAATTAAATATATTATTTATAAATTATTACATAATGAATTTGTTACTTTTATGTTGTTTCAATTCTGTGTTACTTGTGTGTTGTTGGAGAGGTCTCGTCTAATGAAGTCAACGCTCCGTCCCCCTCGTGCTCTGTTTCAAGGTCCCGAAACCTTACAGATCGAGTTACAAAACCGTTTTCAGTGCCTAGAAGACTGCAATGAAGTGGACGATATGAATGACAAGCTCGTGGAAACTGTCCATGCGGTCGGAGCTAAGTTCTGCAAGACCCGCCGCAGAAGAACACAAAATCTCTCCGATCACACTCTTAATCTCATGGCTGTTAGACGGGAGATGAGGCTACATTCTTCAACAGATTTGACAGCATACATTCAACTGAACAGACAGATCTCCAAATGCATGCGGCGGGATTTACGCAACTTCAATACAGCTTGTATTGAAGATGCGATAGAGCGGAACCAAGGCTCCAAAGTCTTTGCCAGAGATCTGTCTGCCAGAAAGAGCCAACTGTCAAAGCTGAAGACGGAGTGTGGCAGTATCGTTTCCGGGACACCTGAGATTTTGAGTGAGATTGAGAGGTTCTATGAGCAGCTGTACACGTCATCGTTGGAGCCACACGCAAGTGTGAGTAACGATCCAAGAGCGAGTCTTATCCAACACTATTCCGAACATATCCCAAACGTCAGTCTGAGCGAGATTAGAATGGTTCTCCAGCACCTTAAAAACGGCAAGTCCCTGGGCGAGGATGGAATTACAGCGGAGCTTTTGAAAGCGGGTGGAAAACCGGTACTTGAAGCCCTTCAGAAGATCTTTAATTCCGTCCTCCACAGCGGCACTACTCCGGAGGCGTGGAGCAGAAGTGCGGTGGTCTTGTTCTTCAAGAAAGGCGACAATGCTCTCTTGAAGAACTACAGACCGATTTCCTTTCTGAGCCGCGTCTACGTGCTGTTTTTGGGAGTCATTACAAATCGTCTCGCATGCAGACTTAACGACTTCCAGCCTGCCGAATAAGCCGGTTTCCGAAAAGGCTTTAGTACCATAGACCACATACATACCCTGCGGCAGATTGTGCAGAAGAAAGAGGAGTATAATCTGCCACTTTGCCTTGCATATGTGGACTATGAGAAAGCCTTTGATTCCGTCGAAATTTGGGCGGTGCTGCTGTCCCTTAAGCGGTGCCAAGTTGACTGTCGGTATATCGAAGTGCTGAAGTGTTTGTACAGTAGAGCTACGATGGCTATCTGAGTACAGAATCAGAGTACGAAACCAACCCAACTGCAGAGAGGTGTAAGATAGGGTGACGTTATATCCCCGAAACTCTTCACCGCTGCATTGGAAGACGTTTTCAAGCTACTGAACTGGAAAGGATCCGCATCCTTTCCAGTTCAGTAGCTTGAAAACGTATTAACATCAATGGCGAGTACATCAATCACCTTCGATTTACCGACAATACAGTCCTTATGGCAGAACCGCTGGAGGACCAAAGCACTATGCTCAATGACCTCAATAGTGTCTCCCAACGGATAGGTCTTAAGATGAACATGGGCAAAACAAAAATCATGTTTAACGTCCATGTCACACCTGCATAGGTAGTTGTTGGGAGCACTAAGCTCGAAGTTGTTGACGAGTATGTTTACCTGGGACAAATTGTCCGACTAGGTAAGTCCAACTTCGACCGAGAGATCAATCGACGGATTCAACTCGGCTGGGCAGCGTTCGGGAAACTACGACACATCTTCTCGTTAGACATACCTCAAAACCTGGAAACGAAACTGTACAACCAGTGCGAGTTGCCAGTGATGACTTACGGATCTGAGACGTGGTCTTTCACTGCTGGCTGTATGAGGAAGCTCCATGTCGCTCAGCGAGCTATGGAGAGGGCTATGTTCGGGGTTTCTCTGCGTCATAAACTTAGAAATGAGGATATCCGCGGTAGAACCAGAGTAATCAACATAGGCCAACGGATTAGTAAGTTGAAGTGGCAGTGGGCCGGCAATATAGCTCGAAGAACCGGCAACCGATGGGGAAGAAAGGTTCTCGAGTGGCAGCCTCGTACCGGTAGGCAAAGTGTAGGGCGTCCCCCCACTAAATGGAGTGACGACCTGGTAAAATATGCAGGAAGTCGATGGATGCCGGTGGCTCAGGACTGTGCTTTGTGGCATTCCTTGGGGGAGGCCTATGTTCAGCAGTGGACTTATGAAAGGCTGTAATGATGATGGTGATTATGTTGTTTCAAAATTCCGTTTTAAGACATTTTAAATTTTCATAGATTGAATATAAAAATAAGATGTTTATTCCGCGGTTTCACTACAAAAAAACTACGACGTCATTCACTGGTAATAATGTTAAATTTATGCGGAAAATACCGTTTTGGCAGATTGTAAAATGTATTTAAGTGTACTACCACAGTTAGCGCTTTTGTCAACTTAAATAATTGTCTTTAATATAAAAAAAAATTTGTTTGCAGTTCACACGCGGTAGAAGTGAAATCTTCAAATGAAATGAAATGAAATATAAAATAAAATATTTCACGGCAAATAATTTATTTAATATGATAATATGTTTCAACCACAAGTGCAGCACAAAATATAAGATTAAAGTTTGATTTATAGGACCTGTATGGCACTATCCTTATTTTTAGACACTCTACTTGTGTAAAATTTTGTGTAATAAATCAAAAGAATATTTTCTAAAAAATTTGTAAAATTGCCTTGTAATAGCGTCGCGCCATCTACTTCATTCTATAAGTAAAGTTATTTTATCGAAAAAAATTGATTGACTCTCAAGGTGGTATGTAAAATAGACGCTAAATGGTCTAAATACGACTAATTTATTATGATATTCGATCTCATTCTTTCGCAGGCTAATTCCTATAGATGTATATGTTTGTCTCTTTTCAGTAACGCTTTTTCGTTTCATAGAGTTTCAAATCACACCGATTCTGAAGAAATTTTCACTTCAAAAAGATCCTTTGATAGGTATTAATCAAGACAGTTTCTTTGTGTTCATTTTGCACAGAACCAGTTGAATTTATTTACCAAACCAGGCGTCGCTAGAATTGAAATCAGACAGCTAATTCAATTTTAAATTGGAATTAAGTTATAATTAATAATCTCCTCAGCCAGTTATAACTGTACGGTATTAAAATTTTAACTGATTAACTTCATTTAAATCAATTTAAAAGAAGTTAAGTCGTTGTCGTAATAGACCTGTTGACATTAACGAATTTTATGTAATATTTATTATAATAAAACAAAATTAGTTACATTGTCAATCATGATCATCATCCTTATTACAATCCAAGAAAAATCCGTTGCTAAACATAGACTTCCCTAAAAAGTAAGTTGACAAAGGTCTACTTTGACCCTTACTTAATGCCCTATTATTCGTTTAGAAACATTTTTTATGACGTTGCTAACATAGGCATTTATGTTTATACTTTTTGTGACTTATTGACACGTCATAACGACATACGAGCATAAAACGTACAAGTAGATAAAATGGCAACAACCAGAGACCTTTTGATTATATACTCGTATGCATTTGCGATGTGTAATAAGGACTGGTAATGTGACATTCCGTTTCAGTCCTAAGATGTTAACAACATTAACTTGATTCTTACTTCGTCAGTTAAATTAAACTAAGCTCATATATACTAAGCTGATATTGAGAGTTTTAGAACTGACCAAAGCTACAAAGCCAATGAAAAAAATAATATACAAAGAAGAAACTTTGGTAACCTAAGGAAGTATTAAACATGTGTTATGAAATGGTCGTACGTGTTAGAAGTCTTAAAACTTTTTAAATAAATTAACGTTTTTTGGTAACGAACTTATATTTAACTTATATTATTCTTGTCATAAAATATTCATTACAGACGGACACAAAAACAACAACGTAGGGTATTTTAAACGCTTATTAGTTTTCTACACTCCCTCGTAACATGACACAGCAAGCAGTTAGAAGTAAATTCAAGATAACACCAAAATAGATAAAGTATGCAAACAGCAACACAAACTTATCTAAATTACATTTTCCTAGTCCAATGTAGACTGGTGCTTCCGATTGGTTACCGTTCTTATTTATAGCACCTCTAGTTACAGCCTATTTATATGAAGTGATATGGGATGAATGATGCAACATACACGATGCATAATACTCTGGTGCCTTTTAAAAAACAAAACGATGTACAGAATTATGGCAAATATCGAGGATTAAAGCTCATGTCATACACCATGAATATATGGGAAAGAATGATTGCGGGACTAATAAAGGGGAGTGAGTGTGTAAGTGAGTGAATGTGGATAATGGATACTGTATTTGCATTCTGCCAGATTTGTAAAACAAAACGTGCACACAAAAATCTCCACTTAGTTTTTGTCAACTTGCGATAGCTTACTATAGCCCCACGTAAGTTATGTGCTGCGCATTGAAACAGAAAGGAGTGCCAGAGATGCATGTTTAGCTCATACGTGCGAAGTATCTATGACATGGCCATCGCGTATATTCGTTCTAAAGCTAGAATATAAACGACAACTTTTGACGGCTCCGTGGCGCAGTGGCTTAGCAATGAGTTGCTCCGCTGAGGGCTGCGGGTTTGAATCCCGCACGTCACAAGTATTTGTATGATCTACAAATAATTGTTCCGGGTCTGGATGTTTGTCCTTTGTGCAGTTTCTGTTTGTAAATTGCCTCCACGATACAGGAGAAAATCCTAGTGTGGGGGTAACGTTATTAAAAGGAAAAAAAGAAAAGAAAGAATAAACGACAAGGTAAATGTTGCTGTGGGCTTGCATCGTGGATCGGTTTTAAGCTACTATTTGTTCAATCTAGTATTGGATGCATTGACATCAGGCATACAGGAGAAGGAGGAACTCTCGTCAATGTTGTTTGCCGACGACATGGTTCTTTTTTTTTTATAGGAGAGGGGGCAAACGAGCATGTGGCTCACCTGATGGTAAGTGACTACCGCCGCCCATGAACAACTGCAACACCAGGGGAATCGCAGATGCGTTGCCGGCCTTTTAAAAAGGAGTAGGCTCTTGCTGGGGAAAATACAATTAAGGGCCATAGTAGATTATCAAAGGGCAGGAGAGATTAGATTGTCGGATTGAAAATCAGCAGAACCAAAACTGAGCACGTGGTCCCTCGAATTTCTCTCCTAGTACCTTGATGTTGTGTCCTTACAGGATGCTCCGATTTTCGGTACTTGATACCGAATAATGGCGAGATAGACCGAGACGTAAGAAAAATAATGAGTGCGGAATGAATAAAATGGCGGTACAGGTCACAGGGAATTGACATCCGCGGTTTTTTTTAAAATTAAGAACAAAATCTACAAGAATAACTTAAGAACTGACGTATTGTATGAACCCAAGTACTAGGCTATGAAAGATGTAAATGAAAGATGAGTACTTGTGCCTGAGATGCGGTAGTGCTACGATGGATGTATGACAAGCTGCCTCAGAAATGAATTTTTCAGAAGCATCTTGAAATTGGCACAAGTCACGAAAAAGTTCTGAAGTAGTATGCTAACGTCGTATGGGAATATTATCCAGAGGGAAGAAGAATGTTGGACATGAAAAAAGATGGATATAAGAGCAGTGGGAGATATAGAGAAAGATGAATGGACTGTGTGAGAGATAATATGCGTAAAAAAGAGGGAGTGATGAGAAAGAGATGATGGAAAGGACAACGTGAGTCCTCATAAAAAAGATGGCATCAGAAATCCATCATGCCATTTCATCCCGTGGGTGTTGTATGAAGCAACAAGGAAATGATAAAAAGATCTTAACTTTTGCGAAAAAGGGCGGTATGGCTAGCTCGTTAAAAGCCGTTTAGAGGGGAGCAGCGACAAAGGTGCAAGACGTATGGTATTGCAATTGCCAATTCGCCTACTATGAACAGCGACTAAGGCAAACTCTCCTTATAAATAGAGAGGCCTATTCCCAACGTAGACTTCTATGTTGGTAATGAAGATGAAGACAACAATAAGGAGTGGACCTGCTACTTCCATTAGTGTTTTCATTGAATGCGATTCATAAATAGGCACGGAGACTTGTTCAAAAACAACATAATATAATATGTATTGGCAACTTTTCACTTTGTACGTTTTTCTTTACTAAAAGTGTGAGTGCCCTGCTGTATTAAGCCTATGTAATGCACACAATAACCACTTTCTACCCCAATTCACTGAACACTATGGTTTTTTTTAACTTATCATCTTAAAAAGATTAATGTATTTGATCACAATGTTTTCTTTATCCTTGAGCAGAGTCAGTACCAGAACTAAAATTTCAAATAAAAATTTTAGTTCAAGTAACAATATACAGGGTTATTTTCAAAGAGTAGGCAATTTTAAACTTAAATGCAAATATATAAACAATAATATACCGTTATTGCAGTTTTTGAAAATAAGAGTAATTAAGGCTTCTAATTTTATTTGAAATTATCCCAAATTGTATGTGATTTATGGGCAACAACTACGCGGACGTGCGTTCCTCTGTGTGCGATTCCATTTACAACGTTTTTGCGAATGTGTGCGTGCGGGGTAATTAGGCGTTGACATTTTTTTTAATTAATTTTTCTATATTTTTATTACTTACAGCCTATTTATATGAAGTTAGTAATTACTTATTTTGAACTTTTTCTGCAAATTTGGCCGGTTATTGCAAAATAACCCTGTATGACGATAATATATGAAAGTATGATTTAATGTGAACAATTTAAACTCAAACGACAATAAAATTAAAACCTTGCTCTCTTTCCATTCCATGATCGCACAACCAAATGCTCGGCTGAATCTAGGTTATAACATAAGGTTTTTGACTAATGAAGAGTACGCTGATATCGTTTTCATGTACGGCAAAGCCAATGGAAATGGGTCTTTGGCACGACGATTGTATCAAGAACGTTATTATGATCGTCGGGTGCCACAAACGTCAGAGTATTCCACAATACGTATCGTCGCCTTGGTTAAACTGGAAGGGTTCACCGCTCGGAACCTAGAACTAATTCAGGTTGACCTGTTAATGAAGAGGAGTTTATTTTACAAGCATCTGAAAATTATTCTACAAAAAGCGTCAGAGCAGTATCACGAAACCTTGGCGTATCCAAATGCAAAGTTTGGTCAACTATGCATTGTGAGGGGAAATATCCGCTTCATGGCACAGGAGTAAATAGCTTGCAAGATAGAGATCCCAATTTTAGAGTTCTTTTCCCTGTTCCGGTCCGGAGAATACAATTTTGTCGATTTTTATTAAATGGTGATGATGAAGATTCTGGATTTTTGAAAATTGTTTTATGGACCGACGAATAACAAATTACTAGAGAAGTTATAAGAAACTTTCATAATCTGTATGAATGGGCTCATAAACAAGTTTCAAGACATTGGAAGAAACAAGTTTCTTTCCAAAGTAAATTGTCAGTAAATAGTGGGCAGGTGTGATTAGCCGCAATTTGATTGGGCCTCATTTTCTCTCGGATATTCTTAATAGAGACAACTAATTGAAGTTTTTAGAAAATGATTAATCCAACTTATGAGGAAGTGCCAATAATGGAAACTGACACAGAAACTCATTTTCAGAATGTGGCTGGCCAGTGCAGTACCGAGTACAGAGAGCATCTAGATAATTATTTTCCTAACAGTTTGATTAGAAGAGGAGGGCTGGTGCCTACTCAATCACAGCATTTAACCTCTATGGATTTTCCTGTCTGTGGTAGAGCCAAGAAGCTGGTTTACACTAAAGAATTAACAACTCAGGAAGATTTGATAGAAAATTTTAATAAAACATTTGAATAAATTAAAACAGTGATGTTATTAAAAATTACAACCAATGCAGTGCGAAATATGGCCGGAAAATGTATTAAGAACCAAATATGAACCGTGATTATTAATACATTTTCTTTAAACATGAATGATAAATGATTAGATCATGAAGCATGTTTTATTTATAAACCTGTTTTTAATTACACTAAAAATAATAACCCCGGAACTTTTTGTGAAATCTGATTTCGAAGAATCGTTATGAACGATTAAATACCAAATTTTCGGATGTTTTCTAAAATCATAATTTTCACGATAAATAGAAATTTCAAGACATTAGGTAAGGGTAACCTGCTCAAAAACGTGCCCCACGAGGTGACCTGTCCCCCCCCCCTTAAAGCTTTACATCGCCCTTCCGAACAACTTGTATATATTATTCATGAAACTCCCTAAATAAATTTTGCAAACACTAGCTACTTTTACTACACTACTCCACAGAGTTAGTAACTCATTCATGAAACAATGTACACCTCCGAACCATTACATCTCAGCGAATGAAATCGTATTTAGAAAAGTGTACCATCTGGAATCTAAAATGTCAGTAGAATTTTGTAAAAATTATGTAATGATCTTACATAGTACCTGTTATAGAAAATTAATTTGAATGTAGCAGATCGGAATGTCAAATGCATTTACTTGCAAAACAATTTTATGCATAGATTTTTCACTTACTCAAAGATAAACAAGGAAAACATGAAATGACGGCTATATTTGAATAATACAGGAGTAGCATCCGTAATGGTGTTTTATGTAACATCCTTATCTCCTTGAAGGGAATGGAGACCTAAATCAAATGATCTCTAAGGGCTTATTTACATAGCCGGGTAATAATAATTTATTTCAGTTTACATTGCCAAGATTAATGTTTATGACTACAGCTAATGTTTGTTAGTTTTCTAGTTAGTGATTGGGGAGTCTTAAGAAGTTTATTTAGCAGTAATATTCAAACATTATGGTAAGTATTGTTGTCGACTATGTTCTTTTTAGGGTTCCGTACGTCAAAAGGAAAAAATGGAACCCTTATAGGATCACTTTCTTGTCCGTCCGTCTGTCTGTCTGTCTGTCAAGACCCTTTTTCTCAGGAACGTGTGGAGGTTTCAAGCTGAAATTCATATCAAATACTCAAGACTACTGTCCCTTAGAGCTGTGAAAAAATCAAACTTCTAAGCCAACGCAATCAAAAGATACAGCCGTTTATGCCGTAAATTTTTGACATTCGCAAGGGAATCAAAACCTACAGGGTACTTCCCGTGAACTCAGAATCTTGACATTTGGTACGAAGCAACGTCTTATAGCACAGATAAAGGAAAAATTGCGAAAAGCATAAATTTTTAGTTACATCATATAATAAAAATATTTTTAATAATTTTAAACTTATATACCTACAGATTTGTTCGGAACCCTCAGTGCGCGAGTCCGACTCGCACTTTGCCGGTTTTTTTAAATATATGGAAATTTTCGGTGCCCATCATAATTTACGTGTTATCTACAATTTCATGATTACAAATTTTTAACAGTTTGTCGTTTATTTAGTTAAGTTTTTTTATATGTGATAGATGAATTTACAATCTACCCGATAGTAAGTGGTTATTACAACCTATGGCACCAGCAACAACTTCAAACAAATAAGGCTACAGATGCGTTGTCACATCTGAAAGTTAAGATGTAACACCTAATAGCCTATAATTATACTGGTTCTCTATACTCTTCAAACCGAACACTGCAGTGCACGCTCTGCTTTTTGGCGACAGAAAAGGTGTCCTACCATCTAGATTTTTTTATAGAATAGAGGCGACGAACGAGCACACACCTGATTGTTACATTGAAACATTCCATTTTAGTTATCTGGGATGTTAACGCATCTGCATAATGATTCTTATACGTGGTAGAGCCATGCTGCAGCTATAAAAGTAGTATAGTTGTAGCACCAATGGGTCGGCTCGACCGGGGAAGGACCACGCTTTCACAGAATACCAGCGTAAAATGGCAGCTTGACACTGCTGTGTTTCGTATGGTGAGTGTAGTGAACCGGAGACCCATTTTACTGGAAAAGAGTCATTCCATCTTAGTCCTCACGGGTGACGACGGATCTGCATTTTGATTCTTTATTGAGGATTAATGTAAATGTATATGGGTCACAGCAACCACTTACATCAGGTGGGCTGTGTGCTCGTTTGTCATCCTATCCTATAAAAAAAGAGGTTAAATGTAGATTTCTATGGGTTACAGTCCAATTACTAGTAGGTGGACTGTGTGCTCGTCCATCACTCATATTTTATTAAAATTTTGTTGTCTATGGGCCACAGCATTGATTTACCAGCAGGATGACAGTCTGCTTGTTTGCCATCCTAATTTCTATAAAAAAAACCATTTCGATGATCTTGCGTCCTCTGTTAGAGGCAGAATTAACATCTCGTTTAATATGATATATGAAATTATGTTCTGGCCGAGTGAGATCCAGTATCTACTGGCCCAGGTCATCCCGTGAGTGTTGTAAGAGGCGACAGAGGGAAACTGAAACCGGAGATGGGTAGCATCTTCCTGATAACAACTTAATTATATTAAAAATACCTAGTAGTAATAATAGTAGTATTTTGTTATTTATAATTTATTTACGCTATTACAACAAAGTCCCAGAAAATATACAAGGTCTTCCTATTACCAAGTTTAAATCTCTATTACTAAACAAAAACTGTATAAAAAGCGTTATTATAATATTAATGAATACATGGTTTATAATAACCCCTGGGAATGATGTGCTCACTTCCAAGTTGTTTCTAAAATAAATTTTGTAAATGCTTTGTACAACATTTCATGTAAAATTTGCTTTAAAAAAGTCCCGCTGGGTTTCTTGCTCATTCTTCCCACGACAGAGGTTCTTTTCCGAACCAGTGGTAAAATAAAAAATGACTTTCAATAAGAATTACATACATGTATACATGTGATCTATATTGAATAAAAAATATCCTATTCTATTCTTCTCTATTAGCCTATGTAGCCTATTGGGAGATGGAGGGAAGGGGGCTATGTTCAGCAGTGGACTTTGATAGGCTGTTACGGATGTGGATAGATGCATATAATATTACATGCCAGACGTGAAATATCCAATGTACTCGTTTGTCACCCTAACGTCTAAAATGCTATTCACGTAGAGGCTAATGTTCATTTATCTTATTTTTATTTATCGAAAAACTATGTTTAATTAAATATTTAATTAAGTATCGTCTTCACGGCAAGCAACTTTGTCAAAATGAATGAAAAATATTTTTATAAAAAAAAATACATTTAGGTAGTAACAGTCATACCATTTATTGCTTATCTGTCATCTTAGTTAACGTAAAAAACTATACTTAAGAACAAACATACCGATGGAATTCTTAATATTTGGTCGTAGTGTACAAGAATGTAAAAGAGGTAATCAAATATATTCATTCTTACCCCCCACTACACTACTACTACTACTATTACTATTTCTACTACATCCACATACACACAGTTCTGCCTCTGATGGTGCAATAAGCACTGCATCATCAGCATACAGCAGACAATTGACTTTAATGTCACCCAATTTCACACCCAAACAGCTATCTTTCAGCTTCTGTAAACAGCTGTCGAGATACAGTATGAACAGCCAGGAAGACATAACACAACCCTGTTTTACGCCTGTTTGGACGTAAAACAGGGTTGTGTTATTAATTTAGGTAATTAATAAAATTATCTTCCTATCAATTTGTTGCAAAATCAGAGGCGTTACTATTACTAATGGATGACTTAAGACATTCACCAACCTTAACCTTTGATATTTGCGGTCAATAACTTTCGAGCGCGTTGTGAAACATTTTCAATTATTGTGTATAGAAAAAAACATCGTCGATAAATACTCGTTTCAGAGTATCATAAATATTATATAGAACGTGTGGAGATGTTAGATATTACAATGTATTTATAAATCTAAGCAAATCAAATCCATCATTCCTTGCATAGTTACAAAATCACGTTGTTGGAAAATATGTTATTTAATTAAAATTTACTTATTTTGGCATTGATAACAATAATTCGCTTTTTACATTAAATGCAATAATGAATAATACCATTTTGAAATCTGCTTTAAATACATAATACCTTTAAATAATTGATCACGTATGTATATTTCCGTATGTATTTTTTATATTACAAATTAAGCATGGTCTTCACGGCAAGCAACTTTGTCAAAATGAATGAAAAATATTTTTATAAAAAAAGAAATACATTTAGGTAGTAACAGTCATACCATTTATTGCTTATCTGTCATCTTAGTTAACGAAAAAAACTATACTTAATAACAAACATACCGATGGAATTCTTAATATTTGGTCGTAGTGTACAAGAATGTAAAAGAGGTAATCAAATATATTCATTCTTACCCCCCACTACACTACTACTACTACTCCTACTACTATTACTATTTCTACTACATCCACAAACACACTACATCCACTACAACAGCCCATCACAAGCTCAGTGCTGAACACAGCAGGCCTTCCCGATAGATTGTGACAAAGTACGGTTATGAAACACCTGCATCCATCGACTGCCTGGGTGTTTAATTACATCGTCACGTCATTTAGTGGGGATCTTACAACACTACGCCCGTCAGTACGAGACTGTCATTCGAGGACATTTCCTATTGGTTGTCGGTTCTTCGAGCTATGTGGCCAGCCATTGCCACTTCACCTTACTGATCCGTTGGGCAATGTCAGTTATTCTTGTTTTTCTGCAGATAATCTCGTCAAGAACTTCCTTTACCCGCAGTGAAATTCCGAGCTTCCTCATGTCTAGCAGTGAAGGACCACGTTTCAAACCAGTTTTACACTTTCGTCTTAATATTTTGAGGAGACTGTTGAATGTAATAACAACAACAATAAATATTTATAATGGTATACACGACATGGAAAATAGTTTTATGACAGATTCAAACCCAATAATTATTTTAGGGTTTCAGTCCGTACCTTTAACTATTAGGCTGTTGTCGTATTCAAATATTTATTACTTAGTAGTTAAAGGTATAGACTGAGAAAGTAAAAAGTTGTGAATTCGAATCTGTCATTAAATTACTGTCATGTCATGGATCTCTTCTTACAACGTGAGAGGCCCGGGTCCAGCAGCAGAGATTAGGAACTGGCAATATCTGTTTAAGCAATGTCGAGATCCAAGCAACGGAACATTCTTCCTTTCTCCAACTTCCTAAATGACGTAAATGTGTTTAACAATCCCTGGGTTCTTTATGTGACGCATGGCCGAAAGGAAGTTATCCATGGTACCGTAGAGCTGTTAGAAAAAAAATTCAGACTGGCAAAAGCAGCGTCAAAGTTCCGAGACGTTGAATACTGCGATCGCTGATTTGCCTGCTAACCGTGGAGATTATTTTACCATAGGAAATACCCATGTTCAGCAACATTTATAGGTTAATGATAATGATGACGAAATGTAAAAAAGAGAAAGACTAAAAGTTACACTTATAGGTTAATGATAATGATGATCAAATGTAAAAAATAGAAAGACTAAAAGTTACATTTATAGGTTAATGATAATGATGACGAAATGTAAAAAAGAGAAAGGCTAAAAGTTACATTTATAGGTTAATGATAATGATGATGAAATGTAAAAAATAGAAAGACTAAAAAATATTTTTCTAAAGGAGGCCACACTGACCCGAGTGCTGCACACTCTAAATAAAGTAGTTCAGGATGTAGATTTATTCTGCTGTTTCTTGAGTGAATTCACAAAAGTGACTTTATATGTATTATGTTCTATTAGTAGTTAAGTTGCGTTACACTATCGTATTAGGTATCCCTGTAAAGACAGAGGTAGAAATAAATAAAAATATATTTCTATGTTGTACTAGGAATTTTACTAACGTTTAGGAACTATTAGCCGTGTAGTGGCGGTCAAGAATATCCACTACCCCATATCCTCCCGTGGGTGTCGTAAAAGGCGACAAAGGGAAACAGGCAGGAGATGGGCAGCAGCATCTTCCTGGTAACGGCATAAATACAATAAAAAAACTGCGGTTGCCAACCCGCTCGCCAAGCGTGGCAACTATGGCAATATACCCCCCCATGAGCAATGACAATAATAAACGGCCTCCAGTCCCCGGCGGCCCCGCTATTCCTGGCTACGGTGGCGACCATGGTAACGGCGGGGCAGGGGGTGCTAAGAATCTCCGGTGGAGGTTCGGTTGCCACCTTAGACGACTCGACCTGGCAACGTACAACGCACGCACCCTGAGGACTGACGAGAAGATCGTGGAGCTGGAAGAAGAGATAGACAAGTTGCGCTGGCATATTATAGGATTATCCGAAGTCCGAAGAGAGGGGGAGGACACGGTAATCCTCGAATCCGGCAACTTGCTCTATCACCGGGAGGGCGACCATCTGTCCCAAGGAGGTGTCGGATTTATCGTCCACAAGTCTCTCGTTAACAACGTTGTAAAGATCGGGAGTGTGTCGACGAGGGTTGCGTACCTTATACTCAGAATCACCAAACGGTATTCGCTGAAGGTCATACAGGTTTACGCACCAACCTCGGCACACCCCGATGAGGAGGTGGAGGAAATGTATGAGGATATCTCTAGAGCCATGCATTCCTCCAAAACCCAATATACGGTGTTAATGGGAGACTTCAATGCAAAACTAGGCACAAGAGAGAACGGTGAGCTGAAAGTAGGGAAATTTGGAATAGGGCAACGGAACCCAAGGGGGCAGCAGCTGGCCGACTTCATGGAGAAAGAGGGACTCTTTATGATGAACTCTTTCTTCAAGAAGCGGCCCCACAGGAAGTGGACCTGGTCGAGCCCCGACGGTTCGACAAAAAATGAGATTGACTTCATTATGACGACCAGACGACAACTGTTCAGTGATGTCTCAGTGATCGCGAGGGTGAAAACCGGCAGCGATCACCGAATGGTTAGAGGCACACTGAACCTAAATGTTAAGTTGGAGAGATCTCGTCTGATGAAGTCAACGCTCCGTCCCCCTCGTGCTCTAATCCAAAGTCCCGAAACCTTTCAGCTCGAGTTACAAAACCGTTTTCAGTGCCTAGAAGACTGCAATGAAGTGGACGATATGAATGACAAGCTCGTGGAAACTGTCCATGCGGTCGGAGCTAAGTTCTGCACGACCCACCGCAGAAGAACACAAAAACTCTCCGATCACACTCTTAATCTCATGGCTGTTAGACGGGAGATGAGGCTACATTCTCCAACAGATTTGACAGCATACAGGCAACTGAACAGACAGATCTCCAAATGCATGCGGCGAGACTTACGCAACTTCAATACAGCTCGTGTTGAAGAAGCGATCGAGCGGAACCAAGGCTCCAAAGTCTTTGCCAGAGATCTGTCTGCCAGAAAGAGCCAACTGTCAAAGCTGAAGACCGAATGTGGCAGCATCGTTTCCGGGGCACCTGAGATTTTGAGTGAAATTGAGAGGTTCTATGGGCAGCTGTACACGTCATCGTTGGAGCCACACGCAAGTGTGAGTAACGATCCAAGAGCGAGTCTTATTCGACACTATTCCGAAGATATCCCGGACGTCAGTCTGAGCGAGATTAGAATGGCTCTCCAGCACCTTAAAAACGGCAAGGCCCCAGGCGAGGATGGAATTACAGCGGAGCTTCTGAAAGCGGGTGGAAGACCGGTACTTGAAGTCCTTCAGAAGCTCTTTAATTCCGTCCTCCATGGTGGCATTACACCGGAGGCGTGGAGCAGAAGTGCGGTGGTCTTGTTCTTCAAGAAAGGTGACAACGCTCTCTTGAAGAACTACAGACCGATTTCCCTTCTGAGCCGCGTCTACGTGCTGTTTTCGAGAGTCATTACGAATCGTCTCGCGCGCAGACTTGACGACTTCCAGCCTCCCGAACAAGCCGGTTTCCGAAAGGGCTTTAGCACCATAGACCACATACATACCCTACGGCAAATTGTACAGAAGTCCGAAGAGTACAATTTGCCACTATGTCTGGCGTATGTGGACTATGAGAAAGCCTTTGATTCCGTCGAAATTTGGGCGGTGCTGCAGTCCCTTCAGCGGTGCCAAGTTGACTGTCGGTATATCGAAGTATTGAAGTGTTTGTACAGTAGAGCTACGATGGCTATCCGAGTACAGAACCAGAGTACGAAACCTATCCAATTGCAGAGAGGTGTAAGACAGGGTGACGTTATATCCCCGAAACTCTTCACCGCCGCATTGGAAGACGTTTTCAAGCTTCTGGACTGGAAAGGATACGGAATTAACATCAATGGCGAGTACATCACTCACCTTCGATTTGCCGACGATATAGTCCTCATGGCAGAATCGCTGGAGGAGCTAAGCACTATGCTCAATGACCTCAATAGTGTCTCCCAACGGATAGGTCTTAAGATGAACATGGACAAAACAAAGATTATGTTTAATGTCCACGTCACACCTATGCCGGTAGTTGTTGGGAGCACTAAGCTCGAAGTTGTTGACGAGTATGTTTACCTGGGACAAATAGTCCGACTAGGTAAGTCTAACTTCGACCGAGAGGTCAATCGACGGATTCAACTCGGCTGGGCAGCGTTCGGGAAGCTACGACACATCTTCTCGTCAGAAATACCTCAAAACCTTAAAACAAAATTGTACAACCAGTGCGTGTTGCCAGTGATGACTTACGGAACTGAGACGTGGTCCTTCACTGCTGGCCGTATGAGGAAGCTCAAGGTCGCTCAGCGAGCTATGGAGAGGGCTATGCTCGGAGTTTCTCTGCGTGATAAACTTAGGAATAAGGATATCCGCAGTAGAACCAGAGTAACCGACATAGCCCAACGGATTAGTAAGCTGAAGTGGCATTGGGCCGGCCATATAGCTCGAAGAACCGACAACCGATGGGGAAGAAAGGTTCTCGAGTGGCAGCCTCGTACCGGTGGGCGAAGTGTAGGGCGTCCCCCCACAAGATGGAGTGACGACCTGGTAAGACATGCAGGAAGTCGATGGATGCAGGTGGCTCGGGACCGTGCTTTGTGGCATTCCTTGGGGGAGGCCTATGTTCAGCAGTGGACTTGTGAAGGGCTGTAATGATGATGATGATGATGACTAGGAATTTAAAAGTTATAGGTAGGTAGAGCCAATTAAGCGCGAATAAATCCAACAACGTCAAAATCACGTTTGAAAGGAAGATTTTATTTAAGGAATATAAGTGGAAACTCGAGTGTGTGCGTTCTTAATAGTATGAAATTAACAAGATTTTGGCCTTAGCTCGCACGCGAATGGCGGATTACGTTTTAGTCGTATCAGAGATAAAGTACCCTATTTCCCTGTGTGTCGAGTATCTCGAGACAGTTATATCATAAATTAACATTTGCTACCAAGTTGAGTTTCTTGCTGAAATTTGCACAAATATAGAAACAATCGTATATAATACGCATTAAAAACAAGTTGTGATGTTATATATAGTGCGCTCAAAATTAGCTATGTATTAATGGAGTGATTTTTAATCATCGGATAAAAATCATTAATACGATAATAGATCACCGTATAGTGGCGGTGTAAGAATACCCTACCTTATTTCGTCTTGTTTGTGTCGTAATAGGCGTCAGAGTGAAATTTAAACAGGAGATGGGCAGCAGCACTCGATAAGAACTGAAAATAATAAAACAGTGCGGTTGCCAACCCACCTGACAAGCGTGGCAACTATGGCAAAATCCCCTCTATGTGGTAATCTATGGGGAAGGCCTATGTTCAGCAGTGGACTTTTATAAGCTGTAATGGATGGATGAATGCGATAAAATACAACAAAAACAATATAATAATTGTATATATGAACATAATAGTTCAATTGTATCACTTTTATTATCAGTCTGGTTATAATTTATTTGGTGGATAATTTTTATTCCATAATTGAAATATCAGGATTACTTAAGTCGAGTTGAGAAATAATCCTAAGGGTGGAAAAATTGCACTTTTATCATTTAACCAAATAGCTAAGCATAATATTCCTTGTACTCGACCAATTAACCGGCTGATTTAACCATCGCGCTGCGACATATCGATAACGAAGGGATGAAACCCCGGTCAGAAATAAAGTCCCTATAAAATTTTAAACATTCTCTTAATAACCTTTCGTTTCTACTCAAGCGTAGATTGGAGTTAACCCGTAATTGGATTAACTCTAATCCGCACCGAGTTTTTTTTTGCTAAAATAACGCACAAATTTTATGTTGACCCTTTTTACCTCTTCTGGATTATTAGATTTACACACGTAAAGACTGCTTCGACCTTAGCATCCAACTTAATTATATGATAGATTTTTGTTTTTTGTGATTGTCTAATCGAGTTTTCTAAAAAGAGTAAGCTTATACAGTGTTTGCATTCCCCCTCAATTAAGGTACACCTCACAAACATCCAAAGTCTGCACTGTAATCTCAATGTAGTCTACTAACACTTTGAGATTAACAAGCCTCCCTTACTCTTTTTGACAGAGACCTACCATGGATACATACTAGAGCAAAACTTCTTTCTTGTAATGACTTTTACTGTATGTGTCTCCACAACCTTGAAAACCACAATTTTTCTATACTCTCGATATTGTCAGACACCGGAACCAACAAGATCATGTATTATTGTGTCTACCGACGCACAGCGGTGACCAGGGAAACACGCAGGCTATTTGAACATCTCAGTGGCTTCTTATGTGACCCTTAAGCGGTATCCAACTGCAAAGGTTTTTTGAGGCACTTTTATGCCCGTCATCAGGACTAGTTGTTTCCATACTAGAAGACCAACCATGCTGGGAGAGAGAATTTTGCATTGTCGCTGGGTCTTTCCTAACTGGTAAAATAAGTTACTGGTTTACCCTATGTGGATGAGCATATAGCCAACTGTCTCGACCTTCTGCTGACCACCGATCCGGACAGGTATGATGTTTAGGTTGTCAGCCCTTTGAAAACTTTTGACCACTGTCTGGTGAAAACACACTGACTAAGATTTCCAAGGTATGCGGGGAATATTGCATTACAAATAAGCATATTGGGATGAGATGCAACATTTCTTTGCATCTAATCCTTGGCGGCAGGTCTGTTTCTCTATGAAAGATAAGTCGAGCTGCTCGGATGCTATTAACGATGTGATTCGTCAAGCGATGTAGTATTTCATCCCTTTAGCCGACGTATCCATTGAAGGTAAAGCTCGTCCATGGTTCTGTGCCTATATATGTGACCTGTGTAAGTCAAGCGTATGGCATATTTATGGGTTGGTTCTCAAGACCGGATGTCAGTTTTTTTATATGAAAGGGGGCAAACGAGCACACGGCTTACTAGATGGTAAGTGACTACCGTTGCCCATGAACTGCAACACCAGGGGAGTCGCAGATGTGTTGCCGGCCTTTTAAGAAAGCGCAGGCTCTTTTCTTGAAGGTCCTTAATTCGTATCTTTATATGAAGGGAGCCTTTATCCAAGCCGCCAAGTCTTAGTATCCCAAGGCAAGAGTGAATGGGCTTTTGTTACGCAAACATAGTGTAATGTATCATCCAGGGTTTTTAGTCAAGCACTGGATTATAATAAGAAGAAAGATCGAATACGCAAAAAAAAGTGTTGTATTTTTTTTAATATTTCATTCATCGTTTACTCGTATGTCTGTGCTTAAAAACACATCATGTAGCAATAGCAATAGATCGCCCGAAGCAGCAGATACTTTGATTATAACTCATTTTGCGGTCCGCTATTTTGATTTCAACTCCAAGTTATGTATGATTCATCGGTTTAAAAATTGTTTGATATTTTTTTAATTCGAGTTTGCAAATTGGATTGTTTGTTGTGATTGTTGTTATTACAAGGAGTCAGTCAACCTTAAAATAACAAAAACCGAAGCTGTGAACTTATATGTTTTTCCTTTTTCCCTATGGGCTTCTCAAGCTAAAGACACAAAAAGATTGTGAGTCAAGATATCATATATTTTATTATAACAAAGAACTTGATTTAACATTTTAACACCAAATTTTTATTTTTACTTTAACCTTTTGGCGATAAGTAAAAAATCATATAAGTTTTTTCTATATCTTACCTTAAACGTTACACTACAATTACAATATTTAGCAAAGCCTACAGAAATTATACTACAAATTATATGCATCTGGTGTCCCTAGTATTATGTTGCAAATTTTACTCAAATATCCTACATAGCAAATTTACTAAGAAAGTAAGAAATAGTAATAAATTTTACTTTACGTTCTAAAAACTTCTGCAAAACCTTAGACATTTGATGTGAATGGAAAACATAATGTTACAAATGTCTAAGGTTAAATGTGAATGGAAATTTATGTTGCATCTAATTAATTTTTGTTTGTCGGTTAGGACCCTTTCTACTACCTTTTATTTCAGTTTGGGTGGATTCTCGGCACTCAGCCAGGCGGAAAAGTACGTGGTATGTGACCTTCCATGTAGTAGGTATGTTTTATACAATATTTATTTGCTATATTTTTTTAATTTGGCTATAGACAAATTTCCTATATTTTCTGGAATTTAGTGGCAAAAGCATATTCATATACATATTGCCCCATGATCAACTACTGGCTTTAGGTACGAGAACTTGTAATACTTACTTGTGCCTGAATACAGAATGTATATTATATTGTAGTAATATATTTTAAAAGTTTTTATGTAAATACATTCGGTTTTCGTAAATTTATTGAGAGACCAAACTCTATCCCTATCTCTTACTATCTCCCAATTTTTTTCTACGAAACTAGATCTTAAATCATAGATTGCTTTTTTGGCCCTTTTCTGCAAAACGAAAGATTTGAATTAAGTCTCAGGTTACGCTGCCGTTATCAGCAGCAACAACCGTCAAACTTATGAACTTTCAAAGTTTTTTTTTCTTTTTCTTTGCTCATAGTTTATAATATGTTGCTCATATACAACTGTAAAAAATTGGTAAGTACCTAGTAAATATTTGGTAAGTATTTAAATAATGAAAGACTTTCACTTATTTATTATGATTTGTTTCGCTGTACATAAATATCTCGCCGTTAAAACCAAAAAACACTATCCCCAAAAGGTTTTAAAGGACTTTCAAATTTCGCAATGAAAATAATTAACAATGATAAAATACTAACATAACCACTAACATTTTTAAAGATGCGTAGGGGGAAAAGGAATAAATGAGTATCTTACTTAGACTCAGTTATCAACAGAAACATGATCATGCGAAATTTTTCCTTGTGCCATGTATATCTGTAAACTGCCTCCACGATACAGGAGAAGATCTAAGTGTAGGGGTAACGTTTTTTTAAGAAAAGAAGACGAATTGCGATTATATAACGAGTCGAGGCTTCGTGCAGTCAACTCGGCCGAAACATTTAGTTCACACTACTCTAACAGGAACGGGAAATCACCGAATTGTAATTATCCCACATGTCATACAGTCCATCACAATTTATCGGCTTGTGTGTGTGTGTGTACAAGTGCATGCCTATACATGCATTACCTATATGTGCGTTCTACTTTTAGTAAGTTGGTGGGCTCCACTTTCTTACGTTTTTCCGCTGTACGGCATCGTTTTGTGTATCAATTTCGTATTCTGGTATCATTTCATATTAATTCCAAAGTGGTAACGCACCCGTAGCCTTCTTTGCTTGAAGTTGGCTGCACTTGTCCATGGCCTACAGTAGACCGCTACTTAAACAAGTGTTAGCCCGTTTGTCACTTAAGTGTATAAAACAGTACTTTAACCTCTTCCATAATCCTGTCTAATGACCTGATTCAATTGAAGATTGGTTTGAATAATTTATAAAACTGCTAATATATGAACCTACCTTGAAACCAACACAAAAGTAGATAATATGTATATTATTATTGTTTAATTTATCTGTAATTCAATCAACGGCGGCAATAATGTAGTTGTTTATTGCAATTTAAAGTAATGATTTACCACTTGTCGGAAGTTAAAGAAAATTTCAAAACATCGTGAGAAAGCCAGGACGGCTGAGGAATAAAATGTTTCGAAAACGCGTGAAGTCTGTCAACACGCACTGCAGCAGCGAACCTAAGAAATAAGAGGAGGACTGTGATCATCACTGGATCGTAATTAGGCTGTAACTTCACTTTTATATTTTGATGGATTTTCTTCATCGACAATTGTAACTTTGAGAAAATGTTGATACATTCCCCGTCACACTTCATAAAATACACAGCTTATATAGAAATTTACTTTATTTACTTTATCAATATTCTTTTACGGATGATATCAATATTATTTATATTTAATTTTAATTATTCATGAATTTTGATGTCAATTTTAGTAACCGAAATAGAAATAATATAATATTTCCAACAAATATTTTGATAATAATAAAAATATGTAAATTATATTATTTATTTTATTTTGCATGAGAAATCACTTTTAATTAATATTGTAAATCAAAAAACCATTTACTTACTCGGGTCAAAGTTATACGTAAAATTAAACTGTCCACAACAAAACTGAATTTGATAAAAAGCACTTAGCGAAAGGAGCAAGAAACGTATGCAATTCAGTAACATCTTGATAGAACTAAATGTTTCGGAAAAGGACAGGTTGTTCGCACAACTTTTATAATAATTCATGCTTTATTTTTTTAAGAAAGATTGGCATTGGTAGACTTAATTTTGTCTTTATGACATTCAGAAATGTGCTTTGAATACATATTTTTTTTAAATTAATGAGTTGTTGCGTGTGAGCAAATTATAACTTAAAGGTTTATGAATGTATTATTACATATATACAACATAATTGTAAGACGGCTAGACCTATTGTTACACTTTTTTCCCCGCATAAACTATAATTACGAGAAGGTCTGCTATAATTGAAGATACGGTTTTGATTGGAAAAAAATTATCGCAATTTCTTACAATAACGATACGAAAAAAAAACAAGAGCCGTGTTAGCTAAGAGGAACACCGAGCAACCCGGATTCGATTCTCGCTGGCACCAATTAAATTATTAATTGCAATTTTATGTGCTGATTTACTACGTTCTTGGCAGTGCAATAAATGTCACGACGAACCCTGTGTGTCTAGTGAAATATTTCAAGGACATGTGATGTCCGCCGAACTACACAGATTTTTTTTATAGGATAAGGGTGACAAACGAGCACACAGTCCACCTGATGGTAAGTGAATGCTGCGGCCCATAGACATCTACATCTATCCGTGTTTGCGAATCAAAATGCAGATGCGTCGTCACCCGTGAGGACTAAGATGGAATGCCTCATTTCCAGTAAAAAGGGCCTCCGGCCACCTGCACTCACCAAGCGAAACGCAGAGGTAAACCTCTACTTCACGCTGGTATTCTGTGAGGTCGTGGTACCACCCCGGTTCGAGCCGGCCCATCCGTGCGACAGCAAAAGCTGCCGCGTTGCTCTACCACTGTGGTAGCGTGTAGTTCTGTGGACCATTTGTTTCATAACAATTTAAAATAAAAGAAGAACTTTGCCTATGGGATGTGTAAACGCTGTAAAGTACACGGTTTCGTCGCGCAGTGACTTAGCAATGTGTTGCAGCGTTTAAGGCCGCGAGTTCGAAACCCGCACGGAACAGTGGCCTACAAATAATGGTTCCGGGTCTGGATGTTTGTCCCTGTGAAATTTATGTATGTAAACTCATTCACAATACAGGAGAAAATCCTAGTATTGAGTAGTAAAATTGAGCGGAACCAAGGCTCCGAATTTTGCTATAGATTTTCACACTTTATCTTGTTACCTTTAAAGTTTTGATGCAACATCGATTGTTTATATTTATAGATCATAGCTTTTTTTATTTCAACTTACACAACTACAAAAATAATTGGTAAAGAATGAGGTGGTAAGAATCTTTAATTTAAAATTAATAGATCTTCGATATAATAGCAAGGCCATAAGCTTAAAGTTTAATTGAATTGAATTACTTTTTCATAGATCATTATTATATATCTGGAGATTTTATTTTAATTTTAAGTTCTACGCGGGCGAAGTCGCATATAAAAGCTAAATTTACAGCCTATAAGCGTTCCACTGCTGGACACAGACCTCCCCTCATTTCTAATAGGGTTTTAGGAAATGTCCGCCGCGCTGCACCAATGCGTGTTGGCAAACTTCACATGTCTTCGAAATAATTTTTTCTTATTTCTGAGGCATGGCCATGCGGTCAGAGCGAAGTTTTGCAAGACCCGCCGCAGAAGAACACAAAAACTCTCCGATCACACTCTTAATCTCATGGCTGTTAGACGGGAGATGAAGCTACATTCTTCAACAGATTTGACAGCATCCAGGCATCTGAACAGACAGATCTCCAAATGCATGCGGCGGGACTTACGCAACTTCAATACAGCTTGTATTGAAGAAGCGATCGGGCGGAACCAAGGCTCCAAAGTTTTTGCCAGAAATCTGTCAGCCAGAAAGAGCCAACTGTCAAGGCTGAAGACTGAGCGTGGCAGCATCGTTTCTGGGACACCTGAGATTTTGAGTGAGATTGAGAGGTTCTATGGGCAGCTGTACACGTCATCGTTGGAGCCATACGCAAGTGTGAGTAACGACCCAACAGCGAGTCTTATCTGACACTATTCCGAAGATATCCCGGACGTCAGTCTGAGCGAGATTAGAATGGCTCTCCAGCACCTTAAAAACGGTAGGGCCCCGGGCGAGGATGGAATTACAGCGGAGCTTCTGAAAGCGGGTGGAAAACCGGTACTGGAAGTCCTTCAGAAGCTCTTTAATTCCGTCCTCCATGGTGGCACTACTCCGGAGGCGTGGAGCAGAAGTGCGGTGGTCTTGTTCTTCAAGAAAGGCGACAACGCTCTCTTGAAGAACTACAGACCGATTTCCCTTTTGAGCCGCGTCTACGTGCAGTTTTCGAGAGTCATTACGAATCATCTTGCGCGCAGACTTGACGACTTCCAGCCTCCCGAACAAGCCGGTTTTCGAAAAGGCTTTAGCACCATATACCACATACATACCCTGCGGTAGATTGTACAGAAGACAGAGGAGTATAATCTGCCACTTTGCCTGCGTATGTGGACTATGAGAAAGCCTTTGATTCCGTCGAAATTTGGGCGGTGCTGCAGTCCCTTCAGCGGTGCCAAGTTGACTGTCGGTATATCAAAGTGCTGAAGTGCTTGTATAGTAGAGCTACGATGGCTATCCGAGTACAGAATCAGAGTACGAAACCTATCCAACTGCAGAGAGGTGTAAGACAGGGTGACGTTATATCCCCGAAACTCTTCACCGCTGCATTGGAAGACGTTTTCAAGCTACTGGACTGGAAAGGATACGGTATTAACATCAATAGCGAGTACATCATTCATCTTCGATTTGCCGACGATATAGTCCTTATGGCAGAATCGCTGGAGGACCTAAGCACTATGCTCAATGACCTCAATAGTGTCTCCCAACGGATAAGTCTTAAGATGAACATGGACAAAACAAAGATCATGTTTAACGTCCATGTCACACCTATGCCGGTAGTTGTTGGGAGCACTAAGCTCGAAGTTGTTGACAAATATATTTACCTGGGACAATAGTCCGACTTCGACCGAGAGGTCAATCGACGGATTCAACTCGGCTGGGCAGCGTTCGGGAAACTATGACACATCTTCTCGTTAAACATACCTCAAAACCTGAAAACGAAATTGTACAACCAGTGCTTGTTGCCAGTGATGACTTACGGATCTGAAACGTGGTCCTACACTGCTGGCCGTATGAGGAAGCTCAAGGTCGCTCAGCGAGCTATGGAGAGGGCTATGCTCGGGGTTCTCTCCGTGATAAACTTAGAAATGAGTATATCCGCAGTAGAACCAGAGTAACCGACATGGCCCAACGGAATAGTAAGCTGAAGTGGCAGTGGGCCGGCCATATAGCTCGAAGAACCGACAACCGGTGGGGAAGAAAGGTTCTCGAGTGGCAGCCTCGTACCGGTAGGCGAAGTGTGGGGCGATCCCCCACTAGATAGAGTGACGACCTGGTAAGACATGCAGGAAGTCGATGGATGCTGGTGGCTCAGGACCGTGCTTTGTGGCATTCCTTGGGGGAGGCCTATGTTCAGCAGTGGACTTATGAAAGGCTGTAATGATGATGATGATCTGAGGCATGCAGATTTCCTCATGACGTTTTCCTTCACAGCCGCGCACATGGTAAATAAGCTTCAATTGCAATTAACAATTTCATTGCTGTCGGCGGAGTTCGAACGCGGGTTGTTCGTGTACTGTCAAATTTACAGCGAGTGCTTAGCCCTAGGTGGCATAGCGGATAAAAGCTAGTTTGATATTAAAATCTTTCTTACTATGAGAGGGCCTTAAAGTAGTGGACGGTTAACAAGCATATCTTATATAGCATGTAATAAATTAAAAATACTTAATACAATTTTACATTAGACATTTGCGGAAACATAAAATGCGCATAACGCAACACAATAATTAAACCGAAGAAGGCGTTGGCATGCCCTGATGAATCGATATCAACGTAAAAGGATTTGGGAGTGTCTTGTCACTTGAGCCGAAAAGTGGTTAGTGTACAATACTTACAAATGAGAGAGGCAACGACCTAAGCAAAGAATAAATCCCAAAAAAGACCACCGATGATGCTTACTTGACGTGTTTGAGTTATTTATCGCCGGATACAGGTCCCTGGCCTTTTATGGTTCGTATTCATATAATTTTAACTGAACATCCACGTTGATCGTGAAGCTAAATGTCTCTAGTAATAAAATATTTAATGAAATGGATGTTGTCTATGGTTATCTGTGGAGGTTCCCCATTTTAAGTAATTGTTGTAAGAGGCGACAGAGCGAAATGATTAGCGTAATCCTGATAACAGCTCATAAAATTAAAATGGTGGGGTTGCCATGTGAATAAGTGTCTACCAAGCGTAGACACTTATTGACATATTTAGCAACCTATAGAGAGGACTATGTTTAGCAGTGATCTTCTGTAATGAATGAATAAAAAAATAGACATTTAAACTCGTTTGAAATGTATTGGGTATTTATAAATTAAAACACAATAACATAAAACTAAGAAATTTAAGTATTCTACTTTGTATAAACAAGGATTTGATATGGACCAGACAAAAAAATGTGTGTCAAAGACGCAGGAAGCAGTCAGGTTAAGTTACGAAAATTGAAATATCTTATAGCACTTTGCATTAATTTAAAGTTTATTTTCTGAAATATTTTAAAAGTGAATGGTTAGATCGTTCATACGATTCATCGCGTTTCGCAAGAACCAATTTTTCGGTAGCGCAATTTCAAAATAAATGTTATTTAATACGTGGTTTCTATATTTAAAAACTTGGTGTAATTTTACCGGTTAATAGTTTTACAGTGCACGGAACGCATAACAAAACCATTTAATAATCAACCGCAACCATGCTCACACGCAACATAAGTTGAAATTTTTTATATAAAACTGAAGTGACATACGAACTTATAGTCCATCTGATATAGAATAGAATGATTTTTGTTTAATTTAAATTATTACATAATACATAATGAAAGTTTTTTTTCATTCACCGCTAGTTCGGGAAATACCTCTATCCTGGAAAGAATCAGCAAGAATCCCGGCGGGATTGTTGGTAAGTGGCTACTGAAATCCATGGATACCTGCAGTGAACTTCAGCCAAAGATGGTTATAGATGCATTGTCACTTCTGAGGAATAAGCATGAAATGCCTCACAGCCTAGTTGGCCTACCTAGATTGGCTCCTAGGTAGAAAAATAGTGCCACCATTTAGTAAAATGTATAAAAGTTTTTACAGAAACGTTTTTCACAAGCTACTAAACTACTATACTTGAACTTTTTTTATAGGATAGAGTGACAAACGAGCACACAGCCCACCTGATGGTAAGTGGTATCTGTGGCCCATAGACATCTATATCTATCCTCGTTTGCGAATCAAAATGCAGATGCGTTGTCACCCGTGAGGACTAAGATGGAATGACTCTTTTCCAGTAAAAAGGGTCTCCGGTTCTCTACACTCGCCATACGAAACACAGCAGCATTAAGCTGCTATTTTACGCTGGTATTCTGTGAGAGCGTGGTCCTTCCCCGGTCGAGCCCACTCATTCGTGCTACAACTATACAAGAAATATAGCTGCAGCGCATGGCTCTACCACGTAGAATACGTGAACCAGGCTAATAAAGGTGTTACATGTATTAATTACTACAATCTCAAGTTTCGTTTAAGCGAATCGATCAGCGATTCAGCCATGATTATACAAATATATTTATAAATGTTATAAGTAATAGAATTTGATGATTTGATGTTCGCCGCCTCCACATTATGTTTAATATATTTTTGATAACATTTGGATTTGGGTTTAAATAAAATAAATGATGTTTATGATCCGAAAAAGATAGTGTTAATATTTTTATTGATTAATTGAGTTCTTTCTTATCGTGCCATGTATGGTAAAAGATACAAATATTTTTTTTGTTTTGTCATCCTCACCTTAGTTTTAAAAGCTAAGCTACTGTCGGTGAAATAATATAAATCAATCTTTCCGTTTTGCCGTCTCCTTCAATTCTCAATACGATTAAATATTTGCGTTTGCTTTATTTGTTGAATATATTTTCTTTTCCTCCGTTTTATTAAATTATAGTGTCGTCTCAGATTTCCTAACGTTTTACATTATTTTCGCTTTGAAGATAGTTTCTTTGCCTAATTCAAGTGTATTGTGACTTTTCAGTTTTTTTATAATGCTTAAATATTACTAAATCCAAGCTTTTAAACCAGAAAAATATTATTATTAGCATGTGAACGACGTATATCCTCTATTATGTTTTGACTTATGAGAGGCTTCTTTCCACCATCGAGGTAGCTAATTTAATTAGTAGTATTTGTTACAGCCACTAAATTAATGATGGGGCCTTACACATCTGCATCACATTGATGTTTCAAACATAATAACAGTTATAAGTGATTTAGTTTGAAAATTTATAAGTGAAGACCTCTGCAAGTAATTAACTTATTGAACATATATTTAAAGATTTACCGCTAGTCTTACTTTTAAAAAACATAAGGCATACATTTTTGCCGAATGCTAAATGTAGATACTTCTTGCCGTAGTTTAAATTATATTCTCAAAATTGTCAATTTAACTTGATGCCGGTTAGGGAATGCATTTGCGTTTCAATATATTATACAGGTGAACGGATGTGAAGGTTTGCATTTAGCGTTAAACTATACTTTATGCGTATTCGTAATTGTACCTAAGTACTTTATTTGATGC
Source organism: Parnassius glacialis (assembly GCA_033319125.1). Classification (NCBI taxonomy): domain Eukaryota; kingdom Metazoa; phylum Arthropoda; class Insecta; order Lepidoptera; family Papilionidae; genus Parnassius; species Parnassius glacialis. Next base: position 17,265,858 of record JAVANC010000009.1, read on the forward strand.
GTATAAGTATGATATGAAATAAAAGGTTTCCTTAAAACCAAATAAGATCAACATTATGACACCCAAATATTTTTTTTAATATTATATTATTAATAAAAAAATATAATAATAATATAGTATTTTTGTATTATTATTATAACATTATATTATATTTTTATTACATATGTAAATAATATTGAAAGGGTCTGTCTGCCATTTCAAAATAACCAGCTTCTATTAGCCCAGGGAGCTGAAATGATTGTGATATAACTACAAGCAGATAATAATAATAATTTTTTTTATGTATTTATTTTATTTTGTTGATATTTATTTATGTTTACATTTTCATTTACAATTATATATTTATACAGTCCAACCAGATGAGTAAACTATGTAGATGACCCATAATAATAATAATTTCGTTTACAATTATATATTTAAACAGCCCAACCAGATGAGAAAACTTTATAGATAACCCAAAGAATAATAATAATAATAACAACATAAAAAACATGGAAAAATGGTGGGCGCGGCTTTTTGAGCGTTCTCACTATGCATAATTGTGAAGTGTGCAGCCTCCGTAATTACTTTCTGGTGAGATCGGGTGATGCATTCTATAGGGACGTCATTTCGTGTGATAAACGGCTCACTCCTCTATCCTTAGCCAACGAACAATGGCAAGACCCGGCAGTACAGTGCATTTCCGACCGGGAGACCGTATGGAAGGAGAAGGAGCTCAACGGGAGGTTCTACAAGGCTCTACATGAGCCTTCCGTAGACACAGTCGCCTCCCTCCACTGGCTACGTTTCGGTGACCTCTTTGGGGAAACGGAGGGTTTAGTCTGTGCGATACAGGATCAGGTTATTAAGACCAACAATTATCGGAGATACATCCTAAAGGATGGCGCCGTCGACATCTGTCGAGCTTGTCGCCATCCCGGTGAGTCACTTAGGCATGTTATCTCCGGTTGTTCGGCGCTTTCTAACTCTGAGTATTTGCACAGACACAATCTAGTAGCCAGGATTCTACATCAGGAGCTCGCTCTGAAATACGGCCTCGAGGATCGGAAACTGCCGTATTATAAGTACTTGCCGGAAGCCGTGCTCGAAAATGACCGCGCCAGGCTCTACTGGGACCGGGCCATCATCACAGACAGGACTATTCTTGCGAATAAGCCTGATATTGTGCTGATGGACCGGGCTCAGTCAAGGATATTTTTGGTCGACATTAACATTCCTTATGACGAAAACCTCGTGAAAGCCGAAACAGATAAGCTGACTAAATATCTGGACCTGGCTGACGAGGTGACCGACATGTGGGGTGGTCTGCCGACTGAAATTATTCCTGTAGTCGTTTCTGCGAACGGGTTAATCCCAGTCAGCCTCTCGGGTCATCTGAGGCGACTGGGACTCCGTGACGGACCGCTCCAGGCTCAAATGCAGAAGGCGGTGCTCCTCGATACCGCCCGCATTGTCCGCCGGTTTCTTTCCCTTTCCCCCTAACCCTCAGCCGTCTGGTCTCCCCTGCCGAGGGCTTCCATCTGGTTGGGTTTTTATATATTTATGTATTTTTTATGTATTTATTTTATTTTATTGATATTTATGTATGTGTTCCTCCGGACCGAATTTCGGTCACGGCGGCCAGTCTCAATGGAGACTAGCCATCGGCGCAGGACAGGGTTATAGTGCCCAAGTGTATGCGCAAGCACAGGTGCACTCTCTATTCCCTCACTCTCAAAGTCTGATGGGATGGTAAACCGACAAGACCGGAGAGAGGTCAGGCGCAGGACCAACGGCTTTACGTGCTTTCCGAGGCACGGGGTTGAGACACCGCCAACTTCCTGACTCCGGGCGGCTATTGAGAATTTCTTGATGGAAAAACTCAATAACTGATGACTTGGGATTCGAACCCGGGACCTCATGATCAGCAGTCGCACTACTACAACCACTAGACCAACGAGACAGTCAACTTTAACTTTACAAGCAGATAAAAAGCATTAACATAAATAATAAAAATAGTTTATTCAGTAAACAGCCGTTTACGGCGACCCTTGTCGACTCTGTCAATTACTTCTATTGCATAAATTTGCTTTGTCACTCTTTCCTCATTCGTTCTTTCTACGAGTCCAAACCATTGAAGCATTACTTTCTTAAGCCCGGTTACAAAATCTAACTGAAAAATACATTTTTCTCTAATCCGACAGTTTTTCGCCATTTAATCATAATACCTATATTCATTCAGAGTCAACCTTAAAATACTTCTTAATAAACGCATTTGTGCATTTGTTAACTCACATAATTCTTCTGCCAAACCCAAATTATTCTTAAGAATTGAATACAAGATAAAAATAAATAAAAAGCTAATAGTAGCCCAGATTAACAAAGACGTAAGAACATAAGACAATAAATACTAGGAATTAAAAAAATTAAGTAAATTCGATAAATAAATTTTATTCAGTAGCAATTATGTTTTCCATGATTTATGATTTGATGATATGAGGTGATGTCGAAGATGATCCAATACTATGTGAGTTATTATTGTATTATGTGTAAGATGGGGTGACAAACGAGCACACAGTCCACCTGATGGTAAGTGGTTGCTGTGGCCCATAGACATCTACATTTATCTTCAATAAAGAATCAAAATGCAGATGCGTCACCCGTGAGGACTAAGACGGAATGCCTCTTTTCCAGTAAAATGGGGCTCCGGTTCTCTACACTCACCATACGAAACACAACAGTGTCAAGTTGCCAGTTTACGCTGGTATTCTGTGATAGCGTAGTCCTTCGCCGGTCGAGTCATTCGCCCATTCCTGCTACATCTATATTACTAATATAGCTGCAGCATGGCTCTACTACGTATAAAACCATTAATGTTTTAAATATATGAATATTATTTGAAAAAAAAAAAACGAAGTCAAACGTAATTCAGTTATAAAAGAAAGCTTTATAAATATGAATTTCCTTAGAATTTCTTTAGTGCTTATGTATAGTTTAAGAATGAGAGTTGTTACAAAGTTTTACATATAACCTAATGGTATTGACTTTTAGATAACTTAAGCATGTTATATGTAGGTGATTTTGTTATTTATAGTTGACATTGTGTAGCATTTCTCTCGTCTCTGAGATTTCTCTAAAATTAAATATGTACTATATTTTGTCATAAATTATAAAAATACGCTATTTATAAATTTATTTTTTAAAATTAAAGTTACAAATAAAGTCGCAACCTCATAAAATCTATATCATAATTCAACCTGAGTCACATTTTTTTTATATAGAATGGGGGTGACAGACGTGCACATGACCGGGTAAGGACCACGCTCTCACAGAATCACCATCATCATCATTACAGCCCTTCACAAGTCCACTGCTGAACATAGGCCTCCCCCAAGGAATACCACAAACCTCTCACAGAATACCAGCGTCAAATAACAGCTCAAGGCTGCTTTGTTTATTAGGGTGAGTATAGAGAACCGGAGACCCTTTTTATATAAAAAAAATACTCGTATTAAGACATGAATAACCCCTTTAAATGTTTTAGTCTGTATGTCCGTCCGCGCTAATCTTCGAAATGGTTGAACAGATTGCAAAACTTCAAAACCAGATAAAGAGCAATGCCTGGAGTGAACTAAGCTATATTATATCCGAAAAACTTCGTCATTAAAAAAAAACAAAGACAGATAAAATTAAAGGTCTTGAATTATCTGAAATCTAAACAATAGGATGTTTCTGATCGAAGCCATGACGGGTCGCTAATAATTTAATAAAATGGTGATATAATAAATTTTTGTTAAATTATACAATTTTATTTAGTATAAATAATTAGCAACTGTAAAGTTAATTTTTATTTGTATTATAAAAATATATATACCAACATAATATATTTACAAATGATAAAAAAATAATGATAAATGAACAACAAATAGAATCTAGAATTTTATTTTAAGGGTAAACAATTTTTGAAATAATGCAATCATTACTTTTTTGTAATTATAAAAATAATTTTTATTTTATATCGGGAAATAATATTAATTATTTAAAGTTATGCTACTTACTAGCGTCGTAAAAATTATCAAAACTATACTGCCCGACACAAAGTTGAATTTTGGAAACTAAACAAAGAGTCACAATAAGGAAACGTGTGTTATTCAAAAACATCTTGGCAGAACTAAAACTTCAAGAAGAAGGCAGGATGTTCCGGTCACTTTTATATGCTACGGTTATTTTTTTTTCTAAAAGGACTAAACAGGAAGTTACAACTAAATGTAATCTTTATACTCTGGTGTTAAGTTTGGCTTTTAGAGGCACTCTACGCTTTCTTTTATTTATCGCTGATTGAAGATAATTTTATAACCGGTTTAAATTAGATTATTTATTTGTTGTTTAATTTTATACATTTATTGTAATGATTTATGAATCCATGTGAAACATAGAAGATTTTTTTTATAGAATAGTGTGACAAACGAGCACACAGTCCACCTGATGGTAAGTGGTTGCTGTGACCCATAGACATCTACATTTATCCTCAATAAAGAATCAAAATGCAGATGCGTCGCCCGTGAGGACTAAGATGGAATGCCTCTTTTCCAGTAAAATGGGTCTCCGATTCTCTACACTCACCATACGATACAGAGCAGCGTTAAGCTGCTATTTTACGTTGGTATTCTGTGAGAGCGTGGCCCTTCCCCGGTCGATCCGACCCATTCGTGCTACAACTATACTACTAATATAGCTGCAGCGTGGCTCTACCACGTATAAAAAGAAAACACCAGGAGTAAGTTACAGGTAAAAGTTAGTTGTTAAATTAAAAAAAAAATGTTACTCGACATTTTTAAATGATAATAGAGCATTAGATTCAGGAGGCGTTTACGACTTTATTAGTCTCTGGACTCAGACAGTATATAGAGAGGATAAGTGATGAAGATAAATAATTATAGTGGGCAACCATTTGTAAATAAAAGATGGATCTTTCCCATGGTGGTGAGAGCAATGGCATATAATATAATACCGATAGTTTTAGAGAATGCTGTTAATCATCTTGTAACATACAAATTTAAATAAGATTTTTTTCGGCAATTAGCACATTATTAATGTTTATATTATGCAAAGATGTAAAATTATGTTAATAATTTACACCGTTATCATTACCGTTACAGCATATTAAAGTCCATTGCTGAACATAGGCCTCCCTCATAGATTGCCTCACATGGGGGATATTTGCTATGGCATCACGCTCGTCAAGCGGGTTGTAATATTTTATAACTGTAAGCTAAATATATTTTTCTATCCACTAAACGATAACGGCAGTTATGGCTGTACATAAATATACTAAGAGTGAGGTATTGAAGTAGCGTCAAGACTGCGTTGTCTACTGCGATCACCTGTTATGCTTGTTGATTATTGTAAATACACTTTGGAAGTTCATTAATTATTGTTAACAAGTTATTGAGGACGAGGTGGAGACAAAGAAACAACCATCCCGCGGTGTGGTGTAAGAAATTCGGTTTCAGGAGAGCTTTGCACGTAAAGCACTATGCTCCCTACTCTTCAATAAATCGTCCCTTATTGTGATGAAGATGTTTGGATGTTTGCTTCAGGATTAACACCGATTTTCATGAGTCTTTTTCGGTACTCTACTCTTTAGGCGTCGTTCTAAGCTTATGGAAGACAGGCTTAGTGCACCTGATCTCTAAAAAAAAACGACCACCCAGACACCTTAAATTACAAGCCATTACCTCCTTGTTCTCTAAATTAGTGGACTCCATTATTAACTGCCATCTCATGAGGTACCTTGAGGAGCATCAGCTGATTTATGACTGCAAATATGGTTGCTGTCAAGGCCTCTGAGCTGGAGTTTTTTTGTCTACTTGACACACCGATGGGCGGAAGCAGTCAAGACTAAAGAAGTGGCCTTGGCGGTCAGTTTGAATATATCGAAGGTCTTCGATCGGGTTTGCCTGAAGAGTTTCTTTCGATAATATAAAGATATGTTCATGCGGGCTTCTCGAGAAATTATGCAATTGGGTCACCAGTTTTCTCACCGATCGGCTTATAACGACGCATTATGATATAAAATTATGCTATATAGTTTTACGTGGTAGAGCCATGCTGCAGCTATATTGTGGGTGCAGTACGTATGGGTCGACTTGACCGGGGTAGGACCACGCTGTCATACGCTGTTTTTTGTCTACCTGACACACCGATGGGCGGAAGCAGTCAAGACTAAAGAAGTGGCCTTGGCGGTCAGTTTGAATATATCGAAGGTCTTCGATCGGGTTTGCCTTAATAGTTTCTTTCGATAATATAATGATATGTTAATGTGGGCTTCCCGAGAAATTATGCAATTGGGTCACCAATTTTCTCACAGATCGGCTTATGACGACGCATTATGATATAAAACAATACTATATATTTTTTACGTGGTAGAGCCATGCTGCAGCTATATTGTGTACGAATGGGCCGGCTCGACATGGGTAGGACCACGCTGTCACAGAATACCAGCATTAAATAGCAGCTAAATGCTGCTGTGTTTCGTATAGTGAGTGTCGAGAACTGGAGACCCTTTTTACTGGAAACGAGGCGTTCCATCTCAGTCCTCAAGGGTGACAACGCATCTGCATTTTGATTCTTAATTGAGGACAAATGTAGATGTCTATGGACCTCAGCATCCACTTACCATCAAGTGGACTGTGTGCTCATTTGTCACCCTTATTTTGTAAAAAAAAACAATTTTATGTGATATAGAAAGTTAGAAAAAGGGCAATGCCAACACTGGTAATGCCAAGGGGCCCACAAGACTATTCGTTTCTTCGCTCATTATTTTCTACAAATAAATTTTAAAGTTCCTAGAGAAAATCGTTCGTTTAGGATTAGATAAACTCAATATTAGCTATTAAGCTTTGTCACCTCTTGGACTGCATGGAATGACTCCTACTTTTATTTCAGCTGGTCCGATATCCGATTAGTGTGAACATAGGCTTTTGAAATCTGATAATATTTGCACAAGAACCAAGACAATTGATATAGAAAATAGAATTAGAAAGTCAGTCGAAGTTAAGAAACTTGCCGATGGATGGCTTTTGGCATATGAATAGAGTACCTAGGTCATAACCATCGCCTGAGGGCCTAACGCAACTTTGTTGTATGTTGTTTTATCTATACACTTAAATAAATTTGAAGTGTCTGTTTATAATATTGAAATAACAGACTTTTATAATTTGCATGCTATTAATACATTGAAAAATATTTCTTTTTAATTTTGTCCGCCAGTCTGTCTATTTGTTAAAACTTGATGAAATAGTTTTTGATTATCTGAAATTAAGCTATATTAATAGATCCTATCTAGGCAAAGCCGGGGCTTCGCTTGAAAAGCGGGGGTAGCTTATAAATAAATACAATATTTGTTTTCAAAATTATTATTATTAAGACTTTCGTGTGTGACGGAAATCCTCAATCAAAACTAATTCTTGGTAACAAAATTATAATATCTACATTATCGAAATCGGATTATAAGAATTTTGTTAGAAAAAGCATACAAACCCTTACATGTATATCGTTATTTTGTTTCGTTAAAATCATCATGGTGTATCCTGTTCGGTAGACTGATCAACCATTACAACGGGAACTTCAACCAGTTTGACCGTTACAGTAAAACTGCTACTGCTAATGTGCTTAAGTACCTATCATCAGTGCGATAAACGTACTGAGATAACGCTTATCGTCAAAAATAAAGTTAATCGTATAAAATAAAATGAAATTGTGTATGAATACGGAGAATGGATTTTTTTTCTTCTCCTGTTGGTTGTTTTGTTCAAAGTAAAATAGTTTTTCACTTGACTAATACACATGTGTCTTATTTTTATAGAAGTAAGGGAAACAGACTAGCTAAGGTCTAAACTGGCTAGCGCATATTATGTGACGTGATGGGTAAGTGGATTCTGTGGCGTATCTACATCTATCTTTATTAACTAAGAATAAAAATGCAGATAAATTCACTATAAATTCTAACTTGACTTCCACACTAGCCATTAAATATAATATTATATGTAGCACATCGATTTAATTTAATTAAGAAAATATATTAATATATATGTATTTTAATTTTTGTATGTATATATCTTTGGAGTATGTGTATGTATATATATGTATGGGTCTTACATGGAATGTCTCGTTACCAGTAAAAAGAGTCTCCGAATCTCGTCACGAACCATTTCAGTAGGTAGTAGTTTTGGAGTAGTTTTTTTACGTATAAAATGAAAAATTGTGTGATGAATGTGATTGTGAGTGTATTTAATTTCAGTATCAACAGGAACATGATTTTCCATTTTTAACATTAGAATTACGAACAGTAAATATCGATTAGGAAAAACGTCGACCAATCTGACAAACGGGAAACATTTATTTTTTATTTATTTAGTTTTATTATATAGCCTATAATAGGGCAGCTTAATGCCATATAACATTTTCTACCAGTCAAACATCCACCAACACAAAATAATTAACTTATATCGAAGCCCGTGACCATTTTTGGCTAGAGTATCAGTGACCTTTTTAGTATTCACTGAAAATAAGGCTAGCAGTGGTTTTCGCAGAAATTAATTTAATTTTATACACATTTTATCCAAAAATCTCTCTTTTTTGCAGCAAATTATTTTCTGTCAACACTTGGACTGAATAATTAACAATGGTATCAACATTATCAATTAGTAAAAGTGCACAAACACAGGATACCTATTACTGAGCTCTTTCGTATACTTAGTGCTCCTCATCTTTCGTTCCACGTCATCACTGAAATAGCCGACAGCAAACTCGCCTAGTTCCGGTTCCAGCCGCTACTATTCGCCTTCTAAACGTCACTTTAAATTTTTGTTGTCGTTTAAATCTCGCAGTTAATATAAAACGGGACAAATTTAGGCCAAGAAGCTTTCCTCGGGGGCAGCGTGACGGAGTGCTGAATGACCGGCCAAGTGCCAGTCGGACTCGCGCATGAAGGGCTCCGTACCATCGTAATATAGAATCGTTTCTGGTAGAGGAGAGCCTTTTAATTTTAATTTTTATTATTGGTTGTTATAGCGGCAACAAAAATACACATTCTGTGATTTTGGTCCCGTTGGTTATCCTTTGGTTACGGAACCCTCAAAAAAAGAAAAAGCGTTCAAACCGGGACGTATGGTCGCCATAAATACCATAAATTGATGTGATAGCTTATAAAACGAACTATAAAAGAAAACATAATAAGTAATAACCCACAACATTGAGTTTATCTTTTCGTAAAGCAAATAGCAAATATTCGGTAGCGATAAAAAACGAGGGGGCGGAGATGGGGGGGGGGGGTTATGGGCGGGTAACTGTGTAGGGACTTTACTAGCAATCAATCTATTGCAAATAATCTGCCATGCGTCCGCCTAGCTTGCAATCATCTCCCGCAAAGTTTACAACCGTTATCGCCTCCACGGTGGGCATGAATCCATACACAATTTCGGACTCGTGAGTTTTGAAACAAAATAGAAGTTCCTGTATCGCTGCGGGTGCGGTTAAATATCACTCAATGACTTCTTAATCTAATAGGTATAACTTTCGAGTTTTACTGCATGCACATACAAACATACATAAACACTCACGCCCAGGGGGTAGGCAGAGACTACGGACTTCAATTTGGCACGATTCTGACACACTTCCCTCGCCTCCTCTACATCCATGTATGCATGTACAGCGCATAAAATTCACTAGACGTACGACTAGGTACCAAGAAGTACTTATGACTTTAATTACAAGCATTAAACCATTTAAAAAATTATTTTGTTCTAATGAAGGCCTTTCTGAATTCGTTTTAAAGAAGTATGTATCATCACGTGTAATGGGTTGCGGTAAAAATAAAATATTTATTTTAGTTATGAAAATAAATGTCCTTTATTAACTTTAAAAAACCTTTATTTACTTTTAACATTTCTCGCTTCCTGCGTTTCTGCAAAAAATAAGAATTTTAAAGACTTAATTTTCTCTGGCTTCACTTGTATGAAACGATATAATATTACAACGATAATGTTTTACTTTCGACTACAATTTGAAAATGCGAAAACAAACGTAAAGAAAATCTTCCGTAACTCTATCTGTACTCGCGTGGCTTTTTTTATTTATTCAAAATATAAAAAACCAAGTGAATTTTTTAGGCGTACGTCAGAAACCACACACGGTTTAGTTGCTGTGGTCTATTAACTATAAACTATTATTTTATATAAAACTATTATTGACAATAATGGTAGATTTATATATTTATTAACTAATCAGCTAATCACTAAGTATCTTAATAAATATGTAAATTTGAGATAAATCAGGTATAAACACATTAGATCAGGCAATTTACTGTAATTATGTTATCATCTAAGATACTATTAATATATTATACTTACTTATAATAATACAACATATACTTAACATACCATTCCGACCATCTAGTTATTTAATTAGAAACTCTTTTAGTGTTCTTTTAGCTGTTTTTACTTTATAATATTTTACTTTATTTAAGTTAGTGAGAGAAAGTTCGTTGAGTAAAGAGGGGAGCAAGTATTCCTATGTGCGCTTGCCATAAATATTTTTGTAAGTTGGAAGCTTAAATGTCGGTAACCTATTCAACTTACGTAGGGTTACAGGTCTACTATATTTTTTTTAATTTACTCAACTGTTCCCACTATTCACATGGGACTGCCAATTTAATTTCTTCGTATACATTTAACGTTTTACAATATTTAAATAAGTTTGAATCATCATATATGTACAGTTACTTAAGGTAGTTAAAAACTATTGCTTTTAAGATTTTTAGTTTATTATATAGTTATATAGTTATTTTATATATTTCTTGTATGTAAGTTTTAAATATTCTACCATAGCTACTCAGTCCATAGTTTATTATTGAATTTGCTAATGCCAAATATTAAAGTCTCAAAGATTGGTAAGGAATTTTATGCCTAAGTATTGTTAAATTACAAAGTATTGCTCTTAGTTTGTTACAAATGTGATAATAATAATAAATAATAATACATATGCTGATCAACCATTTCCAGGGGGTTATAGTTGCATTTGGTGTAGTGCTGATGCACACAGCTGTGTTCATGTGCAAAGATAGTGGGTTGTGTATCATATTTTTTGTAGCTTGAGTGTGTATGCATCACTTTAGTTTTTTAAGTATTGATTACCAGCCTAACATCATGTGCCCATTTGCAAAGCTGATTATAGTTATGTTGCATCAATTATTGTGCTTTAAATAAGTTGTTATGTGCAGCTATTGGGCATGTGTCGTCTGCAAACTGGTAAATGGAGCAATCTTCAAAGAAATTACACATATCATTCACATATAACAAGTATTCGGACGAACCAAAAAAGGAGCCCTGGGCTGTATCCTGAGTAGTAGATATTTTATTACTATATTCACCTGCGACCTTTACTACTGTATGACGGTTTGTGTGATAGTTTTTGAACCAATTCAGGGCCGGACCCTGAATTCCGTTTTGTTCTAATTTTGAAAAAAGTATATTATAATTTAAAACGTCCAATGCCTTACAAAAATCAATAAAGGTAACAATAACATGTCTCCTCTCATTTAGGTGCAAGTTGACTTCATTAATAGAATCAGGCGTTATTTTGCGGAAATCCGGTCAAAGTTAGAGCACATAGGCAGAATTGGAATTTGAAACTAGTTCGCCTTCCTTCCGTGCCCGTGCATTGGTCTCTCGCCAAGGCTGTCCAAGGGAATTTCTGGAAGCCATCACTACCATCTCTGCACAGGGAGGATGTCTCACTGGCCCAAGCCGCAAAAGACAAAACCGACCTTTTAGGCTACCTTTTTGCTTCCAACTCGACTCTTGATGACGGGGGGAAAACACCGCCGACCATCCCGCGGTGTGAGTGCTCCATGTCGGATGTGCTGTTCTCACAACGCTCGGTTCGCAAAGCACTCCTCTCCCTGGACATCCAGAAGTCTAGTGGGCCTGACGAAATCCCCCCAATTGTGCTGAGGACGTGTGCTCCGGAGTTGGCACCGGTCCTAACGCGTCTTTTCCGGTACTCCTACTCCCAAGGCGTAGTCCCGAATTCATGGAAGACAGCTTTTGTCAACCCGATCCCTAAAAAAGGCGACCGCTCAGACCCGTCCAACTATAGGCCTATCGCGATCACCTCCTTCTTCTCCAAAATAATGGAATCAATTATTAACTGCCAGCTCATGCGGTACCTTGAGGATCAACAGCTGATTAGTGATCGCCAATACGGTTTTCGTCGGGGTCGGTCAGCTGGTAATCTTCTGGTCTACCTGACCCATAGATGGGCAGAGGCAGTAGAGTCCAAGGGGGAGGCGTTGGCCGTTAGTTTGGAAATTGCGAAGGCCTTCGATCGGGTTTGGCACAAAGCGCTTCTTTCGAAGCTCCCTTCCCGAGAAATTGTGCAATTGGATCACCAGCTTCCTTGCAGATCGGAGTATTAAGGTCGTTGTAGACGGTGCATGCTCCGACTACAAGCCTATTAACGCTGGTGTTCCAGAAGGCTACGTGCTATCACCAACGCTGTTTTTTCTGCATATCAATGATATGTTGCTAACTGGTAGCATTCATTGCTATGCGGATGACAGCACTGGTGATGCTCTATACACCGGCCGTGCCAATATTTCTCGGGAAAACGTCGCCGAGTACCGTAACAAACTTGTGTGTGAAGTCGAGTCTTTGCTGAACAAAGTCTCGGATTGGGGGCGACTAAATCTAGTCCAGTTTAATCCTCAGAAGACACATGTTTGCGCGTTTACCGCTAAAAAGAACCCATTTGTCGTGTCTCCTCAGTTTCAAAGCACTCCCCTTCTTGCCTCAGCCAGTATCGGAATCCTCGGAGTCGACATATCGAGTGACATGCAGTTTCCTGGTCACTTGGACCAAATTGGCCTCTTGGTGTGCTCAGCAGAGCGGGACAGTATTTCATGCCGGCACACCGCCTGCAATTTTACAAAGCGCAGGTTTGGCCTCACATGGAATACTGTTCCCATCTCTGGGCAGGGGCTCCCCAGTATTGTTGAATTGTTCGGACTAATTCCAGCCGCTCAATTTCACCATCGCACATCGCGACAAAACTCGCGTTACCATCCATACCATCTGGATGATCGGCGGTCCACGACTGTGCGATTTAGAAGAAGTTTTCTCCCTCGCACGACTTCCTTGTGGAATCAATTACCACCAGCGAATTTTCCGGACCGATACGACTTAGGAACCTTCAAGAAAAGAGCTTACACCTTTCTAAAAGGTCGGCAACGCATCTGCAATTCCCCTGGTGTTGCGGTTGTTCATGGGCGGCGGTAGTCACTTACCATCAGGTGAGCCGCATGCTCGTTTGCCCCCTATTCTATAAAAAAAAAAAACCAGCTCCTTCCACTTGATAGCATCCAGCGCAGAGCGGCTCGAATCGTCGACGACCGGGACCTTTCCGATCGGCTTGATTCATTGGCACTGCGAAGATATGTTGCATCCCTTTGCATTTTCTTTCGCATCTACCACGGGGAGTGCGCTGAGGAATTATTCGGATTAATCCCAGCCGCCAAATTTCACGAACGCACATCGCGGCAGAACTCCCGATACCATCCACACCATCTGGATGATTGGCGCTCCACCACTGTGCGATTTAGAAGTTGTTTTCTTCCTCACACGAATTCCTTGTGGAATCGATTACCATCAGCGATTTTTCCGGACCGATACGACTTAGGGACCTTCAAGAAACGAGCGTACTCCTTTTTAAAAGGCCGGCAACGCATCTGAAATTCCCTCCCTGGTGTTGCAGTTGTTCATGGGCGGCGGTAGTCACTTACCATCAGGTGAGCCGCATGCTCGTTTGCCCCCTCTCCTATAAAAAAATCTATTATAATGGGGTTGTTATATAATTTGCTTAATTCCGCGTAAAGAAAGAAAATGATGTGTCCTGCCCAGTTTTAAGGGGACCTCCCACCCTCCCTCAATCGCGCGCACTATACCCGTAGCCGTCAATCTCAACACTACCATCCCCAGCACCACCACACTAGGCACGACACACCACTCTCGAAAATACGACACGTGATTCGCGCGTGTCGTAAGTAGTCAAAAAAGCCTGACTTGAGTCCAGCTGACTGTTGATGAGGTATTGCAGTAATGACCTTCAGACCGAATTCCAGTCACAGCGACCATTTTCAACGAAAAATAACCATCTGCGCCGGACAAAATTATAGCGAATAGTGTGTGCGCAAGCATAGGTGTTCTGTCTATGTACATGATCAGCAGGCACGCATTCAACCTCTAGACCAACGAGCAATTCAAAAGATCTTTTGAGAATTTGAATAGTTAACACGTTCACTGTCCGGTTTTAAAACACAATAGTAAGACAATAGCAATGACCTATATGCAGTGCACGGGACAACGAAAGGGTTAATCGTTATAAAATTCTTCAAATAAGATGGTGATAATATTCTAATGACATTATCACACGCATTTATACAGTTGTAGCATGAATAGGTTGGCTCGATCGGGGAAGGACTAGTTTCTCACAAAATATCAGCGTAAAATAGCAGCTTAACGCTGCTGTGTTTCGTATGGTGAGTGTAGAGAACTGGAGACCCTTTTTAGTGGAAACGAGGCATTCCATCTTAGTCCTCACGGGTGACAACGCATTTACATTTTGATTCGTAATCGAAGATAGATGTAGATGTCTTTGGGCCACAGCAACCACTTACCATCAATTGGACTGTGTGCTCGTTTGTCACTTTAATCCTATAAAAAACACGCATATAAAGTATAAAGTTGTCCTTTTAAAACAGAAGAAGCTAAGTTATACTTTGATAAACTTGGAAATCTTCATTCAAAAAGCGTACTAAAGCTCTTCATATAAATCTACATCATACGTAAAAATTTAAAATCCATCGAAAAAATTCTATTGATAACTCCCAAAAAATTACAGGACCCTTACGAACTAATCCGGCTTTATTCATTTTTTTCTCTATTGGCGAAATCAAATTTATTAGCCTCAAACTCTAAAAGCTGTTAACGTCATAATGTTGCAGTCGAGTTGTGAAAAAGGTAATTTCAAACAGAGTCGATTGTAATAAAATATTATTATCGTGCTTTTAATATCCAATATTTCTAAAGTCCATTAGAGTACACATTCTGTTAATGCGAAACGGTAATGCACTGTGAAACCGAAGGAATCATAGCCTTATAAGCTTGTAACATAATGGAAGTTAGGCTTTTACCATTAATAACTCAGACTATATTTTAAAATAAATAATGTTTTTAAAATTCACCTTTATTACAATGCGAAATTTCAAGTTGCCAAAGGCAGATGTGATTTAAGAACAACCTTTCCTTGTGGAATTTTATTAATATCTAAATAATTCCAACAAGTAAAAGAGTAACTGACATTTCTTGAATAGCAGCCTCGTACTGGCAAACACAGTGTAGGGCCACTAACCGCTAGATGGAGTGACAACCTGATAAAACACGAAAGCAGTCGATGGATCAGTGTGATCAGTGAGTTTTTCTTTTGTCCTAATTCTGATAATACCAGTTGTTCATCACTCACCGGCAGCGACATGGATCCTTGATGCACCACGTAGATTCTCGGCCTTGTAATCTATATGGCAAACAAAATGTGGCCGTTCACCAGAAGCTCTCTCGCTGCGCACTCCGAGCGGTATTATATATCTACATATATCCTCAATTATAAATCAAAATGCAGAGTATACGTGGTAAAGCCATGCTGCAGCTATATTATGGTTATGATTTCTTATATTTACGCGAACACTACATTGAATAAAATTATTTTTTATGGATTTTATCGCGTTTAATATACTTACTTTAATTCCTGACGTTTCGAGTGCTTTACAGCACCCATGGTCACGGGGGTGACTGAGGTGTTTGACGTCCTGATGTCATAGTTAACCTGGCTACCTTCTATTTTTGAATATAAATTTTTAGTGCAATCTACGCAGAATAAGCTTAGAGTATCTTGAAGTGTTACAGTGGTATACTTGAGTATGGATTTAATTTTTTTAAATAGTTTTATTCAATATATTATGGTATAAAACTATACTATATATTTTTTACGTGGTAGAGCCATACTGCAGCTATATTGTGGGTGCATTACGAACGGGTCAGCTCGACCGGGGTAGGACTACGTTGTCAAAGAATGCCAGCATAAAATAGCAGATTAATGCAGCTGTGTTTCCTATGGTGGGTGTCGAGAACTGGAGACCCTTTTTACTGGAAACGAGGCGTTCCATCTCAGTCCTCAAGGGTGACAACGCATTTGCATTTTGATTCTAAATTGAGGATAAATGTAGATGACTATGGGCCACAGCATCCACTTACTATCAGGTGAAATGTGTGCTCGTTTGTCATCCCTATTCTATAGAAAAAACTGTCGTGTTCATTTTCATCATAAGTCACATGCAAACAAAGGCCACCTTTTAAATATCATTTGTACGGGTTGCTTGCAATGTATAATATGGTAATATCCTGGCCCGCTTCTACCGTGACAATTTCCCAACATTGTTTGAAAATATCAACTCTGCAAGTCTTACTTATACTGCCACTAAAACACTGACACACTTATCCGTCCTCTTCCAGATATAATGTTTATGCATTAAGCATTGGATACCGTTGATACTGGCTGTAATTTAAATAGTGCTTTGTTGTGGCGACGTAAGATATACACTGACCCCTTTTCCTGCGGTAACTGGGCTATCTCAATTACACCAGACGTAAACACCTAGACCGGTAATGGGAATTTGGTAGCAGCGTAAAATTTGCAGGATGTGGTACTGCGGTCGTCAATCCTTCCGCCAAGCATGACGTTTAAGACAAATACATCCTACAACAAAGGAGGTCCATATGCTGCGGCAAATTCTCAGTTTTTTATCGGGTTTTGTATTATTGGTGGGTTAAAAATAAGTCCGTTGTTTGTTCAAAAAAGTTTTAAGCACACATTCATTTTAAATAAGGCACTTTGGAGCATTGCGGCAGCTTTAGATCCTCCCGACTATTATCTGTCAAATGTGAAAACCTTTTGATTTGTCAATAAGCCTTATTACGATTATAAATTTAAATCGAAGATGAATGGTTGTTATTTATTTTCTCGGCTTTACGTTTCGATTGCTTTGTAATGGATCGTAATTTAAAAAAATCAAGTATAGGTACCCAGAAGAAGTGAGGAGTTCACTTCTGAACATACACCAAGGGACGTAACATCAAATCAGGTATTGAATGAAGATCTTATTAGTATTTCTCATTGGTGTAATTAATTTGGACTTAAAATTAATCCATTGAAGACTCAAGCCATTATTATTGGGAGTTCAAAATTAATCTCTCGGTTAACTTTGTCGCTGCTCCCGCCAGTCATATTCGAAGGGACACTTATCCCATACAGTGACAAAGTTAAGAATTTAGGTATTATGTTCGATCAGACTTTGTCTTGGGGACCGCAAGTGAGTGAAGTAAGTCGAAGAAAGTTTGCCGCAGTTGGTTCACTTCGAAGACTACGCAATGTTCTCCCCATTCCTACTAAAGTTGCGCTGGCTCAGTCTCTTCTTTTACCGATCCTTGACTACGCGGACACTTGTTATCTTGACCTAACAGTCGAGCAACTTAATAAACTTGAGCGGCTTCAAAATTATTGCATAAGGTTTATATTTGGGTTACGAAAGTATGACCACATATCCGAATTTCGCCATAAGCTCAAGTGGTTACCGATTCGCCTTCGCAGGAATACTCACATTCTTCATCTTCTTTACTGCGTTCTGTTCAATCCGACCACTCCTTCTTATTTGAAAGACCGATTTATATATTTAAGTAGTTTACACTCCTTACCTCTACGATCTCAAAATAATCTCCTTCTAAGTACTCCTAGACATTCCTCTTCCTTCTATTCTAATTCTTTTACGGTTACCGCTATACGACTATGGAATTCTCTCCCCTTACATATTAAAGAATCTAAATCTCTTTCTATATTTAAAAATAAATTAAAACTTTATTACCTTTCCTCTTAAGTTACTACCTATCGTCATTCACTTCTTTTTCTTTCTTTTTTTCCTTTAATCTCGTATGTTCTTCTATTTATCTTTCTATATTATATTCTGTGCACCCCTTCCGCTATCTTTTAAAAATAGTATCCTCTGCCCTAAGGTTGCCTGGAAGAGGTCGCTGTTTTAGCGATAAGGCCGCCTGTTGTACCAATGTCCCTTTAACTATATAAATACTGTAATATGTTTATTGGTGTACAATAAAGTATATTTTACTTTTACTTTACTTTATTAGACAAAAGAAACCGTGAAACAACTAGTATACCCGGTTTTAGAATTTCGAAACATTTAAACGTAATTATATTGCACTTGTTAAAACATACACTTAAATGTAATAAAAATATCGTGATTTAAAAGCGGTGATTTCGTTCACTTTAATAAGTGGTCCCATTTAAAAGTGCGAATGTCCAGTTCGTTGACTTTATGCTAAAAATGCTTATCATTCTCGGCGAGTTATGTATAGACTTTGTCGAGTATTATGCAAATACATTAAAATTATTATACCTGTACGGTTCTTCTAAAACAATGGTCAGGTTTTGCTTTAAAGCTTAAAATACTTAAAATACTTTAAAATTTAAATCTTATTATCTAGGTGCCGGTGGCTAACTGAACTGCGTAATTAAAACTTCAAGCTATTAATGTTCTAACGTGTACATAACACCGCACACTACATATTTTTTCATAAAGTACATTTTAAGCTGGTATATATCTTTGTAAAACAGGAAAGGATGAGACAAGAATAACGTACGTGACTTTATTATGTTTGTGATTTTGTTTTCATTTGCATAGCAAAATAAAAACAACTTTAAATTAAATAAGATTTTAAGATATAAGTGAACGAAATGGTGGGTGGCGCTTTCTGGCATCGAAACAGCTATTTTGTGTTTTTTATTTATAAAATATATCAAAATTGCTTTTAATTGTTTGTAATTTATTGAACAAAAGTTCTTAACTTCATAATTATAGTTACTTAATGATTTAGAATATAGCAATAAATAAGAAAGTAGAAATTGATAAATTTGGTTTTACTTGAACAATAATTTTATTTTGTCAATATTTAAAAGAAATAATACAATTTATGAACACACCGGTAAGATAATTTATTGTGCAAACATTACATTATCAATAAACTCCTCTTACTTATCTATTTACATTATATGTTAATAGTTTTGTTTTCAATTAAAGATTAACGTAATTAACTATTAATGTAACAATGTTGAATAACGAAGATTAGTTCAAATTAACTGCCACTGTTCAATTATGATAATATTTGTAAGTCAAAGGATTATAAATAGTTATATGTCTTTGAAAAAGGCATTGGCTGGTAAAAACTTAGCAGCTGCTCTTATATTATGAACGACGGTTACGTATGCTTTTTCTACAAATTTACAAATGGTTTTTTCTCGAAATTCTTTCTGTTTCTTGATATTTTTGGATTGCCACTCCTTAGAACTTTCTTCTGCAAAACGGAAAATTAAAGGCATATTAAGTTTTATTTATTTTAAATTCCATTGGAAAGCAATTATTTATCAATTCATAAATATTAAATTAAAGCTAATAGCATTTTTCTAGGAGACAGCGAAATTAAAAAAAACTTTCTTGTAAATTACCTTTCTGTAATGATTGAAGAAGATCGTCACTTATTGAAACTTCAGGTTCGCCTACAATTTCACAATTTATTCTTTCTGGGAGCACTTTAAAATGCTGAACTCCTTTACTGTCAGTGGTCAAATCGTATTCATAATTAGCGGTTGCTAAAGTAGCTGAAATATGATAACGTTATTAATTAATGTATTGAATACGGGTCGCATGTGAATAGATCATCTAATCAAACACTGTTGAACATGGTCCTTTTGAAAAAGGATGAATTTGGCATAATCAGTTCGCCTCCAATTCCAATCCGCAAGAGCATTTTAGTACTACAATACAATTCAAAACCAGTTGAACCAAGAGTGAACAATTGTTTCTCATATATTAACACCAATTAATGTAATATTTAAGATACACTATTATTTCAAAGATTGCTGTAAGACTAATATATTGATAGGTAGCGGGGGCAGTTACAAAGGTTATTTAAGTGCTGCGAGCCCCAATTTGTCTACAATCATCATCATCATCATCATCATCATCATTGCAGCCCATCACAAGTCCACTGCTGAACATAGGCGAAGTGCAGGGCGTCCCCCCACTAGATGGCGTGACGACCTGGTAAGACATGCAAGAAGTCAATGGATTTGTCTACAAAGCTTAGTAATAATTATGATAAATGTTTTCAATTCGGAATAAATCTGTAACCAGGCAAGGATTGTTTTAGAGCAAATGATGTTAAATATATAAATAATACAAATGAATAATTTTTATTCAATATACATTAAAATAATCCATACTGAAAGCACATAATAAATAATAGTACTACGTACTGAAAGTCAGTTTTTACTTTGACCACTGGTTCGGTAAAAATCTCTGTTCTGGAAAAAGTAGCAAAAAAACCAAGCGGGACTATTTTCCCACAGTAACATTATACAATAAAGAATAAGTCGTACAATATTCATAAGAAACAACTTGGAAGTTATTACCTCGTTCCCAGGGGTTATTTCTTTTTTTTTATAGGAGAGGGGGCAAACGAGCATGCGGCTCACCTGATGGTAAGTGACTACCGCCGCCCATGAACAACTGCAACACCAGGGGAATCGCAGTTGCGTTGCCGGCCTTTTAAAAAGGAGTAGGCTCTTTTCTTGAAGGTCCCTAAGTCGTATCGGTCCGGAAAAATCGCTGGTGGTAATCGATTCCACAAGGAAGTTGTGCGAGGGAGAAAACTTCTTCTGAATCGCATAGTGGTGGACCGCCAATCATCTAGATGATATGGATGGTATCGCAAGTTCTGTCGCGATGTGCGATGGTGAAATTGAGCGGCTGGAATTAGTCCGAACAATTCCTCAGAGCACTCCCCGTGGTAGATGCGATAAAATACGCAAAGAGATGCAACCTCTCTACGCAGTGCCAGTGAGTCAAGCCGATCGGAAAGAACTCGGTCGTCGACGATTCGAACCGCTCTGCGCTGGATGCGGTCAAGTCGAAGGAGCTGGCACTGGGGGGCCCCTGCCCAGAGATGGGAACAGTATTCCATGTGAGGCCGAACCTGCGCCTTGTAAAGTTGCAAGCGGTGTGCCCGCATGAAATACTGTCCCGCTCTGCTGAGCACGCCAAGTTTTTAGAGGCCAATTTGGCCTTCTCTTCCAAGTGACCACGAAACTGCACGTCACTCGATATGTCGACACCGAGGATTCCGATAATGGCTGAGGCAACAAGGGGGGTGCCTTGAAACTGAGGAGATACGACAAAGGGTATCTTTTTAGCGGTAAACGCGCAAACTTGTGTCTTCTGGGGATTGAACTGGACTAGATTTAGTCGCCCCCAGTCTGAGACTTTGTTCAACAAAGTCTCGACTTCAGACAAGTGTGTTCCGGTACTCGGCGACGTTTTCCCGAGAAATATTGGCACGGCCCGTGTATAAAGCATCACCAGTGCTGTCGTCTGCATAGCAATGAATGTTACTGGTTTGCAACATATCATTGATATGCAGAAGAAACAGCGTTGGTGATAGCACGCAGCCTTGTGGAACACCAGCGTTAATGGGCTTGTAATCGGAGCATGCACCGTCTACTACGACCTTGATGCTCTGATCTGCAATCTGGTTTCCATTACTTTGGAGAACAAGGAGGTGATGGCGATAGGCCTGTAGTTGGACGGATCTGAGCGGTCGCCTTTTTTAGGGATCGGGTGCACCAAAGCTGCCTTCCATGAGTCCGGGACTACGCCTAGGGAGTAGGAGTACCGAAAAAGACGCGTTAAAACCAGTGCCAACTCCGGAGCACACGTCTTCAGCACAATAGGTGGGACTCCATCAGGCCCACTTGACTTGTTGACGTCCAGGGAGAGGAGTGCTTTACGCACCAAGCACTGTGTTCGGCGGTGTGTTCTCCCCGTCATCTAGAGTCGAGTTGGAAGCAAAAAGAGAGCCTAGCAGATCGGCTTTCTCCTTTGCGTCATGGGCCAGTGAGTCGTCCACCCTGTGCAGAGATGGCAGAGACGGCTGACAGAAGTTCCCTTGGACAGCCTTGGCGAGAGACCAGAATGCACGTGTTCCCGAAGGGAGGCGAACTAGTTTCTCGCCAATTCTGCCGATGTGCTCTGACTTTGCCTTGGCAATGACACTTTTGAAGGACCTGGAGGCGGAATTGTACTTCTTTTTAAGAGCGCTGGTGTTTACATCCCGGGACGTTGATGCGTCAACCCAGGCCTGGTAGCACTCCTGCTTATAGCGTGATGCTAGTTTACAGGAGCGACCAAACCATGGCTGGGATCTGCCTCCGATGGGCACCACAGAGGATGGAATAAAAAGTTCCATACCCTGAAGTACCACATCAGCAACAGAATCGGCAACAACGCTGGGATCTTCCGGCAAGAAGCAAACCCGCCCCCAAGGGTAGGATGCAAAAAAAGACCGCATCCCGTCCCAATCGGCCGACCTATAGTGCCAAACACGGCGGCAAGCTGCAGATCGCAACTGCGATGGGAGCGTGAGTGGCACCGTACTCCGGATTAGACAATGGTCCGAAGAGCCCAGTGGGGCATCGACGTAGACCTGATATCCGTCCGGATGAGAGGTCAGCAGAAGGTCCAACAGGGAAGGTACATGGTCTTCCACATCTGGGATCCGCGTAGGCGAAGTAACCAGTTGTGTTAGACCATATGCCAAAGCAAAGTCATAGACAGATCTACCCGCATGATCGGTTAAACGAGAACCAAGCCATTCAACCATGTTATCATTCCTAATATAATAACCCTTTCTATAAAGTATTTGTTTAATAAAAACTTTAAAATTTGTAAGAGGAATTAAAATACATTGTATATTTTCTAGGATTTTCTTTTAAAAGCGTATAGATTGACCCCTTGAATGAAATACTGACTTTGTAGAGTCAAGTAACTGATCTTACTAGTTTGTGTTTCTT
This sequence comes from Parnassius glacialis, assembly GCA_033319125.1. Classification (NCBI taxonomy): domain Eukaryota; kingdom Metazoa; phylum Arthropoda; class Insecta; order Lepidoptera; family Papilionidae; genus Parnassius; species Parnassius glacialis. The sequence continues at coordinate 17,288,925 of JAVANC010000009.1, forward strand.
TCCGGTGTTTACAATATATATCCCTTTTTTGTATAAAAACTACTTTTGTTTTAGCGAAGATACTTTAAATTTTCTTAAATATACTGAGAAGACAAAATTAATATACTTATATATTAAAATTTTTTGCTGAGAGACTTTCAGAGTTGGAATGTTCATAATCCCTTTTTTAAATACCCTTAGCAAAATCCCATAAGACATTACGCAATGGTAATAACTGAAATAAACTAATCTAGCTGTCACTACACAGCACTATAAAAAATATTATAAGTCTTAACTTATAATATTTTTTATAGCATAAGCTATCGAACTTAGTATGCTTGTTAGTTTCGATATTGTGGCGGCCTCACTGCAGCTTTGCCTGGAGAGTAGTCCCAAGAAAAACGGAGGAATCGATATGATCCTTCAGTTCTTTCCCATTTAAAACACATTGGTACTCAGATTATTTTAGTATTGTAGATTTCATATATTTAATTTTATATTCGTTTATTATGTAGATCTTTAATGTCAATTCAATGCATTAATTTTGATTTAGCATTACTCACTTCATCATGTATAAATAATTATCTTTTAAGTTTGAAAATGAATGAAGTATCATCAGCAAATAATACTATATCGTTATTATCCCCTAGAAGAGATGGCTAGACATTATTGTAGATTAGAAATAGCAATGGGCCGAGAATCGACCCCCAAGGAACATACATTAGTACAGGTGACCCAGAAGAACCCTTGCTAAATAATTTTAGTTTAAAATAATAAGTGTACGCGCTATGATTTTGATACAACAAGGATGTAGATTTTCTCGATTAATGTCTTATGGTAAACACACTCGAAGACCCATTGACAAATGAAATTGATTTTTATGAAGAAATTTATATATATTTAAAAAAAAACTTAAAATCTTAACTACTACAAAAATTAGTCTCAAAATGGCGGGATCCCCTGTACTACCAGATTTCAATAAAGGTACGAGTTTACTATTATTACGGTTAAGAATATCCACTACCCCATATCTTCCCGTGGGTGTCGTAAAAGGCGACAAAGGGAAACCGTCAGGAGATGGGCAGCAGCATCTTCCTGATAACATCAAAATAACAATAAAAAACTGCGGTTGCCAACCCGCTCGCCAAGCGTGGCAACTATGGAAAATATCCCCCTGTTGAAAGTTACGAAGAGACAGCCCCCATTCCCCGGCGGCCCCGATATTCCTGGCTACGGTGGCGACCATGGTAACGGCGGGGCAGGGGGTGCTAAGAATCTTCTGGAGGTTCGGTTGCCACCTAAGATAACTCGACCTGGCAACATACAACTCACGCACCCTGAGGACTGACGAGAAGATCGTGGAGCTGGAAGAAGAGATAGATAAGTTTCGCTGACATATTATAGGATTATCCGAGGTCTGAAGAGAGGGGGAGGACACGGTAATCCCCGAACCCGGCAACTTGCTCTATCACCGGGAAGGCGACCATCTGTCCCAAGGAGGTGTCGGATTTATCGTCCACAAGTCTCTTGTTAACAACGTTGTAAGGAGTAGGAGTGTGTCGACGAGGGTTGCGTACCTTATACTCAGAATCACCAAATGGTATCGCTGAAGGTCATACAGGTTTACGCACCAACCTCGGCACACCCCGATGAGGAGGTGGAGGAAATGTATGAGGATATCTCTAAAGCCATGCATTCCTTCAAAACCCACTATACCGTGTTAATGGGAGATTTCAACGCAAAACTAGGCACAAGAGAGAACGGTGAGCTGAAAGTAGGGAAATTTGGAATAGGGCAACGGAACCCGAAGGGCCAGCAGCTGGCCGACTTCATGGAGAAATAGGGACTCTTTATGATAAATTCTTTCTTCCAGAAGCGGCCCCACAGAAAGTGGACCTGCTCGAGCCCCGACGGTTAGACAAAAAATGAGATTGACTTGATTATGAGGACCAAACGACAACTGTTCAGTGATGTCTCAGTGATCGCGAGGGTGAAAACCGGCAGCGATCACCGAATGGTGAGAGGCACACTGAACCTAAACGTTAAGTTGGAGAGTTCACGTCTAATGAAGTCAACGCTCCGTCCCCCTCGTGCTCTAATCCAAAGTCCCGAAACCTTTCAGCTTAAGCTACGAAACCGTTTTCAGTGCCTAGAAGATTGCAATGCAGTGGATGATATGAATGACAAGCTCGTGGAAACTGTCCATGCGGTCGGAGCTAAGTTTTGCAACACCTGCCGCAGGAGAATACAAAATCTCTTCGATCACACTCTTAATCTCATGGCTGTTAGACTGGATATGAAGCTGCAGCTTTCAGTAGATTTGACAGCATACAGGCAACCGAACAAACAGATCTCTAAATGCATGCGGCGGGACTTACGCAACTTTAATACTGCTCGTATTAAAGAAGCGATCGAGCGGAACCAGGGCTCCAAAGTCTTTGCCAGAAGAAGCGATCGAGCGGAACCAGGGCTCCAAAGTCTTTGCCAGAAATTTGTCTGCCAGAAAGAGCCAATTGTCGAAGCTGGAGACCGAGTGTGGCAGCGTCGTTTCCGGGGCACCTGAAATTTTGAGTGAGATTGAGAGGTTTTATGGGCAGCTGTACACATCATCGTTGGAGCCACACGCAAGTGTGAGTAACGATCCAAGAGCGAGTCTTGTCTGACATTATTCCGATGATATCCCGGACGTCAGTCTGAGCGAGATTAGAGCGGAGCTTCTGAAAGCGGGTGGAAAACCGGTACTTGAAGTCCTTCAGAAGCTCTTTTATTCCGTCCTCCATGGTGGCATTACACCGGAGGCGTGGAGCAGAAGTGCGGTGGTCTTGTTCTTTAAGAAAAGCGACAACGCTCTCTTGAAGAACTACAGACCGATTTCCCTTCTGAGCCGCGTCTACGTGCTGTTTTAGAGAGTCATTACGAATCGTCTCGCGCGCAGACTTGACGAATTCCAGCCTCCCAAAAAAGCCGGTTTCCGAAAGGGCTTTAGCACCATAGACCACATACTCTTCGGCAAATTGTACAGAAGTCCGAGGAGTACAATTTGTCACTATGTCTGGCGTATGTGGACTATGAGAAAGCCTTTGATTCCGTCAAAATTTGGGCGGTGCTCCAGTTCCTTCAGCGGTGCCAAGTTGACTGTCGGTATATCGAAGTGCTGAAGTGCTTGTATAGACTTAGCGGCACGGAATGTGGCCCAAACGCACTATGTAGTATCAAAATGAACCGCGATACGGTTACTTTTGTCTTTGAAAAACATTATTGTTTATTTAAATCTTAAATGCAAATTATTAATAAGCAAAAATATGTGGTAACTTTATAATTTTTTATTAAATAAAAAAAAGACAGGAAGCACTAAATTTAACAAAATATTAATAATTAATTTAACAAATTAAAGCTAATAGTAATTAACGTCAGTAGATGGTATTTCCACCTCTGGCCCTGATAACCGCCTTCATACGATCAGGCATGCTGTGGATGATGTTTTTGATGTCCACTTGGGGTATTTCTTCCCAGGCGGCCACCAGAGCGGTTTTCAAAGCACTGAGATTCTTTGGAGGGTTGGGATTGGATCGGGTGTGACGTTTAAGCATGTCCCAGACATGTTCTATGGGATTCATGTCTGGCCTTCGTGCTGGCCACTCCAATTTAAAAATTCTCACCTCCGAAATATAATCATTGACGCATCGTGCGGTGTGTGATCGGGTGTTATCTTGCATTAACTTGAATTTTTCGCCCCCAATGAATTCCACATAGGGTAAAACATGATCTTGGAGGATCTCTTCAATGTACCGCACCGCCGTTAAACGAACTTCAAGTACCACTAACTCTGTACGTGCATCTGTACTGATCCCTCCCCAAACCATTACGGATCCGCCATCAAAACTTACGGTTTGCCTGGTGGTGATTGGCAGAAACCTCTCTCCACGCTTTCTCCACACACGTTCACGGCCATCTGGAGCTCTTAAGGCTACTCTGCATTCGTCGGTCCACAGAACTTTACTCCACTGCTCAAGAGTCCAATTTGCATGCTCGCGAGCGAACCGAAGTCGAGATATGCGATGATGCCGGAGCAGTTCTGGACCTCGTGCTGGTCTTCGAGAACGAAGGTCCCGTTCCTCCATTCTCCTTCTTATCGTCCGCTCACTAACGTTGACCCCTCTTGTCGTTTACAGACGCTGCCTTATTTCAACCGCAGTAAGGAACCGATTTCTCAAAATTGCGAGGGTGATAAATCGGTTATCCTGCGCTGATGTACACCTGATTCCCCCACTTCCTGGTCTCCTCGTGTACAGACCGGTCTGATCGTACCTTTTTAAGGCGCATCTAAGGGTTGTACGCGGTACATTCAAAAATACAGCAATCTGTCGCTGCGTTCGCCCTTGACTCCGAAGCAACACAGCTTTAGCAACTTGAGCTGGAGTTACAGCCATGTTCCGAATCTGAAAGCAAGTAAAGACTACACATTAACTGAAAAACAAAACCAAAAGAAGATTCACCAACAATAAAATGCGCCATGATTTAAACATTAAAGTTTAACTCACCTGTGTTTCGTGCATTCTAGCGGCAAGCTAACGCTAAAAGTCACAAAAATTAAACAAATTAATTTTTTTCATACTTACCCTCTTAAATCAACAAAAACAAACGTGTAGACAATGTGCCACTTGAAATTCTTATTCACTGCATCAAAATCGACTGTTATCGGTTTGTTTATGTTTGGGCCACATTCCGTGCCGCTAAGTGTAGTATGGCTACGACGGCTATCCGACTACAGAACCAGAGTACAAAACCTATCCAATTGCAGAGAGGTGTAAGACAGAGTGACGTTATATCCCCGAAACTCTTCACCGCTGCATTGGAAGACGTTTTCAAGCTTCTGGACTGGAAAGGATACAGTATTAACATCAATGGCGAATACATCACTCACCTTCGATTTGCCGACGATATAGTCCTTATGGCAGAAACGCTGGAGGACCTAAGCACCTTGCTCAATGACTTCAATAGTGTCTCCCAACGGATAGGTCTTAAGATGAACATGGACAAAACAAAGATCATGTTTAATGTCCATGTCACACCTATGCCGGTAGTTGTTGGGAGCACTAAGCTCGAAGTTGTTGACGAGTATGTTTACCTGTGACAAATAGTCCGACTAGGTAAGTCCAACTTCGACCGAGAGGTCAATCGACGGATTCAACTCGGCTGGGCAGCGTTCGGGAAGCTACGACACATCTTCTCGTCAGAAATACCTCAAAACCTTAAAACGAAATTATACAACCAGTGCGTGTTGCCAGTGATGACTTACGGATCTGAGACGTGGTCCTACATTGCTGGCCTTATGAGGAAGCTCAAGGTCGCTCAGCGTGCTATGGAGAGGGCTATACTCGGGGTTTCTCTGCGTGATAAACTTAGAAATGAGGATATCCGCAGTAGAACCAGAGTAACCCACATAGCCCAACGGATTAGTAAGCTGAAGTGGCAGTGGGCCGGCCATATAGCTCGAAGAACCGACAACCGATAGGGAAGAAAGGTTCTCGAGTGGCAGCCTCGTACCGGTAGGCGAAGTGTAGGGCGTCCCCCCACGAGATGGAGTGACGACCTGGTAAGACATCCAGAAAGTCGATGGATGCAGGTGGCTCAGGACCGTGCTTTGTGGCATTCCTTGAGGGAGGCCTATGTTCAGCAGTGGACTTGTGAAGGGCTGTAATGATGATACGGAATATAAAGGTTTTGAACAAGCATTTATATTTTGCTTAAATAAATGGTAACAGTAGGAGCAGAATTTAATGGTTTTGTTGTCAAACAAGGAGTATCAGTGGACTGTTTCTCAAAAGCCGCAGTAACTTCTTGATCAGATAGAGTCAAATTAATGTTAATATTCCATTGAAACTTAATTAGCTAACCGAACTAGTTTCGCAGCCTTACCGTTTCACTATTTATTATATTCTACGTCCTTTTAATTTCATTTGATTCAACTTAAATCTTGTGGCTACACATCTATAAAATGTTATCTCTACAGATGGCACTAGAGGTGTAGGATTTAGGAATAATTTCACAAGATTGTATGATCTATAAAATGGTTTCAATAGGGAGTTGAATGAGAAAGGTAAAAGATAAAGAATTTTAACAAAATTTAAAAACGTTCTTACTTGCTTTAGCAGAATACATTCCAGAAAACGGTTTTGACATTTTAGATGATTCAATAGTTATTTCTCCTATAATATTCAAATCCACGTTCAATTTTAGGAGCACAGATTTTGTTGCTTTGTCCATTCTGAAAAATAAAGAGATTAAAATAAAATAAAGAGTACAGATCTATCAAAATTACACAACATGTGTTAACTATGACTTACTGGAAATCTGATATTTTCTGGTTTTTTAGTCCAGTGATACGTAAGTTTTTAAAGTGCAGCGAAATACTTCCATCATCAGTAAGCTTGTGGATCAAAGATGGTATCTCCAAAGGGTCGATGGCTCTTATATCGTACTCTGGAATACCTTTACAGGTTTTTTCTAAAAACTGTTCAGTTGACTTACTTAAACACTCGATATCTTTAATCTCGCACGATCTTAAAAGTGAATCTGTCAACAAATATTTTCCAGATAAATCCCTAGGTGTAACCATCCTATTTAAAGCGCATTTATATTAAAGTTTGTTTAAACTGAAAAAGGGCAAAAAACCTAATCTCTTTTGATATATAAGAAACTAGATCACTTAACATTTTTTAAATCAGAATGTTTCGTAAGAATATGCTTGACTGTATCACAACTTACCGTCAGGGGATAGTAGTCAAGCAATGGCTTATAATAGTTAAAAATAATATTCACGTTTTCTAGCGATGGTTTCCTTGGCAGCAATTAAAGTGCCGCCGGTGATCGAACCTGGGTTGTTTGTGTACTGTGTTTACAGTAAACGCTTAGCCTTTGAAGAATTAGAATTTACGTAAGTTAGTAATTAAAAAAAAATTCTTAAAGTGTTCGCACTCGCGCGAAGACTTGACGACTTCCTACCTCCCGAACAAGCCGGTTTCCGAAAAGGCTTTAGCACCATATACCACATACATACCCTTTGGCAAATTGTACAGAAGTCCGAGGAGTACAATTTGCCACTATGTCTGGCGTATGTGGACTATGAGAAAGCCTTTCAATCCGTCGAAATTTGGGCGGTGCTGAAGTCCCTTCAGCGGTGCCAAGTTGACTATTGGTATATCGAAGTGCCAGTGAGAAGCTATGGAACTGAGACGTGGTCCTTCACTCCTAGCCGGATGAGGAAGCTCAAGGTCATTCAGCGAGCCATGGAGAGGGCTATGCTCGGGGTTTCTCTGCGTGATAAACTTAGAAATGAGGATATCCGCAGTAGAACCAGAGTGAACGACATAGCCCAACGGATTAGTTAGCTGAAGTGGCAATGGGCCGGCCACATAGCTCGAAGAACCGAAACCCATGGGGAAAACAGGTTTTCGAGTGGCGGCCTCGTACCGGCGGACAAAGTGTAGGGCGTACCCCCCACTAGATGGAGTGACGATTTGGTAAGAAATGCAGGAAGTTGATGGATGCAGGTGGCCCTGGACCGTGCTTTGTGGCATTTCTTGGGGGAGACCTATGTTCAGCAGTGGGTTTGTGAAGGGCTGTAATGATGATGAAGACGACCCTTAAAGTAAAATAAACAAAATAAAAATAAAACATTATTATTTTTTATATTTAAGCGAACACCTCACATGAAATAAAACTAATTTTATGGATTTTATCGCATTTAATTTTAACTTTTTTAATTCTAGACGTTTCTGACACTTTACAGCATCCATTTCATGGTCAAGTATGTAGAAAGAGATCAAAACAGACCCTACAAATATTGTGCTTGAGTAACTGGCTGTGCTTAAATAATCTAATAAATAAATTCTCAGAAAAGTTAAATCTCGACGTAATTTCGATAATACTATTATATACCAAATTATGGAAGTTGTATGGGTTAACCAAAATACACAAACCAAATGCTTCAATTCGTCCAATAGTAAGCCAAAAGGATTCACTGACTTATAAATTGGATCAACATTTAGCAAAAATACTGTTACTGCGGAGAGAACACAAAAGATCACTTACAAAACATTCATACCATTTTGTCAGCGATATAAAATACCTACATTTTACAATGAAATGAAGAAACTTTCGTCAGTTTTGATGTTCACTCACTATTTACACGCCTATCTATTGAATACTGCATCTCAATTGTGACTAGGAAGCTATAAGAAAACTATATGCCCGCAGAACTTGCAGTATTACTCAGACTTTGCCTCACAACTGGCTATCTATTATGGTAGGAAGGGTTCTACAAGCAAGTAGATAGTGTGGCGATGGGCCACCGATATATCCATGGAGGACTTTGAACAAGCGGTACGTAGACAACACTTTCACAATTTTACCACCAGACAAAGTTACTTAATAATTCCATAAACACTAAAATTCAATTCACAATGGAGTTAAAGGCAAATAATGCTTTAGCTTTCCTAGCTGTTTTAGTCATTCAAAGTACTAATAACACCATCACTCATACTGTATGTGGAAAAAAGACCAATACTAATAGATATTTAAACGGAGTATCTAACTAACATCACTCACAGTGCGAAAATTTTTATTTCAGAGATAACAAGAGATCTGTGATAGTAACCAAATACATATCCCCCAAGCCCCAGCACGTCAAGCAAATGTTGGACGACAAATAGCTTTGGGTTGCGCGCCTACGTCAAAGTGAAAGTCGAGGGTATGCTTGCTGTGCCATCATATGCAGACAAGTTTTGCTACATCTTGAATAGGGCTTCCGTAAGAACATACTACAAGCCGCCGAAAAAATTAGGCATTTCTTACCATCCATCAAATGTATTCACTTTACAAGATGCAGGAGTGTACAAGCTTGATTGTGAATGTGGTGGCTCTTAAATAAGACATACTTAAAGACTACCCGCGTGAAAGATCAATGTGAAGCACGAACGTTCCGGGAATACAGCAGTATGTCAACATGTTCAGGATCGCCCCAACCATTATATTTTTTATTTGATACACCACAAATCCTCGCAAAAGAACACCGCCTCCTACCAATAATGATTCGCAAGACTACTAATATTTAAAAAAAACATCTTAACTTCAATATAGAAGATGCGCTGCAGTCTGCTAGGGATCCCATAATGAATAAAATTAAATGAAAACCCAAGACTCTGGAAGTTGATTGTTGGAGGAACTTAAGATAATGTAAGCAGGTTCTGCGTTTATTGGACCCAAAATTAATCATTAAAAGTTGAAGGTAGCTATCTTTAACTATGATATCAGGACGTCAAATATCTCAGTCCTCTCCCCGTGATCACGGGTACTGTAAAATGCCCGAAACGTCGGAAATTAAAAAAGTTAAAATTAAACGCGATAAAATCCGTAAAATTAGTCTTCTTCCTTAAAAAAATTAAAGTAACAAGATTTCAAGTTCGATCATATGGTAGAGCTATATCTAGAGTGTTTCAACGAACATTAATTCATATTATCAATTGCTAATAAAGAGGTCAACAGTCAATGTCTCTTGAGAAGAACGATTTGCTCAATGTATGACACATTAAATTTGTTATGTCCCGTTATGCAGGTAGATTATATATATAACATTCTTATAATGTACAAAATTATAAAATATTTAAAAGTAAATGAAAGAAAAATAATGACATATAATGTTATCGGCATTCATTATGAGTAGGATTTTTTATAATCACCACGCTTGATGGATTGACGATTTAAGTAAAAAACACCTAGCACCCTTAAGGTTGTTTTCCGTTGCTGGTCTAAATGTCAGACAATATATTTTATGTCAGGCACATATGAGGCTGCTGCGTAATGTCCTGCCTAAGAATGTACACTACCACCACTACCTTGCCATGGATATCGTAACAGGCGAAACAGGTAAACTGAATCAGAAGATGGACAGCATATTCCTGTTGACAACTAAAAATTAAAAATAGAACTGCGCTTGTGAACCAGTCTGCCAAGTGTGGCAATAATTGTGAAATCCCCCTTTTAGGCAATCTGCGGTCAAGGTCTTTGTACGGCAGTGAGTTTTTGATAGGCTGTAATGAATGAACGAATAAATGAACGTGGTGACGAAAACATACGAGATGGTAAGATCTATTGTGTTTTTAAAGTATTTCCCAAAATCGTATCTTTGAAAATCCACGAGATATAACGGGGAGATCAACTCTTGTACATCGTATTTAAATCTATTATTACAACTTCCTCCCCACCGACTTTTTTCACTGCGGCCAGTCTACAACTACAGCTCTTTTTATATTGTGTAGCTGTAGACTGAGCTTTCGAGAACTTTCGAGCACACCGTTCATTTCTGATGTTACGTGGAAGTAGAGGCTCATAAAAGTCCACATCTATCCTCGATACTAAGATAGAATGTCTCTTATACATTTAAAAAAGATCTCCGGTTCTTTACATTCACCATACGAAATAGCAGCATTAGGCTGCTATCTTTTGCTGGTATTCCCTGAGAGCTTGCTATTTACACGGTCGGACCGGCCCATTCGAAAGATAGAGCAGACGACCGACAGTATCCATAATATATAATCTACAAATAAAAAACTAATTGCAAAAATATGCTTACTTGCTGCTAATACTATTAAAAAATATTCAATACTATACCTTCATCGGAAAACGCACTAGTTGAAAATACGAGCAGTAAAAACACCCGATAAATACTCATTTTGTTCGCGTTGAAACTGTGGATTGTTGACTACTAACTAAATCTTCTCCGTCTATTTATCTGGCGAGCATAACATACACGTTATATCAGTACAAATAAAAATTATAACGAGTAAAAGGAAAGATTGGGAATACATAGGTCAAAAATTATCAGCACTGCATACAAGAAGTGCCCGACTCGTGCTAAATATAAGGAATGATAAATATGTACGTCCGTGAGTATTGTATTGAATAGATAATATGCTTGCGAGATCTCAAGATCTTTTATAGCAATAGAATAAGACAATATGTTTGTTTTTATATAAATTTCACTAAATAATCTATTTTTTAATTTTTATATTATGTTAATGTGACGGCTCATTATTAAGTGGCGAAGCTTGCGAAGACACTTATTGATTTCACGATGTTTGTCCGTCTGTCCGTCTGTCCCACGGTTATCTCGAGAACGGTTTCGAATTTTCAAATTCTGTTTTCAGCAATCGATTACTGATCAACCAGGCATCTGAACCTCCTATTTTGAAACTGATTGCTCAACGGCAACCGTTAGAAACCGCTACAAAGCTGATTGCTTCGCCACTTTGCTATGCTGTTAGCTTGCTAGGTTTATTATTATTATTATTAAATTATAATAAAATAAAATAAAAAGACATTTAAAATATCATATATACAATAATTGAACAATTAATATGCGTTCTTAAGCATAAAGTGTAAATATATTAATTTCGAATATTAAAGTATTATAGTATAATATAGGATTAATATTGTCTAAAAAAACATTTTAATTTATTAAAACTGTGCTTAATATATTCAAAATAGAATAAGTAATAGAAGTACAAGACGATTAAATTGTAATAATAAAGATAAATAATATTTGTAATACATATAAGATAAATAATATTTGTAATATAATTGAAATAATGAGTCAAAACATTTTTAAGTTTATGAGGGTGTTCTTGTATTATCGGTGGGTGTTCATGTAATGATTGCTTATACGAAGGCATTAAAGTATCAGCCGGTGCGGTACATCTGGGTCTCGGTCAGAAAGATCTGCATCTCCAGATGGTAGTGGACGGCGTTAAGATTTGAGTCAAGTCCCCTGATATTGCAGATATTCATTAGTGGCTACTGTAGTAAATGGACACCTGCATCTAGTTAGATGTCAAACAAGGAAAGCTTTAGATGTGTTGTCACCTCTGAGGACTACGATGGAATGCCTCACAGTTTGTAATTATACCAGCTCTCGCATTCTTTAAATCGGAACACAACAGTATGAAATAAATATGAAAAAAATCACTTTATGAATACGTAGTACATAGTCACTACGTATTCATAAAGTGATTTTTTCATTTGATTTACCAGAAATTTCTACCTACATTCCTTCACGAGGCGAAGTTGCTGTACTTTAAACTTTTTTGAAAATCTCTTATCCTACTGAAAATAATTATTCCGCAAATAGAAAATTATTTTATTAAAATTGCACATTCGGGCAAGTGATTGGTGACACAGAAACAGTGTTGCCTCGCAAAGGAAATCATAAAATGACTCTAAATCGCTGTAATTGGAAATTGCACGGACTGTTCAAATGATATGTAGTTTAAGTTTTAATGTTTATGATATAAAATTTGCACTCAGTATCGATAATAATTCTAAGGATCATTTGTTATTACAAAATGGGTTCACGATAAATAATTAATCAGTTCTCAATCAATGGAAATAATCGAGCGAAATCGCAGTCTTATTGTAATAAGAAGTTGTTGTTGTTGTAGTTGTGTGTCAGTTAAGTATACAATAGTTTAGGTACATTCATACAGTTGTGACGTGTTATTCATAAAGAGTAGGTCCGCTTAAACTGGTTAGTATAGGTATTTAACTCCTTTGTTTTTGGGTTTACCAGAGATTTTACATTACATAATATGTTAGATACATTTCTTAAAGTATTTACATTACATGATCAGTGTATGTAAAATCATTCAAAGGTATACACCACATACTATTTTTACAAGTATTACTGAATAAATCTAAAAGTGAGTTAAAAACAGAAACAAACCAAAAGCAGAAACAAAAAAATAATATAGAAGTAATTTGGCAAAGGCCTGCAAAACCGTATCAATTTTAACAGTTTGAAAAGAGACGTTTTATTGAATAAAACTACTTTTACGGACTTTATCGTGTTCAATTATCTTATTTTTTTATTAATTCGCGACGTTTCGGGTACTTTACAGCACCCATGGTCACGGGGGACTGAAGTGATTGACGTCCCGATGTCAGAGTTGACCCGGAGTACCTTCAGCTTTTTTTAATTATTAATTTTGGTCCGATCCACGCAGAATGAACTTACTGTATCTTGAATTCTTGCAGTGGTGTGCTTGGGTTTAGTTTAAATTTTTTAATTACAGGATCCCAAGCAGGTATCCAGCTCCCTCTCTATTGAAATTAGGATGTTTTTTTAATTTCAATAGTCTCACGTACCATCCTTGGCAGGAATCGATGTTCTTTCGCGAGAATTTGTGGTTTATCAAATCTAATGTAACGGCGGGGGCCGTCTAGGATATGATCGCAAATTGCAGACTTCCCAGAACGTTGGTGTTTCACGTTAGCTATGTTTGCTTTTACGCGGGTTTTCATAGATCGCTTTGTTTGCTCTATATATGAGAGACCACATTCACAATCAAGCATGTAGACTCCTGCATCTTGTAGAGGAATATTATACTTGACGGATGGTAAGAAGTGACTAATTTTCTTCGGTGGCTTGAAGAATATTCTAATAGAAGCTCGCTTCAAGATGTATCCAATCTTGTCTGTGACACCTCTGACATATGGTAGTACAGCGGGCACATGCTCGACTGTGGCTGGCTTCACTCAGTCACTGTGACGTAGGTACGGGACCCGAAGCTTGTTGTCATGCAGAACCTGCTCGACGTACTGCAGCTTAGCGGCCAGGTGCTGGCTGTCACAGATCCCTCGTGCTCTCTGTAACAAAGATTTGCCCATAGTAGCTAACTGTGAAGAATGATGGTGGAATTCACCGTTTATATTTAAACGGTGAATTCGGTTCGTATGGGATTTTTTCTATACACAGTGTGACTTATGGTGTTGTTAGGGTTTCGAATGACTAACACATCTAGGAAAGCTAAAGAATTATTTGTCTCTAACTCTATAGTAAATTGAATTTTAGAATTTATTGAATTAAGATGTTTTAAAAATGCAGTTACTTTGTCTGATGGTAAAATTGTGAAAGTATCGTCTACGTACCGCTTGTACAGGAGTTACAGGTGCAGTAAGCAGGGCTTTCTCCTCGAAGTTCTCCATGAAAATATCGGCGCCAATGGGAGATACCGTGAGCCCATCGCTACATCTATTAGCTTGTAAAAGTCTTCCTTTCACAATAGATAGCCAGATGTAAGGCAATGTCTGAGTAACACTGCATATTCTGCTGGCATGTTGTTTTCCTCTCGTTTCCTAGTTACGACTGAGATGCAGTCTTCAACAGGTAGGCATGTAAATAGAGACTGAACATCAAAACTGACCATGGTTTCATTGTCTTTGTTTTCTTGTGTTTCTTGTGTTGTGTCTTTGTTCTTTTATTTCACTGACAAAATGGTATGAATCCTTAGTGCATGCTCTTGTGTATCCTCTGAGTGGTGATAGTACTTTAGCTAAGTGTTGAGCCAATCTGTAAGTTGGCGAATGGATCTGACTCACTATTGGATGTAATGGAGCGTTCGCTTTGTGTATTTTAGGTCACCCATACAACTTCGGTGGTTCGGCACACACAGGTATTATTATTTTGTGCATCTGGGTTCAAAGTTTACGAGAGATGGAAAGTGTGAGAGTGATATCGAAAGAAGAGTGAATGCAGGAAACATGGTGAAGGGAGCTTTGCACTCCTTTATGAGCAGTCGAAAGGTATCTAACAAGGCTCGTTTGGCTGTGCACAAGGGGGTGTTGGTTCCGACACTCATGTACGGAAGTGAAAGTTGGGTATGGCAGAAGAAACATGAAAGCAGAATAAATGCAGTTGAGATGAGAGCGTTAAGAAGTATGATAGGAGTTAAACTGAGTGACAGGATAAGAAATAGTGATATCTCACTTTTCCTTATCAGGAACCACAATTTTCCTTATCAGGAAAAGTTGTGGTCTGAAAGAAGATGTAGTGACAAAAATTGAGAAAGGTATGCTGAGGTGGTTTGACCATGTCGAGAGAATGATTAAGAAACGTTTGACGAAAAAGGTGTATAAGGCGAGTGTGAATGAAAGTGTTGGAAGGGGTAGACCTAGGCGGACGTTTCTAGATTAAATCAAGGACGTCTTGAAAAAAGGCCAGGTCAAGAGTACCCTAATCCGAAGAGCATGTATGAAGGGAATAATGATAGTGGACGAAGCGAAACAAGTATGTAAGGATCGTAGCAAGTGGAAAGAAGTGGTCTCTGCCTACCCCTATGGGAAAGAGGCGTGATTATTTGTATGTAGGTATTATCAAATTAACGTCTAGATTCAATTTCTCGGAGTATTTCTTAATTAGATCGCTGGTTGTTTTATGTGTATTAGTTTAGTTGTAGGACCTGTTTCGACTTTTACGTACGTATTTTCATCTGATAAAAGTTGTTGTACTTTAAAATTATAATCCGACGTATCCATTATAACCGTAGCATTACCTTTATCTGCGCGGAGATTCGTGAGACCTGGTCTGTTGCGTAAGTTTTCAATGCATTAATTTCATCTTTGGGAAGATTTAATTTCGGCGCCGAGCTTGACGTAACATAGACGAAATGTGTTGACGTATGGCCTCTAAATCTTCATCACCTTCAGGTCACTCCATTAAGTCCGGGGGTAAGGTCTCGTCATAACTAGGTCAAACTTGCTTGCATAACTTACTTAAAACTTTAAACTTACTAAGCTTGGAAAATCCAAAATTGCACGACTCATATTGCTCATATGATCGTGAAAAAATAAAAAAAAGTAAATGAAGAGATTAAAAATAGATTGAGTTAATTCATATTTTCAAAACTTATGGTGTTTAAGTCTCCATGCGGACTTGATAAATTTACGCCATAAGCCACTACAACCACATTTTTATGTAAAATAGCAATTATCAATTAAAAAAAAATTATAAGTTCAACAATAATTTATCTTTCTGACAATGTGCTTTTTATATAATTTATATGTTCAATATGATAGTTACATACGATTTCATGTGACAAAACGTTGGAATCTTGATTTTTAGGCCCTAGCGGAACATACCTACGCGCTTTGCGCTTAAGGCCGCGTTCCGACGTCACGCACCCGTTACGCGCACGCCACGCACGTCAGCACCCGCGTCTAACTCGCTTTGAAATTTGTTGCATATAATTTGAGTCTTATGACAAATCAATAAATCTGAAATTGTATAAAAAGCGGGTGCAGAGCATGTGCAGGGCGGGCGCGGGGCCGGCGCGGAGCGGGAAAGAGACGAGCACGTGGCGTGTTTGCCATAAGACTCAAATTATATGCAACAAATTTCAAAGCGAGGTAGACACGGGTGGAGACGCGCGTGGCGTGCGCGTAGCGGGTGCGTTTCGTCGCAACGCGGCCTTAGGCATGCAAAATATATACGTAATAACTATTATGAAAAAGTGACCTATTACATTCAGGCTGACTGGCTGACTAGTTTGCTGACAATTAATCTACGAAAAGTATTGGTATTGAATTGATTATGTATCTCACATAAACGAGGAACAGTGCAGTTGGCGCCGAAGACAGTTCTGGTGTTCTGATTCGAGTATTGCTATTATTCCGGTTGTGCTTCCAACCGGAGTAATAGCAGTACTCAGATATCGGCGTTGTACTCGGAAATTAATTTTACTTACTAAATATTCTACATAAATCTTTTCTGTACACGCTCCAGTCATAGTGTGTAAAATAATAATAATAATTAGTATTGTAGAACTCTAGAACAAAGATATACTTTGACCACGCTATCCTCACAGATCGGACTATTCACTATAGGAGACCAGATATTACGTTATTTACTACGAACTACAGCTAAAACTACACATGCAGGACTTAAAGATGAAATAACCCGACTCTGGCATCTTCATAAAGTAATTATAATGCCCATTTTACTATCTACAACAGGCGTAATGCCCAAGTCTCTTCTTGGTTTTCATTAATGATTTTTGCCAACAGCCATTATATAATGGACAAATATTTACGTACGCAGATGACACGGCGCTGGTATTTTATAGAGAGACATGGGATAAGGGTTGTAAAAATACTGAAAATGGAAAACACAAGGTAAACTGCTGGCTAAGACTGAACTTACTTACTCTAAACCTGTCAAAAACAACTTTTATCCAGTTTAATATCAAGGAAAACCACACTGGAAATATATCAATCAAGCTACGTTGCTGTAAATTACTGAAAGATTGAAAATGTTCATGCCATATGCTCCATAAATCTGATACTATTAAATACCTAGGTCTCATTTTAGATTGTAAAATAAACTGGCTTAGTCATATAGATCTACAAGCCTCTAGAGTAAGGACGCTAATTTGGGCGTTTAAACATCTAAGGTATGTGGCTGATTTTGATACACTTCGCGTAGTATATTACGCGCTTGCTCAGTCATTAATAAATTATTGTATTAGAGTTTGGGGTGGCACATGCAAAACCCACATTCTTCGACTTGAAAGAGCTCAAAGATCGTTGCTTAAAACGATGACTTTTAGGCCGTATAGATTCCCAACTACAACACTATAGTAATTGTCAAGTTTTTACTGTTCGGCAGTTATTCATTTTACAGCAGACAAAATCTTGCTACTGCGTACGAAAAAGACAAAATAGAAAGAAAACGTACAATAGTTAATGTCTTCACTCCAACCGCTTTCCTCACGTCCTTTGCCAGGTGCTAACATGGTTATCTTAGTGTACATTTGTATAACAAAATAAACAAAATTCTTAACTTTTATCCACTTCCACTTTACAAATTTAAAAACAAGGGAGAAAAATGGCTTTTATCATTAAATTATGAAGAAACGGAGGACTAGTTTAATGTTATAATGTAATCCGCTAGATGAACCCGTTATTTTCATATATTTATAAGTAGTACATATAAAACACACGCACATACAAACTCAGACATACGCTTGAACACATACATAAATGCACATACACACACCCACAGACACACGAACGCACACACACACACACACACACACACACACACACACACACACACACACACACACACACACACACACACACACACACACACACACACACACACACGCGCGCGCGCGCGCGCTAACACACTCAACACGCACTTAGTACGAAAATTAAGTAGTAAATTATTTTTTATACTGTTTGAAACATTATTGTTATTTTTCCTTTTGTTGAACCTTTATTGTTAATTTATTAGGTCATAAAATTGGGGGAGGGCGCTAATTGCTGAGATACAGGTATAATTCCTAGTTCAGCAATCAGAGACGTCACATATTCACTTTATAATTATCAATAAAGCTTATTACAATGCCGAAACAATTAAGACCCTAAATTTTCTACCCAACACCTACAAACTGTTACAGAAAGCTGTAATCTTAAATACATGCGGAAAAGTTAAGAAGTTTCAGCAAACTGAAGAACAGGCAACACCTTTGCTTGGACAAATTACCTAACACACAGGTACCTAACCGAATAAGGTAGCTTACAGGATATGATCAAATCTAGCACTTATATGCCCTTGGCTTAGGCTTGTGCTACGAGGGTGGATTGAAAAGTACTCGGCCTAACCAAGAAAATAAACACATACTAAATCAGTTATATTTTTATTTTTCTACATAATCACCATCAAGTTCAATACACTTTTGCCACCTCCCCTTCCAAGCATTTAGACCGTTGAAAAAAAATGATTCTTCCTTAGAGTCAAAATATGCGTCTACAGCTGCTTTGACCTCGTCGTTTGTCGAAAATCTTTGACCTCCCAAGTGCTTTTTTAGGTTAGGGAACAGAAAGAAGTCTGATGGTGCCAGATCAGGTGAATACGGCGGATGCGGTAACAGTTCAAAGCCACAGTTGTGAATTTCATCCATTGACTGTACTGACGTGTGAACACGGGCGTTATCTTGATGAAACAGGACTTTTCTTCTGAGCATTCCTCGACGTTTTTCTTTTATTTCCTCTCGTAAACGACGTAGTAAGGTGCAGTAGTAATCAGAGTTTATAGTCTGACCCCTTTCAAGATAATCAATCATAATCACACCTTTCGAGTCCCAGAATACTGAAGCCATCACCTTATTTGCCGACAAAATCGACTTAGCCTTTTTAGGGGGTGGTGAAACAGGTCTTCTCCATTGTTTTGATTGTTGTTTTGTTTCCGGTGTACAGTAATAAACCCATGTTTCGTCTATAGTAACAAATCGATTCAAAAAATCATCTGCATCGGCTTCAAATAACTCCAAACAGTCGCGTGAAATAGTCAATCGCGTCCTTTTTTGTTTAACTGAAATCAGTCGCGGAACCCACCTCGCAGACACCTTGTGGAAACCCAACTCGTTGACAATGATGTTTTGAGTTCGTTCATAAGAGATGCCTATAATCTCGGCTATCTCTCTAATTTTTAATCTGCGGTCTCCCATTATTAAATCAAGTACTTTTTTAATATTTTCGTCAGTAGTTGACGTCGAAGGCCTTCCAGAGCGGGGTTCATCTTTCACACTCTCTCTACCACGCTTAAATTCTGCTATCCATTTTTTGACGGATGAATATGACAGAGCACAATCGCCTAATGTACTGACCATGTCATCATGGATGGCTTTTGATGATAGCCCCTTCTTATGGAGGTACTTAATGACGGCACGCTGCTCGATTTGCTCCATTCGCGGAAATTATGTCCGATTACTTTGTTAATAAATTTATAAAATCACAACTAATTATCGCACACGTTTCGAACTTCACACAATGAACTAGTCTGAACTGAACTAAATAATGTGGGTAGATTTGATTTTTAGAATTGAATGGATCTGTGTTAGGCCGAGTACTTTTCAATCCACCCTCGTATTAGTAACCGGTAAAAGCCGAGATCTGAACCTAAATAAATAATAATAATAATGTTTAATTCAGATATGCATACCCATAGACATTTGTTAGTAATTTACATAAACTAAATTAGTAAAAAAAAATGAGGATAAATAAATGCTACGGTACTTTAAGTGACTGCGGACAAGGCTGTTGTAAAGACAGATTTTTGTTTTAGCTTCTTTAAAAGTTCCACCTTGTCGCATAATATAATCTAATAATTTTGAAGCATTGTTTATTATACTTTCTATGTGGTAAAGATAAGTCAATTTTCTATCAAGCATAACACTAAGTCTCTTATTAACTCAACTTTCTCGAGACTATTACCATACCATATCTTGTTGGGATAATATTAGTTTTTCGAGTAAATTTAATATGCTGATTAGATTCACACCAATTGGTGAGTTTATTTAGATCTTTCTGTAATGGAATCGAATAATTTGGTGAACAAATTGTTCTCGTTATTTTTAAATAGTAGGCATACGAGTAAAACCATTAACAACTATATAAAAAGAACGATCATGTAAATCATATTTACATGATCGTTCTTTTTATAAAGCCATTTCAGCACCGAGGCTGAAAACACATAATAAGATAATCGTATAACGAAACAAAATAACTAGAGAACATATTGCAGATTTCAAATCATCTAGTAGAGGTATTAATTCCGTTACTCTAGCAGCTGGATACGAGTAAGAATTATTACATTTACTCTTTAGGAACGTCCAAAATGGTTTCGAACGAACTGTTGAAATTTGCGTTGCTAACAAAACGTCTCGCTAGCAACGTGATGAAGTTATTAGATATACGATAAATATTAATAGCAAGGAATTAAGTGCTAATTAGGTGCTGCAAATATACGCAATAACAAGGCGCCCCTAATAAAAATAAAGTCGTTATTCAGAACATAGCAGATGCAAAATTCAGATTTCCTGAAAATCAAAATAGAATGAAAATTGATTTCAGAAAAAGTCCAAAATAGGGGGTTTTAGGTGCTAATTAAGTACCAAGTTTAAAAATTAGTTGCTCCAAAATGTTCACCGCAACGAACTGTTGAAATTTGCGTTGCTGGCAAAACGAATCGCTGGCAACGCAAAGAAGTTATTAGATAAATACTTATAGCAAGGAATTAAGTGCTAATTAGGTGCTGCAAGTATACGCAATGATAAGGCGCCATTAATAAAAATAAAGTCGTTATTCAGAACAAAGCAGATACAAAACTCAGGTTTTCTGAAAATCAGAAAAGAATCAAAAATGATTTTAAATAAAGCCCAAATTAGGGGCTTTTTAGGTGCTAATTATGTACCAAGTTTAAAAATTAGGTGTTCTAAAATTTTCACCGCAACGTTCGATTGAAATTTGCGTTGCTGGCAAAAAGTATCGCTGGCAACGCAAAGAAGTTATTAGATATACGATAAATATTTATAGCAAGGAATTAAGTGCTAATTAGGTGCTGCAAGTATACGCAATGACAAGGCGCCCTTAATAAAAATAAAGTCGTTATTCAGAACAAAGCAGATACAAAACTCAGGTTTTCTGAAAATCAGAAAAGAATTAAAAACGCTTTTAAATAAAGCCCAAATTAGGGGCTTTTTAGGTGCTAACTATGTACCAAGTTTAAAAATTAGGTGCTCTAAAATTTTCACCGCAACGATCGATTGAAATTTGAGTTGCTGGAAAACTTATCTAGCAACGCAATGACGTTGCTAGATATACGATAAATATTAATAGCAAGGAATTAAGTGCTAATTAAGTGCTGAGCGATTATCGAAACCCGATACAGATTTAGATATTATTCTGGGAATTATGGGGTCCACGACCATCATTACCTTACCATAATGTATGAACGGTATTTTTTATTCTTTATCAGTGCCTAAAAATTAAGTGCTAATTAGGTGCTGAAAGATTATTGAGGTCGCATGTAGATGACGGTAATATTCTGGAAATTATCGGATATAAAACCACCATTACCTTACTATAAGGTATGAGCGGCATTTTTTGTTTTTCAGATTTAATATGACTATATTTGAACATGGTTGAAAATTGGTTGAAAATTATGTAAAATAGGAATATAGATTTATAATATTGTTTAATATAATTTTCAACCAAATAAATGTTACAATTATTATTTTTAGACATGTGAAGCCTAAACTTTAGTGTACTAAATCGAAAGGATATTTTCTTTCCAGTAAATTGCTTTGTAATAAATAGCGCCATCTTCAACGTTCTATGGTTCAAGTCAATTTATCTAATAAAAATCGATGGACTCTCAAGGTGGTAAGTACGATAGACGCTAAATGGCACAAACACAAAGACCTGATTTTTGCATTTGCTTTGCCGAATAATTTTCTGAATAACGATTTTATTTTTATCTGGGGCGCCTTGTCATTGCCTATACATGTAGCACCTAATTAGCACTTAATTCCTTGCTATTAATATTTATCGTATATTTAATAAATTCATTGCGTTGCTAGCGATACGTTTTACCAGCAACGCAAATTTCAACAGTTCATTGCGGTGAACATTTTAAAGTACCAAATTTTTAGACTTGGCACCTAATTAGCTCTTAATTTTTAGACACTGATAAAGGACATAAAATGCCGTTCATACCTTATGATAAGGTAATGCTGGTCATGGACCCTATAATTTCCAGTATAATATCTTAATCTGTATCGGGTTTCGATAATCACTCAGCACTTAATTAGCACTTAATTCCTTGCAATTAATATTTATCGTATATCTAATAACTTCATTACATTGCTGGCGAGACGTTTTGCTAAAACGCAAATTTCAACAGTTCGTTGCTGTGAAAATTTTAGAGCACCTAATTTTTAAACTATACACTTAATTAGCACCTAAAAAGCCCCTAATTTGGACTTTTTCTGAAAGCAATTTTGATTCTATTTTGATGTTCAGGAAATCTGAATTTTGCATCTGCTATGTTCTGAATAACGATTTTTATTTTTGTTAGGGGTGCCTTGTTATTGCGTATACTTGCAGCACCTAAGTAGCACTTAATTCCTTGCTATTAATATTTATCGTATATCTAATAACTTCATTGCGTTGCTAGCGAGACGTTTTGCTAGCAATATAAATTTCAACAGTTCGTTGCGGTGAAAATTTTAGAGCACCCAATTTTTAAATTTGGCACCTAATAAGCACCTAAAAAGCCCCTAATATTGGATTTTTTCAAATGCAAATTCCCGACTTTGCGTTGCTAGCGATACACAACTAATTTTATCACAACGATCACCTATGCCGGTAGTTGTTGGGAGCACTAAGCTCAAAGTTGTTGTTGTTGTAATGCTTGATGCTATTAAATATCTCATTTTATTTTATTATAATTTGACTTCACGGTAGTACGTAGTACTGTGATTTATTCTATGGCGGTAGTGGCTAAGCGTTTTCATTTGGCATTGCGGAACGCGGGTTAGGATCCCACACGGAACAAATGTTTTTATTGTTTATAAATAATTATATTGGTCCTGTATGTATGTTCATGTGCAATTTAAATCAAATCGTACTCAGTTTTAATTTTCATTTAAAAGAGTTTCATGACCAAATAGTCAAACACTACCCTCAATTTTAAAATTATTAGAAGTTAATCTCGTGGTGTCACAGTCACTCTTGGCTTAAGTGATAGAGACAGCTCGATACTTAACGTCATCTTAAAATTGAGTAATATTTGAGTATTTGGGCATTAATCAGATTAATCTTAATCATTACAAATATTCTAAGCATCTTTATCTAAATAATCTAGCGAGATAAACCAGTAAGTTTGCTTATTTTGTATAATATGCAAACAATTGTGTACTTCTACCCGTTTTGTTAACAGTTAGCTTGTCTGTTTTTTAATTTTTATTTAAAAAAATGAAGTCATCATCATAATTCTCCTTAACACTTTAAAAATGTGTTTCGTATTTTAAAAATATCAATTTATTAAATTTATAACTAAAGTTTCGGCTAAAAGAAACATTAATTTATGTTATCAATCATAAATTATCATAACTTTGATCAGAAGTCGACAAAATAAATTAAAGCATAGAACTAATTAAAACCTTTTCAAAAGCAAAAATATAATTAACAAATTTTTTATTTGCGCTTCTGATAGAATCCAAAATATCTATTTTTTGCATGTTGCTTCTTTATTATATAAATTTAAGCCAATTATGAAGATAACAATAATATCTTATGATTGTGCTATAAAACAATTAACGTTTCAAAACAATACGTCATAAATTTATGACTTGGCCATTAAATTTTGGTGTAAGGGATCATTCAAGCACTACTCATCCTAAAGTCGTTATTTATAATACTCGTATATAAATCAAGACTTTTAATTTAAATGATTAAATACTTTTAATGAACTTAACTATAAAAAAGATCATACATAAAAAACTTATTAAAAATGAAAATGTTTATAAGATTCTTAAATTTATTTCATTTATATTTTCATGCTTAAGAAAGTAAAAAGGTCTTTAATTTATTAATCCTATTTTATGTTTTCGTTGGAGCTAAAGACACGCTTTTATAATCTTGTTCACATTTTCTAGAATATTAATTAGGTATATTATAATAATTATACTAAAAGGAATATTGTCACACGAAATGTCAGTGCAACAAAAATTGTACTTACCCCGGAGACGACAAGCACAGAACTCAAGGATAAAATGTGACTGAGTTTGAATTAATAAAGAACAATTGTTTTTATGAGCCATAAGTGTATTGATTTTTTTCAGGCTAATTGAAGTTTTATTTTTCTCATCACATATGCGTGTTTGCCATTACTATTTAAATTTTAAAACTGATGAGTTATATTCATAATATGTAAAACAAATATTATCTTCACTTTTACTCGTCCGATCAATTCCCTAGGCAAACGTACGAACTCAAATGTACAAATAAGAGGTTGGTTTTTGCAGTTGATTAGATATTTAAATTTTATAAACAATAAATACAAATCTACATGTCATCATCGAAGGTCTAGGCCAAACTGTAATGGGGTGCGAAGTCAGAAGTCCTCCACGTGTGCCTGGTAGTTGCGGGTCCCTCTCGATACGTCTGGTGGGAAGAGCAGCTAGTGGGCCGGTGCACCCTGGGCGCGGCAGTAATCTTCCTCGAGAAATGAGAAGAAATTCTTATTCCTTGGGGAATGTTACTGCCGCGGCTAATTATTCTGACATGGGTGGGGTCCGTCTTGGACCAACGGTGCGTTCCTCTGCGTGACCCTCTGATCAGCAGAGGGCATAGCAGAGGAGTGAGGGCGGGCTCGGTGTGCACTTACCCTGCCTCCGGGCAGACAGTGAAGGATTCATCCTTTGCTGTCACCGCCGGTCTCGTAATCCCATCGAAGTGTCGTGGATCATGTCTCGCGGCTTTGATAGGGACCGAGGGTCTTGGCTTAACCGCCCGGACCGCGAGGGAGAAAACCTCTATAAAAAGTTACCCCGAATCTCAAGCGGCGACGCACCGCGAGGGGATGGATGGCTGACGGGGTTCTATGAACAAATCAGTCGTTAGTGCGCTCCTCGCCAGGGTACCTGCAGACCCCCTGGCGAGTAATAAATCCTCTAAATCTGCTTACCTTGGTAAGGGGTCTCTGCCAAGGTGGACCTTTAATTTCCCCATACTCGTGGGTACAGAAAATGGAACACCAAGAACAAAAAAACAAAACCGCCGGCAACGGCAACGTAGAGGAGAGGAGGAACGATGCGGGGACAGAGTCCGACGCCGCATCGAGCAGCGTGGGAGGCTCAGAGAGCTCCCGACGCGTGGAGCCTGGGACCGCGGAGACCAGTAAGTTCTTCCGCAAGCGGTCCAGGCGGGATGGCGACCAGGGGTCGTCAGCCGGTGAAGAGGAGGCTTCGGCCCGGAAAATCCCCACCAACAGGCGGGGCGGGCTGAGAGGCAAGGGGAGGGGGCCCTCTGACAATCAGAGGGCCGAACAAGCAGCAAAGCATGCCGAGGAGGGGCGCCACCCGGGCGATACGGCTCGGGTATCAGGCGAAGAGACGGATGCGACTGGCGGCTCCGAGGTGGAGCGTAAGGCCAGATTCGTAAAGGAGGTGGAGGCCGCGATCAAGGTCGTGGCCCACAAGCAAAAGGCCTCCTCAAAGTTAAAGGCCATTCCCGCGGCCTCCATCTCCATCATGGCGGCTGCGAAGGCCAACTTTGTTGGGACCGAGCCTAATGCGAACGAGGTAGCGAAGCTGCGGGCGGACGTGGCTCGCCTGACGTCCGCCATGGAGACTCTCCAGAAGGAGAACGAGAAGCTCCGCGCAGACCTGGCCAGTCTACGTGAGCCTGCCTCTCGCGCGGCGCCCCAGACGCAGCGCCCAAGCCAGCCCGTGCCGGTGGAGAACCAGGTTCTGAACCTGGTCCGGCAGGAGCTGGCTGCCTTCCAGCACCGGTTCTCCGTGCTGGAGGGCATCGTCCTGCGCCCCCCCCTTAGGGGCAAACAAGACGGCGGCGAGGCCGGCAACGGTCTCGTACGCGGCGGCCACAGCTGCCGCATCCAGGCCGGGGCCGTCCAGCCAGCCCTCGGGCGGGGCTGCAGTTGCCAATCCCCCCCTGAAAAGCCGGCTCCGGCAAAACAGGTACCGGTTGAACCGGCTCCGGCTAAGCCGGCGACGGGAAAGAGAGGCAAGGCGAAGGCGAAAAAGGGCAAGGCGGCAGCACAGGGGGTGGCTGCGCCAGCCCCGGTGCCTGCGGCGAATGTGCCAGCGCCAGCGGCAAGCCAGCTGCCGCCGCTTTCACCGCCCCCCCGGCTCCCTACACCTCCCGCGGCTGAAGCCGGTTGGCAGGTGGTCGGGGACAAAAATAAGGGGAAGAAGGCAGCCAAAAAGGCCAAAGAGCAGGAGCGGCAGCGCCAGTTCAGGGCGCGCAAGATCGCGGCTAGGCTCCGCGCCCCGAAGACCGCAGCTGTAGTGATTACACTACAGCCGGACGCGGAAAAGAAGGGCGTTACCTACCGCGATCTGCTCGCGAAGGCGAAAGAGGCGGTGGATCTCGGGGAGCTCGGGATCACCGGGGGCCTCCGGCTCAAAGTCACCCAGACGGGGGCCCGTATGCTGGAGATCCCCGGAGAATCCAGTGGCGCGACCGCGGAAGCTCTGGCTGCGAAGCTCAGAGCGTCCCTGGACGCGGACGAGGCCCGAGTGTCCAGGCCCGTCAGATGCGCAGACCTGCGCATCATGTGTCTGGACGACTCGGTATCGGAGGAGGAGTTGGTGGCCGCCGTCGCCAGGTCCGGGGGGTGCACTACTGACCAGGTCAGGTCAGGCGCCATACGCCCGGACCAACAGGGTATGCATGCCGCCACGGTGTGCTGCCCTGTTACGGCGGCCAAAACCATAGTGGAGGGCCGAAGGCTTCTGGTGGGCTGGGTCTCAGCGCAGGTTAAGCTGCTGGAGCCCAGACCTCTGAGGTGCTACCGCTGTCTCGTGGGGCACCACGTATCTGTGAAATGCGCCTCGGAGGTTGAACGCAGTGGCCTTTGCTTCTGCTGCTGTCAGCCCGGACACATATCGGCGACCTGCTGCGCCACGCCACACTGTGATGCATGTGCGGCGCCCGGCAAGCCAGCCGATCACCGGGCCGGAAGCAAGGCCTGCGTGCCACCCGCCAAGGCCAAGGTCGCGGGTAGGGGAGGGCCCTCCGCCGCCACCGCCTCTGTGGCCACCGCCGCAGCCGCAACTGCCGCCGCCGCCGCTGTCACTGTCGCTGCCGCCGCCGCCGCGACACCGACGCCCGCAGAGGGGCGCCCCGTGGAGGAAGCTGAAATGGAATGCCTATAACGGCCCCATTAAGCTTCCTCCAGGCGAATATCAACCACTGCGCCTGCGCTCAGGATCTGTTGCTCCAGAGCATGGCGCAGTGGTCGATTAACATCGCTGTGGTCGCTGAGCCGTATTTTGTCTGGCCTAGGGAGGACTGGGTGGCGGACCTTAACGGCTCAGTGGCCATCATTTCTTCGGCCGCCGCCGGTACCCCGACCCTTGAGGGTGTCAGGAGGGGTCAGGGGTGCGTAGCAGCACGGTTCGGGGAGTTCGTCGTTGTGGGGGTGTACTTCTCCCCGAACCGATCTCTCGCCGAGTTCCAAAACTCTCTTGCAGAGCTGAGAGCAGTCGTCGTCGGAAGTTATCCCCTCCCCGTACTTGTCCTCGGGGACTTCAATGCCAAGAACTTGGCTTGGGGTTCTCGTCGTACAGATGTGCGGGGTGGGATGGTGGAAGACTGGGCTCTGGAGACAGGCCTGGTCGTCCTAAATCGGGGTTCTGTCCCCACGTGTGTGCGGATGCGGGGCTAGTCGGTGGTGGACATTTCGTTCGCTAGCCCCGCTCTGTCGCCGCGTGCCATGGACTGGCGTGTCATGGAAGGGGTGGAGACCTACTCCGACCACCGGTACATCCGGTTTGACGTCTCCACCCAGCCCTCGAGCGCGCCAGCCCAACAGGCCCCGAGTGGTCCGCGTTGGGCGCTGAAGCAGCTGGACCGGGAGCTCCTCCTGGAAGCCTCGATCGTGCAGGCCTGGGTGTCATCACCGGACAGGCCTGCCGACGTCAATGATGAGGCAGGGTGGTTCCAGGAGGCCATGTCCGAGATATGTGACGTGGCAATGCCCCGCGTCCGGCCAGGAAGCGCCCGGCGTCAGGTGTATTGGTGGTCGTGTGAGCTGACGTCTCTGCGCGAGGCGTGTGTCGCCGCGCGGCACCTGTACGCCAGGCATCGCAGGCTCCGCATTCGTCCACCGAATGCGGCAGCCATTGAGGCGGAGCTGTACGAGGGATACAGAGCGGCGAAGATCGCCCTCCGGGAGGCTGTCCTGCGGGCCCGGGATCGGGCCCGTGAGGAGATGCTGGAGACTCTCGATAGAGATCCGTGGGGGCGCCCTTACAAGATGGTGCGGGATAAACTCCGCACCTGGGCCCCCCCGCTGACGCAGAGTCTCCGGCCTCAGCTCGTGGAGGACGTGGTGAGCGCTCTGTTCCCTGCGCGAGGGGAACATCCGCCCCTGCCTATGGCTCCGCCACCTGCAGTGCCGGAAGCGGACCACCAGGACGACGACGACGACATCCCGGAAGGGACCGGGGTAGACCTGAGAGTGGCGGTACGTAGGCTCAAGGCCAGGAATACCGCCCCAGGACCCGATGGCTTGCCTGGCAAAGCCTGGGTCCTGGCCTCGGAGGCTCTCGGGCCCCGAATGGAGGGGCTCCTAAGCGCATGCTTGGAGAGAGGCCAATTCCCGCTTCGTTGGAAG
Organism: Parnassius glacialis; assembly: GCA_033319125.1. Classification (NCBI taxonomy): domain Eukaryota; kingdom Metazoa; phylum Arthropoda; class Insecta; order Lepidoptera; family Papilionidae; genus Parnassius; species Parnassius glacialis. Next base: position 17,317,945 of record JAVANC010000009.1, read on the forward strand.
ACGGGGAAGCTGGTCCTCATTCGGAAGCCGGGGCGCCCTGCGGTCTCTCCGTCCGCATACCGGCCCGTGGTGCTGCTCGACGAGGTGGGCAAGCTCTTTGAAAGAGTAATTGCAAACCGCCTCGCCGAGCACCTTACGGGGACGGGGCCGGATCTTGCGGAACACCAGTTTGGTTTCCGCAAGAGGCGCTCTACGGTGGACGCCATCATGCGCGTGAGAGCCCTCACGACGGGGGATGCAGTGGCCAGGGGGGGGGGGGTTGTCTTGGCGGTGTCTCTGGACATCGCCAACGCCTTCAACTCCATGCCCTGGAGCTGCATTAGGGAGGCACTCCGGTATCACCGGGTGCCGACCTATCTCCGTCGTATAGTCGGGGACTATCTGACGGACAGGGCCGTCATCTACCCCGGTCGCAACGGTGAGTGGAACCGGCGAGAGATGTCGTGCGGTGTCCCACAGGGTTTGGTTCTGGGGCCGCCCCTGTGGAACATCGGTTACGACTGGGGGCTGCGCGCCGACCTCCCTACCGGCGTCAGCGTAGTTTGCTACGCTGACGATACGCTGGTACTGGCACAAGGGGGGTCGTACGAGGCGGCGGCGGAAACTATGACACGCGGGGTTGCGATAGTCGTTGAGAGGATCCGGCACCTGGGTCTCGAGGTGGTTCTGCACAAGTCCGAGGCCATGCACTTCCATGGTCCTCGGAACAGGCCACCACCGGGATCCTCAGTGAAGGTAGGAGGGGTATCCATCGGCGTCGAGTCGACGTTGAAGTACCTAGGACTCGTCCTCGACGGCCGATGGAACTTCGTTGAGCACTTCCGACGTTTGGCTCCCAAAATAGAACGGACCGGGGCTGCCTTCAGGCGGCTCCTGCCGAACCTGGGGGGGCCAAACGCCTCCTGCCGAAGGCTCTACGCAGAGATCGTGAGGTCCATGGCCCTTTACGGGGCCCCGGTGTGGGCGCGTGGTTTGGCGCGGCTTGCCGTCCACCACCTAAACGCGCCCCAAAGGGTGGTTGCCGTAAAAATGGTTCGCGGCTACCGCACGATCTCCCGTGAGGCGGCGAGCCTCCTTGCCGGATTGCCGCCATGGGATCTGGAGGCGATAGTCCTCGCGCGCCTGCACGAATGGCGCGCGGAGGCACTATGCCGGGGGGAAACCCCGCTGCCGCGGCAAGTTGTCGCGCAGCGGACAGACTTCCGGCATGATCTCATGGCGACGTCTGTCAGAGCGAGCTCAGAGCGACTGTCGCAACCCCGTGCTGGGCACGCCACTATAGCGGCGATAAGACCCCTCTTTGAGGAGTGGCTTGAGAGACGCCACGGCGTCCTCACCTTCCGCCTGACGCAGGTCCTCACCGGACACGGTGTGTTCGGGAGGTTCCTGCACCGAATCGGGCGGGAGGAAACGCCCGGGTGCTCCCACTGCGAGGATCGACCGGAGGACACGGTGGAACACACCGTGGAGGTGTGCCCTGCTTGGGCGGAGCACCGCCGTGTCCTCGTAGCGGCGATAGGCGGCGGCGACCTCTCGCGTCCGGCCCTGGTCGAAGCCATGGTCCGGAGCGAGACGGAATGGGATGCCGTCACCACCTTCTGCGAAGCAGTGATGCTAGCGAAGGAGGTGGCGGAGCGGGAGAAGGAGAGAGTAGCAGCTTTCCTTCCCGGCCGCCGCGGGAGACGCCCCGGGCGTCGGGGGCTATGTCGTGGCCCCCGGCCACCGTAGGCGCGGGCCTGTGGACGGCGAGCAATGGGTAGCTCGCCGTCCGTCCGTCTAACGACGACAGGCCGTGTCGACGGCGCGTTTTGTTTCACGCGCGCCTCAAAGAGCTGTCAGCAGCGTGAAGGGGCCCGCAAGGGCCGACGCCTGCCGGGGCTGCGGGTTGTTCGAAAGAGATACCGCGGCTCCGGAACCCTTACGTTCCGGAGCCGCGGTGTCTCTTTTGCACTTGGCACTGAAGGAACACGGATGGTTTTTAGTCAGTAAAAGTCTGACACTCCCTTCCGCTCCACCCACAGCGAAAGGCGTCATTAGATGATTTTCCATCCGCAAAAAAAAAAGGCCAAAATGTAATAAAATTCGACGGACCTTTAAGCGAAGGGGATTTAAATAAATACGAATATAGTATGGTTTGAAATTAAGAACATTTAATTTTTTTTATACAAAAATATACATTATTTTAAATACACATAATTGCAAGACAATCTCGCTAGCTGTTAGTGCTAGATATTAGCTAAATTGTTGGACAGTCTGCTTGACAGATTGCAATTTGAAATTGGAAATTTTGTACTCACTAAAAGGTATTCGCTGAAGGTCATGCAGGTTTACGCACCAAGCTCGATAGGTCGAGGAGGTGGAGGAAATGTATAAGGATAAATCTAGAGCCATGCATTCCTCCAAAACCCATATTTATACGGTGTAAATGGAAGACGCAAAACTAGGCACAAGAGACAACGGTGAGCTGAAGGTAGGGAAATTTCGAATAGAGCAACGGAACCCAAGAGGTCAGCAGCTGGCCGACTTCAAGGAGAAAGAGGGACTCTTATGATGAACTCTTTCTTCTAGAAGCGGCCCCACAGGAAGTGGACCTGGTCGAGCCCCGAGGGTTCGACAAAAATGAGATTGACTTCATTATGACGACAAGATGACAACTGTTCCGTGATGTCTCAGTGATCGCGAGGGTGAAAACCGGCAGCAGTCACCGAATGGTGAGAGGTACACTTAACCCAAACGTTAAGTTGGAGATGTCACGTCTAATGAAGTCAACGCTCCGTCCCCCTCGTACTATAATACAAAGTTCCGAAACCTTTAAGCTCGAGCCACAAAACTGGTTTCAGTGCCTGCAAGGTTGCAATGCAGTGGACGATATGAATGACAAGCTCGTGGAAACTGTCCATGTGGTCGGAGCTAAGTTTTGCAAGATTCACCGCAGAAGGACACAAAAACTCTTCGAACACACTCTTACTGTTAGACGAGAAGTGAAGCTGCAGTCTTCAGTAGATTTCACGGCATACAGGCAACTAAATAAAAAGTTCTCCAAATGTATGCGGCGGGACTTACGCATTTTTAATACTGCTTGTATTGAAGAAGCGATCGAGCGGAACCAGGGCTCCAAAGTCTTTGCTGATTTGTCTGCCAGAAAGAGCCAACTGTCGAAGCTAAAGACAGAGTGTGGCAGCGTCATTTGCGGGACACCTGAGATTTTGAGTGAAATTGAGAGGTTCTATGGGCAGCTTTACACGTCATCGTGGTGCCGGGGGTGGTAGTGCTGGGATTCACGGCGACGGGTATAGTGCGCGCGATTGAGGGAGGGTGGGAGGTCCCCTATCATCAGGTGAGCCGCATGCTCGTTTGCTCCCTCCCCTATAAAAAAAAGTTTTGTTACAAATACTTTAAGTATGTTTTTTATATTGTACATAGTTACCTTTTAAAATATTATATTATATACTATATAAAATAAAATTTTATAATATAAAAATATCATTTAAATGTAATTCTGATATAATATTATGTAATATTATATTAAATTAGCACATACTACATACAAGTACATACTACATATATAATATATATATATACGCTATAAGCAGGAGTGCTACCAGAGAGGACGACTCACTGGCCCATGCCGCAAAGGAGAAAGCTGATCTGTTGAGCTCTCTTTTTGCGTCCAACTCGACTCTAGATGACGGGGGGAACACACCGCCGACCATCCCGCGATGTGAGTGCTCCATGCCGGATGTGCGATTTACACAGCGCTCGGTCCGCAAAGCACTCTTCTCCCTGGACGTCAGCAAGTCGAGTGGGCCCGATGGAGTCCCTTCCATTGTGCTGAAGACGTGTGCTCCGGAGTTGGCACCGGTTTTAACGCGTCTTTTCCGGTACTCCTACTCCCAAGGCGTAGTCCCGAACTCATGGAAGACAGCTTTGGTGCACCCGATCCCTAAAAAAGGCGACCGCTCAGACCCGTCCAACTACAGGCCTATCGCCATCACCTCCTTGTTCTCCAAAATAATGGAAGCCGTTATAAACTGCCAGCTCATGAGGTACCTTGAGGATCACCAGCTGATTAGTGACCGCCAGTAAGGTTTTCGTCGGGGTCGATCAGCTGGTGATCTTCTAGTCTACTTAACTCATAGATGGGCGGAGGCAGTAGAGTCCAAGGGGGAGGCATTAGCCGTTAGTTTGGACGTAGCGAAGGCCTTTGATCGGGTCTGGCACAAAGTGCTTCTTTCGAAGCTTCCTGCGTATGGGCTTCCTGAGAAATTGTGCAAATGGATCACCAGTTTCCTTGTTGATCGGAGCATCAAGGTCGTAGTAGACGGTGCATGCTCTGATTTCAAGCCTATCAACGCTGGTGTTCCACAAGGCTGCGTGCTATCACCAACGCTGTTTCTCCTGCATATCAATGATATGTTGCTAACTGGTAGCATTCATTGCTATGCAGACGACAGCACTGGTGATGGCTTATATACCGGCCGTGCCAATATTTCTCGGGAAAACGTCGCCGAGTACCGGGACAAACTTGTGTCTGAAGTCGAGTCTTTGCTTAACAAAGTCTCGGATTGGGGCCGACTAAATCTAGTCCAGTTCAATCCCCAGAAGACACAAGTTTGCGCGTTTACCGCTAAAAAGAACCCCTTTGTCGTATCTCCTCAGTTTCAAGGCACTCCCCTTGCTGCCTCAGCTAGTATCGGAATCCTTGGCGTCCACATATCGAATAGTGTGCAGTTTCGTGGTCACTTGGAAGGGAAGGCCAAATTGGCCTCTAAAAAGCTTGGCGTGCTCAGCAGAGCGAGACAGTATTTCATGCCGGCACATCGCTTGCAACTTTAGAAAGCGCAAGTTCGGCCCCACATGGAATACTGTTCTCATCTCTGGGCCGGGGCACCCCAGTGCCAGCTCCTTCCACTTGACCGCATCCAGCGCAGAGCGGTTCGAATCGTCGACGACCGAGTTCTTTCTGATCAGCTCGATACACTGGCACTGCGTAGAGATGTTGCATCTCTTTGCGTATTTTATCGCATTTATCACGGGGAGTGCTCTGAGGAATTGTTCGGACTAATTCCAGCCGCTCAATTTCACCATCGCACATCGCGACAAAACTCGCGTTACCATCCATACCATCTGGATGATTGGCGGTCCACCACTGTGCGATTTAGAAGAAGTTTTCTCCCTCGCACGACTTCCTTGTGGAATCAATTACCACTAGCGAATTTTCCGGACTGATACGACTTAGGAACCTTCAAGAAAAGAGCTTACACCTTTCTAAAAGGTCGGCAACGCATCTGCAATTCCCCTGGTGTTGCGGTTGTTCATGGGCGGCGGTAGTCACTTACCATCAGGTGAGCCGCATGCTCGTTTGCCCCCTATTCCATAAAAAAAATATGCAAAATAAATGACAAATTTTAAAAATTGTACTCGATAAATTTACATAATTAACATAACGCTATTATTACATACTGTTCATTCTGCCTACGCATAATCTATGATAAAAACTAACTGCGCATGCGCGACACCAGTTTTTCCTGCGCATGCGCGAAGACGTGAGTAGCGCACATTTTTGTTTGAAATAGCTGTTCAAGTACGTAAGTACATACTACTTCAATGATGCTCGTAATGTTTGGGCCACGTGTTTATAGGTGAGCGAAGGTTTGATTAAAGTAACTGCCCTAGCAACTTGAGCGTTTAGATCTGGCATTCTCAGTTTATTTGTACTAACAATTCACACTTAACACGATAAAAAAACAGTCAAGGCAAAAGTTTAAGAAAAACAAAAACCTAAATAAATTCACATTCAAAAGTTGGTAAAATTTTTCGCTGTATGAAAGAACGCAATATTACGCAATAAATACATAAAAACAAATGAAATTCGAAAAAATAAAACGTTCCAAAAGTTTTTATATTTTAATAGCGTTTACTGATGTTTGTAGCCAGTACCTACGGTAATTACAATAGGAGAAACTAAACCTTTAAAGGGTCTGTGAATCCAACGCAAAGACCCATGGGTTCAAGTACAATATAAAGAAGAGCGAGATTATGTTTTTTAATTCAGGCACTAAAAGAAATCTCACCATGCCTCCTGTTAAACTTTGTGATAGCCCTTTGAAGAGAGTTGTTAAATTTAACTACCTAGGCGACTGAGTAACAGAGGACTTAGAAAATGGCGCAAGGCGTTGGCTATTCGTTGTAATATGGTGGCTCGAAGGTTTGCACGACGTACGCTTTATAAAGCTTTACTTTTACTTCGTTAGTAAATCGTGTAAAAAGCGTTACTTTTACTTCGTTAGTACATCGTGTAAAAAGCGTTACTTTTACTTTGTTAGTACATCGTGTAAAAAGCGTTACTTTTACTTCGTTAGTACATCGTGTAAAAAGCGTTACTTTTACTTCGTTAGTACATCGTGTAAAAAGCTTTACTTTTACTTCGTTAGTACAACGTGTAAAAAGCGTTATTTTTACTTCGTTAGCACATCGTGTAAAAAGCGTTACTTTTACTTCGTTAGTACATCGTGTAAAAAGCGTTACTTTTACTTCGTTAGTACATCGTGTAAAAAGCGTTACTTTTACTTCGTTAGTACATCGTGTAAAAAGCGTTACTTTTACTTCGTTAGTACATCGTGTAAAAAGTGTTACTTTTACTTCGTTAGTACATCGTGTAAAAAGCGTTACTTTTACTTCGTTAGTACATCGTGTAAAAAGCGTTACTTTTACTTCGTTAGTACATCGTGTAAAAAGTGTTACTTTTACTTCGTTAGTACATCGTGTAAAAAGCGTTACTTTCACTTCGTTGGTACATCGTGTAAAAAGCGTTACTTTTACTTCGTTAGTACATCATGTAAAAAGCGTTACTTTTACTTCGTTAGTACATCGTGTAAAAAGCGTTACTTTTACTTCGTTAGTACATCGTGTAAAAAGCGTTACTTTTACTTCGTTAGTACATCATGTAAAAAGCGTTACTTTTACTTCGTTAGTACATCGTGTAAAAAGCGTTTCTTTTACTTCGTTAGTACATCATGTAAAAAGCGTTACTTTTACTTCATTAGTACGTCGTGCAAACCTGCGAGCCACCATATTACGAGTACAATGTGCAATGTACAAATGAACTAAAAGTAACGCTTTTTATAAAAAGCGTTACTTTTACTTCACACACTTCACACACTTACTGTACATCGTGTAAGCCTGCGAGTAAGCATACATACGCTTTAGCGTATTGTTAGTGCTTTTACAATACAGCGGACATACAACGTCCTGCGTGTCCAATATGTTGCATGTTCAGGGTGCTGTTCGAATTGCCGCGTTGTTATAGCACATCTACCTTGTTAACCGAGGCGTACATGGATGTCTTTAATGATAGTATACGTAAAATATCTGCTTCGTTAGAAAGTCGGCTACCTCTGCCAACAGCATCCTAACCACATTCGCTGATAGGTGGACTACTGCCATTATGAGACACTGGTTAAGCCTAAATGTCAAAGTAAATAAAGGTTAAGATATTATATGTGTTGTACGCGGGATGTAGGTTTAATTTGTTTGTTGGCAACATGCTTCGCGGAATTTGACGTTTGATGACAAATTCCATGCTTTACATTCTTGCTCGCGTATTTTCCACGGGACTTCTTTATTAAAACGCCAACAAAAAATTATAACAATTAACAACTATTTGGAATAACACGGCACGAGTTTCTACTTTTCAACCGATTTTCAAAAAGGAGAAAGTTCTCAATGCGAATAATTTTTTATGTGTGTTTAATACCTCAGAACTTATTTCTGGGTGAACAGATTTCAATGATTATTTTTTATTTAAATGCTAGTGCTTCTCTTATGGTCCCATATAAATTTGAACATGATCTGACAGGTAGTTTTTGAGTTATCCTTAATAATGCGACATTAAAAAAGGTATATGTATATATAAAGTGGAGTTAACGTTTTTAAACGCAAATGTTTTACAGTGTAAAAGCACAACTTTTAGTTTCTAAACGTTGTATTATTGACCAACCAAATACCTTTCGGTTGGCTACCATTATTCTACTGTGTCCGGTCACGGACTAGCGATATTCCAGATACTTATAGTACAACTATTTTAATACACAAATACACAACACATCATCATCATCATCACTACAGCGTTTCATCATTGGCAAATTGACATAAGTCATCATTGGCAAAACGCACTGGTTGTACAGTCTTGTTTTCAAGTTTTGAGGTATATCTGACGAGAAGATGTGCCGTAATTTCCCGAACGCTGCCCAACCGAGTTGAATCCGCCGATTGACCTCTCGGTCGAAGTTGGACTTACCTAGTCGGACTATTTGTCCCAGGTAAACATACTCGTCAACAAATTCGAGCTTAGTGCTCCCAACAACTACCGGCATAGGTGTGATATGGACGTTAAACATGATATTTGTTTTTGTCCATGTTCATCTGAAGACCTATTTGTTGGGAGACACTATTGAGGTCAATGAGCATAGTGCTTTGCTCTTCCAGAGATTCTGCCATAAGGACTATATCGTCGGTAAAATGAAGGTGAGTAATGTACTCACCATTGATGTTCATACCCTATCCTTTTCGGTCCAGTAGCTTGAAAACATCTTCTCATCCAGCGGTGAAGAGTTTCGAGGAAATATTGCGAACAACTGCCTTACACTTCTCTGCAGTTGGATAGGTTTCGTACTCGGTGGTTTTGTATTCGGTTAGCCTTTGTAGCCCTTCTGTACAAACACGTCAGCACTTCGATATACTGACAGTGAACTTACACCGCTGGAGGGACTGCAGCACCCCCCAAATTTCGACGGAATCAAAGGCTTTCTCATAGTCGTCTATGTGGTCTATGGTGCTAAAGCCTTTTCCGAAACCGGCTTGTTCGGGAGGCTGCAAGTCGTCGATTTTGCATGCGAGACGATTCGTAATGAAGAATGAAATCTGTCTGTAGTTATTCAAGAGAGCGTTGTCGCCATTTTTGAAGAACAAGACCACCGCACTTCTGCTCAACGCCTCCGGAGCAGTGACGTCATGGAGGACGGAATTAAAGAGAATAAGATAATGAGTTGGCCATCGGTGTTGGCCATCGGTATTGGCCACAACGTTTGCCACAATGTTGGCTAACGTAAAGAGCTGCCTCGTGTCGACTAACGTTGTCATTATTTTGTCCTTATTAGTAATTCTTCTAGTACAAGCAAAGAAGGTTGATCATGATGTTACAGAGAGGCTGCCTTGTGTCGCACGGTGATGGCTGGTGTTGCTGTTGGTTTGCATACTTTCATTTTGGTGATATATTGTATTTCATTCTAGTGTATTCCCTGAATATTTTATGACGTAAGTCGTTTCTAAAAAGTGTTTATTTATTTAAATATTTAAGAGAATTTACAAATGAAGTACAAAGTCAAAAGGTATTTAATTTAATAAGATATTTTCTCTTCAGATATAATGACGTTTTACTACGAAGTTATTGAAATTATACTTCTTTTGGCGCATTTGGGAACAATGATGAGAGTAAATTTTTATGATGCGCGCACATACTGACACCTAAAAGCGACAACTTCATCAGGTAATTGCTCTCTAGTTTTCGTGAGAACAGATAACTATATTTAAGGTAGTTATTCAAATATATTTGAATCCACAATACGTGTTTTATTTATATTATTGTAGAGTATGTTAGCCATATTGTAGGCTTATGAAAAAACTAAGATCTGAAAGTTGTGTTGTCATTTAATAAAAGGCATATATTTCATTTGTGTTTTAGTGGTGAAATCCCCATAAATACACAATATTTGGCGATAACGACTTTACTCACTCATTATTGAGTGCAATAAAGTTACAAATAAATAATGTCACATGCATCAGTTGGATATACATATTTAAAACTGGATTTGTTCAATTCTGTATGTCAAATAATTATCATGACAATTAGGAGTTATGAGAAGAACTTTTTTGCTCACATCATAAGCAGAAGATACATAATCGCCTAGTACGCGATTTAGTTTTTCCGTTAAAACTAAAAGACTCTTATTGATAAGATTGACAATCAGTTTTCCTCAAAGAAATGTACTTATGTTTGCAAAAATAAATGTTTTTATAAAGCGGAACAAAGACCAGGCAAAAACTTAACTGAATTGGGTTCGCACAGTTTTGTGGTTTTAAAATAGAACTCGAGACTGCATTAAGAGCCAAGTTTATGCTAGGATTGACGAATGCCAAGGAAAAAGAAGAGCTTTTTAGTGAAAACGCCCATAACTTCACATTCAACAAATATCTGGAATATACTCTTCAAATTCAGGATCTTTCAGATCAGATTCAGACTCTTCGTCATTACCTGAAAATAATAAATATTTTAATGAAATGAATCATTACATAATCAAAACTCGTGAACAAAATATTACCTTCTGAATTTTCATCTAAAATCACGTCTTTTACGGATGGTGGCAGCTGTGGGCCTTCAAACCATAGAAAATCATATTTATTTTTAAATAATGTCCATCCTGAAGTTTCGGGCTCGAATTCAATTGGATCTGATAAGGTAGCATTATTCCACAAGTATGCAATGTAGTGGGCTCTTTTTATTTGTTGAAGTAGCGCCTGATAAAATACATTCAGCAGTATTTCTGCCGGTCGCTTTCCTAAGTTAAGTGAATAGTTATAGGGGAAGTAATTTATTGTGTATTGTGTAACCAGTGGCCGTAGAATTTTTAAAATTAAACTTAATATTAATAGATATATTTTTTATAGAATAAGGATGAAAAACGAGCACATAGTCCACCTGATGGTAAGTGGATACTGTGGCTTTTAGATATCTACATTTATCCTTGATTAAGAGTAAAAATGCAGAAGCGTTGTCATATGTAACCGCGATTTTAGAAGACGTCTACTCCATTTTTGTTTGAGGGATTGATTGAGGGACGTATCGTCAATTTTAAGGTAGTAGTTACACTTTTAAGTAACTACGAGGCAATGAATTTTAGTAGATAAAAAAGGATATATTAGTGTCGTCCTACCCCGGTCAAGCCAACCCATTCGTGCCACAACCATAATGTAGCTGCAGCGTGGCTCTACCACGTATAAATATTTACAAGGAAGTGGGAAGCAGTACTATGTACTTGTATAATATCAGCGTTAAACATTAGAATAATGTTTTGTATTGTTTCTTTTCATTGTTTTAACGAGGCTCACCGTCTTAGGATGAGATCTATAGACCGTACTTTGACTTTGCTCAGACTTAGCTCACGACAAACTTAGCTGAGTATATGCTCAGCATAATCTTTGATTCTGAATTTATAGTTGTATCGGGCTAAGATTAAGTTAAGCTTATGCTAAGGCCCAGACAGTTAAAATATTAATGGATATTTCATTCCACGCATTATGTTTTTCACTTTACTGTATAAAATTAAAAAAATATATATATTTAAAATCGAAAATAAGTCCAAATTGTATTTCATAAATTTATTATTACATGAAATAGAAAACGGTCCTATGAGAACGGGAACAGATGAGATGAGTGCAAAGTCAAAAAAAAATAATATTTTAAGAAATTCGAAATAAGATTGAAATTACGTAAATAGAAAATGGATTAATGCTATTTAAAACTAGAAGACGGTCTAAAACTACCTATTTATTGTTTTAATTAATTATAGTAACATAAAAACAACAATTTAAAATTAATACGGTGATTTTGAATGATATCCTGAGTTTTACGTAAGTCGTCGATATCGTTGACTTAGGCTTTGCTAAGCGCGCACTCAGCACGACTTCGAAGTTAGCTCTATAAATACCAACATTGTCTTAGCTCGAAAGTAAAGTCTGAACAATGTCAAAGTACGTTTTATAGATCTCAGCCTAGGTCATCAGGTGTAACAACGTATCTGCATTTTAAATCTTAACCAACGAGAGATGACGATTTCTATTGGCCATAGCATCCTTATTCTATAAAAAATATAAATAAGAATAATTTTCCAATGTCTTGAAGGTTATAAAACTTGCATTAAATTATAGCCCTTGTAAGTCCATTAACCCTTTCGCTGTCCCGTGCACTACATATAGGGCACTGCTATTGTCTTACTATTGTGTCTGGAAACCGGACAGTGAAAGTGTTAATGAAAATAAGCCTGACCCAAGTAATACCATTTATCTCATATGTATATAGCCTCGTTTATAGCCTTACTTTACAGCAGTGGTGTTGCTCTATAGTTATCTGCTCTATCCACTATTTGTCAATCAGTTGTTGGGTTTTTCGTCATGAAATTCTCAGTAGCTACCCGGAGTCAAAGAAGTTGACGGTGTATTAACCCCGTTTCTCGGAAAGCAGGTAAAGCTGTTGGTTCTGCGCCTGATTTCTCCTAGGTCGTGTCAGTTTACCGTCCCATCGGACTATAAGAGTGACGGAATACAGAGTGCACCAGTGTTTACGCATTACGTTTACACTTGGACATTATAATTTTATCCTGCGCCGATGGCTAGTCTCTGTTGAGGTGGGCCTGGCTGACCAAAATTAAGTTTGGAGGACATTATTATTATTATTATCTCAGTCCCTCAGAAAACTTTAAAGAAATAAACATATTAACTTTGGCATCGCAATGATATTTATGAAAATGTAATCTATGTACATAAAAACATAAATAGCTTTAATAAGAATAAGGATGCTCATACTTTAAATACTAGGAACAAACATAAGCTTGTAATGCCAGTTACTAGACTCCACAGAATTAGTAATTCATTTATAGGGCGATGTATACGCTTTTAAATGTATTTTATTTCGCCGCTGGACTCGGGAGCAAATTGTTAACATCAGACAACTCATAGAGAAGAGCCGGGAATTTAATGTTCCGATAATGATGTGTTTTGTTGACTACTCCAAGGCGTTTGACTGCGTAAGGTGGGATTGTCTATGGAAAATCCTCATAGAAATGGGTGTTCCCTGCCATTTAATAGCACTGATCGCAACCCTATATGTGAATGGGAAGTCAATGGTAAGAGTGAATGACGTGGTATCAGCTCCTTTCGAACCACAAAAAGGAGTACGACAGGGATGCGTCATATCCCCTCTTCTTTTTAACATCTATGGCGAGTTTATCATGAGGACAGCGCTAGAAGAGTGGCATGGCGGTATTTCCGTTAGAGGCAACAAAACCAGTAACCTTCGATACGCCGACCGGTGCCGCTATTGGCTTCCTCAGAACAAGAAATGGCTGAACTGTTTAGAAGAGTCGAGCGCGCAAGTGAGATGGTATAGGTCTTTCCATTAATAGGACGAAAACTAAAGTCATGGCAGTAGATCGAGCTGGAACTTTTGCATAAACCGGAGGACTCACAGACCACTTATAAGCAATCAGGGAGGCTGTGACAAAGAAATTCGGAGACGTATGGAGATGGCCAAAGCAGCTATGACTAAGTTAACCAGAATATGGCAAAACAGGAAAGTGTCGAATACTACCAAGACCAGACTCTTGCGAGCTTTGGTATTCTCAATATTTCTGTACGGTACCGAATCATCGTCAATCCAAGCAGCTGACCGAAAGAAGATCGAGACTTTCGAAATGTGGTGTTATAGAAGAATGTTGCATATACTTTGGACAGCAAAAAGAACCAACAAGTCTATTCTCGACCAACTAAAGATTACTACCAGACTATCCACTATATGCTACCAACGAGTACTAAGTTATTTTGGTCATATTGCCCGGAGACAACCAGACAATCCGGATAAATAGGTTGTAGTAGGGAAGATCGAAGGAAAAAGATCACGTGGGCGATTACCTACCCGCTGGTCCGACCAGATTCAAAATATAACGGGACTTAATATTTCGACTGCCCTGAGACAAGCCGAGAACAAAGTGGTATGGAGGAAGCTAGTCGACACATCGGTGAAAGCATTTCAGGACCAGCACGACCTTCAGTAATGAAGCACACGAATAAGAAGAAGTATACGCATTTATAACAAAATTCCAGAATATATTCATAGTTTATCAATAAACAAGTTTAAAAGTTTTATTAAAGAAAAGTATAAGTAGGAAGATAATATCAAGGAATATATGAATGAAAATAACCCCTGGGAATAAGGTGATCGGCACCATGCTGGTTCTATGAAAATTCATTTAAAAATTGTATAACAAAATTATTGTTAAGTGTCTTCCCAGGACAGAGGTATTTTCCGAACCAGCGGTAAATAAAAATGACTTTTTGAAATTAGTATTATGTAATAATCAATATTGAATAAAAAAAACAAAAAACATCAAAATACTCTAAAAAGTTAATAGCCAAAATTTAATTGAATATTATCAAGGAAATTTATATTTGAAAATGAGCCAAATCCATATGGTGAGCCGGTAAGAATTTTTGTCCGACAAACATACATCAAGTAGATACTTCAAAAATTCTTTTATTAAAATAAGAATTGGTAAAAGCCAAAGCACATAGTGGGCTTGAGATTAACGCGGCTTCAATATGAGTATAAGTGCCAAACTTACGATGAACATGGTGCTTAAAACTTTTAACTAAGCTTCATAAATACCTTCGAAATAGCTAGCATGTGGAGGTTAAAAGTGCAACGTAAGTTTATATACAGTTTTTATAAAATTAGTTTTACAAACGAGGACACAGTTCTTTTGATCGTAAGTTACTAATGTAGCCCATAGACATCTTCACTACATTTTTCCTCAAATAAGAATTAAAATGCAGATGTGGACTGGACTGGATGTGGAAGGACTGCCTTAGGGGTGTTTACGAGGTATTCCATCTTAGTAGATAAAAAAGGATATATTAATGTGTGTTACATACATGTTGCAATTATATAACTACCAGCTAAACTTTCCTTATATATTCTTCTTTCCACTTTGTTGAATTATCTCCACTGAAAAATAACTATAAAAGCACTCAAAAAATCACTGTCAGCCATGACAGAATTCTTCAGTTTGTGCATGAACGACTTAACAGAACTTAGTGAATGCCACCCCAACATTATCCATAAACGCTTCAGCACTGGCAGCCGAGTTTGCAACTTTTAGAAAGTTTATCTTATCCACTCTAAAACAGTCTAGAAACAGGTAGAGTTTCTTGGAAGAGAGATGAATCGCCTAGAGATGAGACACCGACGTAAGATATTGCTGCTCCATGGCATCGCGGGGGATAAGACTAAGCATACATCTATACTAGTTTCCTCTATTTTAATGGACAAACTCAAAGTTTCTGATGTATCTTAAACCTCTTTTAGCAGCTGTCATCGCCTTGGATGTCTACCAGAAAAGAAGCCAAGACCAGTATTGGTTAAGTTTCAGGATGTTGCTGTTCGTAACCAAGTTTGGTTTTCAAAAACAAACGTAAAGGCGCAGGTGTAACAATATCCGAGTACCTAACAAAAGACCGTCACAGGATGTCATGGAGGTCACGCAGAAGTTTAGCATAAGGAAATGCTGGACCAGAGATGGTTAAACTTCATCAAGTGAAGTGTATGGAAGAGTTAGATGCCGTTCCGGTAGTGTCAGCAGCCGTTTTGCAAGTACAGATGGCAGCCAGTGGCCAATTTTATTTTTTTCAGAAATCGTATGTTGATTTCATTATTTTTCGTGTCACTTAATTGTATTTGACGGCGCGTTTGATTATTTCGAAGATTATTTAAGAGTGAATGTCAACTGGATATACGAAACGCCATCTATCGAAGTAATTATGTGTCATTCACTCTGACGCAAAACCAAGGGCTAGTGCGAAAAGAGAGAAGATCCACGAGGTAGTTCGCATCGAGTCGGCAATTGGTTCATATCACGAATAAGTGCTACGTTCTTGCTGGAGTGTTTAACAATTCATTACCTATAATAATTTTGTCATAATACCCTAATTACAATTTGTATCAACTACATCTTTTAATTCTCCTTGCCCGATTACCCACGTCTAATTAAGATCAAGTATGGATCTAGAGGATATAGCAGATCACCCTGACGTCCCTTTATTAGAAGTGGGATTCGAAGGGCATTAACAAGGAGAAGATAGCAATACGCACGTGGCATCGTAGCATAATTTACTGCGCAACATGGAGGCCTTATTATCTCGCCTCTTGAATACGCCATCGCCTACCGAAGATACCAACCGCATGACTAAACAGCTAGTGCGGTTTGACCCAGACGAAAAAGACGTGGACATAGAAGGTTGGTGCAGGATAACGGAAATAGTAGTGAATAGTAGGAAACTAGATGTTGCGGAACTTTTGCTAGCGCTTACACACGCTCTGAGAGGACGGGCAGCTAAGTGTTTGACCAAATTGAAAACTTCACTGTTAATATGGATGCAAATAAAGGAATTACGCCTAGCAAAATTTTGAAAATCGATGCTACCGCAAGACTACTTTGACAAGATATTAAGATTCCAATTTGGTACGAAAGAAACTGCAAGTGAAGCTGCGACGCGTGTTTGGGGGATGATAGAGCATATCCCTCGCACGGATATGTCAGAAGATGTTATCACGGGAGCTTCTGTGCTATGCCAAAAAGAGTATTATACGACGAGAGATGCAATCTTATAATGTTTCTACCAGAGCTCAGTTGTTACCGGTTCTCAACGGTATTTCATCAAAACGAAAATACGAACGACAAGAGATTAACGAGACGGAAGTAAAAAGAAGCCGCTACAATGAACCACGTTTTACTGGAATCTGTCATCGGTGTGGTATATCAGGTCATCGAGCCTTGGACTGTCGCAAACGCCGCGAAGATCCTGTTACTAGAGCAACTATGAAGACAGCTGAGCAGCATGTGAAGATGCAAGTCTTTCCGCATCCTGTTACTTGTTATCTTTGTGGTCAACAAGGGCACCTCGCATCAGCGTGTCCAGATCGCAAAAGGAGCAACGAGAAACCGGCTGTCAGCGATGTCCACCTGTGTGAGCGGAAGCCGGCAATCGGCACCTTTACTACGTCCACGGGTGAGCTAGTTTCTTTTCTCTTCGATATTGGTTACGCCTGTTCATTGGTGATTTCCGACTTGGCTAGTAGGCTACCGGGTACAATGTGCAACGAACTTGTATATCTCGTGGGTATTGGAGATGATAATGTAGTGAAACGTGACTCGCAGATTCTTTGCCCCATCAATGTTGAAGACATTCAATTAGATATGTTGTTTCATGTCAACATTTCCACTACGGATAAAACAGTAAGCTTACATGCTTCATCATTTGCTTTACTGGAGACTGATGATTCGTAAGTTAGGAGTATACTGATGAACCCTAAAACAGAGAGTGCCCCTGGATATGACAATATCACCACCAATTTTCTAAAATAGAGGTAGACCGAGACTAACTTTCGAAGACCATGTGAGCAAATTGCTCGAAGAGGGGAGGGTCAAGAGTACTCGGATACCTAGACGTGCATGTATGAAGAAGATAATGAATCTGAAAGAAGCGAAAGAGGTATGTAAGGATCGTGACACTTGGCGATCTGTTCTCTCTGGCTACCCCGTCAGGGATTGTGCGTGACGATAAGTAAGTAATTTTCTAAAATAGGCCCATATGATATTAGTAGCCATAATAACACACCTGGTTAATCAAGTTTGCGCGTTTACCGCTAAAAAGAGCCCCTTTGTCGTATCTCCTCAGTTTCAAGGCACTCCCCTGGTTGCCTCAGCCAGTATCGGAATCCTCGGCGTCGACATATCGAGTGACGTGCAGTTTCGTGGTCACTTGGAAGAGAAGGCCAAATTGGCCTCTAAAAAGCTAGGCGTGCTCAGCAGAGCGGGACAGTATTTCATGCCGGCACACCGCCTGCAACTTTACAAGGCGCAGGTTCGGCCTCACATGGAATACTGTTCCCATCTCTGGGCAGGGGCACCCAGTGCCAGCTACTTCCAATTGACCGCATCCAGCGCAGAGCGGCTCGAATCGTCGGCGACCGAGTCCTTTCCGATCGGCTCGACTCATTGGCGCTGCGAAGAGATGTTGCATCTCTTTGCATTTTCTTTCGCATCTACCATGGGGAGTGCTCTGAGGAATTGTTCGGATTAATCCCAGCCGCCAAATTTCACGAACGCACATCGCGGCAGAACTCCCGATACCATCCACACCATCTGGATGATTGGCGGTCCACCAGTGTGCGATTTAGAAGATGTTTTCTTCCTCGCACGACTTCCTTGTGGAATCGATTACCATCAGCGATTTTTCCGGACCGATACAACTTAGGGACCTTCAAGAAAAGAGCGTACTCCTTTTTAAAAGGCCGGCAACGCATCTGCAATTCCCTCCCTGGTGTTGCAGTTGTTCATGGGCGGCGGTAGTCACTTACCATCAGGTGAGCCGCATGCTCGTTTGCTCTCTCTCCTATAAAAAAAAATCTTTGCTTTAGGGATGGTGTTTTTGCTACTGCTCTAAAGTTGGCATTAATTACCCCTGTATATAAAGGTGGATATAGATGCAATCCAAGTAACTACGGACCTATATTAGTTCTCCCTGCTACATCCAAAATTTTGGAAAAATTGTTAAATAACCGTTTGATTAATTACTTAAATAAATATAATATACTTTCAATGTCACAAATTAGCTTCAGACGAGGACTTTGCACAGAAGACACTATTTCAGGGCTGACGTCACTCATTATTGACTTTTTTTTAGTTTTGCTCTCGACAAGCTTGGTTTATACCAAAATCTCAACAACTGACAAAAAACTCTACTTCTGCGTAAAATAACGAAATAAGGCTAGTTTTTCTTTATAAATGAAGAAAATAAATTAATAATTATGGTGCTTGTTAGCGAACTATGAAATTAAGGGCGAGCTCTGAAAGTCGGAGCTAAGCTAATTAATTGTTTATGTTTTAATAAGCTTGATAAAAATACTAAAATTGACTCTTTTTAGTGCTAGTTTCAAAATTAATGTAATTTCAAGTACATAGCTTTGTCTAAAGAATTTTTAATTTTACGGGTCATGTAACTTCCTTTCGCTCTGATACAAGCTTTTATAAAGATTTTATAGTATGTAATACAAAGCAGAGAAGACAAAACATTCAAGCATTGTTTAATAATATGATACATTAATAATAATATGATGCTATAATATATAATTATCTTTACAACATACCGAATTTGTTTATTACCAGTTCTGGGTCAAACGAACACGAATTGTCTTAGGTTTATCGTAATGACTATATAATTTTATAGAAAAACAAAAATCCAAAGAAACAAATGAATATATAATGTCTAATATATTTTTATAAATAATTATATTGAGAAAGGATTAACATGCTTTTAACATAAAATTTAATTGTATTTAGAATTTGAAGTCAAACCATTTAAGCTATTTAAAGGGCCAGTTCAACGTTTCCTTAAATATAATAATAAAAACATCGATTTCGATTTTCTATACCGACAGCGGTATCAACAAACGTTAAATAATTGAATGGGGTTTCGTGATTCCATATAACTGAAACTGAGGAGATACGACAAAGGGGTTCTTTTTAGCGGTAAACGCGCAAATTTGTGTCTTCTGAGGATTAAACTGGACTAGATTTAGTCTTTAGTCTTTGTTCAGCAAAGACTCGACTTCAGACACAAGTTTGTTCCGGTACTCGGAGACGTATTCCCGAGAAATATTGGCACGGCCGGTGTATAGAGCATCACCAGTGCTGTCATCCGCATATCAATGAATGTTACCAGTTAGGAACATATCATTGATATGCAGAAGAAACAGCGTTGGTGATAGCACACAGCCTTGTGGAACACCAAGAGTTAATAGGCTTGTAGTCGGGCATGCACCGTCTACAACGACCGTGATGTTCCGATCTGCAAGGAAGCTGGTGATCCAATTGCACAATTTCTCGGGAAGCCCATAGGAAGGGAGCTTCGAAAGAAGCGCTTTGTGCTAAGCCCGATCGAAGGCCTTCGCAATATCCAAACTAACAGCCAACGCCTCCCCCTTGGACTCTACTGCCTCCGCCCATCTATGGGTCAGATAGACCAGAAGATCACCAGCTGATCGACCCCTACGAAAACCGTATTGGCGGTCACTAATGAGCTGGTGATCCTAAAGGTACCGGATGAGCTGGCAGTTAATAATGGATTCCATTATTTTGGAGTACAAGGAGATGATGTTGAAGATGAAGTTGGACGGGTCTGAGCGGTCGCATTTTTTAGGGATCGGGTGGACAAAAGCTGTCTTACATGAATTCGGGACTACGCCTTGGAATTAGGAGTACCGGAAAAGACGCGTTAGGACCGGTGCCAACTCCGGAGCACACGTCCTCAGCACAATTGGGGGGATTCCGTCAGGCCCACTCGACTTCTGGATGTCCAGGGAGAGGAGTGCTTTGCGAACCGAGCGCTGTGAGAACAGCACATCCGGCATGGAGCACTCACACCGCGGGATGGTCGGCGGTGTGTTCCCTCCGTCATCAAGAGTCGAGTTGGATGCAAAAACGGAGACTAAAAGGTTGGCTTTGTCTTTTGAGGCTTGGGCCAGTGAGTCGTCCTCCCTGTGCAGAGATGGTAGTGATGGCTTACAGAAATTCCCTTGGAAAGCCTTGGCGAGAGACCAGAATGCACGGGTTCCCGAAGGAAGGCGAACTAGTTTCTCGCCAATTCTGCCTATGTGCTCTGACTTTGCCTTGGCAATAACTCTTTTGAAGGACCTGGAGGCGAAGTTATACTTCTTTTTCAGTGTGCTGGTGTTTTCATCCCAAGTCGCCGAAGCCGCAGCCTAGGCTTGATAACACTCCTGCTTACTGCGTAATGCAGTCTTACAGGAGCGACCAAACCAAGGCTGAGACATGCCTCCGCTGGGTACCACAGGTGATGATAAATAAATAGTTCCATTCCCTGTAGCACCACATCAGTGACAGAGTCAGCAACAGCGCTGGGATCATCCGGCGAGAAGCAAAACCGCCCCCATGGGTAGGATGCAAAGAAAGGTCGCATCCCGTCCCAGTCCGCCGACCTGTAATGCCAAACACGACGGCAACCTGCAGAACGCAACCGCGAGGGGCACCACACTCCGGATCAGACAATGGTCCAAAGAGCCGAGAGGGGCATCGACGGAAACCTGATATCCGTCCGGATGAGAGGTCAGCAGAAGGTCCAACAGGGAAGGTGTATGATCCTCCACATCTGGAATCCGCGTAGGCGAAGTAACCAGTTGTGTCAGACCATATGCCAAGGCAAAGTCATAAACAGATCTATCCGCATGATCGATTAAACGTGAACCGAGCCATTCGGCGTGGTGGGCGTTAAAATCGCCAAGGATCACGATCTCTGCGGATAGGAACTGTTGTAGCAAGGAACCTGTAGCCATTTGGACGTGGTCGAGGAGTCGGTCTGTTTTTGCATTACCGCTATGGGACCTATAAAGGCACCTGAAGACGCGCGGATGGTCGTCGCTGTCTACGCGTAGCCAAACGATGGACAGGTCTGAACCTTCAAGACTGCCGAGGCGTCGAGAATAGATGTCCTCTCTGACATACACGCAAACTCCAGTCCGAGGCACAAAGGAGTGCTCCAATTTGTACCCCGGGTAGGAGAGAAGTATCAGCCGGAGAGGATGATAGCGTGGCAGGGGTCGCCTTGGTATTGTTGCTCAGTTTGTCCCGAGCAGTTATGTTTTTGAGCAGAATTTTGCCCCTCTCCCCAGAATACGCGGGGCAGCCTGATCACCCACGCTTTCGTGTAATTCCGGCTACCATTTTGATGGGGGGGGGGGGGGGGGGAGTTGGGCCTCCGGCCAATTCTACTTCACGCCGGTATTCTGTGGGGTCGTGGTACCAACCCGGCTCGAGCAGTCCTATACGTGCAACAGCAAAAACTGCCGCGTGGCTCTACCAACGTTGAAAATGAATATATTATAATTATCATATAATTGAAAAACGCAATTATAGAAGTTTTTTTGCATCTAGTACCAGCTAAAGGTATTCTAAAAGTTCTTGAGTTTGCAGTTCACTACAAAAAATCACATAAGTGCAAAGAAAAAAAATCTTTAAACTTTATAGTGAATTTTTATTTTGAATATCATTGCAGAGATTTGATGGTGGATATTGTGGATGGTTATAATACACTTTAACTTAAAAATCAAAGCAGATTATTTCATGTGTATAATATACCAAAAATTATTCAACACACACGTTTAAGTAAAGGTATCACTTCACTAACTTATATTTTAAATTTTAATAATAATTGTAGGCACGTAGCTGATACGAAATAAGGCGAACTTAGGCAATTTAGTAGATATTTTGGTCGGATTATATGAAAATAATTTATTCGTCAAATACAAGCTGGAAAGTACATGCTATCTGAAAACTCTACTTTGGCGTAGTCTGTAATTGCTACTACAAAAGAATTTCCAATAGTTTGAGTGTACTTAAGGCCGTTGAAATTATGCCACTGAGTTTTAAATCACTTTTAAAAATAAAGTCGCATGGATCTCCGTTAAGGTTGTAGAAGTCTGATTGTTTATATCCCTTTCTATTTTTTTGTAATATTTTTGTCATTTTTCAAAACATCACCATAAAATAACTGGACTAGAATGACCAATCATTTTACAAAATGCCTGGACTAATTTACAGCTTATAGGTATTACTGCATACTGTATTACCTGCCAACTTGAAACCAAAAAAGAACTACTTGAACTACGATGAAATGCCTTGTAGTTAAAAGTTGTAATTAAACTGGCTCTCCTACTCATTAAAACGAAACAACATTAAGTAATACTTAACCGAATAAATTCCTTGGCAAAAATAAGCCTTACCGGATGGTTTCTTGATAGAAAACTTAGTGTAGTAGTGATACGTTCATTGTCACATAGCAAAAGTAGCTTTTTAAAGTAAGTAAAGAATTATTTGCACTATTCCGTTTTCATTGAAACAAAAATTGACTCAATTTTAATTTCTGATTTTATACAGTCACCCAGCTACTTCTGAAATGATATGACGTCAATAAAATTCTTATTTCAATTTCATGAAGGAAACTGCGCTAAAAGCCACAAAGAATGAAAGTTTCGTTTCCGATGCTTTTTGTTTATTGATAGTTTGTACGAGGAAAATATTTTGAATGTTTATTAAAAAAATATGCAACAGGTTATGAAAAAATAAATAACACTGAGCATATGAAGTGTAAAACATAATGCTTTTGTATCATTGACCTTACTATCATAAGTTCCTAATATAGGACTATACATTGTGCAACAGTACTAGTAGCAGTCAGTCACCCGACCATCCCATATATATATATACACCCATTGTTATGTGTCTCCGGCAACTCCTCATACAAGCAATCTTTATATGAACAGCCTCCAGTAATATAAGAAGAGATAAAGAGATAAAGATATATTTATTTGCAAAAACATGTGTAGATAATAAAACATTTGATGTTTATTATTGGTCTGAAAGTTATAATTTTGAATCAAAATGTTTCACCATAGTTTGTGTAAAAATATGAAAAAATAAAAAAGAAGAATTAGCTGTAACAGATAATTAATAAGTTATGAGAAAAGATAAATATAATATCTACTATATAATGTATCAGAACATGAAATAATTGAATGTAATAAATGTCAATTATATTTCCTATCAAAAATAATTATACAATGGCATTAACTATACAATTATATTAGCAATGTATATAAAGAAAAGGCCGGCAACGCATCTGCAATTCCCTCCCTGGTGTTGCAGTTGTTCATGGGCGGCGGTAGTCACTTACCATCAGGTGAGCCGCATGCTCGTTTGCCTCCTCTCCTATAAAAAGAAAGAAGTAGTAAATAGTAATTAAATAGGTTTGTTACACTCATAAAGATTTGTCATTAAGGAAGTCATTACAAATATAATTAAATTAAAAATTAAATTAGCATTTTGCAGTCAATATTTTTTTAAATGTTTTCTTAAATAATTCTGTATTCAATTGTTTAATGTAATTTGGAATTTTGTTATATATTAATGGAGCTTTGCATATTACACTTTTACGCAGTAGCTCAGTTTTAGCAGGGTGAGCACATATTCTATTGTTGTCTCGACGATTACGTCTTACATTGTCTGATAGGCGAGGAAACAAGTATGGGTTGCTTCTAACAAATAAAGCTATTTCCAATATATATATATATATATATATATATATATATATATATATATATATATATATATATATATAGGGACGGAAGTGTGAGAATTTTGTGTTTGATAAATAATGGCTTACAGCTCTCCGTACTTTGAATACCAAACATGGCGCGTATGTATCGCTTTTGCATTTTAAATACCATATCTGTGTTAGTTGAGTTGACCCAAAAAATGATGTCATATCTGAGAACAAATTCAACAAGACCATAGTATGCTGAAAAAAGCATATCAGTGTTGATAGTTGGAGCAAGTTTATGATAGACGTATGAAAGATTGCTGATTTTTTTAAATAATACGTTAATGTATTCTTTCCAATTTAATTTACTATCTATAATTAAGCCAAGAAAACGGGTAGAAGTAACTTCATTTACTTTCTTTCATTTAATAATCATAAACCAAATTTATATTTAATGGATTTGTGATCTTTGTCCAAAGTGCATAATATTTGTCTTCGTTAAATTGATTTTTAAATTATTATTGTTTAGCCCTAAAATTATAGATGTTAATGCATTTTTGATGTCAAATTTATAATGATTAATGTCCTTACATGCGATTGTAACAGTACTGTCATCAGCAAATAGGCTGTGTCGTTGCAATTGGAAAGTCGTTAACATATATAATAAATAAGAGTGATCCCAGTACACTGCCTTGGAGCACGCCGTATGAAACATAGCGCTTCTTGGACGTGTATGTTTCTTCATTATTGGTTTCAAGATTCACTCAAGTTATTTCTGTTATTTGATGTCGATTATTTAAGTAGGAACGAATTAAATCTAAGACATTTCCTCTAATACCATAAGCTTCAAGTTTATTAATAAGTATATTATGGTCTACATAGTCAAATGCCTGTGAAATATCGCAGTAAATAGCACAAATGGGAGATCTTTTGTCAACGTAGCATATAATATTTTCAATAAATTCATAAATGGCCATATTTATGGTTTTATTTTATCGAAACCCTTTTTGTTCATTGCACAAAATTTTGTGTTTTTCGAGATAGGAATTAATTTCACCATAAAGATATTTTTCATAAATTTTCGAAAATATTGATAATAATGCTATAGGTCTATAATTTTCCACTAACTGTTTATTTCCTTTCTGAATAATGGTTTTATAATTGATAATTTAAGGTCTTTTGGAAATATTCCTGTCGATATACATAAATTAATGATGTGACTCAGATGATGGCATATATCCTCACTTACTGCTTTAATTATTTTGTGGAAATACCATCGTATCCTACACTGTTCGTGTTTTTCAATGTTTTTATAATCTTATTTATTTGGTATGGTGAACTTGGTGCAAGAAACATTGAATTTAATTGGTGTTTAATTGTAGTATTTACCTTTTTCCCGGCATCCGGAAGGGGATTGACAATTTCAATAAAATAGTTATTAAACGCGTTAGCTATTTTTTAGGATTATCTATGCAAATTCGATCATTAATTTTTATGTTGACCATAGTTTCTTTAGGTATATTGAGTCTTGTTTTGTTTATAATTTGCCACGCTGTTTTACTTTTATTATTTGAGATTTTTATTTTATAATTATTTTGTACACGTTTCGTTAACGTTATAATTTTTTTTAAATAATTTACTATATTTTAAAAATTTTAATTTTTTCTCTTTAGTTGAATTAAATCTGAATTTCCAAAGCAAATATTTTTTCTTTCTACTGCAAATCTGGAGTCCATGGGATACCGATTTTGGTTTACTATTGACTTTTAACAAAACTTGTATTTGCGGAAAACAAAGGTCAAAAAAATGTTTGAAATCATTAATAAAATATTGATAGGCTATGGTTGGGTCATTAGCATGTTAAATATTTAAAAAAGATAAACTTATAATACACATTTAAAATTTTTCAATGTTTTCTGAGCTATAATCACACCAATCAACATCATAAGAACACCCTTATTAACTTATTGACCCATTTTTCAATTATATTACAAATGTTATTTATCTTTATAATTGCATTATAATCTAAATATACTTCTATTATTTAATACGTTTATCTATTATTTAATATTTTAATCAGAGTTTTACAAAAATTTTAATGATTTTTAAATACAATATTAAGCCTTTACTAAATTGTTAATAATAGCAATAATGAGCTGTCGCAATATGCAGAAGAAACAGCGTTGGTGATAACACGCAGCCTTGTGAAACATCAGCGTTAATAGGCTTGTAATCGGAGCATGCACCGTCTAATATGACCTTGATGCTTTGATCTGCAAGAAAACTGGTGATCCAATTGCACAATTTCTTGGGAAGCCCATAGAAAGAAAGCTTCAAAAGTAGCGCATTGTACCAAACTCGATCGAGGGCCTTCGCTATGTCCAAACTAACGGCCATGATCTCCCCCTCGGACTCTACTACCTCCGCCCATCCATGAGTTAGGTAACCCAGAAGATCACATCGTTGTTCTCTAAAATAATGGAAACCATTGTCAACTGCCAGCTGATGAGGTACATTGAGGACCATTCGCTGATTAGTGACCGCCAGTACGGTTTCTTTCAGGGTCACTCAGATGGTGACCTTCTTGTTTACCTAACACACTGATGTGCGCAAGCAGTAGAGTCCAAAGGGGAGGCTTTGACGGTTAGTTTAGATATAGCCAATGCCTTCGATCGGATTCGGCACAAACACTTATTTCGAAGCTTTCTTCCGATAACCTTCCCAATAATTGTGCAATTGGATCACTAGTTTCCTTGTAGATCGGAGCATCAAGGTCGTAGTAAACAGCGCATCCACTATGCTGCTTATTAACGCTGGTATTCTGTACAAGTAAGTAAAAATCGAAGCATAGTTCTTTCCCGGACCAGGATCCATATGTACTTGAGCATGTATTATAATACACTGCAGTGTAGCACTTCACTTGTTAGGAAAATAAAGGATACGAGTATCATTTTTAATTTATAATGAAAACAGAACTTAATGTGGCTATACTATAGAGAGTAAGTATATATTTGAATCAAAGAAATACAGTAAATAGTTATTACACATACTACGTTCTTTTAGCCATTTATTTCTAGTTTTAAGTACGTCAAAGGGAAACATTTTTATATTAAGGTCTTACTTTTCTGATCTTGAGACAACTTCACATAAGGGTTGTAGGTACACGTTACGCAGGTAAAATGTATGTCTTTAATTCTTTTTTAGTTGTTTTTCCTAATATATTCTGAAATTAGGCTTCAGAATAAATATATAAACAGATGTTATGTACAAAACTTTTGGAAAATTGATGTCGTTAATAATTAAATAAAAACCATTTTACAGAACGGCATTTATTGTGATTCTGAGTAGCATCCAAACGCGTCGTTTTTTACTATATAAGTCAGTGGTTGACTTTATCCTACATGGTGGACGCTGGAGTTGTATGATAACTGCAGCACGAATAGGTTATATCGACTCATCAAGTGCAATCGTATACAATCCTAATGTACCTAACGAGAAGACTATCTGATGGGAACCGTAGATCCTATTTCCTAATCCAAGGGATTCTGTTTTAATTCTTAAAGGCAACAATGTATTTTTGATTCCAAATCGAGGATAGACTACGAGAGTTATGTGCTACAGCATTCTCTTATCACCGGGTTTCCTCTAGCTACCCTAAGTTGTATGAAGAAAATTTTAACTTGATAGCATGTGGTGAAGTAGCTCATGATAGTAAATCTCTTACCTTGAAGACATCTACGTCCTAAGTTATACGTTTGCAAAGTATTCTACTTGTTTGCTGCATGTATTGCGAACAACGAAACAAACCATCTGGGTCAAATATCTGGACAAGTCGACACTTCGCGGCAAAAGGGGAAAGACATGCATCTGGTATGTTTTGAATTCTACGAATATAAATATGTTGTTAATGTTTCTACAAACTATTATACATATCTCTATTTAACAGTATTTGAATACGGTCTGCATTTGAATATTAAAAATTTCAAGTGGATGTTTTTTTTTACTGTAAACAGAAACATTGCAGCGATCAATTTACTCCAGTGGGACATTATCATAATGGATGATTTTAGCTCAGTATGAACAATAAAAGCATGTGAAGTGAATTTTCCATTCAATGGTAGGAAAATTACTTTCTTTTAAAATCTGGTTTACGACACGAAACAATAAAACGAGAGCAGTATAAGCATAACAGTATATGTTTTACAATTACTTCATAGAAAATATTTACTTCTTACTTACTTATATAATTGGTCATTTTGAAATATTATAAATTATTTATTTTCGAGGTTTTTTCCATAATAAAGAAAACACCATTTTCGATAATTTTGTTAACCCAATTATTTCAAGGTTAATAAGGTTTTATAATTGTTATTACAAATAGTAATATACATATATATGGCTAATATGTGACAAAATTTTACATAAATATAAATAAAATAAAATAAAATAGCGTTTTATTTCCAAAGTCAAAAATTAGAATTCAATTTTCTTTTTTTTTATAAATTGACCTTATTCAATTAGTATTACCATTAATATCATTATCAATTATGAACATTATTAAAATATTATAACACATTATGACATTTAAAAATTAACTAATTAATGAATAAGTCTTTGATGTTACATCTTATATAAATTAATCAGTACAATTTCATTTACTTAGTTTATTATTATTAAATATTTAAATCAATTGTAACAAGACTTAGCATAACAAGACTATTAGCATAATAATATATTTAATATATAAAGTCCCTGATTTCGGCATGTTTCATCAAAGGCATCCTCCAGACTTTTCCATTGTTTCCGGTCGAGGGCTAATCGCCACCAGTAAGGTCCAGCCATATTTTTTAAATCATCTTCCCACCTTCTGCGCTGCCCACCTCTGCTTCCTTTGCCATCTTTTGGATACCAATTGGCAACAATTTGGCTCCATTTTTCTTGACGGTTCCTAAGCATGTGTCCAGGCCATCTCCACTTTTGTAAGTCTATTCTTTGTAGTATATATAAATTATGTTAATATATAGTATATATATTTAAACAGTGGTAGAGCCACGCGGCAGCTTTTGCTGTCGCACGGATGGGCCGGCTCGAACCGGGGTAGTACCACGACCTCACAGAAAACCAGCGTGAAGAAGAGGTTTACCTCTGCGTTTCGCTTGGTGAGTGCAGGTGGCCGGAGGCCCTTTTTACTGGAAATAAGGCATTCCATCCTAGTCCTCACGGGTGACAACGCATCTACATTTTGATTTGTAATAGAGGATAGATGTAGATGTCTATGGGCCGCAGCAACCACTTACCATCAGGTGGACTGTGTGCTCGTTTGTCACCCTTATCCTATAAAAAAAAATATCAGATACTTCGGTTTTGTTTTGAGTGTCTTCGTTCCTTACCCGGTCGGTTTTCTTTATACCAATCATGCTTCTCTTCATTGCTCGTTGGCATGTTAATAATTTATTTCTGTGTGAAGCTGTGAGTGCCGTAGATTCGCATCCGTATGTTAAGCAGGGAAGAATACATATTTCAAACCCTATTCGTTTTCCTGCCATTCCCAATTCTTTGCTCTTCATTATTTCTTTCAGTGACCTATATTTTTTCCACCTAAGTTAAGGTTCTAAGGTATCGGTCCGGAAAAATCGCTGGTGGTAATCGATTCCCCAAGGAAGTTGTGCGAGGGAGAAAACTTCTTCTGAATCGCACAGTGGTGGACCGCCAATCATCTAGATGATATGGATGGTATCGCAAGTTCTGTCGCGATGTGCGATGGTGAAAATGAGCGGCTGGAATTAGTCCAAACAATTCCTCAGAGCACTCCCCGTGGTAGATGCGATAAAATACGCACAGAGATGCAACCTCTCTACGCAGTGCCAGTGAGTCAAGCCGATCGGAAAGAACTCGGTCGTCGACGATTCGAACCGCTCTGCGCTGGATGCGGTCAAGTGGAAGGTGCTGGCACTGGGGGGCCCCTGCCCAGAGATGGGAACAGTATTCCATATCTCGAAGAACCGACAACCGATGGGGAAGAAAGGTTCTCGAGTGGCAGCCTCGTACCGGTAGGCGAAGTGTAGGTCGACCCCCCACTAGATGGAGTGACGACCTGGTGAGACATGCAGGAAGTCGATGGATGCAGGTAGCTCAGGACCATGCTTTGTGGCATTCCTTGGGGGAGGCCTATGTTCAGCAGTGGACTTGTGAAGGGCTGTAATGATGATGCAATCAATAATTCTTTGCCCATTCTTGCTTCTCTTACCGTGACCGAATTTACCAAGAACATTCTATTCGCCGCTACTTCTTACTCCAACCTGTGCATTATAGTCACGCATTAGTATGTTACGGTTATTTTTTACTTTATTTATTGTTTCACTTAGGGTTTGATAGAACTGCTCTAAGTCTCTGGGGTCTTGCTCTGTTGAGGCATATATTTGTATGATTGTCCAATCCTTGCTATAGCCAGGTAACGTCATATCAACATAGGCTATACACTACTACTATAAATTATCCAAGTCTGCGCATTTCGCTGATCACCAAAATATTTCATCGTATTTCCGATAGCGCGATTTCAAGCCCTTGAAGGTTGATATTTCGATTGTACCTCTTCTTTTAGAATCTTTTTCTGTTAATAGAATTTGTTTTTTATTTGATGTTTGTAGAATTTGTTTTTTATTAGATGTTAGTAGAGTTTGTTTTATATTAGCTGAACTATCGCTGGAGGGTTCTGGTTTAAAACTGTCGCGGTGACCACCCGTGGTGGGAGCTGTGTTTTGTGTTTCTGTAGTGTTCTTTTTCTGCTGCTTTAATAGATGTGGAGCACTCAAGGTTATATATATATAAAACTTGAGTGACAGCTTACCCAGATGGACTAACAACCTGGTAAGACCAGCAAGAAGTTTATGAGTGCAGGTAACCCGGGACCGTATTTAATATCGTTACTTGGAGAAGCCTAAGTTCAGCTGTGGACTTTAAGGGTTTTAATGACCATAATGATGATAAAGTTTGGATGGGTTGTAATGAACGAATGTAATTAAAGAAAGTCCTAGAAGTCATAAAGTTTAATAATTTACCTATCTTAGTAATTAAACAACAAAGCATGTAATATGGTAGGTCTATTATTAGATCGTTTTCTATGTTAACAAAAGTTAGTATAATAGGCAAATCAAACAAATTAAATCATTACACATTTCAGTCAACGTGTAACACAATATCAATTTCTGTAAAGGGATATTCGCATCTATGAGATGTTGTACACTGTGTACAATTTGACCTAATTTATTACCCAATATTCTTTGATGCCTGTTTATATTTAGGGAAGGTAAATTTTCTCTTCACTTAGTTTTAGCATGCTCTCTCAGAAATGGTTTCTTAAATGTGTTATCATGTTTGTTTGCGTATGGAGGGTTTTAATCTAACTCCACAATAGAAACGATTTAAGGCATGACTTGATAACATTCGCATGTTTTGTGATCATTGGAAGCGTTTGTCAAAAATCCCCAGCAAACAAAACAGCCACCCCAGCCACCAGGGCTCTTTAATTTTAGAGACCATGGGCGTCCCTTTCACTGTCCCGTGCACTACGTATAGGTCATTGCTGTTGCCTTACTATGGTGTCTGAAAACCGGACAGTGAAAGTGTTATATAGAATAACTGGTCGGTATTATTTTTAATGCTTTCAATTATGACATCGAAGGCTCGTCTTTAGTCTGCCATTTACTTTGATAAATTTGTATGATAAACAATGTAAAATCATAAGTATCATACGTATGTTTTATAACCGTATAATTTCCACAATTTAGGGATCGGTTGGGAGATGGTAACCCAAGTTTTTATCATTAAGTTCTAAAAGTTTGTTTTCTATCGGTATCAAGCCTTGTCAAATAATATTTGTACGTAAGACGAAAAGGTAGTATTAGTCTAAATAGATACCTGAACCTGTGATAGTTTTAACAAACTGAAAGAACAAGTCACACCGCGGCATTTTCTTTGAAACATTTTTATATTCGTGGTAACTTTTAAACGAAAGGTCTAATTCGATTAACTATAGGAGGAATTTACATCTACCTAAAAACACAATTATGAAATTAAATATCCGGTTAGGGGTTAATACCATGATGCGAATGTAATCATCTTACGTTTATAGTAGTAAAACACATGAGCTGTTATTTTCTCTTATGTATAATAGTTGGACATATCGTCACGCGAACTTTTTGTAGATATTGATAAGTTTTATAAACGTCTAGTACATTATTTGATTCAACCATCAATTGTTTTCGCAGCGCACGCCAAGTAATAACTTTTACAGATTTTTTTTGATACCTTGGGTTACAATACTGGATCCTTAGGGATCTCTAATTTTTTTAAATAAAATATAATCTGTGTCAGCCACCGATAACGTAGCTTTCTATAGGTGAAAGAATTTTTAAAATGAGTTCAGTACTTTTAGAGTTACATTACATACCATTACAAACAAAAAAAAATCTTTTCTCTTCATATTATTAGATTATAACAACTTATCTTTTTTCCCCCAAATTTGTGGTTATTTATCTGGCACCAACGAGACTTCAAGCTAGCAGTAAATTAGTATACCAAGAAAAAATACTGCTGAGATCCTTATATTCCACTCAATTAATCAATGCAATGCGAAGTGTTGTGTAATCATTTGTTATGTCTATTTCCTCGTACTACAACAAGTGTTTTTCACTTGGAGTCGTAATCAATTTCCATCGTTAGATTTTTGTTTGTAACAATTTTTACCCGACTGTCAAAGAAGGATTATGCTTCTTGTATGTGTATCTTGTATGTGTGTTTGTAAATATCTTTATTATCTCCTATCTTCCAAACGGCTCGATGGATTTTCACAACTGAGGTTCTAATCGTTTTATTTGCCAATTTTAATTAACCATAACTTTAATTTACCACACCTATCGAAAAGGATATTAAAATAATGTAAATTAAAAGAGGATTACATGTAGTTAGTTCATAAGAGTGAGTGAGAAATCTATATATATATATATATATATATATCCATGAGAGTGAGATCCATGTAATACCAAGTCGGTTAATTTATTCAGTCCATAGAATGATACATAGATTGACTTGGCAATCGCACTAAACAATCTAATTTAATATAATACGAGATGTATTACTTGTGAGATATATTGTGTTTTCATGCGATTGCCAAGTCAATTTAATAAATTAACCGACTTGGTATTACATGGATCTCACAACTTTTTACGGTAGAACAACTGAGTTGCGAGACTTGGCTTTTTTACAAGTTATGTTTTAGATAGCATAATCTCTACTGCTACGTGATCACTGTCATATTCTAAGTGCGTATGGCCAGGCACTATAAACTTGTGATATATTTCTATCAAATTAGTTTTACGATTTACGGCTAGCTAAAACATTACAGGTAGAATATTATTACGAATCAGGCTTGGGCAAGTATTTAAATTAAAAACTATCTGTCTGGATGAATGCCACAGACAAGATGCAAACTTGTCTACCGGCTCCTCTTTGTGCAATGCCATCATACCAAACAAAACAGCGCGTTTCTTTTTTCGTTATTATTTTCTTTTGTATAATGATATTCCTGCAGACAAATGCTATGCTATGCCAAACATTTTTGAAAATCAAATTCAGCAACTATAATTGTGCCTTCATCTATCTTTACTTAATTCTTCATCTGCTCTTTTTGTACTATAATGTAATTCTGTTTTCTTCTGGTGAACATTCTTTTCTTCTTCTATGTTTTCTTTCTTATATTCGTCCTCACAATTTTTAATCTGAAGAACAAAATAATCACAGGTTTTGCTGGTATCATTAAAAGGTTTTTTAAATGTTAAATTTTGTGACTTAAATATTTTCCGAAATAAACTGCAGCTCACTGGACACAAACGTACCTCACTGTTTTTCTTTGCAACATCTTCTTTGTATAGGTAGTATAATAATGTCATATATAATCCTGGTGTAAATACTTTGTTGCCGTATGACGTCTAGAGTAATGACTTTCGTAGGTAAGAAATTTGTTAATAAAGTCCTCAACATATTTCATATCTGCATCAAAACGTTTGTTGGCTGCAGGTCGTGCGCCTGTTCTATCTACTTGCATAATAGCAGATGACGAGACACAATTTTTTATTATTTACGACATCAATAAAACCTCTAGTTTCACCAAAAGTTTTCATGAAGCAGCTTGTACAAACACCTCCTTCTATTCCATCTCTACTGTGTATATTACTGTAACTTTTCTTTTATTTTGTTATTCGAATTGCAATTAGTAATACGTCGTTTTGTTTTAAAGTAATAAGACCTAGTAAATATTTTATTTGCACATTTCTGGATGACAAGTTCCTGTAGTATTTATAGAGAAGACATAAATCAAGTACCTCAAGTTTTTGTCGACATTGCACCCTGAAATTGTCTGAGAAGTCGCCGGAGTGTCTTTTTGATATGCATTTACCTTTGGCAGTTGTATATTCTTCGCCTTTTTTACGTTTTTCGTTGCGTTCTTTTCGGAGATTTCTCTGGAAAGGATTGCCTCTTTCTTTCTTTTTTTAGTTAAATAAGTGAAGCCGTCATTTAAAATAGGACTATAGTAATATGATCACTTTGTTGTAACTCAAAAACTTCAGCTTGGTTTGCATAGAGATGCCTTTTTTATACGATAACTCTTCTTTAGTCAATCAAGTAATAAAGGTCAAAAGGGCGCTACTTTATCGACGCCATTTTAACGGTTGAAATTCTTGTAAATATTTAAGTCGATTTTAGTATTGTGTAGTATAACTATTTCTTTTAGAGTTGATTTTTCGAAGTGTTCCTAATTATAGCCAAAGCTTGTTTGGTATTTTTTTCTTAATATGTTAGTTATAGTATATGACTTTGTGTTTTTGTTTCTGTCCTCTTTCTAGTTTTGGTTTTATATGGCGACAAAACTAAGGAACATATTACTCTCACCTACCTTAGTTAGACTAGGCGGATGAGGCGGACTAGGTGAGTGAGATGAACGAGGTGGACTGGGTAGTTATGTATTATTGTTTTTAGGTTGCCATTTTTCACCAGAGCCAGAGCTAAAATAAAACTTAACACATTTTCACCAAAAAATATACAGGTTTTGATTTTTTCATTTTGGTAAGAAGATGACATATTATGTCACTTGTCAATAAATGACCATAAATTTAGACGGCCTTTTAATTTTACTGACAGGTAATAGCATGTTAAGTTGTTTTATCATATTTGGACAAAAATCTCTTAGTAAAATGTAGAGATATCAGAATGTTAACATCACAATTCTACCGCTTCTATGCAAGTTAGAGTTACTTGGGTTAGACCAAAATAAAATTTGGAAAATTTTAATGTCATTGTAGTACCTAACTAAAATTCGACCAAATTGGAGTTATCATGTTTCTCCCTGATACCACAGATATATATATATATATATATATATATATATATATATATATATATATATACATATATATATATATACATATATATATATATATATATATATATATATATATATATATATATATATATATATATATAATATGTTACAAATTTAGTAGCAAGCGGAACCCATAATAATTTTCTTTTAGTTTATAATTTGCAATTGGGTCCCACCTGCTACTAAACTTGTTGCGGGTATTTAACTTAGGCTATATGCTCATAATATAGTCTATTAAACTGAAATAGAATTTACTTTTTTATATTTTAATTGGTCCCTTGGGAGAGAAGTAAGGCCCTAGTGTGGGATGTTACTTGCGTAGACACTCTGGCGGCCTCTCATCGCAGGGGTATCTCGTTTAGAGCCGGAGCGGCATCAGAGGCAGCTGAACTGAAAGTGGCGCAAATATGAGTCTCTAGGAGATGACTACATATTTGTGCCATTTGCTGTAGATACTATCGGTCCGTGTGGTCCACGTGCGGTGAAGTTCGTAAAGGAACTCCATCCGCGGCTGGTCGTTGCTGCTGGTGATAAGAGGGCTGGTGCTTTTCTTGTTCAAAGCCTAAGTATAGCCATTCAGCGGGGAAACTCAGCCAGCGTTCTTGGCACGATACCGCGGGGAGTAGGACTAAATGACAATTGAGTTTCTAGTTTTAGTTTTTTTTTTATATTATTGATTTTAATATTTTAATTTAGTTTTCTTTTCTCAATTTTGTTTCGGTATGTTTAGTACATTGCTTTTAAATTGCAGTCGGGTTTTTGACTTTTTTAAATTATTTATTTTACATTATATGTATGTGGCTAGCGTTATTTCTCTCGCATAAGTAGAATTACTTATCTATTTTATTTTGTGTTCAAATTTATTTGTAATCTATTTACTTATTAATTTAGCAAAGTAAAGCATGTATGAAGTTGATGGATGCAGATAGTTCGGGACCGCGTTTTGTTATATTAGCTGGGGAATCCTTGCTTTCAGCAGTGGACTTGTGAAGGGATGTAATGATGATGATGTAAGATACAGATCATTGTTCGTTAAAAAGGCATCCATAATTTAAGTCACAATATAAGTCCATCAAATAAAAACTGTAGATATTTCCAAGAAAAGAATGAAAAAAAAGCTTTAAATAGAAATGGCTTCCTTTCAAAATATCAAAAATCTTTTGTTCTCTTGAGGTATGTAGCAATTTTTTAAATTATCTTTTTAATTTTTTTCTAACAATGGCATTCGATGTTTTTAGTTTGCGACTTTGTTTAGCATTATAAAGTGAACGGTGTAGAGTTTAATACTCGAAGAATACAAGTATTTTATTTATATTTGGCATACGTGTCATCTTATATAATATCAACATCGAGCCATGTATTCTTGCTTACATAGCATTCTAACAGGTTTCTTAAAATTAAAATAATAACGCATATAATTTAAATAAAAAAATTGTACAGCCGAATTCAATATAAGTTATTAAGAATAACTCAAAAACTATTGGTCTCACCTTGATCAAATTCATACGGGACCACACGAGATGTACCAGCTTTAAAATAAAAAAAGAATCATCGAAATTAATTCACCCAGTATAAAGTTATGAGGTAACACACAAAAAAAAACATACAGTCGAATTGAGTACCGTCTCCTTTTTGGAAGTCGGCAGAAAACTGGCCTGATTTATATAAGCTTTTTCATCTGTGCAGATCCGTTATAGAGCCATGCTGTAGTTATATTAGTAGTATAGTGAGTGTAGAGAACCGGAGACTTTTTCTGGAAACGATGTATTCCATCTTAGCCCTTACGGGTGACAACGCATCTGCATTTTTTTCATTCGTTGTCGGTTAGTTACTACTACTATAGTTCTTTCCGATCGGCTTGATGCACTGGCACTGCGTAGAGATGTTGCATCTCTTTGCGTATTTTATTGCACCTATCACGGGGAGTGCTCTGCGAAATTGTTCGGACTAATTCCAGCCGCTCAATTTCAGCATCGCACATCGCGACAAAACTCGCGATACCATACATACCATCCGAATGATTGGCGGTCCACCACTGTGCGATTTAAAAAAAGTTTTCTCCCTCGCACAACTTCCTTGTGGAATGGATTACCACTAGCGACTTTTCCGGACCGATACGACTTATGGACCTTCAAGAAAAGAGCATACTCCTTCTTAAAAGGCCGGCAACGCATCTGCAATTCCCCAGGTATTGCAGTTGTTCATGAGCGGCGGTAGTCACTATGAAATGAGCCACATGCTCGTTTGCCCCCTCTCTTATAAAAGAAATGTAATATGATTAGCACATTAATCTCTTCAGATTACTGATACGTTTGTCAATGTTGGTTACTCTAAGTCTATTACGGATATATATAGGAACTTCGAGCAAACGTACGGCCAGCAGTGAAAGACCATGTCATATGTCATCATTGGCAAAACGCACGTTAAACTAGTAGAAATTCGCACTGTTGTTGCTGTTTTCTTAGCCATTGGTCATCATAATACTGAGTGGGGACGAATTAAAAAGAAAAAGTTTGTCTATGAGACGGCTAGTCTCTGAAATACGTGAACTTCGTAGCGAAGAACTTGGGATGTTCAGCACTTGACGCGTAGTCAATACTTTTCTGTATTGCTCTAAATATTTTGTTTTTGTTTAATCGCCCTTCTGCTTTCAACTGTAAGATACTAAAATCTATTTGTCAAGCCGTAAGGCAACCATGAATAATCGTATACACAGGGATGTATGAGTTGAATTTCAAAATTCAATATAGAACAGAAAAGAATAGAAAAATTTTTGGTTTGTTATAAATAATGCTGTTGCGGACGGCGAGGGAACCGCCGGCCCGTCGCCCCTTCATACCCCGTTGCGCCCCGCGCACCCCACACACCGGCAGCAGATCGACGATCAATGAGCGCGCGGCATCGTCGCGAAGCTACTCACAGGCTAAGACGCTCTCTTGCGGCATATAAGAAGGGCGTTTTGGTCAGTGAGTTGTTCATTTCGAAAGCGGCACTGGAAGAAAGAAGACTCAAGAGAAAATCAAGAGTCCATAAGTGAAGACCCCTCTTTGTACATATTATTATAGTTAATAGTGCCGAATTATTGTGATAGTTGAATACAGTATAGTTCTACAGTACCATTTTTTCTTTAAGCAGTCCCCTAGTGTAATATCAGTAAAGTAATCAATCAATACAGTCCACTAGCTCCAGTAAATAAACACAGTCCACTTCGATCCCTTATATTCTTGGTCCATCGTCGCCGGATTCAAGCCAGAAGAAAGAAGGTAATAACAGAAGAAAGAAGGTAATTACAGAAGAAAGAAGATCATTACAGAAGATCTTCAAAGGAAGAAAGAAGTTCGTCGACGAAGAGAGAAGATCGTCGGTACAAACTTCTTCTCTGTTTCTTACGTCTACATCATATACGTCATAATATTGTCTGTTTCCAGACAATTCTTGTTTCTTAAACCGCGTTTACGCGGCCAGGTGGTTGCTCCCTAACGGTGCCAAACTGTGACCATCTGGTTACGCCCTTGTGGCGGGAACGGCGTTCAATACGTGCGTCTTTTTGAAGACGATCGGAGGTCGCAACGTGGGACGTCATGAGGAAGACACGAAGCCAGAAGACACGGAACGACGACGAAACGCCGGTAGGAATGCGGATATTTGAAGAAGCACCCGCGTCCCCGTCCGATTATCTCGCGTTGGCACAAGTGCCCTCCGCCGCGCCCCTGGCCCCGCTCGCGCCTGCATCTATGCCCGCGCCCGTGCCCCCGCCGCCGCGCCCCGCTATGTCCGTATCTACAACCGATCGTTTGGGAGAGGTTAGCACATCCGCGCCGCGCACAGAGACACTCGCCGCAATTATAGAAGATCTTCCGACAACAGAAACTAGTTCGATAGTGCGTACCGTCGCGCCTGTAGCAGACGTTGTTCATAGACCCGCGCCCCACGCCCCGTCGACCCGTTCAGTCCGTTCAGCCCGGTCGACAGTTAGCGCGATAGCAAAGTTAAAGAAAATCGAGTATAATGCCGCGGAGGAACTAGCTGCAATTAGAAGGAAGCCATTGCAACTCGAAGAAGATCTTATCGAGAAGAAATGCGCTAGGGACGTCGCTCAACTGCAGGAAGAAACAGATAGGGAAAGTCTAAACGAAGACGATTTAGTAGAAAATAGGGTATGCGTGGTAGGTGGTTAGAGAACGTAGAGACTGTGCGGGGGGAGACGCCCTACCGCCCGTCTCAGCCCGCACCCCGCATCGAGATAGAGCAGGTCCCACCGAATAGGGGAATCGGTTACGACCACGCTGAAGATGCCCAGGGGAGGACGGTAGCGAATGATGTTCAACCGCGCTGCGTAGATACGATACAGAGGGACAATGGAGTCGCCGTATAAATGAACCAGGTGGATCGCCGTTTACGGGTTACGTCGCCGACGCGCGTCCAACGCCGTACTCTATCGCCTATACATAGAGCGCCACATCGCCACGTGGATCGTAGATCACCGTCGTCGTGTAAGGATGTAGGTATACATAGATCGCCACGTGGATCGTAGATTATCGTCGCCGTGTTATAAGGATGTAGGTGTACATAGGTCGCCAGCGCCACAGCGTACGCTAGAGGGAGATAGGGATAGAGATAGGTCGCTTACCCCGCGAGGGAAAGATAGGGGTATAGAACGACTAGCAGAAGCTTTAAAAAGCATGATTAGAGTCAGGCCCGCCACCGCGAAGCAAACGCAGGACTTGCCTATTTTTAACGGTTCGGCCGCGGAATGGTTAGCGTTTAAAGCCGCGATGAAAGAACCCACGCGTTTATATGGATTCACAAATGCGGAAAATATGGCAAGGTTAAGGAACTGTTTACGCGGTGAGGCTAGGGAAGTAGTATCGGCGCTGCTGTTTACCGCAAAGGATCCAGTAGATATTATGCGAACACTGGAGCAGTGTTTCAGCCGCCCGGAAGTAATTATAGATCGTGCGTTAGAGGAATTAAAACGCCTTCAGCGCCCGGGTCAAACCGCCCAGGAATTGAATTCATTCGCTATTAAATTACAGAATATAGTGTGTATTATGCAGAACGTCGACGGCAAAGGATATTTACAAAATCCGATGCTAACTAGGGAGGTCACTAGCAAACTTAGTCCTCACTTACGGTCGCGTTGGTGTGATTATGCAGAGCACTACGGAAGTGCGGACGAACTGGACATCGTCACGCTATCCCGGTTCATGATGAGAGAGGCTGACCGTGCGTTAAGTCATGACTATACGTTCTGTTATAAGGAGCTTCACGAAGTGTCTTTTAAAAAAAACTATTTAGAAATTACAACTGGATTTATTATAGAATGACACAATTTTGGAATTGAAATTGAGAGGCGAGTATTTCGGATGAGAGTGAATGACAGACTGCGCGGTATTCCTAGTGTTGAAATAAGAAAGTACCGAAGCTACTAAGAGGGTGCTGACTGTGTGCTTTGAGTCAGCGGATCCCTATTTAAAGGAAATCTATAACAACCCCCCCGTTGAGAGGAAACTCACCCCTTGAGTGAGTTTACGGCTACTCTATGCGTAGCTGTGGTTGATCGGCGTGATGATGATCTTCTGTATTTTCCTTGTTAAAATTAAAATACTCTCTGAAATACTTTCCTCTCTTACAAATTATATAGGTTATAATAGATATGCAAAGTGTTACAGATATAAGACTTATTATAGAGAAACTAACATTATACAAATTTGGACTTCCTAGGGTGTCTAGTCGTTTGATAATCTGATCGGAATCAGTGTTGTAAGATTTTAAATTTTTTAAATTCAAAGTTTTTACATTTATAGAAGACGTAAGGTTAACTGAAAATTTGCTGAGGTTACTTAACTTACAACAACTATCATTAATTATATTAAAATCCGAATATATTCCGGGAACATTTATACTAGGGTAGAGCTTAGTTTCTAATTTCAGATTCTTATGGAAAGCTACGCAATCAGGTGGAATTGTGAGTATGCCTGTCCCGGATAGAGTGTATTCGGTTAAATTGTTACTACACTCCACCGATAACTTAGTGGGTTTGGTTTGAACAAAAATCCATTTATTGTTATATAGTTTATGCCATATATCCAGATCACCGGAAATTAGTCTAAATGGACAGTTATCTGGGATTGATATCAAGGCTTTAGTCATAATTTCTATTTCACAGGGTACATAATTGGATACCGTAGCTACATCTACAACATCACAAAGGTAGGTATTTGTCGGGATATTTTTACAATTATTTATGTCTTGTAGATAAACATAACTTGTTTTATCTTTGCTTAGCGCTACAAACTTTTCAGAAGGGATGATCATGGCAAAAGAATTTGC
Organism: Parnassius glacialis; assembly: GCA_033319125.1. Taxonomy (NCBI): domain Eukaryota; kingdom Metazoa; phylum Arthropoda; class Insecta; order Lepidoptera; family Papilionidae; genus Parnassius; species Parnassius glacialis. The sequence goes on from JAVANC010000009.1 coordinate 17,359,718, forward strand.
TCTATCTTGAGCATGTGGAGTTGGCAAAGGTAAGTTCTTATATAAATTATATTCTAACAAACTAACAAAAGGTAATTTTATGATAAAATAAGCTTATTGTCTAAATAATAACATACTAAATTGGCAATGTTAATTAAAGTATGAATATTGCTTAATTCTAGAGATATTGGAAAATCTTTGTATTTTGGCATAATTCTTAGGTTACTAATTATATCATTATACATTTGAGTTGGACTTAGTATAGATGGATGTAGGGTGTTGGTTTTTACAAATAAAATTGAGTTTAACAAATCTTCGACTTTGAAGGACATTGTAAGTAAATTAGATAGCAAGGTATTTAAAACATTGGATAGTTTCGTTTGAAAACTGAGTATATTTAGCATTTCAGATGCATTTTTAACAGTAGAAGATAAGAGTGCAATGACGCTATTTAACTTTATTTGGTTGTCATTTAATTCGTCCAGGGATTTATTAACATTAGAAATAGCGGATTTGGAAACTAAGATATGCCTTTTGATAGACTCTGCTAGTTTATTTTCGTTATTAAATAGAGCATGAATAGCTTTGTTGTAGTTTTCAGCGTCATCTTCATCCAGTGTGCCGAAAATGTGTTTAAATACCGTGCCAATACCTGAGAACCAGGCAGATCTCTTGGACATACCGTTTAGGATAATGTGGGAAATCGCATTAAAATCTCTTAAGATGTCGTTGTAAAGTGCTTCTAGGGGTTGTAACATATTTTCACACTGAGTATAATCTATGTCGGCACTCTCACGACACTGAAATCGGATTATTTTAAATACTTCATGAATGTTTTCCAAATGGTGTTGGATTGGATGTACGATTACCGGAATGACGATGTGAAACTGATCATTAATTATCCTTAATGTACCAACTAGGTTGAAGAATATACCAGGGCTCTTGTCGATGCGTTCAATATATTGACCGTTGCCGGTTGCAAGAATAATAGCACAAAATACGGTGGTGGTTCTGTAAATAATAATTAACAGCTTAATAAGTCTAGATTGTATAATAACGTGTATATAATGTAAAAGAAAAGTGTATAAATAAATTATAAGTGTTAAAATATATGTCTTAAAACGAATGTAATTTTGATATTTAAGAACTTATGTCATGAGCGTGTTTCACTTCATCGAAGTGGTGTTTAACATGGCGTCTGTTAATGAGGAGAGTAAGGGTATTATTACTGTGGACCTTGACAACTTTGTAAGGCCCCTTCCAAATGGGGGAGAGGGCTTTGCGAAGACGAAGATGATTTTTGATGTAAACGTAATCTCCTATTTTATATTTGACCGTGCGAGAGTTTCTGTCGTAGTATGTTTTAGACCTTTCTTTTGAAATTTGTATATTTTGTTGGGCTTTCTCTCGAGAAATCTTTAATCGATGCTGAAGCATTTTAATGTAATCAGGATAGGTAACGTTACTTTTTGATTCGAAAATAGCATCGGGAATATACGGCTTATGACCAAAAAGAAGTTCGTAAGGAGTGAACTAAGTTGTTGTATGGACGTTACTGTTGTAGGCTAACATCGCTGTATAGACGTATTTGTGCCAATCGGTTTGGTTTTCGTTCACGAAGGACTTAAGATACTCTTTCAATGTGGCATGGCTCCTTTCGAGAGCACCTTGAGTCTGGGGATGATACGGAGAGGACCATATCTATCTTATTTTTAAAAATTCATATGTACGTTTGAAAAGGTCAGCCGTGAAATTTGTTCCTTGATCGGTAATTATGGATTTAGGGATCCCAAATTGCGAAATGAAATGAACTAGAGCTTTGCATGTTTCTTCTGCGGTGACGTTGGAAATTGGATAGGCTGTAGAAAATTTGGTTAGATCATCTTGGAGAGTGAGTATAAATCGGAGTTTGTGAAAACCCGCTTCGGGTAAGGGGCCTACTATGTCTAGGCTTATTTTCTCAAATGGGCGAGTAGAAGAGGTTGTGATTTGCATAGGAGACCGGTTAATCTTGCGTAACGGCTTATTTGTTTGGCAAAGTTTGCAATTTTGTATATACCTCTCTATATCTGCGCGCATGTTTTTCCAATAATAACGTTCTTTAATTCTATTATACATTTTATTTGATCCTAAGTGACCGGCTATTGGTATATAGTGATTTTCTTTTAGAATTTTCGATATCTCTGTTGGTACAGGGTATATTATGGAATTATGATGTATATTTATTGTTATATTTGTTTTGTTATATAAATACATAAGCATGCCGTATATTTTGACAAACGAATGTTGTTCGAACAGATTCTTAAAATCAGAAATTGCGATTTCACTAATATCACCTGAAAGTATAATGTCGTCCCTGGCGGCTTTTAAGGTTTTAAAGATTTCGGGATAGGAGCAGTCATCAAAATAATATACTTTTGTGAAGAGAAGATAATAAATTTTGCCCTTTGACTCTATCTTTTTAAATGAGTGAAGTTCTCGTTCTTCGTTTAAGACCTTTGTGTCACTTAAACCGGAAAGAATATCCTCAAGGTAGGGATTTGATTCGTCAAAATCGATAGATACGGGAACTAGGATTGTTTTGCAGTTGCTTTTTAAAAGGCTCTCATTATATTCTTTTATGTAAGTATTAAATGTCTCATTCTTTTTAGAAAATGTTTTAAGGAATGTAGAGTAATCGTCGTTGCAATGGGCCAGGTTGTTTTCAGAGTCTTTATTTGATTCGTTACAGGAATTTTGTGGGGAATTTATGTCTAATGGAATTGAATCAGTGTGTTCGGGATTCAACAGTTCTGATGGACTGAGGTTCAAGTCACCCAGTTCAATGAGTTCTTCGAGAATGTCTGAAGGAAGTTCAGGATCTTGAGTAGTTTGAGGTTCTTCGTGGGAGGTGGAAGGTTGCGGATCTGAGATAGTATCATTTTGTACAACCGGATTAACAGGGAAACGGGATAATGCGTCTGCGTTACTGTTAATTTTGCCCTTTTTGTATTCGACCTCGTAGTCGAACTCTTCTAATTTTAGCCTCCACCTTACTAGTTTTGACCCCGGGTCTTTGCAGTTAAATAACCACTTAAGTGGGCGGTGGTCGGTAATAATTTTAAAACGACGGCCATATAGGTATGGCCTAAATACTTTAGTACCGAAAATAATTGCTAAGCATTCCTTTTCTGTTATACTGTAGTTACACTCGACTTTATTTAAAGTTCTTGAAGCATAAGCGACAGGTCTATCATTCCCTATGGGACCTTGTGATAATATGGCCGAAATAGCAAAATTTGACGCATCACAAGTTAACACGAAAGGCTTTGTGAAGTCTGGGTAGGCTAATATTGGAGCAGTAGTCAAACAATTTTTTAGTGTTTCGAAGGCTAGTTTTTGCTCATTTTGCCAAGCGAAAGGAACATTTTTCTTCAGAAGGTTTGTAAGAGGTTTTGCAATTTTGGATAGATTTGGTATAAATCTTCGATAGTATGACACTAATCCCATGAAAGATTTGATATCCTTTGGACATCGAGGTTGGGGAAATTGTTGAACAGCTTTGGTTTTCTCTGGATTTGGCTTTACCCCCTCGTTGATAATGATATGACCAAGATATGATACTTCCTTTCAGAGAAATTCGCACTTATCTGGTTGGAGCTTAAGATTGAAGTGTCGGAGTCTGTCAAATACGTTGGAAAGATTATTTATCTGCATATGAAGGTCATATGAGTAAATAACGATATCATCTAGGTAGACGAAGCACTGGAGTCCTTGTAGGCCAGATAGGGCAGTGTTCATCAACCTTTGGAATGTTGAAGGGGCGTTCTTTGGGCCAAAAGGCATCTTTGTGAATTCAAAGTGTCCTTGCGGGACAGAGAAGGCAGTTTTAGGAGCGTCCTTTTCGGACATTTTTATCTGGTGGAAACCGGAAGCAAGATCTAAAGTGCTAAAGTATTTACATTTCCCTAATTGATCAAGAATTTCTGTTATGTTGGATATCGGATAGGAATCTCCTATAGTGATGTCGTTTAGACGACGGTAATCTATGACTACGCGCCATTTACGTTGCCCGGACGCATCGATTTTCTTTGGAACTATCCAAATTGGTGATGACCAGTGTGATGTCGAGGGTTTGATGATGCCATCGTCAAGCATTTTATTTATTTGGCGTTCTACTTCTGGTTTATGAATGTCAGGGAAGCGGTAAGACTTAGTGTGGATTAGTATGGAAGACGAAGTAGGAATTTCGTGTTGCAAGACGTTTGTGTTAGTTAATTTGTCGCCAGGCAGATGAAAGATATCGGAGTAAGTACAGCAAAGATCGCATAATGCTTCTTTCTCTTCTTTGTATAGGTGTGACAATCTTAAGAGATTTAAAGTTTGATCGGTGCGAGTAAGGACGTTATTTCGTGAACCGTCTGAAGAAGTATAAAAGATTTGATGATTATATTTATTTTCCAGAGGTTGTAGCGTTAGTTTTAGGTCGGAATCGACGATTAATTCGCTTTCGGAAGTATTTACAACGGAGATATTAATTCTTGAATTTGATTTCACTTTTACGATACAGTTAGCTATTAGGAGTGAGTCTACGGGGTTCTGATCTAGAACGAGTCCTTCTTTAATGTCCGGATTTCTTACAGAACACTCTATGATAGTTTCACATCGAGGTGCAATAGTATAGACTGGCTTAGTGAAACAAAGCCCTATTTCATCTTTATTTACTTTTAAGGTGCTGTTATCATAATTAATTTTGCAATTTAATTTGATAAGGAAGTCGCTACCGATGATTCCATCATACGGCAATTCAAACGCTGGAAGTACGTAGAAGTTATGTTGGTAGGAACAAAATTCAATTGGGATGTGAACAAGGGATATAACAGAGTCATTTCCTATACCAGTAATTTCTATAGTATTGTTGTTTATTCTAGGCATCTTTTCTACAGCAGAATCTTTAATAATACTGATAGCTGCGCCGGTATCAACGAGCAAGGATAAGGATTCGACGAGACAGAAGTTTGAACTTTTATAAAAGGTAGGTATTTTTTTGATGGATTTGTAGAGATGTTATATATTTTAATATTGTTTTCTTTCTTTTCAGATGCAGGAGATAGGAGGACGCCGTTGATAGGCTGTTTGGTAATTGAAGTAGAATTATTAACTTTCAATCTGTCGGTTTGGGGCTGGATACCCTGTCGGTTAGATTGAGTTGGAACAGGAATAAATGCAGGAGACGAAATACTCTTCGATATGACGCCGTTGATAGGCTGTTTGATAATTGAAGTAGCATTATTAACTTTCAATCTGTCAGTTTGGGGCTGGATACCCTGTCGGTTAGATTGAGTTAGAATGGGAATAGATGCAGGAGACGAAATACTCTTCGATATGACGCCGTTGATAGGCTGTTTGATAATTGAAGTAGCATTATTAACTTTCAATCTGTCGGTTTGGGGCTGGATACCCTGTCGGTTAGATTGAGTTAGAACGGGAATAGAAAATGAGTGAAATGCTGTGTTATTAATTTATTGGCAATGGGGTGAGTATCGGCTTCGCTATTTAGTCTTACCGTGCGATACTGGACGGGAAATCCTCCGCGTTTAAATGATGGTTGATGTTATCGACATTGTGATCGTCTGCAATAGCAGCATTGATATGCTGATTACGATTCGGGAAAATGTGAGGCGGTGGACCATTATTATTGTAGTTATTGCGATTAACATTATTATTATTATAATTGTTTTGGACGTTACTAAATCGTCGTCGATTATTAGCCTCGCGTTTGCGGCATGTTTCTAATGTATGACCGGGTATTTTACAGTATCGGGTAATCAGTTCTGAACATAGAGGAAGGCCCAGCTGAATTATTAAAAGGCCTCTCTCGCGTGGTTGTTTGGTTTTGTTGGAAATTACTACTAGTAAAGCGTCTTTGGTTTGAATCCTGGGTATTCGTTTGACTAAGGTGGCTTCGAGTCACCTGGAATATTTTTTCTTCAGACACGGTAAAATTAATAGCATCATTGAGCGTATCGGGATCGCGGCATCGAACTACTGTTGATAGACGAGGGTTTAAGCCAACCACGAAAGTGTGTAACGATAAGTCCTGCATTGCCGCGAGACGGCCTGCCAGTTCACCCTTTTTTCTTGTAGGTATTGATATATTTATTTCCGTTAACAATTTAGACAAACACGTCTCTATTCGCAGGGCGTACTGGTTGACCGTTTCGTTATTGGATTGACGACATTCTTGTAGGTCTGAGAGCAGTGCAGCGTAATGTTTTCTGTCACCGAATTGGGATTTAAGAAAGTCTTCTAACTGTGACCAAGATTCAAATATTTTAATCGAGCAAGCACTTTCAGCGCGTCCTTCTAATTGACTAAGTATGTATTTTAAAAGGATATCTCGTTGTTGATCTGACGCGAGGTTCATAGCATTACTACAGTTATTAATAAATGGCATTAATTTTTCTCAGTTGCCGTCAAACTTACTTATAAATTTACAAAGAATATTGAGATCGATGCTTGGTGTCGAAATAACCGGTGTAAGTTCGTCTTTAGGCATTGTGACGGACGAGGATTAGTCAAAACAAAGATAAGGTACTCGGCGTTTTGCGTGGGCGTAGTAGCGATAAGGCGTCGCACTGGTCTCGATTACAAGCAATAGCACACAATTAAAATATAATGTTTAAAAGACTCTTGACATACAATTGATTATGTTAAAATGAATGAATGGGAGTATAACTGAAATATGAATTAATTTTGTATTTTTTTTTTTGATAGTTTAAATAAATTAGGTTATATATTTTGTAAGGTTTATAAAACATTCAGTATTATTCACAACATTTAAGACTGTATCAGTATAATATTCCTATAAAACTGGAGCGGACTTACGGGAACATGTCGGGTTTATGTACTTGTATTTTTGATCAGGATTCAGGAACACGGCGACAGCGTAGAAAACAGCGGAAGTGCGCAGCACTATTGACTTCGTAGACTCGGTTTACGGATGATGAGCAGATGCTTGGTGGTATTCTTCTTCTACTCTCTTTTCTTCTTTTTTCTTTCAGTTGTATGACTTCTGGCATAAATGTTTCATGTGGCCAGGCGGGTATCGTTTTCGGAAGTTCAGCGAAGAAACGAGTTTTAAGCGGTAAGTATTTATAGAGATCACAACACAGAACGTTCTAGTAATTGCACAATTGAGTCCTCAGAGGCACCAAGGATCTTTTATAGATCCCACCGCTGCCACCAATGTTATACGGGGCTTCACGAAGTGTCTTTTAAAAAAAACTATTTAGAAATTACAACTGGATTTATTATAGAATGATACAATTTTGGAATTGAAATTGAGAGGCGAGTATTTCGGATGAGAGTGAATGACAGACTGCGCGGTATTCCTAGTGTTGAAATAAGAAAGTACCGAAGCTACTAAGAGGGTGCTGACTGTGTGCTTTGAGTCAGCGGATCCCTATTAAAAGGGAATCTATCACAGTTCGAAGCGCCGACTAACGAATCGCCCGTAAGACGAGAGGCGCCGCCGTCGAAAAGAGTAATATTGAGACGCCGCGTAGAGGATAGGGCCCGCGACGTAAAGACGTTCACTGCCCAGGAGGACACCGGTAGTGTAAATATAAGTAGTGTAAAATAATAGTAATGTATGTGTTGTGGGGGTGAACACCCAATCGCCAAATGTAGGAAGCTAGCGCAAATGGGATTGGATGACCGGTGGAAGTGGGTTAAGGAAGATGGGGTTTGTTTTAGGTGTTTAAACAGCAAACACCGACGCTTTAGATGTAAAGCTAGGAAATGCGGCGCCGACGGCTGCAACGCCTTCCACCATGCCCTCTTTCACGCCCGTAAGGCCCGCGCACCTGAAACGTCGGTAAAACCAGATGAAACCGTGCTCGTCGCGTCGAATGTTAATAGTAGTGCGTCCGTTTTATTAAAAGTGTGCCCCATTACCGTACGCGGACCTCGTAGTAAGTAAGTAGATACGTATGCGCTACTTGACGAAGGCTCTACTATTTCGTTAATCGACGACGACTTAGCTCGCGAGTTAGGAGCGGAAGGACCGACGAAGCCGCTTAACATTCGAGGCGTGAATAACAGTCAACGCGAGGCCGATAGTAGATTAGTTAGCATAGGCATACGTGGCAAGACGCGCAGTGAGGTGTATAATATAAGTGCGCGGACGATAGCAAATTTAAAGATAGGTTCGCAGTCTGTGAGTAGGGAGTGCTTACGGTTAAAGCACTTACGCGGCCTACCGAGTTTGGTTTGTTACGACGACGCGAAGCCAAGATTATTATTAGGCGCCGACAACTGGCATTTAATAATTACCCGTAATTTGAGAATAGGACGTCAAAGGCAGCCTATAGCTGCACGTACGTTACTAGGGTAGGTAATTCAGGGAACCGTGCCGCGGTTAACGTGTAGGGAAGACGGCGAGACCGTATTACACGTCGCCAGCACTAGCGGACGTTCAGACGAGGACATCCAGGCGCTCGCCAGTCCGGTTAGGAAGATTTCACGACTGCCGAGACGCTACGCTCCCACGGGGGGAGTAATAGGGAACCAACCGCGCGACGATAAGGCGTATACGCATCGCGACGGTAGGGACAGGCCTACGTTCATAACGGCCAAGGCGAAAGTCACCCCGATTAAGGCGCAAAGGATACCGCGATTAGAGTTGCAGGCGAATTTAATAGGTGCGCGCCTCGAGGAATTCGTGCAAGGCGAGCACAGAGTGGTAGCCGATAAGGTAGTGTATTGGACAGACTCCACTACGGCGCTCCACTGGATACAAAATGATACGGCGCGTTACACCCTATATGTGGCTCATAGGTAAGGGGAAATAGCGGAAAAAACGTCACCCGAGCAATGGAGGTGGATACCGACTGCAGAAAACATCGCAGACCAGGCGACGCGTATAAACTACGTAAGCAAGTAAGAAAGTGACAGATGGTTCACAGGACCACCATTCCTTTACGAGGACAAAGACAGATGGCCTCGCCGTCAGGAAAAGAAGGCAGGGGATGATGAAGAATTGGAGAAAATCGTGGCGCACCAGAGCGACACCAAGGACGCTCCACAACTGCCAGATATAGAAAGATTCTCTTCCTAAGAGAGATTGATCAGGGCCACTGCACGAGTACTGCAGTTCGTCGATGCCATACGAGGAAGGGCGGACGGACTGACATTGCAGCACATCCAGAGGGCAGAGCAGATGTGGATAGAGCTCAGCCAACATGAAAGCTTCGCTGAAGACATCAGTTGAATTCAGCGGGGGAAGACCCTGGCAACCGGCAGCGCGCTAAGGAAGCTCGACCCCATATTGGAAGATGGCGTACTACGAGCCAGGGGAAGAATCGACGCAGCCGACGTGGACAGCCAGATGAAGAGACACATCATAATAAATGGACGCCACCATTTCGTGAAGCTGCTTGTAGAAAAGGCGCATCAGAAGGCAAGCCACGCCAACAGGGAGAGGGTGGTCAACGACCTACGCACCAGATATCATATCCTCCGATTACGACCAACAGTACGAGAAGTGGAGAGGTGATGTCTGCGATGCAGGGTACGCAAGGCGACACCACGGCCAGTGGTTATAGGAGACCTAACACCTGAACGATTAGGGGCATTCGCGCGACCATTCACCTACACCGGAATTAATTATTTCGGGCCTATAACAGTTACGATAGGACGTCGGCATGAAAAACGGTGGGTAGCGTTATTCACCTGTTTATCGACGCGCGCGGTGCATTTAGAATTAGTATATTCCCTTACGAATGACTCGGCGATATCAGCATTGCGGTGCATGGCGGCTAGGCGCGGGTGGCCACGGGTCATATACTCGGACAATGGGACAAATTTTCATGGGGCAAATACTGAACTGCAACGGGCGATGGAAGAGTGGACACCGCAGCGGAAGGACTACGCGCTGACTCGGCGGACAGATTGGAAATTCATCGCACCGTGCGCGCCGAACCAGGGAGGCGCATGGGAGCGTCTCGTGCGCACAGTGAAGACCGCACTCGAAGCCACTCTGCATGAGAAGAGCCCACGGGAGGAGACGTTAGCGACGCTCCTGACAGAAGCAGAAAATACGGTGAACTCTCGACCGTTGACGTACGTACCGGTCGATATCAACGACGAAGAGGCGCTGACACCCAACCATTTCCTGCTGTTGGGACCATCGGGCCTACCAGTCACCGCGCCGTGCACACCTATTGATCGTCGGACGTGGAGAGCGGCGCAAGGACTCGCCGATGAATACTGGAGGTGTTGGGTTAAAGAGTACCTGCCGACGCTGGTTGCGCGCGGGGGCTCCCGAGATGCTCAGCAGCGCCAAATCCAGGAAGAAGACCTCGTCGTGGTTGCAGATGGCAACCTACCCATAAACGTGCGGCCGCGGGGAATCGTGATGAATACCTTTCCTGGACCGGACGGCGTGGTGCGCAACGTCGAGGTGAGGACCAGAGGCGGAGTGCTGCGGCGGCCCGTCCGGAAGTTAGCCATCCTCCCGAAGGAAGCTTAGGCTCGCAGGCTACGCCGGAGGAGGATGTTGCGGACGGCGAGGGAACCGCCGCCCCGTCGCCCCTTCATACCCCGTTGCGCCCCGCGCACCCCGCACACCGGCAGCAGATCGACGACCAATAAGCGCGCGGCATCGTCGCGCGACGCTACTCACAGGCTAAGACGCTTTCTTGCGGCATATAGAAGGGCGTTTTGGTATGTGAGTTGTTCATTTCGAAAGCGGCACTGGAAGAAAGAAGACTCAATAGAAAATCAAGACTCCATAACTGAAGACCCCTCTCTGTACATATTATTATAGTTAATAGTGCCGAATTATTGTGATAGTTGAATACAGTATAGTTCTACAGTAGGTACCATCTTTTGTTTAAGCAGTCTCCTGGCGTAATATCAGTAAAGTAATCAATCAATACAGTCCACTAGCTCCAGTAAATAAATACAGTCCACTTCGATCCCTTATAAATTAAAAAAAAATCATGTTACAGTATATAGAACTGCAGAATTGATGCAGTGGAACAATCTGTATTTCTTCTTTTTTCTCTTTTTAAAAAGTTAGCCAGCGATTCGGTGTGGCTAATGTAGGGCTAGGATTTTTTCCAGGATTGTGGAGGCATTTTAAATAAATAAATAGCACATGGGCAAAAATCCAGGCCCGAAGCAATTTATTTTTACACTTTATATTAAAGTAAATTCTATGTCTACACCGATTCTTTTTTGTAATAATTGACTCACCGAAAATTGAAATTATTGTCGGAAAGTCAATTATATTTTAATTTATTTTTCCTAATTTTCACATAATTAAAAAGCTTCTGAAGTACAAAGGTACTTTACTCGTATTTCTTCTTACTTTTCATTAATCTTCAAATAACCGATAGTCAGTCTAAAACCTAGGTTTATCTAGGCTCCGTGATATGCTATGTTAAAAATGTAAGTTAACTTTTAGGTCAAAAGAAACTTTATTTCTCAATTATAGTGCATCTACAATGAAGTTAGTACACATTTATATGGCATTAGTGATTAAGTCATCTAGGATTCTTAATTAATTACAAAGCTAGATAACATTCATTATTATATTTAAACCAATAATAGTTGTTCGCTACACTTAATTTAGTTTTTAAGTTTAACTGTAAATGTTGTAAAAGAGTTTTCTTTCTTACTTGAAGTCAGTCAAAAATAAAATAAAATAAAATGATTTCCACAAATTTAAAAGTTTCTGAAGTAGGGACTTCTGCCGTGATTCTTTGATACAATATGTCTTATTAGCCTTTTAAGTGAGCTAAGGAATATCAAAAGTTCAAGGTAACAAATAGTGTCGCTTAAAAATGCACCTAGCATTAAATTGCTTATCCGCATCAAATATAAAAACTATTTGACATCCGTACAGATGCCATTTTTTAAATTATTATTGCATCACTCTCTTTCACTGGTTATACGTGTGCAGCCATCTGCGAGAAATTTAATATAAAATATTTTCCGAAAGATTGTTTTTAAAGTGCGTTCGTGTCTTTGTTTTTGTTCTCTATTTATTGGAAAGTTGTTTTTTTTATTAAAGTGTAAGCTTATGAGTAAATTGGTGTTTGTTGTTGTGTTCATTTTATTTGTAGGTAAGAATGATTTTTTATAGGTTCGGGTGACAAACGAGCACACAGTCCACCTGATGGTAAGTGGTTGCTGTGACCCATAGACATCTTTATCTACCCTCATTAAAGAATCGAAATGCAGATACGTTGTCACCCGTGAGGACTAAGATGGAATGTCTCTTTTCCAGTAAAAAGGGTCTCCGGTTCTCTACACTAACCATACGAAACACAGGAGTGTTAAGCTGCTATTTCACGCTGGTACTCTGTGAGAGCGTGGTCCTTCCCCGGTCAAGCCGACCCATTCGTGCTACAACTATACTACTAATACTGTTGCAGCATGGCTCTACCACATAGTAATGATTACGTACAGACACCTAATGAAAAGTAGTACACGCTATATTATTATAGTCATGTTCGGTAGAGGTGATTCTGAAGGGTTTTTAACGACGTTGGAGCTGGGAATGCACGGACTTTTACGTCCTATTTCCCAACAAGAAATGCCTAACAAATATCCCTGTTAATTGATTTAGGTAGGCTTAGGCTTTAGGAGCTAGAAACAGTGGTAGGAATACTCATGAAAGCGGGCAGTTCCATGGAGTATTGAACGCATCATAAAATACGAGGGCTTGATACAATTTTTTAAAATTAATATTGCACCACTACTTTTCACTTTTAATACGTGTTCAGCCATTTGCGAGAAATTTAATATAAAATATTTTCCGAAAGATTGTTTTTTAAAGTTAGTTCGTGTTTTTGTTTTTGTTTTATATTTATTGGAAAGTTAATTATTTTTTCTTAACGTGTAAGCTTATTAGTGAATTGGTGTTTGTTGTTGTATTCATTTTATTTGTGGGTCTTAGAACGATTACGTACAGACACCTAATAAGCAGATGAAAAATAGTACACGCTATATTATTATGGTCATGTTCAGTAGAGATGATTCTGAAGGTTTTTTAACGACATTGGAGCTGGGAATGCACGGACTTTTACGTCCCATTTACCATCAGAAAACGACAAACAAATATCCATGTTAATTGATTTAGGTGGGCTTAGGCTCTAAGAGCTAGAAACAGTGGTGGGAATACTCACGAAAGTGGGTAGTTCATGGAATACTGAACGCGTCGTAAAATACGAGGGCTTGAAGAGTATCTCAAACATCTCTAGATTCATAAATGCTTAGCACAGGAGCGCCTTTGATGAAAACAGATCTATTTTCGGAGTGTCCGGAAGACAGCGTGTCGTGAAGCGACAATTAAAAGAGAAAGAACCTAACCTAAGAACAGCAAAACAACAAAAGTAGACCAAGAAAATAATATATTTAAAGTTTCAGAAAAGTATTTACAATTTTATAAAAAAATGAAATATGAAGATGATGGATGAAATGAGATTACAATTAGGTTTTAAAAAAAATAAAGGTAGGAGAATAGGACAATATAGTTTTATAGGGGAGCCTGGAGCCTCGCTGCTTTTGTAGAAATGGGCACACGCAGAGCTTCAGGTTTCTCAGCGGCGACGGCACGCAGCGCCTGGACTGGGCACACGCAGCGTCCGGAGCCGGCGCACGTAGCGCCTGGGGTAGGTGCGCTCAGTACTTGGAGAAGTAGTCGCCGCGCCCAGAGGTAGCGCGAGCAGTAGGTGCACTCGGCGTCTGGAGCAAGCAGTCGCAGCGTGCCCGAAGGTAGCGCGGGCAGTAGTTGCACTCAGCGCCTGGAGCAAGCAGTCGTAGCGTGCCCGAAGGTAGCGTGGCCCCGCGCTTGAAGCAGACTGCCGACGACTTCACGTGTAGATGGAGGCTTGCAGGATCCCGGGGCAAAGCGGCCCCGGGATAAGGCCTTAAGTAGATGTTTCTCGTTGGAGAACTGAAGCGAGACTGTCCTGTATTCTCCAATTGTTTGGCTTTTATACCTTTTTAGAGAGAACGAGAAATTATTTAAATTAAAACGAAATTTATTGTAAATGACCTACAGCCAAAGAGTATTTATGTAGAAATAACAACATACCAGAGACGAATTTGAATAAAAGTTACCATGACAACGGTATAAATAGTAGTTGTCATATTTACCAATTTTTGGTTTTTGGACTGTTATTAAGAAACTATTACATTAAAGTAAGAAACGAGATATTATTCATATAGGAGAAACTGATGCGCGACAGCGCGCCGAAGCCTGAAATTGTAGAGTTACAGAGAATTCAATAAAAGACCAAAAAAAGGTAAGACTCCATTGACAGCTATTTTAAAAGTACTAAATAGTGTGAAAATACGCAGTAAAATGATATGTTATTGTGTAAAAACGTTACAGGATCCTATGGAAATAAAGGTGATGCTAAATATAAATGCAGAAAATCAAAACAGAATGAAGAAATAGTGTACAAAGAAATGTAAGTAGCATAACACTACAAGCGGTGATGCGATAAGTGATTGGCATGGTTATTATACTTGCCAGGGATATAGTGTATGCTGAAATGTATTCAAAATTTCAAAATTTTATAAGTTATTTCTTTGAGTTTGTTCTTTTTTGGAAATGATTAAAATTTTTGATAAAAGTGATTGTTTTTCCTTTCGGAAGTGATTTTTGATTTTAACAAGCATTATAAAATACTCCTTAATAAATTATATACATTTGCGGACATGAAACCTATTTCTAACCTTCCAACCCAGTTTCTTTTTAAAAAAAATTATAGGAGAGGGGGCAAACGAGCATGCAGCTCACCTGATAGTAAGTGACTACCGCCGGCCATGAACAGCTGCAACACCAGGGTAGCCAGGGGAATTGCAGATGCGTTGCCGGCATTTAAAAAAGGAGTAGTCTCTTTTCTTGAAGGTATCTAAGTTGTATCGGTCCGGAAAAATCGCTGATGGTAATCGATTCCACAAGGAAGTTGTGCGAGGAATAAAACATCTTCTTAATCGCACAGTGGTGGTCCGCCAATTATCCAGATGGTGTAGATGGTATCGGAAGTTCTGCCGCGATGAACGTTCGTGAAATTTGGCGGCTGGGATTAATCCGAACAATTCCTCAGAGCACTCCCCGTGGTAAATGCGAAAGAAAATGCAAAGGGATGCAACATCTCTTCGCAGTGCCAATGATTCGAGCCGATTTTTTATTCCAAGTTCTTCATGTTCCTGTAGCGTGTGGATATTTTGATGTGCTATTAAAAATCGTCCATATATACTAAAATACTCATATTGTACCATTCCCTTAGCATTTGAAGTAACTAATTTGTGAGTATAGAAAAGGTCCTCTTGGACAAACTAAGGTCGAATGGAAGGCAAGTAATTTTTAGAAATTCTTAGATATCTATAATACGTAGTGATCGTCTTTGTCATTATTTTATTCGTAAATGAAAGTAGACCTGAGACAAGTTTGCTTTCCACATCCAGTCCAGGCGTATGTGTTATTAGGTTTATGTACACCTACTACTACTTTCTCCATCCTGCGGCGTCATATGCACCCAACTCAGCAATATTTTCGTCTGGCTTATCAGATATTATGCTCAAGATGGCATTAGTGCTTTACCGGATTCCCAGACCGGAAGGAAATCTACCTGATGCACTACAAAGCCATGGAACCCCCAACAGCACCCTTAAGGCATTAACATATTTAGGATTGGATTGAGGAATTTATGAATTAGATTTTGGATTGGATTTAATGAGCGTTTATAGCCTCTTGCGCATATCTGACGTACAGGTTGCACGGTGTAGAAAGTCTCAAATAATGCCTTAAATTTTAAACTGCGCAATAAATACAATAAGTTCAATATATCTAACATTGCATACGAGATTGTGCGACAAAGCATATTTGCCACCTCCTAA
This sequence comes from Parnassius glacialis, assembly GCA_033319125.1. NCBI lineage: Eukaryota > Metazoa > Arthropoda > Insecta > Lepidoptera > Papilionidae > Parnassius > Parnassius glacialis. Next base: position 17,375,600 of record JAVANC010000009.1, read on the forward strand.
GAGCAGTCTTCTGAGACCACATATAGCATGATATTGGGCTGTAAGTCAATAGGTGTTAGTTTTAGACTCTGGATTTTTATAGATGACTTTTATAACCATATTTTTACAAAAGGTAATTGTAAATGTGTTGTAGTTCATAATTTTTATATATTTATTGTTATTAGTATTTTTTTTAATAGTTTACAATTATTTGAAGTTTTTTCTTGTTGTAAAAGATAACATGTCTTTTGGTGAAAGTGATCACAATCAAAACTCCTCTTCTTTAATTTCATCATCCGATATACTAAGTAATGATGACAGTTTTGAGAGCATTATTCTATTGAAATACTCTTGACTCCCATTTTTATCAAGCTCTAAAAACTTCAATATAGTTCACATAAATGAACAGAATATTCAGGCTTATTATACCGATATGTTAGCTAGCTTTGTAAGTGATAACGTTCATGCAATTCCCGTTTCGGAATCATGGTTAAATCCATGTCTTCCATCCATATCCTATTCCATTCCAGGATTCCAGTTAATATGCAACGACCAAACTGCGCGGGTCGGTGGTGGTGTTGCCATTTACCTTCGTGCGCATATACCTTTTTCTCTTGTTCGTTTATCATCTCAATTTCTAGCTGAGAACGAAACGGAATACTTATTTATTAAAGTACTTCTTTTGCACAACAAATAACTTCTCGGAGTTTTTTATAGTCCTTCTTGCACAGTTGACTATTTTACTACATTGGATAAACTTTTTGAAGAGTTAACTCCAGTATATATGTACACGTACAGTGCTAATGGGCGAATTTAATAACTGTATTCTTAAGAATGATGCCAGATCGATTAAGTCCCTTATAGAAGCAGCCAATTTAAATATTCTTCCTCTTTCTGAAACTTATTTTTTTCCTAACTGTATGCAATTCTTCCTTGATTTGGTCATCGTTCCTTCTCTCGACCATGTTGATAAATTTGGTCAATGTGCTGCTAACGCCTTTTCCCACCATGACCTCCTGTTTCTATCTTATAAAATAAGACCAACGAAGGCCAAATCAAAGATATTTCTGCAGCGTAATTTTTGAGTAAATGGATTTGGAAAAGCTATAAAAGACTGTAGCTATAATGGACTGGAGTGTTATAACAAAGGCTTGCTCTGTTGACGAACAGGTTTGCATTGCAACAGCATTGTTTAATACACTTTTTGTCCAGCTCTATGATACACATGCTACTATCCGTGCAGTGCGAAAACGTCATCCTCCAGCCCCATGGTTGACTGAAGATCTTAAAAGATTGATAGATAGGAAGAATAACGCAAAGTCGATTTTCAGGTCAGATCCAAAGAATGACAGGATTTGGGAGAAGTACAGATTCCTGCGGAATTAATGCAACAAGATGTGTAGAGATTTACGACGCCACCATATACATAAATTAGTACAAAACGAAGATCCATGTCATGTTTGGAACTTTTTAAGGTCCATAGGAGTTGGAAAAACACGTTCATGCCCTATACCAAATAACGTCGATATAAATTTGCCTAATCAGCATTTTTGATAATATGGCAAAATCAACATCGCTTACTAAACTGTCATCGTTTCCCACTTCTGACTTTTCCCCATTTGTGTTTAGGCAATTTGCAGATTGTAATGTCAGGTAACAAATTCTCTCTATCCATTTTGACGTGTCGGAAGTGATGACGCCAGTCGGAAAATGATCATTCCCTTGTTAGATTTTTTAACATCTATTATAACCTATATCTAAAACTTTTCCATATTCTCATCTTCTCTCCCTAACCAATGGAGGGACGCCCAAATCATACCTATACCCAAAAATACAAATCCTTCAAGCTTTTCTGAATATCGTCCTACTTCGATCCTTCATTTCCTTTCCAAAGTCTTAGAACGCCTCTCTCGCTTTAGATCTGATCATATCTCGCTTTAGATCTGGTCATAGTACGACTACGGCGTTATTGAAAATCACGGACGACATTCACTATTGTATAGAAAATCAGCAAGTCTCATTATTGGTGTTCCGGATTTCAGTAATGCCTTCAATACTGTTGATTATGACATCCTGTTAGGGATTTTGCGTTCTCGTAACATATTTTCAGCTGCAATTTCCCTGTTTCATAGTTATTTGTATAGGCGCCAGCATCGTATTGGTGCCCAATATAGACTTTCTTCGTGGCTTGATACAGTAGCTGGCGTTCCACAAGGTGGCGTCGTAGCACTTCTTTAATTCGCAACCTTTATTAATACGATTACATCCCAAATATCTTCTCTCCATCACTTGTGTGCAGATAATCTTCAAATATATTTACAAACAACCATTGAAGATCTTCCCAAAGCAGTGGAATGTATCAATAAGGATCTGGCATGTATTTTCGACTAGACTCGATCTTATGAGTTAACGGTTAACTCTTTAAAATCCCAAACCATAATTATTGGCAGTTCAAGAATGATTTTCAAAAAATAAAAAAGAATGTTAACTACAACCCGTTATATTTAATGGAGGTCCTATCCCTTATAATGACATTGTCAGAAATTTACGTATCCTTTTGGATTCCAGTCTTTCTTGGACTCCCCAAATTAATGCAGTGAGCCGTATAATGTTTGCAGCATATGCTTTACTCCGGAGGCTTAACTACTTTTTACCCATTTCCACCAAAATTACGCTTGCACAATCTTTACTATTCCATATCCTCGACTATGCTGGCATTTGTTACCTTGATATCACCGAGGAGACTCCTCGACTTATTATGACAAATCATTTTCTGTTTTTGGAGTAAGACTTTGAAACTCCTTACCACAGTTAATTACTCGTAAAAGTGTTCCATCCTTATATCTGTTCCAGAAACAGGTTAAAGAATACTATTTATTTTGTCTTTATAACTGCTCTCCCTTCCTTCGCCTAATTATGGTCATTGATCTACTTGAAGAATCTTGTCTTTTTAATGCATAAGTTTGTATCTGTATTTTATTTTTTTATTTTAGTGCACCCTACCCATTATTCTTTTTCTTATTTTTATTTATTTATTCTTCTGGGCTGTCTGGAAAAGATTGCTATGTAGCAATAAGACCGCATTTTGTATATCCCTCAATAGTTGTTTATTTTTTCTTTGTGATATTTTTAACTTTTCTTGGTGTACAATAAAGAGTATTGTATTGTATTGTCTATTGGAGTTCATGGACACTTGAAGAATTTTAATTACAATAATAATTGAAAATAGCAGCTAGGTCTACATCCGAAATACGATTTAAAGTGAGCTACGCGATTATATTACATATTATCAGCTGTTATTCCATACGATAATATTGTGAGTGTCTTCAAAGCAGTAGAGAATAGGAACTTTTTATGCTAAACCATTGCCCTTTGCCAACCTCAGCTACATCAACACCTACAATCAGGTGGGATAGTAGTAAAAACTAGCATAGAATAGGTAAATAACCGTTGGTATAATTTACCGTTAGTATTTGTGATTTGTGTAGAATACAGAAAGGCTCACGTACTAATATTTACGTAATCTAATGTATGAATTTATGAACAGTGTCCCAAAATCAACAATTTTGGATTTAACACAAATATTTGTCTCGGCTAGGATTCGAGCACTGTTTCTAGTCTAATCCGGTGTATGCTAAACTGAATTCTATACAGACTCGTGCATAACTTTATAGTTGGGTCCGGTTTCGTGTAATAATAATTTTGACTTTTCACAGCAGATGCAAATTGTTAAATTGAAATCAGTTAGGATAATTATTTGTTGCGATTTAGAATAACAAACCACAAACCTTTATGTTGTTGGTATATCACAATTTGGACGTGATAAAGCCATACTGCAGCTATATTAATTGTATAGTTGTAGCACGAATGGGTCTACTCGACCGCGGAAGGACCACGCTCTCACAGAATACCAGCTTGTTGCTGCTGTTTCGTATTGTGAGTGTAGAAAACCGGAGATCCATTTTACTGGAAACGAGGAATTTCATTTCAGTTGTCCTGGGCGACAACGCATCTGCATTTTGATTCATAATCGAAGACAGATATAGATGTGTATGGGCTACAGCAACCACTTACCATCAGGTGGACTGTGTGCACACTTGTCACCCTATACCTATAAAAAAACAACCATATTTCGGTTTTGAGTCATAAGTTTATTGTAAAAAGGTTTCTATTAAAGATATAAGATTAGATTATGTTTAACAAAAGTAGAAAATTAGGAAATGTAATTTTCTCTAACTGATATCACGTCTATGATTAATTTGCGGTTCATTGTTGATTACAAGATAATCACTACTAATGTACCATAGTCTGTGTGTATTTACTGAGCGATGTTTTGCAATCAGGTCCTATTGTGATGTTTGTTACTACATTAACGCATAATAGGACTATAATTTGCGAGGTTATTGTTTCAGATTATTGAATTTAAGTAGAAAGTTTCTCTACAAATAATAAGAGTAGTATTGCCAAATGATAATAAACTTTATAGTACGCTTTCATATTAAATAAGAACTTTGTTTATATTACATTTTGCACTATCTGGTAATAAATTTGTGAAATAATTTCGTCATTTAAATTGCATTCTTATTAACCAAGTGGTTAAAATATAAAATTAGTAATGTCGACGGACAGTTGCTAGAAAATCTGAGGTATATTTAAAAAAATTATATCACTGAAAGGCTCCACTTAATGATTCTGTTGATGAAATTTGGCCAATTCTATACAAATTTTTTACGAAAATAAAGCTTCCTGACTCTTTGGTAGCCACCAATGATGGACTTCTTTCTCTGCGTGTTGCGGTTTACGCAGTTATCATCGATCTCATCAATCTTTCCCAAGCACCCCCATGTGTGGCGCTCCGGGTGGTATAAATTTTCACTTAATGTATTTTCTACAAGATTCATCTTTCATGCTATTATAGCACTCCTCACATGCTTGCATTAATTCCTTATTCGCAGTTTTGAAATTCGTTCCGTTATCACTATATATAACGGCTGGTTTTCCTCTTCTGGCGATAAATCGCCTTAATGCCATTATCATTGACGTTGGTGTCAATGATGCTGCCAACTCCAGATACACTACTCTGGTGTTCAGACACGTGAATAAACGTTTTTCGTGTCGTCTTCCTATAGATACATTCATAGATCCGCAATAATCTACGGCTGAACACATGAAGGGTAGCTCATGGTGAGCTTCTCTCCAGAGTATGGTTTCCTTGTGGCAAGATCTGTGGCTTTGACCTGTATGTCCTACACCACTGACAGTGATGTGACACACTACGTACTATGTTACGTAAGTTCAAGACATAAAATTTTTTATTTTCGTTCATCACTGTTTGGTGATTGGCATGCCCAAAATGATGATGAACTTTTCTAATCATCATTTTAACTATTTCACGTTTACTGTCTAAGACGACAGGTTGTCTTCTTTCTTCTGTCAAATTAGACTTGAAAGGTCGCCCGTTCAAACGGAGGAGGTTATCTTATCATTCTAAAGATAATTTGCTTAAGCGTGAACTTCTTACAATGCTTCTGCCCGTTTTTAAGGATTTTATTTCCGAATGGAAACATTCGTCTTGAACGAACTTGCAAATTGATAATTCAGCTCTTTTTAAAAGCGCTATTTCCAATGCATTATCGGGTTCTTCAACTGACTACTAAATTTTCGTCGGAATACTTAATCGACTTTTCCGGCGGATTGTCGGGTCCTTTAACCGACTTTCTTAACTTCTTGTATTTTCTTACCGCTTGCAAAGTGTGTATAGTTGCCCCAAGGAATCTTCTATAGCTACTAAATCGTCTGTAGTCGGATAGATTTAACGGCTCTCCCTTTCTTAGCATATTTACGCTCTTTCTTCACCCGTTTCTAAGCTTTCTTTTCTGTCCACTTGTATGGGCCATAAATCAGGACTTAGCCTGAGGAATTCAGGTTCTTGAAACCGGCAATGACTCTCATCGAAGGTGGAAGGGAAACTTCTAGTGGCGTCATCTGCCACGTTTTGGGACGTCGGTACCCATCGCTATTCACATGGCCAACTGTGATCTTCGATCTCAGCCAGTCGATGAGCAATGAATGGTTTCAAAGCACGAGGACCTGACTTAATAACACTGTACGTGAGTCTGTCCAGAATATTCGTTCGGATATCTCATATCTGCTCTCTTCCTTAACTGATGCAGCTAATCGGCTGCTCATAAGAGCTGTTTGCAATTCAAGACTTGGAATGGAAATTGGCTTAACGGCGCTACTCTTGCCTTAGCGGCGATCAACGTGATTCGCCTCTCTCCTCGCTCGTCCGTGGTGACATAATACACCGCGGCGGCGTACGTTTTTACACTAGCATCCGTGAAAGTATGTAAGTCCTCCCTGCTGACGCCTTCAACAACGGATCTGGGTACTTCTGGATGACCTAACTTCTTTACTTCCGATATCTATGTGTACCGTAATACGTTCAATTCGTGTAGAACTTAGTCATCCCAAGAGATGGCTATTCTCCATGCTTGCTGAATTAGCAAACTTCCTTGGACCGTTATGGGTGACGCAAGTTCTAATGGATCGAAGACTGAGATCACAGCGCTCGTTATCTCCCTCTTCGTAGGCGGTCGTAATTCTTCTATCACCTCCAGGAGTATTACGAAGACTTATGAAGAAACTTAACGTATCTCGTTTGACATTCCAAATTAAACCTAAGGTGCGTTTTGTGTGTTCTGTATCACCTAGTGAAGCACTGTTGCTCTTATATCTATTTTCCATTTCACATAAAACCTCGAATCGGTATCGGTACTAGCCCATCCCCTCAGTTGGAAAGAGAAGCATGTTTATGTAATTCATACATATTGTTTACTATCCTTTCGGCCATCGTCACGTCAGGAAATGCCTGTAGATAGTCTATCCATATAGAAATTGCTTTCCGTCGCGGAAGCTTCTTCTGGATAGAGATGTGCGTTATCTTGTGCATTTCTATTCTTCACATAAATAGCAGTGCATGGAGATGACGCCGCTCCAAATGTAAGTGACATCATTCTATACTCCTCTGGTGGCGCGTCACGTTTGTGTCGCCACAGAAATCGGACACTGTTCCTGTCTTTTTCGTGAAGTTTCACTTGCAGGAACATCTCTTTAATATCTGCCACTACTGACACACTTCCTTATCTGAATCTTAGCAGAACGCTGAATAATAACTTCAACAAATCAGGTCCGGTCAACAATGCATTGCTTTGTATGATTGATTGATTGATCATTTGGACACCGTCCACCCGTCCTTGCGGCTGCGTCGAAAACAAGTCTTATTTTCTTCTTCTGCGGATGTGTCATCGTGAAGTGAGGAAGATACCACGTGCTTGGAGAAATGGAAATTTGGTCCGCCTTCTCTGCGTAACCGTTAACAATAAGAATTTCGACTTGTTTCTCATATTTTTTCCTCAACTCGCTATTCTTATCGAGTTTCTTTTCGATATTAATCAGACTACTTTTACGTCTGCCCTCTATTCGATGTCATGCGTTCCTTGTTCTTACGCCAAAACAAACCAGCCTCGTACCTGTTATCAAGTATATGACATACCGTTTCATTTAAAATATTTAAAGCTCGCTCTTCCGGGTCGTTCGCGAGCTTTCGCGCAGATACACCCAAAGATTCCAAACTAAAATAATCCTTAATTAACCTCTCCATATCCTCCTCTTTCTTGGTGGAAATGTGGTTAACAAGTTTGATTGGTTTAATGCCACTCATTATGTGACCATGTATACCCATCCAAGTTTGGTGAACGATGCCTCAGGTAGGTTCTTAACTCCTGAAATTAATTCACGAGTAACTATGAGATGCCAATTATCCTGACCAATTAATATGGTAGGTCTGCAACTCTCATAAATTAACTCGTCGTCAATCAGTGTTAAATGAGGACACCGTCGCAGTGATTCTCGGCTTACCGATTGCGGAGAGAGATTAAGTGACTTAATTGTTTGTACACTTATATATATCCTTTAAGTCACTTGTGAAAATTCCTTTAATTTTAATATTTAAGCGATACGAACTACTGTCATTAATTCGCTGACCCCATACAGGCTTATTGAGCCTAATTTGAACTTAATTGAACGTAATTCTTCTTTGGGCCCGCGGGGCTGAGCCATCCGTTCCTCTATGAGCGTCATGGTTGAGCCTTCGTCCAGAAGAGCTGTGGTCTTGACCTTTTCTCTAGGTCCATACAACTCGACTGGTATAATCATTAAATATGCACATGCCAGTGCATCTACTGTGCTCACAGTCGATTTTGGGCCTCTTTACCCCCTTTAAGGGGGCGACCCTTGCGGAGAGTTATTTTTATTAGGATATCAGTTTAACACTCGATGATACGCCATTTAACATTTTTCTATACCACATTTTTTTGTCCTACACCTTGACCTCCTATGGTAAGGTGTCAAACATTGAAAACATATATTCGCCTTTTTGACCGGTTCCCATTTTTCGCGGTTATTCATGTTTTTAAATTTGTAACAGCTCAATATCGAGTGCTCCTTCTTACATATAACACAGTTGCGTGTTACCCGACTTGCAGGTTTATCTTGAGTTGTCATAACCGCTTGCCAGTCGTGCCTCTTATCGAAGACACTTATTGATTTCACGATGTCTGTCCGTCTGTCTGTCCCACGATTATCTCGAGAACGGTTTCGAATTTTCAAATTCTGTTTTCAGAAATCGATTACTGATCACCCAGGCATCTGAACCTCCTATTTTGAAACTGATTGCTCAACGGCAACCGTTAGAAACCGCTACAAAGCTGATTGCTTCGCCACTTTGCTATGCTGTTAGCTTGCTAGGTTTATTATCTCTGCGTTCATAAGGCTTACTATTAATACGGTCGCGTACAGACCCCTTTGCTGTGTGTACGGTTCGCTTCCCGATATCAGGACGCTTCCGTTTTTCTGGCACGTTAACGCTGAATGATGCTCCAAATTGTTCACTCAATGAATGCAAAAATTTCACCATCTTCTGTAGCTCTGGGATCCATGGGATGTTGAGCTCGATATTCGAACCATTTAAATTTATTTACAGTTTCGAGTTTCTCCACTATACGGCTCACTAACTCGGGTGAGTATAAATACTGTGGTTGATTCAATTCTTGTATTGAAGCAACCATGTTCGTTATGCGACTTGCAAAATAGCCTATGTTTCTGCAATCTTCTGCCAGTCGTGGCATACGCTTCACATTCTTGATCTCGGCTAGAATGCTAGAATGATGATTGTGTACCCGGGTGAGATGCTCATTCTCAACCCTACCGGGTTGAGATGCTCATTATTGCATACAGGAACTTATTCTGCTAACTGCTAACTTGATCTGTCCACTTTATTCAAGGTTAATATGCTGCAAACATTTTTTTTTAGAGTATGCACTTTTTATCAATTGTAAGCACTTAGCTTCGAGGTTTTGTAATATTTCGCTACAAGGTTGTAGCGAAATATTACAATCATCTTAATTTCACACTCTTTGTTTCCTAATGGGGTCTACTCAAATTCTGGCTTTGACAGCGTTCGCAACCCATATGATCATAACGGCACGGGGTCATTCCTATCCTTTATGTTCGTCGATGGTGCAATACACGTATATACAGCTGATGCGGAATAACGTTTACCGAAATGCCTTACGGCTAACGGATCAGAAACACACATTGTGCAATGTAATCACAGCAACTTTACTACTTTAGCGCCCTCCTGCACAAAGTCATTTGATAATCACATTGAAAAATAATACATGATATGACAAAAAATCAATAAAATATTCTTACTTGTTAAAAGAGTTCAAATCTTAATTTATAAAAAAAGAAAGAAAGAGGATTTTAAATTCTAATATTGTATAGGTATTCTATTCTTATATTGAACTTGATCGGCAGTGAATTGCTATTTTATCGTTTAAATAATTAATTAAAGTGGGTTTTGATAGTTAAAGTTAATAATATAATAATAAACAAGTGTTCGCGTAAATAAGATAAGAAATCATTAGCGAAAAAAGTGTTTCGATGACACAATATATGTCAAAATATTTAGCCCCTGTTTTTCCTTAAGATCTTCGCATACTATTGCCATTTACTGTCTGCTAGCTTGCTGGCTTAATCTGCCGTGAACATCTCTCAAAAACTCCGCAATGTGACGCATGGCAAATTTTGTTATCATAATTTATATTTCTTTAAATATTATTATGTTGCTAGATAGTCTGAATGTTAAGGGCCTTGTATCCATTGCTGCCAATAAATTTAAAAAAAAATAATTGTGAGACTAGGAGCTTGGATAACTTGGATAAAGTATCGTATACTAGAGACTAGTTAGAATGCAAGCATTTGAACGTAATGATTATAATATACTCTTTGGCTAGCATTGTATAACGTGATAATCTGAATTAAATAAGGTTCTCTTTTGAAACCACTACACTACGCGGCATACAACCAGTGCTATAGTTTGAAATAATTATTTATTGAGTGTACTAAATTGTCGACAGTCATAGACGTTAAACTAAATGCGTTTGAAACTGTATATTGTATTTTATACGTGGTAGAGCCATACTGCAGCTATATTAGTAGTTGTAGCACGAATGGGTCAGCTCGACCGGGGAAGGACCACGCTCTCACAGAATATCAGCGTAAAATAGCAGCTTAACACTGCTGTATTTCGTTTGGTGAGTGTAGAGAACCGAAGATCCTTTTTAATGGAAAATAGGCATTCCGTCTTAGTCTTCACGGGTGACAACGCGTTTGCATTTTGATTCTTTTTTGAGGATAGATGTAGATGTCTATGGGTCATAGCAACCACTTACCATCAGGTGGACTGTATGCTCGTTTGTTACCCTATCCTATAAAGAAAATATCAGCTTATTCAACATTAAAATAATATTTGTATTTTCTTATGAAAGCATATAAAGACATAAATAGATAAAAGTTAGACTTAAGCAAATCTTATCTTAGTCTTAGTTATATGGCGTCGAATTCCATTTGGCAATGGAATGGTAGTTTAGATTTGGAACGTATATTATTCGGCGCTAAAAATAATCTGTATTATACGAAGCAAGTAAGATAAATTTACTTTTTTGTATTGTTAACACTTATTTTTTTGTGAATAAACAATATTTTACACATATAAATAGTATTTTAGATTCAGAGCCACGTTGCAATATAATAGCAGCACGTACCAGTTAGCATGACAAGGGACGAACTCGTACCGAATACCAGTTGAAAATTGCAGATATTCATGCATGATGAGTGCAAAAAAACGAAGACACTTAATGGGTAAGACGCATTCCACCATAATTTTCAGGGGTAGCAAAGCATCAGCACTTTAATATTTGAAATATATGGACCGCTTTATCAACTAGTGGACGGTGTACTCTTGGTGAGATGTGACCCTTGTATAAAGACAATTTTTATTGAAACAAAATTTTAATATTCATCGAAACTAATTAAACGGAATGCCTATCTTTCTTTAAACTTTTTATAAGCAATAATAATTTATTTATATTTTTATCATTATTATATAAGTTTATTATCATTTTTGAAAGAACAAAAATAGTAAAGTCTAAAGTATCTTTCAATACGTATAAGTATCTAAAGTGAGGCGGCTTCTTTGCCAAGTCTGATCTCAATTTCAAGATTAAAATTGTTTTAATCGGTTCATTTGTTACATCGATACAAATGGCATAGACAAATACCAGAACCAAACTTTGGAGACGTGGTGGTTGTAATCTGCAATTTGTCTCCTGTCTGTTGGTTACTGATTAGAATTATTGATAAGAATACGGGCTTAAAACTTACGAGAGTCGTAACCACGTAACGCTCAAATCGACTAATACAAGTTAAGCCGTCACTCGGTGTCAGCTCACCCCTGCTCGGACCGTGGCTAGATAACTAAATTGTACAATGATTCGCGTATATATGTACACCATAACTAAAATTTAACATTCAGACTTGATCTGGAATATCACCAGCATTATCATCAGTTCCCCTTTTATATAGCTCACGGCTTTTCAGTTAGAATAGAGTTGAATTCAGTCTGGTCATCTAAATTCACTTGTGTACTGCGTTAATAAATAAAAAGCGGAGAATATAAATGTTTCATTCAAAAGTTTGAGAACCCGAACAATCGAGAATATTCATTAATTACCCTTAAGTTTTATTAGAGGACCCTGAAGTGATAAAGTTTGCAGGAAGCCCTTTGCTAATGTTGGTTTCATATCGTGGTTTATGTATAGCTTGTGTCCACTTAGAATAAATTGGATGGATTGGAGTTGCTAACGATTAATTAAGATATAGAGAAAATAAAAATCAAAATTATTTATTAAAAAGATTACTTTAATTTTCTGATGAATTTACTAAAAAATAAATTCTGTAAATAAAAAATTCTATAACGTTACTGTGATCACCGTGTAGCCGTGGTAGCTCAGATGGTTAGCACTCGCTGCAAGCTCCACAGTACTCGAGCAACCCGGGTTCAGATACTTGCTTGCAGATTTTTGCGTCAAACCATGATGACATTTGCTCATCGGAATCGCAATATCCAGTGGAGGTAGGCACCTGTGTCTACGAAAGGCTCATGAAGAGTCTTGTAGAATCTCCTGTGGAGCTCCTCCTCATTCCATACGGTCTCCCGGTCGGAAATGCACTGTACTGCCATTGCTGGGTCTTGCCATTGCTCGTTGGCTAAGGATAGGAGGGTTAGCCCTTCATCACACGAAATGACGTCCCTATAGAATGGATCATCTGATTTCGTCAGGAAGTAATTATGGAGGCTGCACATTTGACGATTATGCATGGTGAGGGCGCTTAAAAAGCCGCGCTTACCATGTTTCCGCGGCAAGTACAGCCTCATTACTGACAATATGGAATGATGCATCCTGTGGGACGCCATAAAAGTGCGGATTTTTCTATTCAGAGCGTTCAGTTCGGTCTGAGTTCACCTGAGTATGCTGAAGGTATAAATGAGAACAGTCATGACCTATTCGTTATATGCAAGTGTTTTTATAGAGAGTTATTTTTTTATAGGATAAGGGTGACAAACGAGCACACAGTCCACCTGATGGTAAGTGGTTGCTGCGGCCCATAGACATCTACATCTATCCTCGATTACAAATCAAAATGCAGATGCGTTGTCATTCCTGAGGACTGATGAAGGAATGCCTCATTTCCACTAAAAAGGGTCTCCGGTTCTCTATACTTCCCATACGAAACACAGCGGCGTTAAGCTGTTATTTTAAGCTGGTATTCTTTGAGAGCGTGGTCCTTCCCAGGTCGAGTCGATCCATTCGTGCTACAACTAAACTACTAATATAGCTGCAGCATGGCTTCACCACGTAACCCGACGTTAATAAGACACACTACGTGTGTCTTTTTAACCGCTTCATCGATATCTATGTTTTGTGACATACCCAGGTATCGGTATGTTCAGCCACGGATATGGTCCTTATGTTGAAAGGATAGGGTTGCTAACTCAGAGTTAGCAACCCTATCCCTTTCGATATAGAGGACCGTTACGTATCCATCTTCAGCCCCATTCTACTAGAATTGGTAAAGTCAGAAGTGGTGTTTAGCAATTCCATAAGATGGGAGCGACTGGAGGCGAATAACTAGAGATCATCCATATAGAAAAGGTGGGTCACTTTGTACCTCCTTTTTGAAACTGAAATTCCCTCCCGGAACCCTCCAGTAAGGTACTAAGACGGTTTAGAGAGAGGTAGAACCAGATTGGATTTAAACGGTCGCCCTGGAAGATACCCCTTCTTATCTTCATGTGGTTCTGCGCAGGTATCATCCGCTCGCCTACATGACAAAGGATCGTACTCCACTACGCCATACACTGCCCAAAGAAGTCTCTAACTATAAAAGTAAAAAAGTAAAGTTGCAGCCTATATAGTTCCCACTGCTGGGCACACGCCTCCTCTATTTCTGAGAGGGTTATAGGGCAAGGAAATGTCCACCACGCTGCCCCACAACCGGCATAGGTGTGACATGGACATTAATCATGATATTTGTATTGTCCATGCTCATCTTAAGGCCTATCCGTTGGGAGACACTATTGAGGTCATTGAGCATAGTGCTTAGGTCTTCCAGCGATTCTCCAGTGATTCTGAAATTATTATTATTATTATTCTTTATTTAAAGTTACCGTGTAGCGGCGGTTAAGAATATCTACTACCCCATATCTTCCTGTGGATGTCGTAAAAGGCGACAAAGGGAAACATGCAGGAGATGGGCAGCAGCATCTTCCTGATAACAGCAAAATAACAATAAAAAAACTGCGGTTGCCAACCCGCTCGCCAAGCGTGGCAACTATGGCAAATACACCCCAATGATGAGAGCAACAAAGAGACGGCCGCCAGTCCCCGGCGGCCCCGCTATTCCTGGCTACGGTGGCGACCATGGTAACGGCGGGGCCGGGGGTGCCATGAAACTCCGGTGGAGGTTCAGTTGCCACCTAAAACGACTCGACCTGGCCACATACAACGCACGCACCCTGAGAACTGACGAGAAGATCGTGGAACTAGAAGAAGAGATAAACAAGTTACGCTGGCATATTATAGGAATATCCGAGGTCCGAAGAGAGGGACAGGACAAGGTAATCCTCGAATCCGGCAACTTGCTCTATCACCGGGAGGGCGACCATCCAAGGAGTTGTTTGATTTATCGTCCACAAGTCTCTCGTTAACAACGTTGTAAAGATTGGGAGTGTGTCGACGAGAGTTGCGTACCTTATACTCAGAATCACCAAACGGTATTTGCTGAAGGTCATAAGGTTTACGCACCAACTTCGGCACACCCAGATGAGGAGGTGGAGGAAATGTATGAGGATATCTCTAGAGCCATGCATTCCTCCAAAACCCACTATACGGTGTTAATGGGAGACTTCAATGCAAAACTAGGCACAAGAGAGAACGGTGAGCTGAAAGTAGGGAAATTTGGAATAGGGCAACGGAACCCAAGAGGCCAGCGGCTGGCGACTTCATGGAGAAAGAGGGACTCTTTATGATGAACTCTTTCTTCCAGAAGCGGCCTCACAGGAAGAGGATCTGGTCGAGCCCTGACGGTTCGACAAAAAATGAGATTGACTTCATTATGACGACCAGACGACAACTGTTCAGTGATGTCTCAGTGATCGCGTGGGTGAAAACTGGTAGCGATCACCGAATGGTTAAAGGCACACTGAACGTAAACGTTAAGTTGGAGAGGTCTCGTCTAATGAAGTCAACGATCCGTCCCCCTCGTGCTCTGTTCCAGAGTCCCGAAAACTTTCAGCTCAAGCTACGAAACCGTTTTCAGTGCCTAGAAGACTGCAATGAAGTGGACGATATGAACGACAAGCTCGTGGAAACTGTCCATGCGGTCAGAGCTAAGTTTTGCAAGACCCGCCGCAGAAGAATACAAAAACTCTCCGATCACACTCTTAATCTTATGGCTGTTAGACGGCAGATGAAGCTACATTCTTCAACAGACTTGACAGCATACAGGCAACTGAACAGACAGATCTCTAAATGCATGCGGCGGGACTTACGCAACTTCAATACAGCATGTATTGAAGAAGCGATTGAGCGGAACCAGGGCTCCAAAGTTTTTGCTAGAGATCTGTCTGCCAGAAAGAGCCAACTGTCAAAGCTGTGACAAAAACCGAGTGTGGCAGCATCGTTTCCGGGACGCTTGAGATTTTGAGTGAGATTGAGAGGTTCGTTGGAGCCACACGCAAGTGTGAGTAGCGATCCAAGTGAGAGTCTTATCCGACACTATTCCGAAGATATCCTGGACGTCAGTCTGAGTGAGAGTAGAATGGCTCTCCAGCATCTTAAAAACGGCAAGTCCCCGGGTGAGGATGGAATTACAGCGGAGCTTTTAAAAGCGGGTGGAAAACCGGTACTTGAAGTCCTTCAGAAGCTCTTTAATTCCGTCCTCCATGGTGACACTACTTCAGAGGCGTGGAGCAGAAGTGCGGTGGTCTTTTTCTTCAAGAAAGGCGACAACGCTCTCTTGAAGAACTACAGACCGATTTTACTTCTGAGCCGCGTCTACGTGCTGTTTTCGAGAGTCATTACGAATCGTCTCACACGCAGACTTGACGATTTCCAGTCTCCCGAACAAGCCGGTTTTCGAAAATGCTTTAGATCACATACATACCCTGCGGCAGATTGTACAAAAGACAGAGGAGTATAATCTGCCACTTTGCCTTTTGTATTTGGATTATGAGAAAGCCTTTGATTCCGTCGAAATTTGGGCGGTGCTGCAGTACCTTCAGCGGTGCCAAATTGACTGTTGGTATATCGAAGTGCTGAAGTGTTTGTACAGTAGAGCTACGACGGCTATCCGAGTACAGAATCAGAGTACGAAACCTAAGCACTGTGCTCAATGACCTCAATAGTGTCTCCCAACGGATAGGTCTTAAGATGAACATGGACAAAACAAAGATCATGTTTAACATCCATGTCACACCTATGCCGTTAGTTATTGGGAGCACTAAGCTCGAAGTTATTGACGTGTATGTTTACCTGGGACAAATAGTCCGACTAGGTAAGTCCAACTTCGACCAAGAGGTCAATCGACGGATTCAACTTGGCTGGGCAGCGTTCGGGAAACTACGACAGCTCTTCTCGTTAGACATACCTTGAAACTTGAAAACGAAATTGTTCAATCAGTGCGTGTTGCCAGTGATGACTTACGGATCTGAGACGTGGTCCTTCACTGCTGGCCGTATGAGGAAGCTCAAGGTCGCTCAGCGAGCTATGGTGAGGGTTATGCTCGGGGTTTTTCTGCGTGATAAACATGAGTATATCCGCAGTAGAACCAGAGTAACCGACATAACGCAATGGATTAGTAAGCTGAAGTAGCAGTGGTCTGGCCATATAGCCATATAGGGGAAGAAAGGTTCTCGAGTGGCGGCCTCGTACCGGCGGATGAAGTGTAGGGCGTCCCCCCACTAGATGGAGTGACGACCTGGTAAGATATGCAGGAAGTCGATGGATGCAGGTGGCTCAGGAACGTGCTATTGGGGGAGGCCTATGTTTAGCAGTGGACTTATGAGAGCCTGTAATGATGATGATGATGATTTAAAGTTAGTTCCAGGTGTCAGTGTCTGACGGGTAAAGAGAGCCAGTATAATGAAGTAAATTACAAGCTGTGAGGCATTCCATCTTGGTCCTTAGTGGTGACAATGCATCTATAGCTTTCTTTATTTAAAGTTGCAAGTGACAATGATGGACTGTAAGTTCGTTTGTCACTTTTGTCTTCTATACATACAAACAAATAAAATTTAAATGTCTTCCTGTAATATCAGAATAACAGAATTTTACTAAATGGACATGAAAGTACTCCGACATTCCGACATTTAATAAAAACAAAGTCATCAACACAAAATCTTTCACAAACTTAATAACTATCACACTAATAATAATAATAAAATAAATAAATAAATTAATTAATATATAAATTAGGGAAACTGAGGGTTTTGTCTGTGCAATACAGGATCAGATTATTAAGACCAACAACTATCGGAGATACATCCTAAAAGACGGCACCGTTGAAATTTGTCGAGCTTGTCGCCATCTCGGTGAATCACTTAGGCATGTCATCTTCTGTTGTTCGGCGCTTTACTTGCATAGGCACAACCTAGTCGCCGGGATTCTACATCAGCAACTCGCTCTGAAATACGGTCTCGTGGAGCGGAAACTGCCTTAATATAAGTACATGCCGGAAACCGTGCTCGAAAATGACCACGCCAGGCTCTACTGGGACCGGGCCATCATCACAGACAGGACTGTTCTTGCGAATAAGCCTGATACTGTGGTGATGGATCGGGCACAGTCGGGCAGTTTTGGTCGACATTACCGTTCCGTATGACGAAAACCTCGTGAAAGCCGAAGCAGATAAACGTACAAAATTTCTGGACCTGGCTCACGAGGTGACCGACATGTGGGGCGTACTGCCGGCCGAAATTATACCTGTAGTCGTTTCTGTGAACGGGTTAATCCCAGTCAGCCTCTCGGGTCATCTGAAGCGACTGGGACTCCGTGACGGACCGCTCCAAGCTAAAATGCAGATGGCGGTGCTCCTGGATACCGCCCGCATCGTCCGCCGGCTTCTTTCCCTTTCCCCTAACCCTCGGCCGTTTGGTCTCCCCTGTCGAGGGCTTCCATCTTGTTGGGTGTTTATTTATTTATGTATTTATTTTATTTTGTTGATATTTATGTATGTTTATCATTTTCATTTACAATTATATATTTATACAACCCAACCAGATAAGAAAAGTATATGGATACCCCTCATAATAATAATAATATTTATTGAGACCAAAAATTTTAACATGAACATAGTTAACGTTAACATCCACAGTAGTCGAGGACTGTGTCGCAGATGTTAGCGCACACCTCACATATAGACAGGCGTTTCCATTTAAAAGTAGTACATAATAATATTTATAGTGGCTTATACTAAGGACATTGCAAAATATTCTAATTCTAAACAATTTAGCATATGCTCAATTATAGCTTCCACCTCGTTATAATCAAGGCACCAGTCAATTCAATTCATTCACCAGGTCTTTAAATTTATTTAAAGGCAAAGGGTAAATGTTTATTTTTTTATTTATTTTGTTGTAAAGTACCGGAGCAATAAAGTCATAATGTAGTTTTAACACTATAAGCCTACACCTCACCGTAGAGCAAACTTTGTCTTTTCTTCTTATATTCTGTAAAATTTTAGGATCATATGCAAGAGTTTTGTGTTTGCGAAGAATCGCATTTAATATAAATAATTTACGGACGGAAAGAACTTCCCGATATTTAAATATAAGTTTAGTTAAATACTTAATTGGCTTGGAAGCCATTACTTTCAATACAACCCTTTGTGCCCTTTCGAGCTGTATAATGTTAGTTTTTCCGGCAGCACCCCAAATAGTAATGCAATAACATAACAATGTCCATGGACCTTCTAGCGAATGCCACTCACATATGGGGCGAAGCCCTCGAGAACAGTGGTGAAGCACTTGCTGTTTCCCTCGATGTTTCGAAGGCTTTTGACAGGGTTTGGCACGCTAGTCTATTAGGCAAGCTTTCAGCGTACGGCTTATCCCCTGGCCTAATTGTCTGGGTGAAGGACTTTCTGAGTGAACGGTCTCTCCGGGTCGTCGTTGATGGCTGCTCATCTAATACTGTGGCGAGTAACGCCGGTGATCCTCAGGGGTCCGTTCTCTCCGCAACTCTCTTCCTGCTGCATATAAATGATCTGCTCATTCCCGGTGTCTATGGGTATGCAGACGACAGCACAGTTGTGGAGAGATACCAACCAAGCGCCCGGGCCGGTCGGGATCAAATCTAGTCAGAAAGAGAGGCTATGGTTGAGCGTGTGAGTCTCACACTACAGGCAGTCTCCGAATGGGGCGATGCCAATCTCGTGAGATTTAACGCCTTCAAAACACAAGCGTGTCTTTTTACCGCTAAAAGGAGCCTGCTCACCTTGGCTCCTACTTTCCGGAATGTATCCTTGGAGTACACTGACCGCCTTCAGTTATTAGGGATTGAATTTTCTCCGAACCTAAACTTTGGACGGTTCATCGAGTCCAGAGCCAAAGCAGCCGCAAGGAAACTTGGTGTCCTTGCAAGGGTGCGGCGGTACTTCACGCCGGGGCAGCTTCTTACCTTATATAAAGCCCAAGTCCGGTCATGCATGGAGTACTGCTGTCACATATGGGCTGGTGCTGCAAAATGCCACCTAGCAGCATTGGAATCAGTGGAGAGACGTGCTAAGAGGCTCATTGGTGACCTTGATTTGGTTGAAACCAATTTTGTCAGCCTTGAGCACAGGCGCAGAGTAGCCAGTCTCTCAGTATTCTATAGGATGCATTTCGGTGAGTGTGCGCAGGAATTACACGCCTTAATTCCTCCTTCTCCTTTCCACCATCGGACAACCAGACGGTCGGCGGGTCTTCATCCCTTTGTTGTCGATATTCCACGCATTAGAACCAAACGGTTTGCTTCGTCTTTTGTAATGCGTACAGCAAAGGAGTGGAATAATTTGCCGGCGTCTATCTTTCCGTCCGAATACAATCTAGGCGTCTTCAAGGCAAGAGTGAATAGGCTTTTGTTACGATAAGACAGTGCGATTTACCATCTAAGACTGCATCACCACTTACCACCAGGTGGGATTGTGGTCAAGGACTGGCTTATAATAAGTAAAAAAAATAAATAACTGATAATGGATTCAGCTAAGGCAAAATACGCAGTGCTTAGAATCGCCACGTCAGCGCCAACACGCAGCTTGCTAAAGACAAATATAAGTTTCCTAATACGTGACGTCATACATTTAATGTGTTCACTCCATGACAACACACTGTCGACCACAACACTTAATACTTAATGCTGTACGTGCGCAATATTGAAACACAGGTACAAGGAATTTGCGTATTATATTTGTGAACATATATTTCGAAAGATGCGTCTGGTTGTGTCAAAAGTCTAGGGGAAAATGTAATAAACGTCGTTTTGCTAAGATTTAATGTCAGCAAATTTCGAGACAGCCATGTCATAACTGAGTGCAACGCGGATTCGGCATATGATTTCGCCTCCTCCCAACTCTGTCCATGAACAATGATTGCCGTGTCGTCAGCATATTATGTAACAATTTTGCTATTTTGTAGTTTTAATTGACACATCGTTTATATATATCAGGAACAGAGTCGGACCAAGGACACTGCCTTGCGGAACACCATATTCAAGCAATTCACCACGACTGGTATAATTTCCAATCGTAACATATTGTTCTCGATTACAAAGGTAGCTGTTAAACAATTCCAGTACAATGTCCCTAATTCCAACACGTTGTAATTTGGAAAGAATAATGGAAACAGATACTGTGTCAAAGGCCTTAGAAAGGTCAAGAAATATGCATAACGATTTTAATTTACAATTAAGATTTTTAACAACAGTACTGGTTAGATCTAATATCGCATCTTGTGTTGATTTACCAGGTCTAAAGCCGAATTGGTTTGGAGCGATTAGATTTTTAGAGTCTAAGTAATTTATTAGTCTAGTATTTAAAAAAATCTAGGATTTTAGATAACACAGGTAGTACTGATATTGGCCTGTAATTGTCGATACAGCACTTGTCTCCACTCTTATAGATGGGATGAACCCTTTTTTTGAACACTGATGGAAATGTGCCTGTTGAAAAACATAAGTTGAACTTTAGAACTGGTATCAGAACATGTTTCGATTCTTTAATTAAATTGGTTGGAATGCCATCATGTCCCGTTGTACATCTTTGCCTAAGTCCCAGGATAATGTTCTCAATTTGCCTATCATCAGCGTCCAGCAAAGCCATGGAGTCGGATACAGAATTATCAGTTTAATTTATGGAATTGGAGATTGATGCATCAGAAGGACCTATAGTTATATTGGATACCATATTTTTCCCCACATTCGCGAAAAACCCATTAACTGTATCAACAGCGAACTTGGTATCATGACCACGTCTGGTCAACAGATCCTCAGAAGGATAAGCTTTTTGATGTTAGTTTGTAGCTTTTTTGACGAGTGTCCATAATTTCTTTGGATTTTTTTATGATTTTGATATTCTGACTGCTCATATTCTTTTTTGACATTTTTAAGTAAGTTGTTGCAAAAATTTCTGTACCGTTTATAAGTAATAATTAAGAGTTCGTTTTGTGGATGTTTTTTTAACTTTACAAAAAAGCTTGTCTCTGTGTTGGATGCAACGCAGCAAGCCCGGAGTAATCCACGGTTTGATTATGCTCTTTATGCTTGAAATATTGATCTCGCGTGTGTTGGCTTCGATTATTGAGGACAGAATTTCAGTCAAACAATTTGCTGCATGTTCCGCATTGGTACTGTTGAGCACGTCATTGAAATCACGGCTCTCAAGTTCAACCACATAGGCCTTAATATCAATTCGTATAATTGTACGGGTACTTTTAGATTGACAAACTTGACCATTCAGCTCACAGAAAAATAATAATGGAATCAAGGACTAAAGTTACTGAGTGGTTTTCTATTTTAAGTATCACATGATCAATACAACTCCTGTCACGAGTAGGGATTGAATTAGCCGGTAGCATTGAGTGCGATGCTAATAGACTAAGATATGAGTGGGAGTTTTGATATGAGTGGGAGTTTTGATAGTTATTATCTGCGACTATGTTAATGTTTATGTCACCAACAATGGCAATGGTTTTGAAAGATCGAAGAGAGGCCAAAATCGTGTCCAATGTGTTAGTAAAGTTTTTAATATTTCTACAAGATGGGGAACGATATATGACGAGAATAACCACACTATTGGAAAGTTGGATAGTCAAACAGTTTGCGTTAGCCAAAGATGGCTTATTAACTTTTGCAACAATGTTTTCTTTTATGTAAATTGCTACTCTATCACTTTGGTTGCAGTGTTTGGTGCTATGGATTTGATAGCCAGGTAACTTGGAAAGATAAGGACACTTACTCAGCCAACATTCTGATAGTACAATTACGTCTAGATCAAGATTTATTATTTTCAGGAGAATCTCAAAGTTACTAAAATTTGTAGTATAACCTATACTTCTTATATTTACGTGGAATACCTTAAGATGATTTAGTGAATTATTTATGTATGTTGACGCGTTTTCAGGAGAACAAATGTAAGAGTTACTAAAAGATACGTTATCAATTTCGGAGGTTATTTGTAAGTAATCATACATAATTTGCAATTAAATACAAAAACGCTTATGATTTTTTCGCACAGTTTGAGCCTTGTTTTAACATTGGATTTTTGAACTTGACAACATGTGGATATACAAATAGAAGTTAATTAATAGTTAGTTAAGTTAATGTTATATATGATACTTATAACAAAAATATTTGTCTGTCTGTCCGTCTGCCTGTCAGTCTGTTTGTTCCGACTAATCTCCGAAATGGCTATACAAATGTTGACGGGACTTTTACTGGTAGATAGCTGATGTTATTAGAAGTAGCTTAGGCTACTTTTGTTGAAGAGAAATAATTAGAGTTATGCGCAAAAAATTAAAACCCTTAATGGGTTTTAATGTTTTTGCGTATCAACCGTAGTAAATTCCAAGCGGACCAAGTAGCAGGGAACAGCTAGTTTAAAATATATCTTATGTAAGAAGTTACTCTAAACATTATTTAAATAAAATATATAAGTCTTAGTGACGCGTGTAAAAACATATAGGTCACAATATGTAGTTAGAAGTAAATATACAACATAACATTAAAATAAATGCAGAATGCAAATAGTACAGTATCACGACTCTAACAAAGGCTCGTAGAATGACTGATCCAACTTCTTTATACTGCTAGAATGAAAAGGGAGGTTTCAGTTCTACCCCACATTTATTTTCTACCATTATTCTCCTAACATTACGCAACACTTTCTTGAAATAATGAAAAAAATATGTAAGTGTAAATTAAAAGAAAATGAAAAACAGAAATTTAAATTTATAATAAAAGATTCCTACGATAATGTAGAAAAAAACGCTTGACATTTACGCAAAGCAATGAAATAAGAGTATTGATAATTGGTATAAGTCTTCGTTTCACTGGGATGGAAGTATTTAATGGAACGGCACGTCTTTTGTTAAAGAATTCTTTTGAGTAGTCTGATTACTTGTAAGGATAGAAAAAATAATTTTTCTTGCTGTATATTCTTTTTTTTTTGGTTCCTTTAAAAATACGTCAATTATTATCACTGTGAAAAGGTAGTTAGGTAACTAAAATAAACTCAAGCAGCATCAACTTATTATATCAAAACTTTTTGAATGATTCTGCCGTTCTTACTCGATCTTGTGGAATGAAGTACAACCATTCTGTGATTGTTCTTTTTTGGCTACATAGTTCTTCTGATGGGACAGAATTGAATTTATGTCTCTTTTCAAATTTCTCATTGTATTTTCTCATTAGCGTGTATATCAACTATATAAGTGGAAATTTTATATTTACATAACTCTATACTGGAAGCTTACAGTCTTACTTTATAATTAAAACTAATAAATGTCAAAAAATGGGAAACTTCATTAAATATTACCTGTTGTAACAAAATTAAAGTTCTAACTAACTTAACTAATATAAGCGACGACGTGACGAATTAGCTTTATATTGAATTGTTCGTTTTGTGAATGTTAATGAATACATTTAAATCCTTAGATGCAGGGACAACTTTAATTTCGTGTTGAATGTACATATTTCATTAAACTATGACAGACGTAGTGGCTTAAACTTAGGTAAGAATTGAAATGAATGTATGAAAAATAACGTAATATGATAATAAAAACCATTCTTTTAAAGAAATTCGATCACAAAATACTGTAAAGATATATATACTTATTATATATATGTTTAGAGTCTTTATATACAGGGTCATTTTTAATTTACTAAAGATCTTTTGAGAATATATTGGTTACATCATTACAAACAATTTTAGCGAGATCACTCTTCACAGAATATAATACATTTACGAAAAAACTACTTTAAAGGTTTTGTTGTCATGTCTGACTCCTTTTAAGTCTGTAATTTGTAGTACCTAAACAATTTCAGAATTAATCGTCAAAGAAAATGCCTTATTTATTTAACACTTGATATCAGTAGCAAACATTGTGTTGAAATCATTAAACGTAATTAAATGAGCAAATGAGAGTTTACTTTTAATGGCATGCGTTGTCACTTGAATGCCCGAATGCTCAATGCCATAATCATTAGAGAGAATTTTTCTGGTAATCTAGATAGTAGCAACGACCGATACACTCGTCATTTATTGAAAATCCTCTTCCACAAAGTTTCTGACCCATCTAAATTATTTACGTAACATACGAGTTCAAGGAACTGCAATTGTCCAAACGTATGGATATCAAATGCCTTAGGAGATTTATTCTTCGAGTAAACCCAGACTCATCGAAGAGAGACTTTAGTTTTTCCCACAGCTTTTTAGTTGTTTTTACGGTCTTTAAGTGGACGTACAGCGATTAATACCATAGTTAGAATCAACTTTGCCCTAGTCTTCGCGTCTTCTGCGGCCGATACAATGATTTCTGCACCGGTTGTATCTGTTTCCGGCTTAATACACTTTATCATGCCCTCGAGAATAAGATAATTCTCAGCTGCGAACACCCACTCATCATAACTTTCTCGTCCAAGCAACTTTGGTACACTAACGATATAATTAGCCGCCATTATGAAAGTCAAACAGCACTATATAAAAAAATAAGCCCAATAAGTGCAAAAACTCGAAAATACTTCCGATCTCCCGAAAAAACTTCGATAATATTTCGAACTGTAACTATCTAATGTAATAACTTTCGAATTTTAATCTAACAAGCCATTGCTGGGCATATAACTTGGTAATGAAAAATACTAATTCACGTTTTTCCATACAATAAATTATTTACTGAGGAGCCACAGTCACACAGATTATATTAAGTTACACCTTAACTATAGATGTCGTTACTTATATCTTATGCGCTTCATCTTTACATATTTTGATATAAAATCAATAGTATGTACGTGGTCTATGGTGCTAAAGCCTTTTGGGAAACCGGCTTGCTCGGGAGGCTGGAAGTCGTCTAGTCTGCATGTGAGATGATTCGTAATGACTCTCGAAAACAGCTCGTAGACGCGTCTCAGAAGGGAAACCGGTCTGTAATTCTTCATAATAGCGTTGTCGCCTTTCTTGATGAAAAAGACTATCACACTTCTACTCCACGCCTCCAGTGTAATAACACCACGGAGGACGGAATTAAAGAGCTTCTGAAGGACTTCAAGTACCGGGTTTCCCCCGCTGCCAGAATCTCCACTGTAATTCCATTCTCGCCTAGGGCTTTGCCGTTTTCAAAGTGCTGTAGAGCCATTCTAATCTCGCCCAGACTGACGTCCGGAATATCATCGGAATAGCGTCGGATAAGACTTGCTCTGGGATCGTTACTCACACTTGCGTGTGGCTCCAACGATGATGTGTACAGCTGCCCATAGAACCTCTCAATCTCAGTCAAAATCTCAGGTGTCCCGGAAACGACGCTAACACTCGGTCTTCAAATTTGACAGTTGGCTCTTTCTGGCAGACAGATCTCTAGCAAAGAAGTTGAAGCCCTGTTTCCGCTCGATCGCTTCTTCAATACGAGCTGTATTGAAGATGTGTAAGTTCCGCTGCATGCATGTGAAGATCTGTCTGTTCAGTTGCCTGTACGCTGTCAAATCTGCAGAAGGCTGCAGCTTCATTTCCCGTCTAACAGCCATGAGATTAAGAGTGTGATCGGTGAGTATTTGTGTTTTTCTCCTGCGGGTCTTGCAAAAATTAGCTCCAACCGCATGGACAATATCCACGAGCTAGTCATTCCTGTCTTCCACTGCATTGCAATCTTCTAGGCACTGCAAACGATTTTGAAGATCCAGCTGAAAGGTTTCGGGACTTTGATCGTCGTGTGGTCATCATAATGAAGTCAATCTCATTTTTTTGAACCGTCGAGGTTCCACAAAAAATGGACCAGGTCCACTTCCTGTGGGGCCGCTTCTGGAAGAAAGAGTTCATCATAAAGAGTCACTCTTTCTCCATTAAGTCGGCCAGCTCCTGGCCCCTTGGGTTCCGTTGGCCTATTCCGAATTGCAGATGCGATGCCGGCTTTTAGAATGGTATAAGCTCTTTTCTTGTACGTTCCTAAGTCGTATCGGTCCAGAAAAATCGCCGGTGGTAAGCAATTCCACAGAAAAGTTGTACGAGAAAGAAACTCCAAGTAAAACGCACAGTCGTGGACCGCCACTCATCCAGATGGTGAGGATGGAATCGTGAATTTTGACGCGATGTGCGGTCGTGCGATTTGGTGGCTGAAATTAATCCGAACAATTCCTCAGAGCACCCCTCATGGTAAATTCGATAGAAAATGCAAAGGGATGCAACATCCCTACGAAGTACCAGTGTATCGAGCTGATCAGAAAGAACTCGGTCGTCAATCATTCGAATCGCTCTGCGCTGGATGCGGTCAAGTGGAAGGAGACTGGGGTGCCCCGGCCCAGTGATGAGAACAGTACTCCATGTTAGGCCGAGCTTGCGCTTTGTAAAGTTGCAAGCGATGTGCCGGCATGAATTACTTTCTCGCACTGCTGAGCACGCGAAGTTTTGTACAGGCCAATTTGGCCTTCCCTTCCAAGTGACCACGAAACTGCACACTATTCGATATGTCGACGCCAAGGATTCCGATGCTAGCTGAGGCAGCTAGGGGAGTGCCTTGAAACTGAAGAGATACGACAAAGGGGTTCTTTTTAGCGGTAAACGCGAAAACTTGTGTCATCTGGGGATTGAACTGGACTAGATTTAGTCGCCCCCAATCTGAGAATTTGTTCAGCAAAGACTCGACTTCAGATACAAGTTTGTCCCGGTACTCGTCCACGTTTTTCCGAGAAATATTGGCACGGTCGGTATATAAGGCATCACCAGTGCTGTCGTCTCCATAGCAATGAATGTTACCAGTTTGCAACATATCATTGATATGCAGGAGAAACAGCATTGGTGATAGCACGCAGCCTTGTGGAACACCAGCGTTGATAGGCTTGAAATCAGAGCATGTACCGTCTACTACGACCTTGATGCTCCAATCAGCAAGGAAACTGGTGATCCATTTGCACAATTTCTCGGGAAGCCCATAGGAAGGAAGTTTAGAAAGAAGCGCTTTGTACCAGACCCGATCAAAGGCCTTCGCTATGTACAGACTAACGGCCAATGCCTCCCCCTTGGAGTTTACTTCCTCCGCCCATCTATGAGTCAGGTAGATTAGAAGATCACCAGCTGATTGACGCCGACGAAAACCGTACTGGCGGTCACTAATCAGCTCCTCAAACTACCTCATGAGCTGGCAATTTATAATGGATTCCATAATTTTTGAGAACAATGAGGTGATCGCGACAGGCCTGTAGTTGGACGGGTCTGAGCAGTCGCCGTTTTTAGGGATCGGGTGGACCAAAGCTGCCATCCATGAATTTGGGACTACGCCTTGGAAGTAGGAGTACCGGAAAAGACGCGTTAAAACCGGTGCCAACTCCGGAGAACACATCTTCAGCACAATGGGAGGGACTCCATCAGGCCCACTCGACTTGCTGACGTCCAGGGAGAAGAGTGCTTTGCGAACCGAGCGCTGTGTAAATCGCACATCCGGCATGGAATACTCACACCGCGGGTATGGTCGGCAGTGTGTTGCCCCCGTCCTCTAGAGTCGAGTTGGACGCAAAGAGAGAGAGAGAGCTTAAAAGATCGGCTTTCTCCTTTGCGGCTTGGACCAGTGAGTCGTCCTCTCTGTGCAGAGATGGAAGAGATGGCTGAAAGAAGTTCCCTTGAACAGCCTTGGCGAGAAAACAGAATGCACATGTTTGCGAAGGAAGGCGAATTAGCTTCTCGCCAATTCAGCCGATGTGCTCAGACCTTGCCTCGGCAATGACGCTTTTGAAGGACCTGGAGGAAGAATTATACTTCTTTTAAGGCGCTGGTGTTTACACCCCGAGACTTTTATGCGTCAGCACAGGCCCATTAGCACTTTTGCTTATAGCGTGATGCTATTTTACAAGAGCGACCAAACCATGGCTGGTTTCTGCCTCCGATGGGCACCACAGAGGATGGACTAAAAAGTTCCATACCCTGAAGTACCACATCAGCAATAGAATCGTCTACAACTCTGGAATCTTGTTGTGAGAAGGAAACCCGCCCCCAAGGGTAGGATGCAAAAAAGACCGCATCCCGTCCCAATAGGCCGACCTAGTGTCAAACACGGCGGCAAGCTGCAGATCGCAACTGCGATGGGAGCGTGAGTGGCACCGTACTCTGGATCAGAAAATGACAGACTGGAAAGAGTGTCGTTGAGCGAGAGGGGCGTTGACAGAGACCTGATATCCGTCCGGATGAGAGGTCAGCAGAAGGTTCAACAGGGAAGGTACATGATCCTCCACATCTGGGATCCGCGTAGGCGAAGTAACCAGTTGTGTTAGATATATGATCTTACACAGCCAAGGCAAATTTATAGACAGATCTACCCGCATGATTGGTTAAACGAGAACCAAGTCATTCAGCGTGGTGGGCGTTAAAATCACCGAGTATCATGATCTCTGCGGATGGGACCTGTTGTAGTACGGAGTCTGCAGCTAGTTGGACGTGGTCGATGAGTCGGTCTGTGTCGGTATTACCGCTATGGGACCTAAAGAGGTACCCGCAGACGCCGGGATGGTCGTCCCTGTCTACGCGCAGCCATAGGATGCACAGGTCCTTACCTTCAAGACTGCCGAGGCGTCGAAAACAGATCTCCTCTCTGACGTATACGCAAACTCCAGCCCGGGGCACAAAGGAGTGTTCTAATTTGTAAAAAGAGCAAGGCCGGCTTCGCCGTCTCTAGATGGTAATGGACAGCGTTGAAATGTAGTCCCCTGATGTTGCAAAAATTCACGGATAGCGTCACAAGGGTCGCATTCGTCTTATTGCTCCACTCGCTCAGAGCAGTATTAGTCGTGAGCGGAATCCCCATCCCCCCCCCCCCCCCCGAATACGTGGGGCAGTCTCGCTGTATAGTGTAGTTGGGTCTGCTCAGCGAGGGTTTCTCCAGGGTTGCTAGTACCCTCCTGGGGTAGTCTTTCGCTTAATTCCGCTATTATGTTGATTGGGGGGGGGGGGGGGGGGGCGGCGGGATTGCGCCTCCGGAAGTCTTCACTCACCAAGCGCAGCGCAGAGGTAAACCTTTACTTTACGTTGGTACCACCCCGGTTTGAGCCCGCCCATCCGTGCGACAGCAAAAGCTGACGCGTGGCTGTAACACTGTTAAACTGCTTTTAGCGTTTAGTCCGCCTTTTGATTCTGTACTGATATGAGGATCAATAGAGTTTAAATAAATTAATAAGATAAATAATCGTGACCCTTAAAGTGTTATATTAAACAAATATAGCATAGTACCGAAAACAGGTCAACGTTTCTTTTGGTCAGGAATAGTAAAATACCTTATCGAATATGTAGATCGTTGTGGCAAGTGTTTACGAAAAAACAGTTTAAGCACATAAAACCACGAATCATTACGGGAAATTCGTTTCGTATCATTCATATCTTTAGATTAGTAGAGTATTTTATTTAAATTTAGTAGGGATAAATTCAAACCAACTACTTAAATAATATGGACGACGTAACGTTCTTAGAGACTTATTGGTAACCTTGATTTGGTTGAAATTAATCTTGACAGTATTGAACATAGACCTAGAGTTGCAAGCCTCTCGGACTTCTTAAAATGCATTTCTGAGAGTGTATGTAAGACTACATGCTTTAAATTCTTCACTATTCACGTGGGGCACACTGAAATGATCGGGAATAAGAAAAACCACATGTACGGTATAGCTAAATTGTATTTTATTGTTTTTCGATGTATTCTCCGTTCAACTAATTGCATTTTTTCATTCGTGCAAACCAATCATTAAAACAGTAATTCCAGTCTGAAGTTGATGTTGACAAAATGACTGATTTGTACGCTTCCACAGCTGCTTCGGGGTCTTCAAACCGTTGACTGCGTAATAAATCTTTCATTCCAGGGAATGTAAAGAAATCGTTTGGGCTCAGGTCAAGACTGTACGGAAGATGGCTCATCAGCTCAACGTTTTCCTGCTTCAAAAAATCATTTGTCTTCCGAGCCGTATAGGAGCTCGCATTATCGTGATGAAAGATGATGCGACGCTTCGGGTTATTTTTTTGGAGTTCGGCTATAATTTCTGGCAAATAAACCGTGATATACCACTCAGCGGTAACCGTTCTGCGTTCCTGTAACAGAATTGTAGCAACATGCCCCTTTTTAGAGACAAACGTAGCGACCATTTTCTTTGACACGCTGCAGGAGCGAACCACTTTCGTTGGTTTGACCTCGTCTTCGAAGACCCAAACTGTTAACTGATGTTTTCTTTCAGGTTCGTATGAATAAATCCATGATTCGTCACCTGAGACGATATTATAAACAGCATTTTACTACCCTCTGTTCAAGCGTTGCAGAGTATTCCAGCACCAATATACACGAGCCGCCTTTTGCTCTTTGGATAAATTGTGGGGAACCCAGCGGGTAACTAGCTTTCTTACACAGCTCATTATGTAATATCGACTGAATTGCAGTCATTCCGATACTGATAACAGCCCGAATCTGCACGTATGTCACATGACGGTCATCTAATATAATAGTTCGAATAGCTGCGATGTTTTCAGACCTGACCGCTGTTCTTGGTCGACCTGCAGAAGAACGTGGTAGAGCCATGCTGCAGCTATATTAGGAGTATAGTTGTAGCAGGAATGGGTCGGCTCGACCGGGGAAGGACCACGCTCTCACAGAATACCAGCGTAAAATATCAGCTTGACACTGATGTGTTTCGCATGGTGAGTGTAGAGAACTGGAGACCCATTACTGGAAATGAGGCATTCCATCTTAGTCCTCACGTGTGACGACCTTTTTTTGATCCTTTGTTGAGGATAAATGTAGATGTCTATGGGTCGCAGCAACCACTTACCATCAGGTGGACTGTGTGTTCGTTTGTCACAGTATCCTATAAAAAAAAAACAGTGCTGAGCGACACATGACCGCGTCAGAACTCGGCATATCAGCGGTATATTGTCGTTTGACTCGGTGCTTTAATATCATAAATCGAAACAAGTTAACTGAGACATTTATCTTGACATTTAAATAAAACTAATTTTACGGATTTTATCGCGTATATTATCTTATTTTTATATTCCCGACGTTTCGGGTGCTTTCCAGCACCCGTGGTCACGGGGGACTGAGGTGTTTGACGTCCTAACTTCAGTTTTTTTTAACAAAAACTTTAAAAACTGAAGGTAGCCTGGCTAACTATGACAGCAGGACGTCAAACACCTCAGTCCCCCGTGACCACGTGACCCGTGAAACGTCGGGAATGTAAAAATAAGATAGTATACGCTATAAAATCCGTAAAATTAGTTTTATTTAAATGTGTAGTGTTCGCGTAAATATAAGAAATCATCATTTATCTTGAGATAAGCCGCGGCGAAAATTATGATAAATTATGGCACGGAAATGTTCACGCGTTAGCTCCATTTCTATTAACGACGTGTCAATTTTAAACCAAGATAGTTTTTGTTTTTAAACATTTTTTTTTAATTGTTTGAATGTCATTAAGATTCTAAGAGGCCAGTATTCAAATTCTAAAAAGGTTTTATTGTAACTTAATCCGAAATATTCTATTCCCGATCATTTCAGTGTACCCCTCCGTAGTCAAGGGTGTTCACCCATTTGTTATCGATATCTATGCATTTGAATTCAACGGCTTGTTTCGTCTATTTTAATCTGTACAGCAAAGGAGTAAAATAATCTGTCAGCATCTTTTTACCATCCTATTACAATATAATATGCGTCTTCAGGACAAGAGTGAATAGGGTTTAGTTACGCTGAGACAGTACGATTTTTACAATTTTCACCATGGTACCGACATTTACCACCAGGTGGGATTGTGGACAATAACTGGTTTAGTTTAGTAGAAAAAAATACTTTTGCGATGGTAACAGCATAATACCAATTTCTACTTACGTTACTAAATTTTTCGACATATTTTACCGGATCGAGGCATCGAATTCTGTGAGGTCTGTGAAATTTCATCCAGTCATTTACCCAGTAATTCTTTAGAAGTACACTCGTTATACAATCAATATGATCAACCTGAACAACTTAAATACTACCTTAAATACGCAATATGATGTATGTTACAATTTAAGTAGTAGCAAAAATGTTAGAAAAAGTAAGTATGATTGTTATTACAAACTCAATCAAATACCAAGCATGTAAACAAATAAAATCTTCTGTATCTAGAACCTTACAAAGTTATCGACGAAGACTGAGAACCGAATCTAAAAATACCCTATAAGAATAAAGAAAAATAGTATATATTAATGGAACTAGACAATTTAAAAATAATTAAATTTAGATGTATTTTTATATCATTATATTAATATACCAGCGACCCAGCTTCGTCTGGGTGGAATTCATCAATGTAATTTTTAGTCATAATTTTTATTTAAGGTTATCATCATTCACGACCTTTCAGGTTGTCGTGAAGCGACAAATAAAAAAAAACCTAACCTAAGAACAACAAAACAACAAAAGTAGAACAAGAAAATAATATATAAATTTTTTTTTAAAAAGATATTTACAATTCTTTATAAAAAAATGAAGTATGATGATGGTGATGGGTGACGTGAAATTACAATTAGATAGAAAATAAAAATTAGGAGAATATGGTAGCGGAGCCTGAAGGTCAAAGCGGCACACGCTGCGCTTGGAGTAGGAGTAGGCATACGCTGAGCTTGGAGTTTCTTGGCGGCGGTGGCACGCAGCGCCTGGTCTAGGCACACGCAGCGTCCGGAGCCGGCACACGTAGCGCCTGGAGTAGGTGCTCTCAGCGCCTGGAGCAAGCAGTCGCAGCGCCCAAAGGTAGCACGGGCACTAGCAGGTGGAGGCGCAGGTGACGACTCCAGAAGAAAGTAAAGGCTTCTAGGATTCCGGAGTAGTGCGGCCCCGCGCTTGAAGTAGACTACGCCGACGACTTCAGGTATAGATAGAAGTTTGCAGGATCCCGGTGGCTTGCAGGATCTTCTCAACGTCATCAGCGCCTGGCCTGCAGGATCCCGGGGCAGTGCGGCCCCGGGATAAGGCCTTTAGTAGATGCTTCTCGTTTGAAAACTGAAGCGAGACTCCGTATTCACCGATGGTTCGGCTTTTATACCTTTTTAGAGAGAACGGAAAATTATTTAAATTAAAAGGAATTTTTTTGTAAATGACCCAAAGCAAAAGAGTATTTATGTGGAAATATCGAGATAAAACATCAGACCGGTAACGAATTTGAATAAAAATTGCCATGACAACCAAATAAATAACAATTGTCAAATATGTAATTTTTTGGTTTTAGGCTTGTTATTAAGAAGTGGCAAGTTTTATGTAAGAAATGAGATATTATTTATATAGGAAAAAAAATAGCGCAACAGCGCGCACGAAACCCGAAATCGCAGAGTTACGGAGAACTAAATAAAAGATCGAAAAAGGTAAGACTCCATTGACAGCGATTTGGAAAGTGCTGATAGCGTGAAAATACGAAGTAAAAATTATTTCTTATTGTGTAAAAACGTTACAGGATCCTATGGAAATAAAGGTGATGCAAAATATAAATGCAGAAAATCAAAAACAGAATGGAAAAACAGTGTAAAATGATATGTAAGTAGCATAACACTACATTTAGCGTGAAAATACGAAGTAAAAATGATTTGTTATTGTGTAAAAACGTTACAGGATCCTATGGAAATAAAGGTGATGCAAAATGTAAATGCAGAAAATCAAAAACAGAATGGTAAAACAGTGTAAAATTATATGTAAGTAGCATAACACTACAAGGTCAGCTCGGACAGGCAGACAACATTTTTAAAAACTGCTTTTCACGGTTTAGAAACTTCAATTTTATAGTATGCTATTATTATACTGAAGTATGAATAAATCTTATACTTACATATTCATCTTATTAGGATAGAATGATGTAAGCGAAATTAAAATTAGTTGTTAACTTTTTGTTTTTCTTCCCCGAAGGGCCATGTAGTGTGTGGTATAGCATATGCATTATGTATTAAGGCTAACAAGTTATAAGCAGTCTATAGCGGAGGCCTATGTTCAGCAGTGGACTTTTAAGAGGCTGTAATGACAATAAAAACATACCATAATATAACATATTAAAAATGTTATGGTGGCAATTGAGCTAGCCAGTATAATAATGATTACTTCGAACTATGCTTTTGTTTTTGATCATCTCTCGAACCCACGGCCTTATAACACTCATTAATTGAAATATCTTGTACCTGTTATTTAATATAAAGAAATACAAGATTATTCTCCTTTCCTTCGAAAAGCTTAGTTCGCTTATTAAATATATCCAACTCAATGATTTTGAAACAAAAACATTATTGTTCGTTGAAGAGGACGATAATAACTTCAATAAAAACGACTATAGAACTACTACTCAATTCCAATAATTTGTGCCTACTTCAAAAAAAGAGAAGGTTATGATCTTTTTAGAGGAGTTATTTAGACGTCATTGACATTGTGTTATTCCTTAGTTGACTTTTACTTTTTTATTAAAAGTTAAGTTTAAATCTTCCATACAATGTCTTAATATGTCATATTGATGATAATAGCTTCTCGGAATAAGGTGATTGCCAACAAGCTATTTCTAATTTGTATTGTGTTGTTAATTGGGTAACATCTACGATTTTAAGCTGTTTATAATTTTGTTTCAAAAAAAGTCCCGCTGGGATTCTTGCTGGTTCTTCCCAGGACAGAGTTTTTTTTCCGAACCAGTGGTAAATTTAACAAAATAGTTATAACACTTTCAAAATGATGTATTGTTTGTAATCTTTATAATTGAATGAAAAAGGTTTGTTTCTGTATCTATATACTGACTTCAGAAAATAAAACAAATTTGTCTTTTTGACTTGCTTGATTTCGGATTTTACATTTTATTCAAAGATAATATGAGGCAGCAGCTCTCATGGATCCTTAATTATATAAAAGAATGGTATTTGTTTAATTATATATAAGACTTTATAAATAAATAAATAGCAAATAAAATATTTTTAAGATTGTTTATTTATAAACGAAAAAATAGATAAAACAAAACTAATTCAGTTTATATAAAATAGAAAATAAAAGACGTAAAGAGACTACAATTATGGAAGTAAAGACAAGTAATGTTATTGTGATATATTCTTAAGGTTATTTTAAGTTTTTATATATTTTGGTCTTTGTCCTTAATTTATTTTTATAAAGGGCAAGCCAATCACGCATCCAGCGCACGCGCTCTATCTACGAAAATTTAAAACATTTATGCAATTTTCTTTCCGTACCTCGGTTTCGACCAAACGTGTTCAGTGTGGTCGTCTTTCTTGTTTAAATAAAAATTTTATTCAATATTTAATTAAGTGCAAATAATAGGACTGCATAATCTGTAAGAGCTTCTAACACCAGGCGCGCTCGACCCTAAGAGTGACATACAGTGACTCACCTGTCAATCATCGCTTAACTTCGCCCTTTTGTTGCAGCCGACTCTGGCGTACCGGATAGTGACAACTGTTGCTAAATTACCTGTGCTCCTAGTACTTTATGTCTTACAAGCGGACGAATATGGCAACTGTCGTAATTAACCAGAGGTAATTATTATCACATCTACCGCCTTTTTTTAAAAAACATGCCGCTAAAGCCTACTCCTCCGAGGGATCTGCAAACATCAAATTGTGAGTTCGCGTGAGTGAGCAAAATGTTCAACTGAAAATGTCACTAGTAGAAATAAGCGAAAACGAGAACCTGTGGATTGTAGTGAAGAATTCAAAGCTTTTAAATCTGAGCTCCTGGCCTTATTCAATTAAAAATTTACCATTCTTCAGTCTGTTATAAATGATATTAGGGAGCAAAATGCCGATATACGCAAGTTCCAGGACCATATGTCTGAATAGTGTGATGAAATAAAGTAAAAGTAAAGTAAAATATACTTTATTGTACACCAAGGAACATATTACAGTATTTATATATTTAAAGGGACATTGGTACAACGGGCGGCCTTATCGCTAAAACAGCGATCTCTTCCAGGCAACCTTAGGGCAGAGGATACTATTTTTAAAAGATAGCGGAAGGGGTGTACAGAATATAATATAGAAAGATAAAGAAAGAAGAAAGAAAGAGTGAATGACGACAGGTAGTAACTTAAGGAGAAAGGTAATAAAGTTTTAATTTATTTTTAAATATAGGAAGAGATTTAGATTCTTTAATATGTGAGGGGAGAGAATTCCATAGTCGTATAGCGGTAACCGTAAAATAATTAGAATAGAAGGAAGAGGAATATCTAGGAGTACTTAGAAGGAGATTATTTTGAGATCGTAGAGGTAGAGAGTGTAAACAACTTAAATATATAAATCGGTCTTTCAAATAAGAAGGAGTGGTCGGATTGAACAAAATGCAGTAAAGAAGATGACGAATGTGAGTATTCCTGCAAAGGCGAATCGGTAACCACTTGAGCTTATGGCGGTAATCGGATATGTGGTCATACTTTCGTAACCCAAATATAAACCTTATGCAATAATTTTGAAGCCGCTCAAGTTTATTAAGTTTCTCGACTGTTAGGTCAAGATAACAAGTGTCCGCGTAGTCAAGGATCGGTAAAGGAAGAGACTGAGCCAGCGCAACTTTAGTAGGAATGGGGAGAACATTGCGTAATCTTCGAAGTGAATCAACTGCGGCAAACATTCTTCTACTTATTTCACTCACTTGCGGTCCCCAAGACAAAGTCTGATCAAATATAATACCTAAATTCTTAATTTTGTCACTGTATGGGATAAGTGTCCCTTCGAATATGACTGGCGGGAGCAGCAACAAAGTTAACCGAGAGATTAATTTCGAACTCCCAATAATAATGGCTTGAGTCTTCAATGGATTAACTTTAAGCCAAAATGAATTACACCAATGAGAAATACGAATAAGATCTTCATTAATTAATCTAATTGTTTTGGGGAGATCCGCAATCTTACATTGAGAGTAGATTTGTAAATCGTCTGCATATAGGTGGTAAAGAGAAGTTATGTGGGAACAGATCGAATTGATGAAAATATAGAACAATAGAGGAGACAACACGCCACCTTGTGAGACGCCAGCTATGACAGCAGACCAATCAGAAAACGTGTTTTGAATTTGTACACGTTGCCGGCGCCCATGCAATTAACTATGAAACCAACCAATTACTTCAGGAGATATGTTAAGAGAACTTAGGACAACGAATATAATGAAAAAAATGCTCAAAATAGAAAAACTGGAGCCTCTAAAGAAATGAGAACCTTATTTAAATTCAATCACTTGAGACTAAATTGAAAAATACGGAAAGACACCTGGGGCAGCCTGTTTGGAAATTCAAAATATTTCGAAACAACAACGGGATTTTATATATATATATATATCATCATCATCATCATTACAGCTTTTCATAAGTCCACTGCTGAACATAGGCCTCCCCAAAGGAATACCACAAAGCACGGTCCTGAGCCACCTGCATCCATCGACTTCCTGCATGCCTTACCAGGTCATCACTCCATCTCTTGGGGGGTCGCCCTACACTTCGCCTACCGGTACGATGCTGCCACTCGAGAACCTTTCCTCCCCATCGGTTGTCGGTTCTTCGAGCTATATGGCCGACCCACTGCCACTTCAGCTTACTAATCCGTTGGGCTATGTCGGTTACTCTAGTTCTACTGCGGATATCCTCATTTCTAAGTTTATCACGCAGAGAAACTCCGAGCATAGCCCTCTCCATAGCTCGCTGAGCGACCTCGAGCTTCCTCATACGGCCAGCTGTGAAGGACCACGTCTCATCACTGGCAACACGCACTGGTTGTACAATTTCGTTTTAAGGTTTTGAGGTATGTCGGACGAGAAGATGTGTCGTAGCTTCCCGAACGCTGCCCAGCCAAGTTGAATCCGTCGATTAACCTCTCGGTCGAAGTTGGACTTACCTAGTCGGACTATTTGTCCCAGGTAAACACACTCGTCAACAACTTCGAGCTTAGTGTTCCCTACAACAACCGGCATAGGTGTGACATGGACATTAAACATAATCTTTGTTTTGTCCATGTTCATCTTAAGACCTATCCGTTGGGAGACACTATTGAGGTCATTGAGCATAGTGCTTAGGTCCTCCAGCGATTCCGCCATAAGGACTATATCGTCGGCAAATCGAAGTTGAGTGATGTACTCGCCATTGATGATAATACCGTATCCTTTCCAGTCCAGAAGCTTGAAAACGTCTTCCAATACAGCGGTGAAGAGTTTCGGGGATATGACGTCACCCTGTCTTACACCTCTCTGCAATTGGATAGGTTTCGTACTCTGGTTCTGTACTCGGATAGCCATCGTAGCTCTACTGTACAAACACTTCAGCACTTCGCTATACCGACAGTCAACTTGGCACCGCTGAAGGGACTGCAGCACCGCCCAAATTTCGACGGAATCAAAGGCTTTCTCATAGTCCACATACGCCAGATATAGTGGCAAATTGTACCCTTCGGACTTCTGTACAATTTGCCGAAGGGTATGTATGTGGTCTATGGTGCTAAAGCCCTTTCGGAGGCCGGCTTGTTCGGGAGGCTGGAAGTCGTCAAGTCTGCGCGCGAGACGATTCGTAATGACTCTCGAAAACAGCACGTAGACGCGGCTCAGAAGGGAAATCGGTCTGTAGTTCTTCAAGAGAGCGTTGTCACCTTTCTTGAAGAACAAGACCACCGCACTTCTTTTCCTCGCCTCCGGTGTAATGCCACCATGGAGGACGGAATTAAAGAGCTTCTGAAGGATTTCAAGTACCGGTCTTCCACCCGCTTTCAGAAGCTCCGCTGTAATTCCATCCTTGCCTGGGGCCTTACCATTTTTAAGGTGCTGGAGAGCCATTCTAATCTCGCTCAGACTGACGTCCGGGATATCTTCGGAATAGTGTCGGATGAGACTCGCTGTTGGATCGTTACTCACACTTGCGTGTGGCTCCAACGATGACGTGTACAGCTGCCCATAGAACCTCTCAATCTCACTCAAAATCTCAGGTGTCCCGGAAACGATGCTGCCACATTCAGTCTTCAGCTTTGACAGTTGGCTCTTTCTGGCAGACAGATCTCTGGCAAAGACTTTGGAGCCTTGGTTCCGCTCGATCCTTTTTTCAATACGAGCTGTATTGAAGTTGCATAAGTCCCGCCGCATGCATTTGGAGATCTGTCTGTTCAGATGCCTGTATGCTGTCAAGTCTGTTGAAGAATGTAGCTTCATCTCCCGTCTAACAGCCATGACATTAAGAGTGTGATCGGAGAGTTTTTGTGTTCTTCTGCGGCGGGTCTTGCAGAACTTAGCTCCGACCGCATGGACAGTTTCCACGAGCTTGTCATTCATATCGTCCACTTCATTGCAGTCTTCTAGGCACTACTAAACGGTTTTGTAGCTCGAGCTGAAAGGTTTCGGGACTTTTGAACAGAGCACGAGGGGGACGGAGCGTTGACTTCATTAGACGAGACCTCTCCAACTTAACGTTTAGGTTCAGTGTACCTCTAACCATTCGGTGATCGCTACCAGTTTTCACTCTCGCGATCACGGAGACATCACTTAACAGTTGTCGTCTGGTCGTCATAATGAAGTCAATCTCATTTTTTGTCGAACCGTTGGGGCTCGACCAGGTCCACTTCCTGTGGGGCCGCTTCTGGAAGAAAGAGTTCATCATAAAGAGTCCCTCTTTCTCCACGAAGTCGGCCAGCTGCTGGCCTGTTTGGTTCCGTTGCCCTATTCCAAATTTCCCTACTTTCAGCTCACCGTTCTCTCTTGCGCCTAGTTTTGCACAAGCAATAAAAATAAACAAAACACTATAATAGTCGAGTTCAGCTCTGTCCTACAACCGGAGACTATGTTGAAAATTGTCAAGAAATTTAACAAGTAGAGAAAAGATAATAAATGAAATTCATTACATTTACAAATTGCGGGCACTCCAATACCTATCTGCGTTTCCAAAAATTTGACACAAAAGGAGAAAAAATTATTATTCTTCGCCCGAGACTTTGCCAAGACCAACGGTTTTGCTTACTGTTGGATGACGCGTGGTAAGGTCTATTTACGTAAAGCTGATGGCGCTATTTATATACGACTAGATGGTGAAGAAGATCTGATGAAGCTGCAACGACAGAAATGACTATACTGTAACGTGTTTTGCAACTTAACTTCTACTTTTTTCTTAATTTTATTGTTTTGTTTATAATGATTTTCCATTTCTGTTATTTTTCCAACGAATTTGTAATATATTATGTAAAAGTATGTAATTTGTTTTCTGTACAAAGACACAATACACTAACTCACCCATGTTACCTACAATCATTCATACATCACTTTCATATACAGACACTTAATACATCATTCAATTATACACATACTTTTTATATTCTACTAAGCCAAAGTTATCTATGATCCCACCTGATGGTAAGTGGTGATGTAGCCTAAGATGGTGAAGCTCAGTGACTTAACAAAAGCCTATTCACTCTTGCCTTGAAGACATCCACATTGTAATCGGATGGAAAGACAGATGCTGGTTCAAAGTTATCTTACCTACAAAACTGTGATTGAGCATTGTGATGAACTTTTATTAAGTATCATTTCATATTTACACATTAAAATTTAAAATGCATAAGCAAAATTTTCATTATTATTACTTATTCGTCTCATGTCGAAATTTTTTTAAATTGTACTCTATCATTGAGCTATTATGTACTACGTACTAGAGGCGACACTGCATGAAGTTACGCTGTTCCATTCAACTACGGTCATATTGCCGCACTTTACTCAGTCACTCGCTATTGAGTTGACACATGCTGTGTTGATTATATAAAAAATTTGATAAAATATGCCATGGTGTGTTTTAGACAATGCACAAAAAAATTCAAGAAATGTTGGTAAATACCAAGGAATAACTTTTCGTCGGTGAGTAAAATACTTAATAAAGAAGTATTATAGATTAATAATTAAACAAATTATTCAAAAGACGCCATCTCGGGTCATGAAATATAGATTATGAAATATAGATTATGAAATTAAATTGTTCAGATGCGACGTTTCTGTAGGTACTTAAGTGTGAGAATAATTGTGCATAATATGTTTTTTTTTGTAAAAACTAATGGAAGTATTCATAATTAGGCTAAATTTCTGATATTTAAATTTGCTAATTATTCTTTTATTTAATTTTTAGGTTTCCATGTCCAAACCATGAAAACAGGGAAAAATGAAATAATAACATTTATTTTTAACTCTGGTGTGCCCAGCATCTATGAACGACTCTTATTCTAATCTAAATAAATATATTTGTAAATTATACGTTATATCAATAAGTTTTGTTACAAATACATTTAGTACGTTTTTTATATTTTCCATAATTACCTTTTAATATATTCAAATAAACATATTATTTAAATGTAATTTTGATATAATTTTATGTAATATTATATTAAATTAGCACATAATATATGCAAAATAAATGACAAATTTTAAAAATTGTACTCGATATAATTTGCATAATTAACAATACAATCTATATTGATCATTCTGCCTACGCATAATCTATGATAAAAACCAACCGCGCATGCGCCGCTAACTCTTTCCTGCGCATGCGCGAAGACATCGAGTAGCGCACATTTTTTGTTTGAAATAGCTGTTCTAGTACGTAAGCACATATTACTTCAATGTACTCGATTTACATATATATAAATATCTCGGGGCATCGTAACCGTGGTAGAGCCACGCGGCAGCTTTTGTTGTCGCACGGATGGGCCGGCTCGAACCGAGGTGGTACCACGACCTCACAGAATACCAGCGTGAAGTAGAGGTTTACCTCTGCATTTCGCTTGGTGAGTGCAGGTGGCCGGAGGACCTTTTTACTGGAAATGAGGCATTCCATCTTAGTCCTCACGGGTGACAACGCATCTGCATTTTGATTCGCAAACGAGGGTAGATTTAGATGTCTATGGGCCGCAGCAACCACTTACCATCAGGTGGACTGTGTGCTTGTTTGTCACCCTTTTCCTATCAATAAAGAAAAAAAGCACAATATTCAAATATAACCACTACTTCCAAACCCCTAAAAAATACTTAAGCCTTCATTTTTGTGTCTGTGCAAGAGATATAACACATAGAATTATATGCTAGTTATAATGTCCTCCAGACCGAATTTCGGTCACGGCGGCCAGTCTCAACGGAGACTAGCTATCGGCACAGGATAGGATTATAGTGCCCAAGTGTATGCGCAAACACAGGTGCACTCTATATTCCCTTACTCTCATAGTCCGATGGGGCGGTATACCGACACGACCGGGGAGAGATCAGGCGCAAGACCAACGGTTTTACGTGCTTTCCGACGCGGGAGGAGGTAGGAGGTGAGACACCGCCAACTTCCTGACTCCGGGCAGCTACTGAGAATTTCTTGATGGATACATTCAATAACTGATTTTTTTTCAGACGACTCAGGATTCGAACCCGGTACCTCATGATCAGCAGTCGCACTACTACAACCACTAGACCAACGAGGCAGTCGTGCTTGTTATACAATTTGACTGATACGGGATGATTCTATACAAAATTTCTCTATTTATTGAGTATAGTAATAATAGGTTAGGACCAGTAAGAATAAACGGAATAGTGGTTATCCATTACAACACGACGTCTTTTAACATAACAACTTTTACACACTATCATTTTAAACGAACCCTTTTTGTAATGAGTATAGTTTGTATAGTGCTAAATATGGTAAACCCGCATTTAATCTACTGCTAAATGACCCTGGTGGTAGCCTAGTAATAAGCCACTCAATGTCTCGCGCTCTTGCATGTGTCATAAGTATTTCACATAATTACGTCACTGTATTAAAACCGTTCTATGTGTATAATTTTTTGCGGGATGTTACAAATGAGGTAGACAGTAGGAGGAGATTACTAATTCTACTGGTATTGGGACGGGCCTTGTTATACTGTAAAATACAAACTGT
Organism: Parnassius glacialis; assembly: GCA_033319125.1. Lineage (NCBI taxonomy): Eukaryota > Metazoa > Arthropoda > Insecta > Lepidoptera > Papilionidae > Parnassius > Parnassius glacialis. The sequence goes on from JAVANC010000009.1 coordinate 17,419,174, forward strand.
TCACAAATGAATCGACATTAATAAATACAATGAAATATTTCTGTTCCATTTCAATATTCAATAACATTGTCACTCGTGAAAGTAAAAGTAACATCCATTAACCTTCAGTATTACAATAACAAACGTTAGCAGTCTATCACTCAAGGCAACAATGACAGTCATTAGCACTATGATATTATACGTTAATCTTTTCACATAAATAACAGCTGAATTACATAGAGTAATGAAAGTTCTGCGCTCAGTAGTAAAAATGGTAAAAGTAAAAAATGACTTTCAATAACAATTACATGTAAAGTCTATCTTCTTCTCTTATATATGTAAAAAAGTTAATGTTTGTTTGCTCGTATTTTATGCACAGCCATTCTGTGAACCAGACCGCGGTAAAACTTTGTCACTTTATTACAATTATTTAAAACGATAAACAGAAAACTTTATTTGAAAGGCATATATCATTCAACGTAATTTTTTTCATAGGATCGGGTGAAAAACGAGCACACAGTCCATCTAATGGTAAGTGGTTGCTGTGACCCATAAACATCTACATCTATCCTCATTAAAGACTCGACATGCAGATGCGTTGTCACCCGTGAGGACTAAGATGGAATGCCTCTTTTCCAGTAAAAAGGGTCTCGGGTTATCTACACTCACCGTACGAAACACAGCAGTGTTAAGCTGCTATTTTACGCTGGTATTCTGTGAGAGCGTGGTCATTCCCCGGTCGAGTCGACCCATTCGTACTACAACTATACTACTAATATAGCTGCAGCGTGAGCGTGGAGCGTGGCAGAGCCATGCTCTAACACGTAGAAAACTTCAATGAATGATTGCGTTTTTTTTTTCTTTCAGACGGGTCTTGTCTGTAAGATTCCACTTGATGAGCAAAATACAGTTAATGCTGAATATACATCATTCCTTTTTTGCCCAGTGTCTTAAAAACTTAGGGAAAAACAACCAAGAAGTACCGTAGTATCGTATCATGACAATTATTTGGCACACACCGCGCAAAAGACAAAGTTTTTGGCTTCTGAAATGGTAGAGCTTGTCACCCATCCCACACACATTCCAGGTCTGATGAAACCGTTAGTACTTATATATAATCACGCCTCTTTCTCGTAGGGGTAGGCAGAGACCACTTCTTTCCACTTGCTACGATCCTTACATACTTGTTTCGCTTCGTCCACTTTCATCATTCTCTTCATTCATGCTCTATGGTTTAGGGTGCTCTTGACCAGGCCTTTTGAAGACGTCCCTGATTTGGTCTTGAAATGTCCACCTAGATCTATTCCTTCCAACACTTTCATTCAAACTCGCCTTATACACTTTTTTCGTCAATCGTTCTTCATTCATTCTCTCGACATGGCCAAACCATCTCAGCATACCTTTCTCAATTTTTGTCACTACATCTTCCAGACCGTTAGCCCGATTTTTTATTTTCCCACAAATCAAAGATTTGATGAGAGTTTTGACATTAACGCAGCCAGAAGATGCTGTAATAGCTCTGAACCAGCACGCGTAAACATGCCCTCAGATCAATGGCCCTTGTTTTCTAAAATGGTTTGAACGAACGAAAAGTGTTTAAAATGTAATAGAGAATACTTTGAAAAGTGGTAAATATATTATTTTTTATATCATCATCATCATCCATTGACTTCCTGCATGTCTTACCAGGTTGTTACTCCATTTGGTGGGGGGTCGCCCTACACTTCGCCTACCGGTACGAGGCTGCCACTCGAGAACCTTTCTTCCCCATCGGTTGTCGGTTCTTCGAGCTATATGGCCGGCCCACTGCCACTTCAGCTTACTAATCCGTTGGGCTATGTCGGTTACTCTGGTTCTACTGCGGATATCCTCATTTCTAAGTTTATCACGCAGAGAAACCCCGAGCATAGCCTTCTCCATAGCTCGCTGAGCGACCTTGAGCTTCCTCATACGGCTAGCAGTGAAGGACCACGTCTCAGATGCGTAAGTTATCACTGGCAATACGCACATTTTTACATTACATACAGGTTTTTACACATTTTTTTATATAAATTGCTTTATTTATGAGGTTTCCTAAAATTATAAATAAAAGTAATTTAGTCTGTTTATCTTTGTATTTTTAAGGATAGACAAGAAGAAAAATTTCACAACTTATTTGACATAATATAATGTAAGCAATACTCGTAAATATAATGACTCAATTAATAGAATTATGTATTCATAAATGACTTTATAATTTACCAGTGCGTAAGCCATTCAAATTATCACCTTTATAGGCGTTATAGCAGTCATATAGTTTCCAGTGTAAAATTAATGTTATGAATCGTAGTGATGATAATATTGCATGCCTTAAGCGCAAATCGCATAGGTATATTCTATTAGTGCCTAAAAATCAAAATTCCAACGTTTTATCGCATGAAATCGTTTAAACTATCATATTGAATATGATTATTGAACTAATTAATATTTTTTGAAATCGATTATAATTACTATTTTTACATAAAAAGGGGTTTAGTGGCTTGTGGTGTGGATTTATCAAGTCCGCATGGCGGCGTAAACACGATAACTTTTGAAAATATCAATTGATCAACTCAATCTATTTTCTAAACTCTTCATTTATCATGTAGGAAGCCATAGAATGTAAATGGAAGTTTAATTTAATTTTGTTTAGTTATAATAATTTTTTTCAGCTGAGAAATAGTGAAATTTTCGGTGTTTTGAGCAGCAATTTATTCTACTAAATACACTTTGCCTCACTACCGTCCACAGATTACGTTTTTACTCCGGGCTCAGCCGCCGTTGTGAGTTGTCGTTATTTGCAGCGGTTCGTGCTGAAAAATAAAGATCGCAATAGAAATATAAAATATTCCAAAAACCAAATTTGATACGTATTTGACCAAAGTAAGATTTATTATTTTTATAATCACAGATTTTTATTACAATATTTTGTTTCGCTAAAAGTACGCAGGAAAGGAAAGTAAATATAGTTGTTACGGCCAACAGCTGCCTATCCCAGGAGTAGAATCCTCCGCGGCCCATAGACGGAGAAGCTACAGGCAGATGCTGGTCGGGCGTCCTAACGCCAAGGGTTAAAAGTTTCTAATTACATTAAACGATCAGGGGGGAGCGTTACATTTATTGAACAGAGCTTACTTACCTCTATCCAAGGCGACTGGTCCCTCAGGATTCGGTCAGGTCGCGTGTGGATGTATAGTGCTAGGAAAGTAAGGGTCAGTGATGTGTATTTGGGTGTGGCTGGTAGTGTTATTGACCTTATTAGACCGTTCCCTCTGCAGCAGTTCGGCCCTCAGCACCTCTCCAAACTACGGTCTTCTTCCGCAGTCACTTTCTTCGTTTTCTACGATGACAGTTCTTTAACTCTGTCGTACGATTAACTACCTTACAGAACCCACTAACTCTCGTTTGTTATAACGCTTGACTCGCGAATGAACACAGAACGTACGGAACGTACGGACGCACAAAGGTCACCGTTATTTCTAGAATATCAAATACCGCACTAGTAACTAATACGGTCGAATCCACTTATACAGATTCTGCGTTAAACCTAAAGTCCCGGGAAAACTTTCAGCAAGGGGCCCGCGCTACAATTCCCAGTGGTATATTTACTATACGCGCCTATCATAAAAATATATCTAAGAGCTCCCGACCAAAACGGACCGCGTGCTCTCTCGACGCGATGAAAAAGACTACTCTCTTTTCCCGCGTGTCCTCGAAACGACCGGACGTCCAAACCGGTATCGTAGAGGCGCGCGCGCCCTCTGACGTCTATTATTGACACTAACGCTTTTGCGCGAACAAACCCCCGTCTCAAAATTACAGCCCCAACGTGGGCTAGCCGGAGAGTTGAACTGGGTGCCCTTCCTGGACATCGCTGCACATAAACAAGTCCTATTCCTAGACAGAAGTCCGACGACCTCCTTCAAACACCTATCTGCGCTCCTATGATTAATTCCGCAATCCGACCGGATCAGGTCTGCAAACAGCGACGCGACACGAAGCGGCCCAGAGGGACCTTCAAGCTTCAGTGCAGAGAGCACCCCCAAATTCCCCATGAATGTCGTCTGTGGAGAGCTGAACGAAACGCACAGATAGTCCCTAGTATGAATTTTCAAACAAGTAGGCATAACCAAGCCATCCACCTATAATCATTTACCAAATGGTGCGAAAGCTGATTTCCATCTGATAATCTACAAACCAGATAGCCCTTTAGGCAGGCAATCCTATGCTCATATTTAAACTAATTTTTCAAAAGCATTAATGTTCAATTACAGAATTAATTAAAACAAGTAATCACCGATGCACATAGGTCAACTTGGCAAAGTAAACAAAACAATAAACGTAAGAGACAGCCCTATTTCTTATTTCAAATAAATATCTTAGACAGTGCCAACAAAATCTAAACCAAAAGAGAATTGACTCTTATTTCCTTCGGCCACAACAGGGTTATCTAATTTCAACCTTCCTTATCACAAAACAAAGTGATTAAACACTATCACAAACATATACATAATTTTCAAAATAGCGCGCCATTCAAATTTCAAATGAATTCAAACTTTCCTTTCAGCACAGGAGCGACAATCAAATACAATTACAAAGCATACGGCACAAGCATTAAAAAAGGGCACACAATTAAATCTCAATTTTCCGTTCAACAACAAACGCAGTGATCAAATGTATTTACCAAACATATGCAACAGCATTTAAAGGAGTATCTTAAATTCAATTCTTTTAATCACAACCGCTACAATATGAATTTCGCGGAAAACTCAAAGCATTTTAATTTTAATTCAAAGAATTCTTAACTAAGTGCTCGACAAACCAAATCCAGTACCCCTCGAGAGCGTGATTCAACGCTCCAGGGGGCCCTCATCTTCCCACCACCAAGTGGAGGCCACACCGTGTGAACCCGAGACTAACAGAGCGCAACCGCTAACAGTCGCCACTCGGGTTGTACGCCCTCACTGAGGCCGTCGGCAACAGAACAGCGTGACAAGTGGACTGTTGACGGCTTAAGGCTCAGTAGAGGCAGCCATGGTGTGAGCTAAGGCGGCAGCTAGCTAGGGCCGCCTCCATCAAATGGGGTACAGTGGTACACCAGTCGCGGCCACTCGGCTAACGGGAGTGAGAAGGGTCCAGCGGACCGATGAGTGGCCGTGAAGTTCCTCTTCGCACGCTGAGGGGGGGTGATGACACCCCCGCCCTTGGGGGAATTACCCCCCGACTGGTCGGGGGAGGGACCCCTTTCAAACCTAGGGGTCTGTTGGCTAGCCGGCGGGCGCCGAGCGTCGCCCGTCAGAGGGCGTGGCGGAGTGCCCCCGCCCGTGGGGGTCGAGGGCCTGGCAGCGCCCCGAGAGGAGACGCCGTTCGCACCCAGGCACAGTACGGCATGGTGATTGCCCTGGCAATGCAAACAGGGACGCCGGTGCGGACAGTCTCGCTGGAGGTGCCCTTCCACACATGAGTAGCACCAGCGGCGCTCCTTGGCGATAGTTCGCCTCGCCGGAACCGGCTTACTTAATAATTTCGGGCAAGACGTTACCCGGTGATCAGATGCTCGACAATAGGAGCGGGGGGGGGGGGGTTGACGACGACTTGCCCGGCGGATTCCGCCTCTCACGGGGCACGGCTCGTAAGTCGTCAACGGTGCCCGCCGCGTTCTCAATCTGCCGGCACTGCTCCTCCAAAAACCGCAGCAGGTCATAGAAGGGCGGAATATAGGAGGCCTCGTCCCCGCCGTACCTCTCCTCAAAAAGTATTCTAAGGTCGAGAGGTAGGCGGGACAGCACGATGCGGAGCAACAAGAAGGCCCATTCGCCTACTGGTAAATCCAGCCGCCTCAACGTATTACAGGCCACCAAGACTGGATCCAACAGGTCCAGACGTAGTCTGGCCCGGTCACTAAGCAGCGGGAGGCTCAGAAGCTGCTTAACATGTTCGTCCGCAATTCCCCGGACGTTGGCGTATCTTCTGGCTAGGAGGTCCCGAGCAGTCTGGTAGGCGTCGTCCGAAAAGCTCAAATGGCTGACAACGTCCAGGGCCTCCCCGTCCAGTGAGGCCAGGAGGTACGCCATCTTCTGGCTCAGGGTCAAGTCGCTCCGGGTGTCCACTAGGCCGTCGAAAAGACCAACGAAGGTCAGCCATTCGGAAAGGACCCCGGAGAACCTTGGCAAGTCCAGAGTTGGGAGTCCTCCCAACAGCTCCGGCTGAGGCTGCTTCTGAAAGGACTCGGGCAGGCCACTCGTCCGAGCTTCACGCGCCTCCTCGGCATACCTGCCTTCAGCCTCGATCAACTCGTCCGTGAGCGAAAGGAACTGCTCATAGTCTGCGAAGCAGGAGTCCAGGACTCCCTTTTCCACATCCGAATCCTCGAGCTCAGCGTAAGCCTCCTCCACTGCAGCCCTTCGAGCATCGACCTGCTCGAACCGTTTCATCAAGTTATGGACCCTATCCGGTCGACCTATCAAAGCATGGACGCTGGTGGCCCAGCGTAACTCAGTCCGCAGGCAACGGATTAGCATCTTGGGCGAGGACATCACTACTAAATACAAATTACGACGCGGCTCGAGCACAATTACCAAAATAACAAATAACAAATACAAAAAAAATTTACAGCTAACAAATGCAGTTCCTATCAAATCGAGTTGAATAGAAATTAAACAAATAAGAACCGCTATTTATCAAATCAAATACAAGTTAGTACAAAAGAAAAGACAAATCAAATTAACAATAACAAATACTAGTGCGATCAAATCAAGTTAAATTCAAATTACGTAAATACAAATTACTACTCCTCAGTTCAAATACAAACTACAATACGAAAGATACATAACGAAGATACACATCAACAAAAAATGATCAACAAAAAATGCCTATCTCGGAAATTGACCCTTCGATAAGTAATCCACTACAACTATCCGACGACGATAATTAACCGATTACGTAAAAATAACCATCTACCTACATGACGCAAACTCCCGCTTGTGCGCTAGCCGGGCGCGGCTTTTCAAATTTACCCGCTAACAACAAAAAAGCAAGCCACCAAAGAAAGGGATTTTATTATTACGTATATAATAAAAAAAATATTTTTACGTATTACGGACGGGCGTGATTGTAGACACAAAATCAAACCAATCAACCCAACGCTCCCTGCCACCAAAATTATTTAATTTTTATCAAACACTATGGTCGGTGGATCGACCGGGAATCGATCCCAGAATCGCGCTCTGCTACCAAAATGTTACGGCCAACAGCTGCCTATCCCAGGAGTAGAATCCTCCGCGGCCCATAGACGGAGAAGCTACAGGCAGATGCTGGTCGGGCGTCCTAACGCCAAGGGTTAAAAGTTTCTAATTACATTAAACGATCAGGGTGGAGCGTTACATTTATTGAACAGAGCTTACTTACCTCTATCCAAGGCGACTGGTCCCTCAGGATTCGGTCAGGTCGCGTGTGGATGTATAGTGCTAGGAAAGTAAGGGTCAGTGATGTGTATTTGGGTGTGGCTGGTAGTGTTATTGACCTTATTAGACCGTTCCCTCTGCAGCAGTTCGGCCCTCAGCACCTCTCCAAACTACGGTCTTCTTCCGCAGTCACTTTCTTCGTTTTCTACGATGACAGTTCTTTAACTCTGTCGTACGATTAACTACCTTACAGAACCCACTAACTCTCGTTTGTTATAACGCTTGACTCGCGAATGAACACAGAACGTACGGAACGTACGGACGCACAAAGGTCACCGTTATTTCTAGAATATCAAATACCGCACTAGTAACTAATACGGTCGAATCCACTTATACAGATTCTGCGTTAAACCTAAAGTCCCGGGAAAACTTTCAGCAAGGGGCCCGCGCTACAATTCCCAGTGGTATATTTACTATACGCGCCTATCATAAAAATATATCTAAGAGCTCCCGACCAAAACGGACCGCGTGCTCTCTCGACGCGATGAAAAAGACTACTCTCTTTTCCCGCGTGTCCTCGAAACGACCGGACGTCCAAAACGGTATCGTAGAGGCGTGCGCGCCCTCTGACGTCTATTATTGACACTAATGCTTTTGCGCGAACAATAGTTATAGGTCTTGGACTTTATGGAGACATGAAGGTGTACTTCGATATCTGATACTGGAACTCCTCGATGAGTAGAGCTAGGTGTGCTGAGACTGTGCTCGTTATGTTAGTTATGATGAGACCTTACCCCGACTTGAAGGTGTACCTCGGTAAATGCTACTGGAACTCCTTAAAGAGTAGTAAGTTTCTCTTCAATATACAGATCGCAATCCCAGAGAGTATGGTCACGACTCCCCAGTGCTGAGCCGCAGGGGGATAAGCCTGAGTTCCTAAGGTTGAGTTTTAGGAGACTCGTTGAAACACCCGTGACCAACAAGAATCTGCGATACTGCATAATCGGGCTCGACCCACCTGAAGATTAGACGCTCTGCGATATCCGGGAAAAATTTGTACAGATCCCTGCCATCTTGGCTTGAATCCCACCGGTCCTGCCAAATAGCAACGACAGCCGCCATCATCTCCCTCGTTTTCTTCCTGTGCTCCTTGTTGACCAAACCCGTCCCCTCCTCGTCGATTTGTCCCGCACGAAAAACCTCTAGGTCGGCAGACAATACACCGGCTAACACCGGTAGCGCTGCGTTGCTAGCCGTCCTGTAAGCCTTCGTGAGAAGAATCAAAGCTGAACTTTGAGTCCTCATCAGTACGCTTCTGATAACATAAAGGGACGAGCGTTGGTACCATACGGCAGCAGCATATGTCAACGTTGCCACATAGGTTCCTGAACACAGGACTCTAAGGGCGTGAAATCTTACGCCCCTGGTCGATGAAGACAATCGCGACATCTTCCCGAAGCAAGCAGCGGCGTTCTCGCCGATATATAATGCATGCTGCATATAGGACCTAGCCTTGTCTAAAATTATTCCTAAGGCTCTTGCCTGTGAAACACTCGTGATCGTTGCACCGTTCATCTATTTAATTGGTCCATGTTTAAACTTGCCCTTATAGGTCATCGTTTGTGACTTCCCGGTAGAAAACCCTAGTCTGTTACGAATACCCCACTCGAACACGGCAGCGATCGTAGCTGCCGCTTTGCGCTCTATTGCGGAACGAGACGATGCTTTTACCACGATCGTCGATCGTCACATCGTCGGCGTAAGCAACGAAGTGTACTCCTTCGGGTTTTGGCAGCTTCAGGAGGTCATCGAGTAGGAGGTTCCATAGGGTTGGTCCTAGCACCGATCCCTGGGGACAGCCCATCGTGGAGACCTTCCACACTACCCGGTTTCCAGCCAACAGTCCTACTCGGCGATTTATAAAATAACTCGTTAAAATACGGTATATATTAGGTGGATCGCCACATTGCTTTGCCTTGAGTAGGACCATTGGCCACCAAGCATTGTCGAAGGCCCCAGATATGTCCAAAAGGATCAGTTGCACGTAGTTCTCGGTAGATCCGTTGGCAATTCGGTTGATGGTACTAAGAGCGGTCACTGTGGATCGGCCACGCGTGAAGCCATGATGTGCATCAGAGATTACGCGGTAGAGACATGGAGCGCAGGAGATGATCACACGCTCCAGAATTTTTCCCAATATGGGCAGCGAAGTTATCGGGCGGTAGGCTTTAGGGTCTGTGAGCGGCCTGTCGCCACCCTTTGGCAGAACAACGAGTTTGCCCAACTTCCATAGATCCGGAAAAACGCCCTCGACTATGCACGCCCTGAACATGTGCCAGATCTCGTCACCAGTTATCCGCCATGTCTGTCTAACAATCAAAGCCGTGATACCGTTAATGCCGGGTGCAGTGTTCGGCAGTTCTCGAATAATGAGTCCAACTTGTTCTTTGGTCGGTGGAGTAGCATCAGTTTCAGATGGTGCACATGCAGCAGCGATCCGCACTTGTCAATGGTATACAGCATCGGTCAGCTACAGGCGGACCGCGGTCCGTTTGCGGACCGCGAAAGGTCGAACCTCGGATCGCCAAATATTGTAATGTGTTGCATACCAAGTACGAGTATAAATTAATACGTAGATAAGGTATACTATACCTTTTATTTTTGAAATAATATTTTTAAGCCACATAGAATTTAACTTAGTACCTGTTCTATTTTAAGTTGCCTAGTTAACCTGTTTACAAGTACCTACATCTGATATGGTTTGATTTGATTTAGGTGGGGTCCGGATACTGTGAGAAAATTTTAACGAGGTCCAGAAAAAAACATTTGATAATAATTAAGTGCTACCGATGTATTATTTTGGTTTCAAATCTAATTATGAATTATAAAACACAAGACCTAAAATTAATCTGAGAAAGTACACCGACGGTCTTAAGGCTTTACTTTACTTTACTTATTCACGTACAATCCCCGACGGGGTAGCCAGAGAGAACAGATCGCCAAGTGTCACGATCCTTACATACCTCTTTCGGTTCTTTCAGATTCATTATCTTCTTCATACATGCACGTCTAGGTATCCGAGTACTCTTGACCCTCCCCTCTTCGAGCAATTTGCTCACATGGTCTTCGAAAGTTAGTCTCCGTCTACCTCGACACCTTTTAATATTATCTTTTGCGCTATATATTTTTTTCACCATTCGGTCGTCACTCATTCGCTCAACGTGCCCAAACCATCGAAGCACGCCCTTATCAATTTTTGCGATAAGGTCATCTTTCAAACCTGCCATATTGCGAATCTCTTCGTTTCACTTTCGGTCGGCCATGGTAATGCCGCACATTTTACGAAGAGATCGCATCTCCACTGCATTCAACTTGCTTTGATGCTTCTTCTGGCATACCCAGGTTTCTCTGCCATATAACAAAGTCGGTACCAACACTGCGTTATGTATTGCAAGGCGTGCACTCTTCACTACGCCTTGCCTTTTGACTAACGCAGTCAGAGCACCATTGACCTTGTTACCGGCAGCGACACGCCTGTCCACATCTAAATCACATCTTCCATCCCGGCTAAAAGCACTCCCCAAGTATTCAATTTCATTTACCTGTTCTAGACATTCCTGATTTAAACATATTTCACACTTCGTTCTCTCTTCGTCCCTTTCAAATACCAGAACCTTAGTTTTATTAGCATTCAAACGGAGACCTTTAATTTCACATTCCTCTTTCATACAAGTGACGTGTATGAAACACGTGACTAATGCCTGCAGTTCTGCCTCTGATGGTGCAATAAGCACTGCATCATCAGCATACAGCAGACAATTTACTTTTATGTCACCCAATTTCACACCCAAACAGCTATCTTTCAGCTTCTGTAAACAGCTGTCGAGATACAGTATGAACAGCCAGGAAGACATGACACAACCCTGTTTTACGCCCGTTTGGACGCTAAACAAGGGTGACAGGTCATGGCCTACCCGCACACAGGCTGTACAGTCACAGTAAAGTGACTGCACAGCCCTTAGCAATCGACCATCCACACCGTACCCCGGCAACAGTTCCCATATTTTCTTCCTTACAACCTTATCAAATGCTTTCTCAAGATCCACAAAAGCACAGAAAATCTTCTGGTCAGCAGCCAGAAGCTTCTCCGTGATCATGCGAAGAGAATACATTTGATCCGTGCATCCTCTTCCAGGTCTAAATCCGCATTGTGCCTCCCATAGAAAACTTTCCGATTTATCTAGCATCCTACGTGTCAAAACTTTCGAGTAAACTTTACTTGCTAAACTGGTCAAGCTGATCGCCCAATAGCACCCGCAGTCAAAATGTGAACCTTTAACTTTATATAAAGACACAATGACGGCGGATCGCCAATCATCCGGGACATCCCCCGTCCGCCAGCACAAATTGCACAGCAGATGAAAGCTGTCCCATACGCGAGGCCCACCATACTTGACCATTTCAGCAGTAACACTGTCTAGTCCCGCAGCCTTACCATTCCATCCCTAAGGTTCTGTCATGTTCTTTCCACACATTCTTTTCTGCCAAGTCGTGTCAAGCTTTTCGGCTACCCTCGCATGATATTTGTCCCTAGTATCCGCTTCCTGAAGCTTCCAGCTTCGGATGCGACAGACCGACTGTGGTTCTGTTACTGCCGTTCGGTAGCGCCAACCCGCGAACAGACCGTTAAATCTAGTAATCACTAGATAGTGATCCGTTCCCAAGACTGCAGAGGTGGGCAAGCTATCTCCGTTTCTTAAATCACCATTTGAAGTTAAAGTAGTGGTAGAATGGACGAATGTGGCTTCACTTCAAATCGAGGTAAAGTGTCTTAGAAAATATATAAAACGGTATCCACTGAAGAATGTTGGGCCAAACATGTCCCAGAAAAATATGAAAATTCCAAGAAACTAGCTATAAATTTGGCCACTATATTTGACTCGACATACGTAAGTGAAACATCTTTCTCAAAGATGAATTTTTTGAAAAACAAATATCGTTCGAGATTAACGGACGCTCACGTAGAAGACTCACTTCGAATTTTCTGTTATGAAAAACTGGCTAAAGACCGTCGGTGTAGTTTCTCAGATTAATTTTAGGTCTTGTGTTTTATAATTCATAATTTGATTTGAATTAGGGGGTCATTGTAGAAGCGTGCTCGTCGCGACCCCTGCCAGCTCTTTTTAGGGCTGCAATTCTACTCAGCTGCGCACCCATGCCAACGAGGGTTAGGGCGTCCCCCCAAGGTGATGCACACCAGCTCGTCCCCGTTGGTGTGAAATGCAGCGCACAAAGCGGCGATGGGGACCGCCACCCGTCACGCACAGCCCGACACGGCGGAAGGTGGAGGACAGAGTGTAGAGTTGGCACGTGGAATGTTAGAGGAGGCATGAGAGATAAGACGAATGAGTTGATTGAAATAATGAAAGAAAGAGAATTAGATGTCGTGTGTATGTCGGAGACCAAACGGAAGGGCAGTGGTACTGAAGAGCTCCCTGGCGGGGCGTTAGCTCTATGGTCTGGAGTCACTGAGAGCGAGAACGCCTGCCAGGGAGTGGGGGTGCTGCTGTCGTCTCGGTTGGTCGATGTTATGACTGAATATAAGGTTGTGAACTCAAGACTTCTCTGGGTTCGCTTTAAATTGAGCTTATACAGGCGGTATGCAAGGAAAAGGGTCTTCTTGTGACAAACACTATGTTTAATCACAAGAAAATCCATATGTATACTAGAGAAAGAAAGAATGAGAGAAGTATGATCGATTTGTTCCTAGTGGATGACCGACTGCGAAAACAGGTGATGGATACGCGAGTGTTCAGGGGTGCTGACCTGGGAACGGACCACTATCTAGTGATTACTAGATTTAGCGGTCTGTTCGCGGGTTGGCGCTACCGAACGGCAGTAACAGAACCAAAGTCGGTCTGTCGCATCCGAAGCTAGAAGCTTCAGGAAGCGGATACTAGGGACAAATATCATGCGAAGGTAGCCGAGAAGCTTGACACCATCGATGGCAGAAAAGAGTGTGTGGAAAGAACATGGCAGAACCTTAGGGATGGAATGGTAAGTGCAGCGGAATAAGTGTGTGGAACGATTAAAAGAGGCAATAGTAAAAGAAGAGATGCATGGTGGAATGATGAAGTGAAAGAAGCTGTAAAGAAGAAGAAGAAAGTATTGTTAGACTACTTGGCCTCTATTAATGATAAGGATATGAGAGAGAAGATGAAAGAAAGATATAAACTGCAGAAAGTTCACACGAAAGCATTGATTGAGGAAGTGCGTGAAAGGTGTAGAATGGAAGCGGGCGAAAGGTTGTCGCACAACTTTAACTTTGTGGTAAGGCTGCGGAACTAGACAGTGTTACTGCTGAAATGGTCAAGTATGGTGGGCCTCGCGTATGGGACAGCTTTCATCTGCTGTGCAATTTGTGCTGGCGGACGGGGGATGTCCCGGACGATTTACGATCCGTGGTCATTGTGTCTTTATATAAAGTTAAAGGTTCACATTTTGACTGCGGGTGCTATCGGGCGATCAGCTTGACCAGTTTAGCAAGTAAAGTTTACTCGAAAGTTTTGACACGTAGGATGCTAGAGAAATCGGAAAGTTTTCTATGGGAGGCACAATGCGGATTTAGACCTGGAAGAGGATGCCCGGATCAAATGTTTTCTCTCCGCATGATCAAGGAGAAGCTTCTGGCTGCTAACCAGAAGATATTCTGTGCTTTTTTGGATCTTGAGAAAGCATTTGATAAGGTTGTAAGGAAGAAAATGTGGGAACTGTTGCCGGGGTATTCTGTGAATGGTCGATTGCTAAGGGCTGTGCAGTCACTTTACTGTGACTGTAAAGCCTGTGTGCGGGTAGGACATGACCTGTCACCCATGTTTAGCGACAAAAACGAAATTGAATACTTGGGGAGTGCTTTTAGCCGGGATGGAAGATGTGATTTAGATGTGGACAGGCGTGTCGCTGCCGGTAACAAGGTCAATGGTGCCCTGACTGCGTTAGTCAAAAGGCAAGGCGTAGTGAAGTGTGCACGCCTTGCAATACATAACGCAGTGTTGGTGCCGACTTTGTTATATGGCAGAGAAACCTGGGTATGCCAGAAGAAGCATAAAAGCAAGTTGAATGCAGTGGAGATGCGATCTCTTCGTAAAATGTGCGGCATTACCATGGCCGACCGAAAGTGAAACGAAGAGATTCGCAATATGGCAGGTTTGAAAGATGACCTTATCGCAAAAATTGATAAGGGCGTGCTTCGATGGTTTGGGCACGTTGAGCGAATGAGTGACGACCGAATGGTGAAAAAAATATATAGCGCAAAAGATAATATTAAAAGGTGTCGAGGTAGACGGAGACCAACTTTCGAAGACCATGTGAGCAAATTGCTCGAAGAGGGGAGGGTCAAGAGTACTCGGATACCTAAACGTGCATGTATGAAGAAGATAATGAATCTGAAAGAAGCGAAAGAGGTATGTAAGGATCGTGACACTTGGCGATCTGTTCTCTCTGGCTACCCCGTCGGGGATTGTACGTGAAGATAAGTAAAGTAAAGTAAAGCCTAAAGACCGTCGGTGTACTTTCTCAGATTAATTTTAGGTCTTGTGTTTTATAATTCATAATTAGATTTGAAACCAAAATAATACATCGGTAGCACTTAATTATTATCAAATGTTTTTTTCTGGACCTCGTTAAAATTTTGCTCACAGTATCCGGACCCCACCTAAAACTACTTGCCGACCCCTGGTATACAGTGTCCGTGGCTAGATTATCGTCTGGGCATAAGGCATTGACGAGGCCAAGCATGGTGCCTCCGGTCGTCCTAGTATAGCCGTCGGCTAATCTCACTTCATTTAACACATTGAGAGGTGGACGAAATCGTCCACTGGCTGTTCGGTAAGCCAGGCCCCACGGATCGGCGTTACCTGATTCCGCGACAGAGCGGAAGAAGACAAGTTCAGCTTCCTTCATAGCTAGCTTGTAGCGTATCCTTGTTCGTCGGAGATAATCATCCCTGTCGCCTTCTACGCGACGTGAGGCCTGCCATTTACGACGTGCACAATAGACCTCGTTACGCATACGGTAAAGAGCCGGAGACCACCACTCGTACCCTTCTTTCTCCTTTTTCGCACGTGTACCTAATCGTTCTCTCGCAGTACGTAGAAATATTGCAGAGTACTGCTCGCAAATATCATTTGCTGGCCACGTTAGCTTCAGCGGGGACATGCGGGCGTGCAGAGTCGAACAAAATCCTCCCCAGTTCACACCACGTTCACGAAAGTAACATACGTTATCTGAAAATGCTGTGCCATCGTACCCCCGTGAGTCACCCAGGATAACGCCAAACGTTATCAACTGGTGGTCACTCACACTGACACCCTCATGCACCTTCCAGTCAGCAATCCTCACACTACGTGTGGAGTAGGTGATATCCACGTTGGACGAGCCATTTGGGCTATGAAAGGTTGGCGGTTGACCCTCTACATTATGTACCAGCAAATCCCGTCAGAGGATGAATCCCTTCATCTGGAGTTTGCGGTATTCTGTGTCGGGGGCGCGACCTACATATTGCCTGCGCTCGCAGTGCTACATTGGAGAGTGAGCGTTACTGTCCACACCAATAAGGATTGGGTGACCAGAAAGCTGATCCATCACATAGGTGAGAGTTTGCAAGTGAGAAGAGATATCATGACTGTACTGGCAGTATAACGATACGACGTATATGCTTAAGCTCTGGCAGCTGACATGACCTACAACACACTGATCGTTGCATAAGTCATGTAGAAGCGTGACTACAAATCGTGAACTTACTGGTAATAGACCAGCCTTAGGGTTGGTGCCGCACCCAAGTACTTGAGGATGCTGATGTTGCTCCTGAACTAGTACTAGATCCAACCCCAGTTCTCCGGCTATGACAGGAAGCTCAGTGGTAGCCTTCTTTAAGCCTTGCAAGTTGAGCTGACCTACGCGAAAGGTAGTCGTCCTATCCATACTGGGTCATATTGACCGACTGCTGTTCCGCGTGCAAACGTGCAGGACAGTTGAAAGCGGCAATGGCATGTTGGTCAGCATCTTTCCGCTTGAAACGCTTAAATATGGCGCAGTACTGTGTAGCCGACTGGCACTCTGCGGCACGATGACCAGTCTCGCCACTTTTGCCATAGACCATCGCTGCCGCCCTGCAATGCTTCTCCAGATGGCCGTACTGCTAACATTTAGAGCAGCATGTCACCCGTACAAAATCGCAGACTTCAGCTTCATCCCAACCAATGAAGACGCTGCCGAGGCCGACCATTTTATCCCGCAGTGCAGATGTGCACTCCATCACTACTGTGGTGCGTGGTCCATCTTTCCAGCCCTTCTTGAAGGCAACTCTGCATAATTCGCCAAACTTATCTCTTGGCCAGTCAGGATCATCGCTCAGATTGATCCTGTACAAATCCTCAAGAAATTCAGTGGCTGGCGGGTCCGAGCGCAAATTGCGCACTGCCATCAGTGGCCGCCTACTTTTGGGATCAGAGACCTTCAAGGAAGGCGGAACCGCTACCTTCAATTTCTGGGCAACCTCAATAGTTGCCGTCTGTACCACAATGCCGGAGTTCCCAACTTTACGCACACTATGTATTTTAATTCCCTGGGTGCCAGGCTGAACTGCCTTCTGCAACTTAGTCTTTGTATCGTCCGACGACTTTATGGAATCATTGTTTGGATAAACAATGACTGCCGGGCCCTTGGACTGGACACAAATTGGCGGCTTACCCTTAGGCAGCTTCAACCTGGCAGCATAGCTGTCAGCAGAAGGAACGGAAGAGGCCACATAGGAGAAAGGAGGGGCAGGAAAGGTTTTGGTTTGGGCTACTGAGAGCTCCAGTTGCGCACACTTAAGCTTGCAGGCTGTTACCTCTTGCTTCTTTTCTCCGAGCCTAATCTCTAATGTTGCCACATAAGCTAGGGTGTCCTGGCTGAGGCTGCCGATGGTTGTTTTATCAGCCAAGTTGAGCTAGTTGCTTGCATTGGCGACAGTCGCGATTCCTTTCAGAGCCGCATATACCCTCTCCATTAGCGCAACCTTGTCCAGCGTTGAAATGCCACTGGAGCTGTCAGTACAACTGGACTGTATGGGATTACCAGAACCTGAGGACGGGTCAGAGATGGGCCTTCTCAATATGCCACTAACAGGCAGAATTGCCGCCTTTTTCTCCGCAACGCGGCGCCTGACGGTCTCCTGCACGTCCTCAGGTGAGGTTAATGGCCTTTTCGCCGTTGGGATGGATGCTGCAGCAGAGGTACTTAATGGGACCGGGGGTGTGCTGACCCCTTGCGGGGGTGTGCGTGGTGTGTGGTGGCCGAGGGTTTGCCGGCCGTTTGAACGCGAAGTAGCCTATAATATGCCAGCGTAAGAGGCGACAGTGGGAAACAGGCAGGAAATAGAAAGCAGCATCTTGATAACAGCAATATTACAATAAAAAAACTGCGGTTACCAATCCGCTCGTCAAGCGTGGCAACTATCCCCTCATGATGAAAGTTACGAAAAGTCGGCCCAGCTATTCCTGGCTACGGTGGCGACCATGGTAACGGCAGAGCAGGGGCTGCTTAAAATCTCCGGTGGAAGTTCGGTTGCAATCTAAGACGACTCGACCTGGCAACATACAACGCACGCACCTTGAGGACTGACGAGAAGATCCTGGAGATGAAGTAGAAGATAGACAAGTTACGCTGGCATATTTTAGGATTATACCAGGTCAAAAAAGAGGGAAGGACATGGTTATCTTCGAATCTGGCAACTTGTTCTATCATCGGGAGAGCGACGATCTGTTCCAAGAAGGCTAACAATGTTGTTAAGATTGTGAGTGTGACGACGAGAGATGCGTACCATATACTCAGAATTACCAAAGGGTATTCGTTGAAGGTCATACAAGTTTACTCACCAAACTCGGCACATCCTGATAAGGAGGTGGGGGAAATGTAAAGAGATATCTCTAAAGCCATGCATTTCTTCAAATCCCACTATACGGTGTTAATGGAAGACTTCATTGCAAAACTAGGCACAAGAGAGAACAGTGAGCTGAAGGTAGGGAAATTCGGAATAGAGCAATGGAACCCAGCAGCAGCATTTTTCTAGTTAGTTCTTTGGACAGCAAATATCGAATAGTTATATGAATATGTATAGTAAATTTGTTTCTTCTTTTTTTTAAGCATAGCGAACGCATGCACAGCAACTAAACCTCAGTGGTTTACGCTGTGTTCAATGTGTATTAATAATTGTACGATTTTATGGGTAATAAATGAAAAAAAAAGTTACACTGGTTCTACTGTGGATATCTTGCTTATACTTTATAATGCAAAGAAAGCTCCCTCCAAATTATTTTTTTTATATTTTTCAGATGATGTTCTAACATTCAAAGAATACATAAGCCCAAGAATATTTATTTGTGTATGTAGCACTTAGGGAAGCACCACTTTTATTTAATTTAATTTGTTTGATTTAATTTTGTAATAGTGTACCTAAGCATAAGTATCTGTAGATACAGATACTTATGCTTAGGTGACAAACGTAAGTAGCCACTTTATAACACTTTTTAGGGCGTTACTCACCGGCTACGGTCATCGGAGAGTTAAGAGACTCGAGTTGATACTCGAGTCTATAAAAGTATCCCAGTGCGCCTGTTGTTGGATGATTAGTAAATAAAAATTCCAAGTTACATATATAGACAAAAAGTAGTTTATTTCCTTCTAAAGTTCATACCGATAGCCCCAAATATCAAGTTGTCACTTTAAAATACACTGGGAACTGAGGTTTTGACTAACCTGGTGGATTACACAATATTACACTGTTTATGGTCAATCCCGCGAAGCAGTGAGGTAACAGATGTCCTCCAGGTGTACTCCGGTCGCGGTCTCCAGACTGCCCAGTCCCAATATAGCCACCAGTGGAAGCTGCCTCGCCTCGTTCACATAGTTAAAATTGATAATGGACCATACTCAAAGTAAGGACTAAGGACCCCTATGACAATACAAAAGAATCTATGAAATACCATGTACCGTTAATTAGAACACATGTGCTTTTAAGAAGACAAAAACATTAAGTACTTACAATTTATGGGCTGATGTGTTTCAACACATTAAACTGCCTGTAGACATTGTGTTTAAGGGGCCGTACGCCCAAGTACTCGTCACTTTAAATTCATGTTCCGGCGTTTCGATTCAAAAATTATATATGTGCGTGTCCGATCATTACAACGGCTCTCTCAAAAAGACTAGGCCTCCCTTGGGCTACGCGCCACCGTCGATCCGTGGTAGGATTTCGAACTAACGAGAAAGGTCAATTGCATGCAATTAGCTAGCTCGATTCGTCAATATACGTTTCTAGTTACTTCGGTCTAATGACGTTAGATGGCGCACTGATGTCTATTCATCGACTGTAATAATATAAATATGCTAAAATAATGTACACGAAAATTTTCGTGTTACACATCCCCTTTGCTTGGGTTAAAAAGTTCTTCGTAATGAAGACACTTATTCCGAAGACATCTCGTGCCACCTGCAGAACAACGCCTGAATACCAAAACAGTGAAGAAGTTGTAATGTGTCTCTAATCCAATCTGACTAAAAATTTACGCACGGATAGTAAATTCCAAGTCACCCATGCACCAACAACTAACAAGTACCAAGCCATCACTTAATCACTTAATTACGACGTTTAATCTTATACAAGGTGGATAGGAAATTTGATCTCTTTTTAATAATAAAATGCAGTAATTTGCTCAATCGACCTTTACTTGATCTCTAATTTTTACAACGACGACAGGTACAACATTTTTTAAACATACCTACACAGCTTACGGACTAATATTGGCATGAGAACTGCTAATATAATTTGACAGGCGCTTCAACATGCCCCCCGGCGTTGAAAGTCTACCTTTCAACCAGATTCTTCAGGTTCAGGAAGCGGACAAATTTTGCTAAATGTTCGGCGAACTATACCAGTCGATGTTTTGATATCCGCCACCCTTGATACGCCGTCCGAGCCTGGATGGACTGCGACGATGCGACCCATCTTCCACTTTAATGGCGGTGAATTCTCCTCTTTTAGGAGTACCAGTGAATTTAACTTCAAAGAGCCTTTACAGGAACGCCATTTCATCCGCAGTTGAAGCTCTGATATATATTCCTTGCTCCATCTAGCCCAAAAATGTTGACGTAATTGTTCTATTCGTTGAAATCGGGTTAAAGAGCTTACGGAATGATCTTTATAGTCTGGTGTCGGCAAGGAAGTCAAGGGGCGTCCAATCAAAAAATGACCGGGCGTTAGTGGTAGCAAGTCTTCAGGATTCGTTGACAAAGGTGTGAGTGGTCTGGAGTTAAGTATAGCCTCAATTTGTATTAATGTGGTATTTAGTTCCTCGTAAGTCAAATTACAATTGCCCAGCACTCTAACTAAATGATATTTAATGCATTTGACACCAGCCTCCGCAAGCCCAGCAAAATGGGGAGAATAAGGCGGTATAAAATGGAAATTAATTCCTTCATTTGCCATTACCTCAGATAAAGAATTACAATACGTCCTAATAAATTTTGAAATGTCATTGTATGCGCCTACAAAGGAGGTACCATTATCCGAATAAATATTAAGAGGTTTCCCTCTTCTTGACATAAATCTGCGCAAAGCTAATATGAAAGTATTGCTAGTTAAATCACCCACTAATTCAAGATGAATTGACTTAGTCGCGAAGCAAATAAAAATAGCTATATACACCTTTACAATTTTACAACCACGGCCATGGCGAGAAACAGATTGAATTGGTCCCGCATAGTCTAGTCCAATATTTTGAAATGGAAAACCAGAAAGGATGCGTTGGTGTGGTAGGTTGCCCATTATTGGAGAGATGGTTTTTCCTTTCATTCTATTACATCTTACACATTGTCGATAACAAGATCTGGCCAAATTACGACCTCTAATCGACCAGTACATCTCTCTTATAGTGGCCAACATTAGCTGTGGTCCCGCGTGCATTAACCTTATGTGCTCATAATTGAAGAGCAATTTGGTAAAATAATGAGTGGACTGTATAAGTATGGGATGTTTTTTCTCATAACAGTAATCGGAATTTTCAAGACGCCCTCCACCACGCATTATTTTATTATCATCGAGAAATACATTAAATTTATGCAACGGACTTTTAGTGGGTAAGCTTTTAATTTTAATTAACATGGTGTATTCCTCAAATGATTCACTCTGAGATATTCTTATAATAACATTGAGTGCGGTTTGCAACTCTTGATTGCTTAGAGGACCGTGAACGGATTGCTTTCTACAATTATTAATAAAACGCAGCACATAAGCAACGGCCCGATTTAATCTAGTATATTTAGAAAAGCGTTTAAATTCAATTAATTTATTCCCGCCTAAATCTTCATTGTTGTTAGAATGAAGTATTCCGTGGAGGATAACATTTGACGATTTAATCTCAGGCAACTCGTGATTAATACTTAAGAAATTTGCAGGCCAGTGAGAGACCTCTTTCTTTAAAAATTCAGGTCCTGACCACCCCTTACTCATGGATGAAATATCCTTACAACTCACACCGCGAGAAATATGATCGGCCGGATTACACTCTGTTGGGACATGCCTCCACTCGCAATTTCCAGTCTTCTCTAATATTTCAGCAACCCTATTTCTAACAAAGGGTTGTAGCTTGCTAGGCAACACCTTTAACCATCCTAACACGATGGACGAATCTGTCCAAAAGAAAGTGCGCTTAGCTTGTTGTCTCAGCGATGCTACAACCCTTTGGTAAAGGCGAGCTCCAACAAGTGCACCACAAAGTTCCAGTCTTGGGATTGTTATAGGTTTAAGCGGCGCGACACGACTTTTCGCCATCAATAATTGAATTAAACCCTCACCCTGCTCATTAACACTACGCATATATAAACAGGCGCCATATGCTCGCTCAGAAGCGTCCGAGAAAATATGAAATTCAAACAAACTAGGCGAGTCACAAATAACACGACGTGGAATACGTAGAGTATTTAATTTAGGTAAATCGACTATTATCTCAGCCCACATCTTGCTGATTTCTGGCGTCAACTGCTCATCCTATGACAGCTTGAGCAGCCACAACTGTTGAAGAAGCATTTTCATCTTAATTACACAGGGAGATAGAAGTCCTAGTGGATCCTAAATCTGAGAAATCACAGATAACATATCACGCTTTGTTCTACCTGAGAATAGCCCTCCTATAGGGAAACAAAGTTGGTCAGTATGTGATTGCCACCCAAGGCCTAAAGTTTTAGTCGGTTCAAAGCTAACCAGTTGAGATTCATTCGACTTCCACTTTCGCAAAACCATATGAGCTGATGCAAGTGTGGAAGTCACTTTACGGCGCAAATCTGTAACCTCGTTAATATCATCCCCTCCCGTTAGCAAGTCATCAACGTAAAAATCGTGAATGATCACTTGAGCAACCTTGTCATCGGTACACTCTAAGCCTAATTGTTGGAGGCACCTAGTTGCCAAAAAGGGAGCACTAGAGGTGCCGTAAGTCACGGTGTTAAGTTGATAAGCTTGAAGCTGTTCTGAAGGGTTATCACGCCAGACAATTTGTTGCAAATAGCGGTCATCGGGATGAATGACTATTTGCCGGTACATTTTCTCAACATCAGCTGTGAGAACGTATTTGTGTAGCCGAAAGCGTAAAAGAATGTACAAAAGGTCGTCCTGTACCACGGGACCTACCATCTGTATATTATTCAAGGAAACACCCGAAGAAGTCGGACTGCTAGCATTGAAAACGACTCTTAATTTAGTAGTAGTACTACTTTCCCGCAGCACACCGTGATGTGGTATAAAATGCATCTTACGTGGTAAATTATCATTCTCACATTTCTCCATATGACCCAGACTTTCATACTCTGACATAAATTCTTTATACATTTCATAGACCTGAGATTGACCTGCTAACCTGCGCTCTAGCGATAGTAAACACTTCTTAGCTCATGGCCAAGAATCACCTAATACGTCAGGATTATGTTTTAAGGGTATCCTCACGCAAAATCGACCATTTGCCAGTCGCGTGGTGTTTTTTAAAAAGTGTTCTTCGCATAATTTTTCTTCGTTTGAATAAAGAGACGCAGGGCTTACCTCTTCGAGGTGCCAGAAGCGTACTAATTGTTTTTGTATATCTTCATCTAAATCTTTACTAGCCTCATCTTGAAATATTCTTGTAAAATTACATTTAATAGAGTTAACCCCTTTCTTTACATATCTATAATCAATCGGACCTGATACTAACCATCCTAAGCTAGTTTCACAAAGAATCGGCTGACTGTCCCCTAATTTTAATCTCTGCGTTCCTATTAAGTCCCAAAAGACATCAGCACCTATAAGCATGTCAACGGGAGCAGGTGAATGAAAATTAGGATCTGCCAGAGAAATATTAGATGGAATTTTTAAGTTTGACAAATTAACATATCTAGTAGGTACATTTTGGGTTATTGATGGTAGGACAAAACAATGAAGATTACTATAGAAGTTATCATTCAATGATTTTATCGATACCTTACAAATCTTCTTGATGTGTGCCGAAGCATTATTAATACCGACTACCGACTGATTTACATTTTGAGCGGGCAAACCTAGCCTTTGATATAACTCTTCAGTTATTAAACAAGCGTTACTGCCACTATCAAGAATAGCACGAGCAATATATGGACAACCATTCTTACCTATAACTTTAATTAATGCCGTCGACAACAATACGTCGCCTTGTTCACTACACGATGCAGTGCCTACCTTTGCGGATAATGACAGATGTGCGTTAGAATTGGATGACAACTGTGAGCCTGTCGAACTGTTTGTTTGTTCGAAATGACCTTGCATAACGGGCTTATTATTACCACTACTCGTGTTAGATGTATTAATATCTGTAATTGGTTTTGACTGGTAATCTGCGACGTGCACGAGAGTGTTATGCTTTCGGTGGCATATTTTGCATCCTGGCTTTTTGCAGTGATTTGCATAATGTCCTGAATTAAGACAATTGAAACATACTTTATACTCTGGCAGTAACTGTAGACGCACATCGTTACTTAATCCAAGAAACTGAGGACAACTGCTTAACTTATGGTCACCCTTACATTTAGGACACAGTTTGGCGGAAAAGGCCGAACCGTTTTTATTACCGGTATCCCGAACTGAAACCATTGCCTTAACTTTTGGAGCATATTTTATAGAAGAATTTAAACGGTTAGTAGCACCAGAATTAGACATTTCTAGTGTTTCGATTAAATCGGCTCGATTTTTTAAAAACATCAAAAATATATCGAACGTAATAGGTGTATCTTTCTCCAAACGACCTTTAGACTCTTCCCATTCACGATATGTCTTAGCATCTAATTTTTGAGTAATAATATGAATGAGAAGTGTGTCCCATTGTTTAGTTGGCTCACCGAGAGATTCTAGTGCACGTAAATTTTTATTTATTTGGTCAATGAGACGTTTTAAGTTGACAGACAATTCTTTATTAATTGGTGCTATATTAAATAAGGCTGTCACGTGATTTTGAATTAGTAGTCTTTTATTATCATATCTATCACATAATATAGTCCATGCGACGGTGTAATTAGCTGCCGAGAATTCGATTGACTGTATTACCACAGCAGCGGGCCCTTCCAACGACGCTCTCAGATAGTGAAACTTATTTATGTCATCTATCTCGTCATTTGAATGTATGAGGCTCATGAACGTGTCATGAAACTCTAACCAATTATCATAAGAACCATTAAATTTAGGTAGTTGAATAGTGGGCAGTTTAACAAATTTATGATTGCCGGAATGAGAGCCACCGTCACTGCTTACGTCATCTGACTTAATGCAATCTGCTAAGATCCTTTTTGCAAGAGAAAGCGATTTAAAATACAGGGATTCAAACTCAGTTCGTTCTGATATCTGGGCGTCTATATTATCAGTATTACACTCGATGGATAATTGTACCTCATCATATCGTTCATACATTGACTCAATCCTACTAATACGTAATTGCAACTCATTTACCTCAGTAGCAGCCAATGAAGATACCTTCAGTGAATTTAAATAATTTGAAAAAGCAGTTATTTGTCCCTTGTAGCTAGCTCGTTTCCTAATTTGCTCCTTATCTTCTGGCATGTTGGCTGGTATTGGGAGACTAGTGCAAATGCCTGAAATTTTTACAAACAAGAAGTTTATATTTTATAAAATATAATTCATAAGTAGTTTTATACAACTTTGCTTACAGTTATAAAGAAATGAAAACTAATTCCCTTACTTATTTTTCAAACTCTTAAATAATTAAACAAAATGGTACATGTACTACCTTGATATTTAACTTTATAATTAACAACAATTAAGGGTAACAAATACAATTCAGACAATCAAACAGCTTCACAGGTATGCCTTAGTATGTAATAAATAATATTATGCAATTTTTTCAATTATACACTCTCTTGACTTATTTTTTAAAAAACAGTTTAAACCAATAAAGAAAAAAAAAATTATAATATCGTCAATATAATTTAACCAAGCTTTATAATTTAATTTAATTATGATTTGACGGTTATTATGAACTATATAAAACAATATTAAATGAATTTTAGCCGATTAAATACTTTAAGTTATACGTAATTATTTTATAGGTAATTTGGTACTAACCTGATAAATTAGCAGTCGATTTACACAAAATACTACCTGATAATGAGTGCTGGGTTAAATAAATTAAATAATAGTCCAATATCTAAGGGGCTAAGACTCCAGATTTCTTGGTTAAATATCTTCACTCCCTCGGTGGTATTTCCACAACGAATATTTAAGACTTCCCAAGCGTATTCCACTAAATAATATCTTGTCCAATTACGTTTTTTCAAATCCGGCTTCGATTTAGGACCATGGATAGGAAATTTGATCTCTTTTTAATAATAAAATGCAGTAATTTGCTCAATCGACCTTTACTTGATCTCTAATTTTTACAACGACGACAGGTACAACATTTTCTATACATACCTACACAGCTTACGGACTAATATTGGCATGAGAACTGCTAATATAATTTGACAGGCGCTTCAACACAAGGCTCATTATTACTCTACTTATTACCTAATTTTCATTTCTGTATCTGTATACCTAGTAACATTATATTCCACAAAACAATTTAACCTCAAAATGTAATTACCTACTTGTGTTGTTGACATAAAAATAACACTACCACAAATTTACCTACTTGTGTTATAATTTAGAAAATACTACACTAATTGTTATACCTATATTAATCTAATGGCATGCAACTTTATTTACATTTATTCCTACATGTTTTTTTTTTGCTATTAAAATACAACTACCTATGAAATCTAGATAGATTTCCCTCCCAAATAATGTTCTATTAAATTCATGCAGCCTCGTACCGGTAGGCGAAGTGTAGGGCGACCCCCCACTAGATTGAGTGATGATCTGGTAAGACATTCAGGAAGTCAACGGCTGCAGGGGGCTCAGGACCGTGCTTTGTGGCATTCCTTGGGGGAGGTTTATGTTCAGTAGTCGACTTGTAAAGGGCTCAAAAAATGATGATGATCATGGACAGATCTGTAGATTGTTCACAAAAATATACAGCCCTGTTGATTGTTTACATAAATGAGAGCAACTTCTTTTAAAAATGAACAGTTGTTAATAATAGTACAAATGTTTAAAATAATTTTTACATGATTTTTTCTCCCTCGCTCTTGGTTATCTTAACTCCTGTTATTTTGAACTCTTGGTAGTTTGAAATTATTCTCCGATCCCTTGAGTTTCAAATTATCGAGAGTCGACTGTAATATGGTAATCATGCGGTACCTTGAGGATCACCAGCTGATTAGTGACAGCCAATACGGTTTTTGTCAGGGTCAATCAACTGGTGATTTTCTGGTCTACCTGATTCATAGATTGGCGGATGCAGTAGAGTCCAAGGGGAAGGCATTGGCCGTTAGTTTGGACATTGCGAAGGCCTTCGATCGGGTCTGGCACAAAGCGCTTCTTTCGAAGCTCCCTTCCTATGGGCTTCCCCAGAAATTCTGCAATTGGATAACCAGCTTCCTTGCAGATCCGAGCATCAAGGTCGTTGTAGACGGTGCATGCTCCGACTACAAGCCTATTTATTAACGCTGGTGTTCCACTAGGCTGTGTGCTATCACCAACGCTGTTTCTTCTGCATATCAATGATATGTTGCTAACTGGTAACATTCATTGCTATGCGGATGACAGCACTGGTGATGCTCTATACACCGGCCATACCAATATTTTTTGGGAAAACGTCGCCGAGTACCGGAACAAACCTGTGTCTGAGGTAAAGCCTTTGCTGAACAAAGTCTGGGATTGGGGGCGACTAAATCTAGTCCAGTTTAATCCTCAGAAGACACAAGTTTGCGCGTTTACCGCTAAAAAGAACCCCTTTGTCGTATTTCCTCAGTTTCAAGGCGTTCCCCTCTTTGCCTCAGCCACTATCGGAATCCTCGGAGTGGACATATCGAGTGACATGCAGTTTCGTGGTCACTTGGAAGAGAAGGCCAAATCGGCCTCTAAAAAGCTTGGCGTGCTCAGCAGAGCGGGACAGTATTTCATGCCGACACAACGCTTTCAACTGTACAAGGCGCAGGTTCGGCCTCACATGGTATATTGTTCCCATCTCTGGGCAGGGGCTCCCCAGTGCCAGCTCCTTCCACTTGACCGCATCCAGCGCAGAGCGGCTCGAATCGTCGACGACCGAGTCCTTTCCGATCGGCTCGATTCATTGGCGCTACGAAGTGATGTTGCATCCCTTTGCATTTTCTTTCACACTTACCACGGGGAGTGCTCTGAGGAATTGTTCGGATTAATCCCAGCCGCCAAATTTCACGAACATCGCGGCGGAACTCCCGATACCATCCATACCATCTGGATGATTGGCGGTCCACCACTGTGCGATTTAGAAGATGTTTTCTTCCTCGCACAACTTCCTTGTGGAATCGATTACCATCAGCGATTTTTCCGGACCGATACGACTTAGGGACCTTCAAGAAAAGGGCCTGCTCCTTTTTAAAAGGCTGGCAACGCATCTGCAATTCCCCTGGTTCCCCTGGTGTTGCAGTGGTTCATGGGCGGCGATAGTCACTTACCATCAGGTGAGCCGCATGCTCGTTTGCCCCCTCTCCTATAAAAAAAAATCATCGCCCTAACACCTTTTTTCGTTTATTCTAATTTTGATAAGGATGACGAACTTCAACTTGTGTAAATAATAATCGACACCGGACTACCCGCGGAAAAATGATTTTAGTCAACATATATGCGAAAAGTTTATTTTAATTATTAGTTAAATGGCAAGGTCAAACTTCGCAACTCAGTTTTTTTTATTGAATATTACAAAAAAATTACCCAATCTGTTCATGAATGCTGCGGCTTTCGCCAAAGTTTTTTAACAACAAAATCTTTAAATTCTTCTCCTGCTGTTGCCGAATCATTGCAATATAAGATGTAAACACTTGTTTAAAATCTTTAAAATTCCAAAAAGTATTCCCAAAATATTTCGTTTAATATTTTAAAACTATTGATGTTAAGTAAACGGGATACTAATGTAGGATTTGTATTACACCCATTTTCAAATAGTGTTTTAAATAAATCCTAGAGTGATAATGAACCACTCCAATTTTTATATAAATTTTTAAAACTAAATAATGCCATAAAAATATTGTTCTAGTAAGTAAGTTCTAGTAAATAAAACGATTTGCAAAGGAATAAGATGTTTAGTAATGGGTTATCATCTTTATCATTGGTTTGTTGTGCCATGTGAATGCAAAAAAGCGAGCATAAGAACGGCACAGGAAGTTCTAGATTCAAATCGCAACTGATTTAAATATCAGAAATACTTGGTTAAAACTAGCAAAAAGAGACCCGAAGTACTACTACTACTACTAAGACCGTCTACAAAAACTAGACTAAACTAATTATACTATAATTCTGTGTATATCACTGATGTAATTATGACTTATATTTAACTATAGTTTATACAAAACAAAATATTTCCCCACCATCAATTTATTTATTCTTGATAGATTAGTACTTTCTGCTTTTACAAACCTGTCTTCCATGATGCTATTTCAATAAAATACGAAATAAAAGTCAACAATCTTAATGATAACTTGAAAACTTTTGAAATAACACAGCACATCAACTTGTTTACTTATAAAAGTGACGCCACGACGGAATATAATATGGTGGATAGCATTTTGGGGATTTGAGGCACAGATTAAAAACAATTATTCTTAAAATTGAATAATAAAATTTATATTGCACTTTTATAAATAGTAATAAACATTTCTCGTTTACTTTTTGCAAATACCATTATAAATATGTTGAATTTTTTGATTTTTTCTTACATGGTGCAAAATAACCTATTGCATCTTCTAGACGCAATTTTCGATACAAGCATCGAATCTAGTGTGGTGCATAAAATCGGGAACCTTTATTATTTTCTTTATGTTGTTTTTGACATCCAAAAGTGACTAGTTTAATCTTTTATTAAAAAAAATACATTAAAATAATCATAAACTTGGTAGTGTGGCAAATATGACGCTTGATGACAAGTTATTTAAAATAATATATTGGTTAAAAAATCTACTATTATTTCCACTAATCTTAATGACCAAATGTTAAGTGGTTACATTCTTTTGTTTTGTAAAAAACTTATAAAAAGTGGGGAAATATTGACTTTCCAAATGTTTATTACCAACTGTTTTATATTTGAAGGCGACCGAATTTTAAATTTATTACGAAAAAAAAATACTTACGCAAGGTAATTTATCCTTAACAGTCACATATTACAACAATATTCATTTTATAACAATTTAATGAAACCACTTTTCATAATCAATGCTTAAACTTTGATTTACAATGTTTTGCACTCCTGGTTTTACAAACCTCATTTTTCTAATTTTATAGTAAATGGCGTAAATAGTAGTATATATATATATTTATAATATATATATATATACTACTATTTATATATATATATAATAAAGATTGTTATTTTGGGTAGGTAATTTAAAGAACTAGTTTGTAAAGTTTGGATATGTTTTATTTCACTGCCTCCACACAAAACAAGACTGTTCGTTCTTAAGTTAGTATTAGCATAAATATGTCCTCACTGGGCTCTAAACAGTAATTTTGTCGTGATCTGCAGTACTATTAGGACCAAACGACTGATAGCCTAAGTTACCTATTTATTTTGCTATTATACTATTTCTTTTAAATTTGTATTAAATGTTAATGCAATATTGTCATCTATGTTATTGCTAAAAATATTATATTATTATTATTATTATTATTTATTTATTTACCATATTAAAAAGCATTACAAAAAAAAAATTACTAAAAAGTCGCATACAGAAAACCACTAAGGTTTGTGATGACGCGACCAGAGTCGACGTTACATTAAGTATATTTAATATAGTTTGTAAAAAGGAAACATTACAGCCTAATTAGGACCTGAGCAAACGCATATACGCTGTTTTAAGTATTATTTTTTTTTATAAATTATTCAAAAAGTACAATTTAAGTTTTTTTTTAATGTTTTTTATATTTAAGTTATCGCGGAAATCTGGGGGTAGGTTGTTTATAAGTCGTGGAACAATGTAACTTGCCGTTCGTTCCCCGTACATATTGTTTGCATGGCTCGTCTGCAGCTTGCGGCTGTTTAAGGCGCGCGTACACACGGGATGCTTAATTTCTAATTTCAACTCTTCATTAAAAAAGTGTTTTTTTAAAAGTAAATATTTGACTTGTGTATGAACTGGTAGTATATTGCAGTGCTTAAAGAGCATACTATCGTCATCATGAAATTGACGTCGAATTTTGTCTGTTACAATGTTTTTAAGGATTCTTATCTGGAGGTTATATATTTTGTTTAAATAAGTATTAAATGTACGACCATAGCTACCTAAACCATACTGTATATAAGATTCTGCCAGAGAGTTATATAACATCATCTTAACTGGGAACGGAATTCTGTTCTTCAGTATTATAATATTAGCTAAGAATTGTCTTAATTTGTTACAAACACCCTCGATGTGGTTATGCCAAGTAAACTTACTATCGATCTGCATTCCGAGATATGTCTGGGTATTGACGAGATCTATAGAGGGGCAACTGCAAGTGTTTTTACAAGTCGAGTGAAGGCAATTATGATTGTGAGCAATAATGTGCTTGGATAAGGTACACTTGATATAAGGAGATTATGATTTATGATGATTATTGTTTATGGCTCAATAAATACATCGTGTAAAAGTTTTTCCTTGTATGTCTTTATACTCGTATTTACTGCAACCGTTATAGCGTAAATAATTTCGCTGCTAACCTAGTATTGTAAAATAGCTTGATTTAGGGGAGTCATATCCTTTCTATAACTGACTATTTAATTTAAGTGAATAGTTAATTAGTTATATTCAAAATGTTTTTCTGTAACCCTACATTGTAAAATCTAACACGCGCAATATGCTTAAAAAGGGGTACAAAGTTTTCCCTTCACGTATTAATATAAATTTATCAACATGGTTCAATAGAATGTAAATAGAATAATTATTAAGTGTACAAAATATGTACAATTCAGTGATTATTCTTCATTCATCAGTCATTACGAAGTCAAATTTTAACAGTGGTAGAGCCACGCGGCAGCTTATGCTGTCGCACGGATGGGCCGGCTCGAACCGGGGTTGTAACCCGACCTCACAGAAAACCAGCGTGAAGTAGAGGTTTACCTCTGCATTTCGCTTGGTGAGTGCAGGTGGCCGGAGGCCCTTTTTACTGGGAATGAGGCATTCCATCTTAGTCCTCACGGGTGACAACGCATCTACATTTTGATTTGTAATAGAGGATAGATGTAGATGTCTATGGGCCGCAGCAACCACTTACCATCAGGTGGACTGTGTGCTCGTTTGTCACCCTTATACTATAAAAAAAACGAAATCTTAGAACTCAGACACGTATTTTGAAAAAAAAACGCTCTCCGTTATGATCGCCCAAATATTAGGGATCGACTTAGTCGAAGGAACTGAGGCTTCGATGATGTTACAATATGATCAAAAATATGGTACTAGCTTAATATATTTTAACATTTTTAACTAAAAAAAAATCTATATCAATAATTCTAAAAACTATAATAATAATTAAAAAAAATTAAAACTAGAAACTTAAATATCATATAGTCCTACGCCCCGCGGTATCGTGCCAAGAACGCTGGCTGCGTTTCCCCGCTGAATGGCTATACTTAGCCTTTGAGCGAGGAAAGAACCAGCCCTCTTATCACCAGCAGCAACGACCAGCCGCGGATGGAGTTCCTTTAGGAACTTCACCGCACGTGGACCCCACGGACCGATAGTCTCTACAGCAAATGGCACAAATATGTAGTCATCTCTCAGAGACTCATATTTGCGCCACTTACTCAGTTCAGCTGCCTCTGATGCCGCCCCGGCTCTAAGCGAGGTACCCCTGAGATGAGAGACCGCCAGAGTGTCTACGCAAGTAGCATCCCACACTAGGGCTTTACCTCTCTCCCAAGGGACCAATGTCATACCGTCGGGTCTCCTGCCATCGTCTCTAAATATTCCACAAGGCTCTAAAACCGAGGGAACATTTATAGAGACAAGAGCCCTTCGGATGACATCGTTCAAAGAACTGTGTCGTGAAAATCTACCAGCGCTTTTCTTACATGAAAGTCCGTGGAGCCCAAACTTGTCGACGCTGTTACCACAGGGACACTGATGGGGTTGACAAATCCCCGCTCCTAGTCGGATTCCTACGGCAATGCGTAAGCTTTCCGCATCAAGTAATGTGCCGAGATTACTTGATGGTAAAGCGTGTAACCAGTGACTAGATTCCTTAGTCGAAACAGCTAGAAGGCGTGCCTTAGCTAGGTCACTATGGAGATTATGAAACAAATCCTTCTGCACGCCCTGTACCAATGGAATAACCCACTGTTTTTGTTGGTTAACTTCCAGTGGAACATTTTCACCAGGACAGAGCGTTTGCCATGTCTGCCCCGCCTCCGTAGCAAAGCATAGGTCTACTTTATTATTTAAAATTATATTACATAAGTCATTGACACTATGTACGGAAGCAAGGAAAGTAGGCAATGCAATGCTAGAAAGATTTCTCACACCAATGCCACCAAATTTTATAGGTAAAGTAGCTTGAGTCCAGGCTGTTGTATTTAAAGTTAAATTTAGAATTTTTTCTATAGCTATTTTAAGATTATTATCAATATCTTGTAAAATATCCGAACATTTCCAGACTGGACTCGAGCGGAGTAAGTATGTAAATCTAGGTACAAGAAGACAATATTTTAAAATAGTAAGAGCTATGTGGGGGTTTAATTTATACAATTTATCAACGTGGTTTAAAAACTGATCAAATTTTGTTTTTAAAACAGGTTTAATACTATCGAAAAACAACGGGGCACCTAGCAGGTATAGTGATTCCGTACTGACAGTTTTTATTCCTGGACAAATATGATTAAAATTTTGAATTAAAGTGTCTCTATGAGAAGTAGATAAATTATTGGAAAAAAATATTTCACATTTATTGCTATTTGGTTCAAGACCAATATTTTTAAAATTTTGAAAAATATGAGTAAGATCACTGAGGACGTAATTTGCTCTACCTCCCAGTGTACCGTCGTCTAGGTACCAGACATTCAGCTTGTATTTCAAATTTGAAATAACAATAAAAAATGATTTTAGAAGTATATATATTTAAAATGTTTTATCTAGTCGAGAAAGTCATTTTACTTTGACGCAAATGAAAATTCAATAGATTTATAAGTAATTTACTGTTCCGTAATTCAAAAGGGAAAAAATAAACCCCATATAGGAATAACAACTTTTTGTTTATCCTGTCCTGTCTGTCCTTTTTTCTCATAAACTGGTAGACGTATAAAAGATTAATGATTACGGTCCCTTGGAGCCCAAGTCAATCCAATCAAAATTAGACGCGTCAAAAAGCTACGTCGTTAGTCGCGCGGGGTCAGCAGTAATCCCAAAATGACAAGCAGTCGTTAGTTCAGTCTTATCTGATTGGTAACATTTTTTATGCTTTTTGTAATAAGGATAGTATTATTAAACACCTCATTTAAGATGTCGTCTAGATGAAATAAGCGAACCTTGGCCTTAATAAACGGTCGCATCCAGAATCCTACTCTGTGTTTGCGTTTCCATAATAATAATACGAGCAAGAGCATACTAGCCAACAATAACGCGCACTCTTCTGAATACATTTTGAAAGATAATAATGATGATTCAAAACCACATCGATTAATTGTCGATCGACGTCGATACGAGGGCGGCTCTGAAAATTTCGGGAATCAAGGAAGTGACACAACATTAGTATTTAAAAATGTATTTATTGCTTTTCGAAGTATTCTCCGCGAAATTTGACACATTTTTCATTACGATGGAACCAATCATTGAAGCAACCATTCCATTCGGTAGTTGGGGTCTTCAAAATGGCCGTTTTGTAGGCGTCCACAGCTTCTTCAGGTGATGAAAATCTCTGTCCACGCAATTTATTCCTTATTTTAAGGAAAGTATAGAAATCATTAGAGCTTAGGTCGGAGCTTTACGGCGGATGGTCTAATAATTCTGTTTTCTTGCTCTAAAAACTCTTTTGTTCTGTGTGCGGTGTGAGAACTCGCATTGTCGTGATGGAGGATGATGCGGCGGTTGCAGTTCTCTTTACGGAGTTTAGAAACAACCTGTGGCAAACAAACGCTAGCATACCATTCTGCATTAACCATTCTTTGTCCCTCAAGAGGAATAGTCGTAACATGGCCGGTTTTGGAGACAAACGTAGCCAACATTTTTTTTGCAACACTCCGTGAACGAACAATTTTTGTTGGCTTTAACTCATTTTCGAACACCCAAACTCGTGACTGGTTTTTTGTTTCGGGTTCGTACGCATATATCCAGGATTCGTCACTTGATACGATGTTGTATACAGCATTTGAGGATCTTGCGTGGAATCTTTCGAGAGTTCTGACGCACCAAGTAACGCGAGCCGCTTTTTGCTCTTCACAGAGCGAATGTGGTATCCATCGGGAAAACAACTTTTTGCACCTAATTGTTCATGCAAGATTACTTATATTTGACTCATGCCAATGTCTAAAGTTGCCTGAATTTCGCAGTATGTCACTTGTCGATCTTCCTCAAGCATCAACGTTTTCTTGGGTGACTGCAGTTTTTGGACGTACTTGACGAGAATCATCACTGAGCTTGACACGTCCACGTTAAAATTCAGCAAACCAGCGTTAAATTATGGTTTTGGATGGGGCTTTATCACCAAATGCAGAAATCATCCGGTCAACACACTGTTTTTGTGTTAAACCACTTCGAAAGTCATAATAAATCATCGCTCTTGAATTTTCTCGAGTCAATTCCATTTTCTCAACGACTAAACAAGTTTGACAAAACCTTGTGACAAGACCGAGAATCTTTTTTTAAATAAATAAATGGTATTCAATTTTTAAAACTAAGGAACTTTCAATTAAAAACATTTTAATATGACAGGAACCGTGGAAATATTCCATTTCCGATACTTTTAGTGCAGCCTATGTACCTATCGAAAAATGTTAACTTGTTTAAATTAGTACTATTTTCTAGTGTAGATGACGTTGACTGATATATGGATTGTGGTGTAAAGATGTCATTTTAAGTGTGAACTTTAATTTTTTATTGTTTCCTAATAAACCAGATAAAGTATAAAGCTTTTGAGCACCTCTAGTTTTTTTTGACATACAGTCCATACCCCTTTTGTTAAAACATCGTTTTATCGGCAAGTATCTGTCAGTCAGCTAAAGATCGATCGATGGTTGTGATAACAGCCTTAGATATTTTATGAATGACAATTGGTTAAAATAAAACATTACCATGCATTTTGGATTTAAAACATAAAAAAACAGAATTTTTAAGGTTTTTTTATTAATTTTTCTTCATAATTTGCATTGCATAATTTGCATGCACATCTACATTTATCTTCGTTTGCGAATCAAAATGCAGATGCGTTGTCAGCCGTGAGGACTAAGATGGAATGCATCTTTTTCAATAAAAAGGGTCTTCGGTTCTCTACACTCACCATACGAAACACAGCAGTGTTAAGCTGCTATTTTACGCTGGTATTCTGTGAGAGCGTGGTCCCCGGTCCCCGGTCGAGCTGACCCATTCGTGATTACTATAAAATAGCTGCAGCTTAGCTCTACCACGTCAATATATGTGACGACTGCATATCAATGATTAACTAACCGGTAACGTTCATTACTATGCGGATGACAGCACTGGTAGTGCTTTATACACCGCCCGTGCCAATATTTCTCCGGGACACGTCGCCGAGTATCGGAATAAACTTGTGTCTAAAGTCGAGCCTTTGTTGAACAAAGTCTCGGATTGGGGGTAACTAAATCTAGTCTAGTTTAGTCCTCAGAAGGCACAAGTTTGCGCGGTGACCGCTAAAAAGAACCCCTTTGTCGTATCTCTTCAGTTCTAAGACACTCCCTTTGTTGCCTTAATCAGGATCGGAATCCTCGGTGTCCACATATCGAGTTACGTGAAGTTTCGTGGTCACTTGGAAGAGAAGGCCAAATTGGCCTCTAAAAAGCTTGGCGTGCTTAGCAGAGCGGGACAGTATTTCATGCCGGCACACCGTCTGCAACTTTACAAGGCACTAGTTCAGCGTCATGGGGAATATTGTTCCCATCTCACGGCTGGGGCTTCCCAGTGCCAGCTACTTCCATTTGACCGCATCCAGTGCCGAGCAGCTTCGAGCTATATGGCCGGCCCATTGCTACTTCAGCTTACTAATCCGTTGGGCTATGTCGGTCACTTTGGTTCTACTGAGGATATCCTCATTTCTAAGTTAATCATACAGAAAAACTCTGAGCATAGCCCTCTCCATAGCTTGCTGAGCAACCCTGAGATTCCTCATCCGGCCAGCAGTAAAGGACCACGTCTCAGTCCCATAGGTCATCACTGGCTACACGCTCTGGTTGTACAGTCTTGTTTTCATGTTTTGAGGTATATCTGACGAGAATATGTGCCGTAATTTCTCGAACGCTACCCAACCGAGTTGAATCCGTCGATTGAATTCTCGGTCGAAATTGGACTTACCTAGTCGGACTATTTGTCCCAGGTAAACATTCTCGTCAACAATTTGGAGCTTAGTGCTCCCAACAACTACCGGCACAGGTGTGACATGAACATTAAACATTATCTTTGTTTTGTCCATGTTCATCTAAAGACCCATCCGTTGGGAGACACTATTAAGGTCATTGTGCATAGTGCTTAGGTCTACCAGCGATTCTGACATAAAGACTATGCAGGCAGGCAAAATGAAGGTGAGTGATGTACTCGCCATTGATGCTAATACCGTATCTTTTACAGTCTAGTAGCTTAAAAACGTCTTCCAAAGCAGTGGTGAAGAGTTTCGGGGATATACCTATATTATACGTGGAAGAGCCATGCTGCAGCTATATTAGTAGTATAGTTGTAGCGTGAATGGGTCGGTTCGACCGGGGAAGGACCATGCCCTCACAGAATACCAGCGTAAAATAGCAGCTTACCGCTGTTGTGTTTCGTACGGTGAGTGTAGAGAACTGGAGACCCTTTTTACTGGAAACGAGGCATTCTATCTTAGTCCTCACGGGTGACAACGCATCTACATTTTGGTTTGTAATAGAGGATAGATTTAGATGTCTATGGGCCGCAGCATCCACTTACCATCAGTTAGACTGTGTGCTCGTTTGACACCCTTATCCTATAAAAAAATACCGTCACCCTGTCTTACACCTCTCATAGTTGGATAGGTTTCGTACTCTGATTCTGTACTCGAATAGCCATCGTAGCCCTACTGTACAAACACTTCAGAACTTCGATATACCGACAGACAACTTGGCACCGCTGAAGGGACTGTAGCACGGCCCAAATTTAGATGGAAGCAAAGACTTTTTCATAGTCCACATACGCAAGGCAAAGCGGCAGATTGTACTCTTCTGTCTTCTGTACATTTGCCGAAGGGTGTGTATGTGGTCTATGGTACTAAAGCCTTTTCGGAAATCGGCTTGTTCACTTGATGATAAATATATTTTATAGAGTATGCAACAACTGCCCACTTATGTTCGTTGCGACTATTATAAAGCCCTACACGCGTAAATAGGGCTTCGTCAGTCCACATAATGTTAGTATTATCAATTTTTGATAACAACTATTCACATAAATGTTTTGGAGGTAGGCCATCGTTATTAATCAGTGCTTGCACACGTTGGTAATGAAATTGGTGATATTCAGGAGAATTCAGTAGTTTTCTGACGTGGTACTGGCTGTGACAAGTAATACTACCTACGAAAATTTAAAAATAGGACACTCGGTACTTAATGAAGTCACAGTCAAGTCAACACTATCGGGTATCGCCCGGCCAGGTGAACGTACAGCGGTGTGTTTGAAGAGAAGGGGCGGGAAGCCGCGGAGACGCGTTTATTTTTATCGAGTGAAAACAACTATTTTAGGTTATAGGTTTTTTTTCTTGTTTCTTTTTTTCACCATTCGATTATGTTATCTGTTCTAAAACTCTTCTGCAAATTTGGCCGGTTATTGTAAAATAACCCTGTATATTAGATGTGGAACGACCAACATGCTCTCGTTACTTAGATTTCGACAGTTTTAATACCTATGTAATTTCATTGTTGCATATTTTTATTAATTAAGTGATACTGAATTTTCTAATTATGTATTAAAATAAAACGTTGTTATATAAGTATGAATTTAATAGAACATTATTGGGGAGGGAAATCTAGATACAGGTATTTATGCTTATACTCGCGACAATCTAAAATGCCCGATTTGACGTTTCTCATTATACATGCCGCGATAACTTTGTATTTTTTTTTATAGGATAAGGATGACAAACGAGCACACAGTCCACCTGATGGTAAGTGGTTCCTGCGGCCCGTAGACATCTACATCTATCTTCTATTACAAATCAAAATGTAGATGCGTTGTCACCCGTGAGGACTAAGATGGAATGCCTCATTTCCAGTAAAAAAGGCCTCCGGCCACCTGCACTCACCAAGCGAAACGCAGAGGTAAATCTCCACTTCACGCTGGTATTCTGTGAGGTCGTGGTACCATCCCGGTTTGAGCCGGCCCATCCGTGCGACAGCAAAGACTGCCGCGTGGCTCTACCACTGTTGTATGGACGTTGACGTAAGAAATCGATGAATCAAATTCACAATCCAAAATAATTACTATGTTATCCATACACTATGACAATGAGTACTATTCGTAAGCACCAAGTTTTACTTTAAATTCGAAAAATGCTCTCAAAAACACGAATTAATGGTTGATTAATATTCCCACAGGACGATATTACAATGGCATGTCTGTTGATATTCGGGGTTCGTTGCCATAGTATTGTAACCGTTATAAACCATTTTTTGACCAAATAAAACCGATGTTCTGCAAAATCAATACTTTTACATTTAGAAAAGAGAGAAACGTATTACATAATGATTTCTTATATTTACGCGAACACTACACATTGAATAAAACTATTTTTTTACAGATTTTATCGCGTTTAATTTTACTATTTTAATTCCCGACGTTTCGAGTGCTTTACAGCAACCCATGGTCCCGGGGGTTGAGATGTTTGACGTTCCGATGTCACAGTTAGCCCGTCTACCTTCAGTTTTTTAATATTAATTTTTTTGGTTCGATTTATGCAGAATGAACTTAAAGTATCTTGAAGTCTAGCAGTAGTATGCTTGGGTTTGGATTTAATTTTGTTAATTATAGGATCCCCAGCAGATGGCAGCACCCATCCACCTTCTCTATTGAAATTAAGATGTTTTTTAATTTCAATAGATTCGCGTATCATCCTTGGTAGGAATCGGTGTTCTTTTGCGAGGATTTGTGGTCTTTCAAATCTGATGTAATGGCGGGGGCGATCTTGAACATGTTCACAGACAGCAGACTTCCCAGAGCGTCGGTGCTTCACGTCAGCTATATGTTCTTTCACGCGGGTTTTAATCAATCTTTTTGTTTGTCCTATGTAAGAGAAACCACATTCAAAATCAAGCCTGTACACTTCTGCATCTTGTAGAGGGATATTACACTTGACGGAAGGTAAAAATTGACTAATCTTCTTCAGCGGCTTGAAGTATGTTTTAATAGAAGCTCGCTTCAAAATGTAGCCAAACTTGTCTGTGACTCCTCTGACATAGGGTAGTGCAGCAGGCACACGCTCAACTGTGGTCGGCTTCACTCGGTCACTGTGACGTAGGCGCGGAACCCGAAGCTTGTGTTCTTGCAATACTTGCTCGACGTGCTGAAGCTTGGCGGCCAGATATTTTCTGTCACAGATCCCTCGTGCTCTCTGAAACAAAGATTATCCCACGGTAGCTAACTGTGATGAATGATGGTGCGATTCACCATTTAAATTCGGTTGGTATGGGTCTTTTTCCTATAAACAGTGTGACCAATGGTGTTATCAGAATTTCGTATGACTAAAACATCTAGGACAGCTGAAGAATTGTTTGCCTCTAACTCCATTGTGAATTGTATTTTAGAGCTTATGGAATTAAGGTGGTCTAAAAATGCAGTTACTTTGTCAGATGGTAAAATTGTGAAAGTGTCGTCTACGTACCGCTTGTAGAATCTTGGATTTACAGGAGCAGTAAGAAGGGCTTTCTCCTCAAAGTTCTCCATGAATATGTCGGTGACTATGGGAGATACAGGTGAGCCCATTGCCACTCCATCTACTTGCTTGTAAAACTCCTCCTTCCACAATAGATAAATATACACATAATAGATAGCCAGATGTAAGGCAGTGTTGAGTAATACTGCATATTCTGTAGGCATGTTGTATTCTTCTAGCCTCCTGGTTACAATTGAGATGTAGTCTTCAATAGGTAAGCATGTAAATAGTGACTAAACATCAAAACTGACCATAGCTTTTTTGTCAACGAGATGTAGGTCTTTTATCTCACTAACAAAATGGTACGAATCCTTTGTGTGTGCTCTAGTTTGTCCTCTCAGTGGTGACAGAATTTTTGCCAGGTGTTGAGGCAAGTTATAAGTTAGTGAATCGATTTGGCTCACTATGGGACGTAGTGGAGCGTTTGGTTTGTGTATTTTCGGTAACCCATATAACCTCGGTGGTTTGGTACACGGTGGTATTATCGAATTTACGTCGAGATTTAATTTTTCGGAGTAACTCTTTAGTAGATCGCTATTAGTTTGTGCTCAACAATGGTTGTAGGGTCTGTTTTGACCTTTTTGTACGTACTTTTGTCCGATAAAAGTTGTTGTATTTTCAAATTATAATCTATCGTATCCATTACTACCGTAGCATTTCCTTTATCTGCACGGAGAATCGTGAGCTCTGGTCTATTGCGTAAGTTGTACAGCGCTTTAATCTCGTCTTTGGGGAGATTTAGTTTCGGCACTGAACTTCGACGTAACAAGGACGAAATTTCTTGACGTATAGCCTCTAAATCTTCTTTTCCCACATTGTTTTTAAACAGACAATCCTCAACGTTACAGATAATTTCCTCATACGGGATTTAACGCGGTGTGATTCCGAAATTCAGGCCCTTCGATAATACTTTTATTGTAGGTTCGCCCAGTGTTTGTTTTGACAGATTATAGACCGTGCGTTGTTTATTGTTCGTGTCTGTGGTCAACGGTTGTTTACCGTTTCTATTACGGACTTAAAATAATAAAATTAAACGCGATAAAATCCGTTAAAAATAGTTTTATTCAAAGAAACGTATTATTTAATGTTTAAACATATAAAAACAAAATCTGACCACATATATTTCTAGCTTTATTTTGATTTTTAATATATTAATATTGGAAATAGTTTGA
Organism: Parnassius glacialis; assembly: GCA_033319125.1. Classification (NCBI taxonomy): domain Eukaryota; kingdom Metazoa; phylum Arthropoda; class Insecta; order Lepidoptera; family Papilionidae; genus Parnassius; species Parnassius glacialis. Next base: position 17,461,500 of record JAVANC010000009.1, read on the forward strand.
TCTTGAAAAAATTTATTTTAATCTCCATTTTTTTTTCTACGTCATTGACTCGTCAATGCTTCGCGCGGTTTCTCACTATCTTGGAAGTTTTTGTGTAATTGTTTATTATTATATTTTATAATTTGGCTATCACTCTTGCACTGTTTATGCTATATTCGTTGACCTTGGCTTGCTAATTCCGGACTTTGATTACGCATTACGTGATTTTGGTGTTATCGTGTGAACTAGACAACATGTATAAAAGAGGACGTACTCTTAACAGCCAGTCTCGTGACTTGGATTTGAAGTTGCACGAGTACTTTGAACGGGAGTCAGCAAATAGAGAGCCTCTTTTATAAGTTATCCAAGTACAAGAACGTGTCGCACAAGCGTTTGGAATTGCCACAAAAACTGTCCGAAATATTATAAAGGAAAAGTACGGGCCTTTTGTCTGTGAAGATAATGTAATGCACACACCCAGAAAACAAAAAAAAAACAAAAACCTGTGACAGGTATTGATAATTTTGATGCTGATGCTATTTATATATGTAGTAGTCGTAAACATGCCCCACCATAAGTAAATTACTTGTGTCCCTTGAATCTGCAACCTTATATGATAGCAGTGCAACATCTATAAAAACAATTCCAAAAAATAGTGGGTTTTCATGCAAAAAAACTGACAAACGGAAAATATTGATGGAAAGGTATGACATAATTCTACAAAGAGTGTTCTTAGTTCTTAAGGGAAGTTAATAAAATAACCAACTGGGACAAGGATATATTTATTGATGAAACATGGTTAAATGCTAATCATACTGTGCCACAGTCTTTGCCGTATGATACGCAAGCATCCAGCTCAAAAGTTCCAATGGGAAAGGGTGGACGCCTCATTATTTGTCATGCTGTATCTGCTGCTGGGGAAGGTTTCATAAAAAAATTGTTTGTTGGCATTAAGAATTGAGAATAAAATTGTTACGAATTCAGTGAATTTATTTATTTACCTGACCCAACCACACTTATTTATTGTTAATTTTATTCTTACCCCTCGGCTTCGTACGGGTGCATATCAGTGGCGTGCCTACATAATATACAATATATGTCGGATTTTAGTTTGCATCTTGGCTTTGAAACTGGCCCAAATTTAAACTTAATTTGGATTTATATAATAACTGTTAAATATTACAAACTCGTACATGTATTAAAACGATATGCCTTGAGAATCAATTTTAAACGATGTAGATACATTGTCCATTACAAACTCTAGATAATCGATATGTCTCGAGAATAAGTTTTTAAAGCAACCAATTTTTATTTCCCATCATTACGCAAAGTATTTTTATAGCTGTCAAATCGGGCTTCTTAGATTGTCACGAGTTTAGGTTCACTATTACAAAATTAAATCAAATAATTCAAATTAAGTAAAAGTGGTGCTTCCCTAAGTGCTGTATACAAACATACACATTCTTGGGTTTATGTTGTCTTTGAATGTTAGAACAGCATCTGAAAAATATAAAAAATTTAATTTTAAGAGGCGTTTCTCTGCATTACAAAGTTAGAAATGAGAATATCCGCGATAGAACCAGAGTAAATGACATAGCCCAACGGATTATTGAAATGAAATGGCAATGGGCTGGCCATATAGTTTGGAAAACCGATAAACAATAGGAAGAAAGGTAATCTAGTGGTAAGCGTAGTGCAGGGCAGAATCCCACTGTATGGAGGGACAACATGGTAAGATATACAGGGTTGGTAGATGCAAGGTGGCTTAAGATCATGCTTTGTGGCATTCCTTGGGAAGGCCTATATGTATATTTATACATAATAGGCCTTGTGGAGGACTGCAATGATGATGATAATGAAGCCAAATGTACATACTACGAATAGGTGCTCAATATTTATTCATTTTCTCGTATTCTCATATGCTTCTTTCACTCACACACGCACACGCATACACACACGCACACGCACACGCACACGCACAAGCACACTTGTTCTAGAGGGATGATACCGGCTCCAGAGATTTCGCCGTTAGTCATTTTACTTTCGCATTCTAAAGCATACGGAGTCTTGCGTTGGAGTATGTAGATCCAGTTGTTGTTTCTAAGAGCTTGGAAAGTTTTGATATGTGCAGAAAACGTAGTTACGTCACAAACTTCAGGAACTTGTTGTCTCGTCGTTGTTGAGATAACAACCTCGCATATGGATCTGGTGTTAATGTTGTAGATGAGAAGATCCTTGCAGACTTTGAATTCTGTTGCAAAGTCTTTACATTTGTACAGTGAGCTCATGATGACCTATTGCTGTCTAGTGGTACTCATGGCAAGATAGGTTTGTTCGAGAAGGATAGTAGAATATAAGGAAGAGTCAATATTAAGCATAGGGATAGAATATAAATTGTATAGTGTAAATTTTTCGTTTCTTACTAAAGGGAATTCTAAGATATATATAATTTTATTCATATAAATATAGGATGTTATAGAGGCAGATTCAAGTATTTTGTGTAAATTAGGTAATGCTAGCGGGGCAACTAAGTTTTTATTGAGCCTAGCGGGGTTAGAAGACAGTTATTCGTTGTATAAGCGCATAGTGGATATTATAGAAGAGTGTATTACATTTGATTTATTGAAAAGTATACTTGTAATAACATCATCGATATCTTTTTCCAAAGAAACTGTGGCGGCGCTGTCGCCGCGCCACAAGCGAAACACATCTAAGGCTAAATCGCTCTAACAAAGTTCCGAAGTTAAAGCAGTATACATTGTGTAGAAAGGTTAGTTAAGTACAGTACAGAGACAAATTTTGTAGTTAGGAATTATTATATATTATAGTTTACACGAATTAATTATCCAACGAGTCAAGGATAAACTAGTAACGGAATACGACAAGCGCACCGTTCCACGTCAGAGCCAAGACTGTCTTAACGGCGGCCGCTTCGTCCGTTTTATACAAGCAAAACGGGCGCCATCGCAAGTGCAATGCCGCAGGTGTGTTGTGCAGGTGTTGTTTACAAGAATTCTGTCTAACTACACCGACGTTGCCGCACGTGCAATGGTGCACCTGCCGTCACGTTTTAGAAACTATTCCACTTCTGATGTTGGAAACCAGTCTCAAAAGTATTTATATAGAAGAACATCACTCGTTAACAAACCCCGCTTACTATCAGGACCCCAATTACTTGACAACACCAAAGTATGCAGACCAACAGCATCACTACACATCTCAATGTACACAGGGCAGCCACTCAAGAACACGACCTTCCTTGAACCACATCACTTGTCCTATTTGGGCACAATCTCAGTGTAGAAGTAATGTTTTAGCCCGACGGGCACAGTAACGACATGAGACTCTTAGAAATACAGACTGTCGCCTCTCAGTCGCCCGTGTGACACTTTATACTGCCAAAACAAGTGGGAGACCACCACTCCACCTAGGTAGGTCCAGTAGGTTTTTTAACTACACGAGAATGTCAGTGCAATCATTTGATAACCTTTTGGAAAATATAAGAAATTCATCCCATATTGCTTTACACTTTTCAATTTCGCGAATAAATTTCTCCGTATCAAAAGTCATTTTGTGATTTCGGAACACAAAATACGCCTGGCTGCTACGACAAGTGCGCGGTGACTGACGGCAGCCACATACATTTGCCTTGCTCGCTCTGGCTGCGTGCAGCCAACGGGCTGCCGTGCAATCGGGCGCGTTTTTATGGCTGCCGCAGCCGGGATTCGTGGCTGCTTAGGTGTGCGAGCTCCCATACACCGTCATATGTTCGACTGGCTGCCGCAGCCTGGCTGCCGCAGCCTGGCTGCCACAGCCAGGCTGCCTAGTGCGCGGGGGTCCTCGTTAAGTTCGTCGAGTCCAGAATCTATTCTGTCTATGTTTCTTTTTATAAATGAAGTAATAGTTATAATGGTAGGTAAATTTGAATGTAATATAGTAACAATTAAATAATAATAATGAAAGAGTGATAGTTATTTATAAGTCGTTTGATAGAGTTACGAGCTAGGAATAAAGGTTCAAGATTACGATATACGATAAATTTCCAGGAATTTTCAGATATTAATATTTCACTGTCTCAGTTTTCGAAATAGAGTCCAGAATTAGAAGGAATAGGATTTATGTGGGTATCCACATCAACAAAAGTTGTGGAGTACCTGAAAATTAAAATAAACCTAGTTATTTCATTTGGCTTCTTTTAAACTTAGTTACATAATAATTCTTATAAAATTGATAAACTTTGTGTAAATTGATGTAATCAATTTTTACGCTATTTATTTTGTTTGAAAGATGCATTTTTTATTTTTGGTAGAATTAATTATTTTATTATACAGACATAATACATGAACTTGTATATACCGCTGTGTCATTTAATGTGATAACCTAATCGCCACCTAGAATAACTTAAAAACATGAAAATAAACACTCACCCCTGTCACCAGGTAGGCAAAGAGTACGGATTTTAAGATTTTTTTTGCGCGGAACCTTAAGATAAAAGTAGCCTAAGTTTCTCCTTGTAATACTGATATGATAGCTGACTACCTGCCATTGAAAGTCCTATTAAAAGGAAAAGAAATAAAAAAGGAAGAAGAAGTAATAACCACGGAAACTTTATATGTTTTACGTTGAATTTTGTTTCGTTGACATATTTGGCAATTATCTATATAGTTTTTAATAGTTTCTGTCATTCCTTTCGAGAAATATTCAGATCGTATTTTGTGTGTTGTTTCGATAATGCTACGATGATCCTGATTTTGCATTCGCAAAGGTCTGCTAAATAAGCTGTGATGTGTAACTGTTCGTTTCCATTAAGTTTACAAGTGGGCTCGTTTTTAGATTTGGAATGTAAACTGATTTTAATTTATGGTTGTGTAGGCAAGCGAGTAATAATTTAAAAAAGCTATATAGTTATAATTAAAATAACCGACTCCGACTGGTTCTGACTGCATAAATTTCGTCCATCGGACAATCTAATACATTAAAGTTAACTTATGTTTGTTCGTATTTTATGCGCTGCCATTCTGTTCATCAAATTGTGCTCCATTCATTTCTTCTTCAAGCCTTAAGGTTATTCAGCCTTCTTAAAGTCTTAAATAGCTAATTCACAATCTCATAATACTAACACAACCTGTCGACGCCGTGATCAAATAACAAAACATAAACAAATAGGTAATAAAGATAACTATAATAACCAAAAGTTTGATAGACAAATGCTAATATTAAGACCAATCATCAAAAATGTAATTCTCAATTGGTTAGTTTATCTAACGACGCGAACGCGCTACCAATATAAGATAATTTAAAATTAAAAATTTTGTACAGCCGACTTCAATATAAGCGACTTTAATATAGTTTATTTAAGAATAACTCAATAACCATTGGTCTGACCTTGATCAAGGGACCACACGAGAACTATCAGCTTTCATATAAAAAAAGAATCATCGAAATCGGTTCACCCAGTACAAAGTTATGAGGTAACACACATAAAAAAAAACAAACACTCGAATTGAGTACCGTCTCCTTTTTGGAAGTCGGCAGAAAATGAACGAACGCCATACACCGTGAGTAAACGCGAATCAAAGAGAGCTTCGATTGTAACTCACACTCGCTTATCTTCACTTATGGATACCTCTGACGTTATCTCGGTTAACACGATGGTGAAGTCATTCGCATAATTTTGTGGAACGCGAACTAGGCACTCAGAGAGTCACTTAATTTTACTATATCTACTCAGGGCTGATGTATAGTTTACATTGTAAGGCCGGAGATAAATTAATCTAGTTACACTGGAGCATTCACGAGACACCCAATCCAGTAAAACAAAACTTTCTGATTTTCTACAATTGTTTGCTATTTTTCAGGGTACGTTGACTTTTAGGCTGTAAAGTTGTTTTATATTTCAAGACGTAAAGGTTAGGCCCTCTACTATGATTTCGGGTTTCTACGTGCTTTCAAATTAATGAAGTTATTTTCATAAATGATGCCGCATTTACAAATAAATTTACCGTGAAACAAGATTTTTCTTGTCTAACAAGTACAGTAAAAAGACTACGATGTCTGCGCAAAATTCATTTGAACAAATTAGGGTCATTATCATGATACGGAATAAAGATACACTATCTTAGTAAAAAATTTATATAATTAACGTCCAATATTGTTGGACGTTAATTACGAGTATATAGTTGGAGGTCATTGTAGAAGCGTGCTCGTCGCGACCCCTGCCAGCCCTTTTCAGGGCTGCAATTCTACTCAGCTGCGCACCCATGCCAACGAGGGTTAGGGCGTCCCCCCAAGGCGACGCACAACAGCTCGTCCCCGTTGGTGTGAAATGCAGCGCGCAAAGCGGCGATGGGGACCGCCACCCGTCATGCACAGCCCGACACGGCGGAAGGTGGAGGACAGAGTGCAGAGTTGGCACGTAAAATGTTAGAGGAGGCATGAGAGATAAGACGAATGAGTTGATTGAAATAATGAAAGAAAGAGAATTAGATGTCGTGTGTATGTCGGAGACCAAACGGAAGGGCAGTGGTACTGAAGAGCTCCCTGGCGGGGCGTTAGCTCTATGGTCCGGAGTCACGGAGAGCGAGAACGCCTGCCAGAGAGTGGGGGTGCTGCTGTCGTCTCGGTTGGTCGATGTTATGACTGAAATAAGGTTGTGAACTCAAGACTTCTCTGGGTTCGCTTTAAATTGGGACTGACGAAGTTATTCCTTTTGGCTGTTTATGCGCCGGTAGCTTCGTCGTCCAGGGCTGAGCTGGAGGAGTTTTGGGAGAATGTAAGAGAAGTTCTAGATTTGGCTAGGGGAAACGAAAGAATTGTTGTATGTGGTGATTTGAATGGATGGGTTGGTACCGCTCGACCAGGGTACGAGTTGGTGCTTGGAAAGTTTGGCGATAAAAGGGTTAATGATGCTGGCAAGCATATACTGGCGGTATGCAAGGAAAAGGGTCTTCTTGTGACAAACACTATGTTTAATCACAAGAAGATCCATATGTATACTAGAAAAAGTAAGAATGAGAAAAGTATGATCGATTTGTTCCTGGTGGATGACCGACTGCGAAAACAGGTGATGGATACGCGAGTGTTCAGGGGTGCTGACCTGGGAACGGATCACTATCTAGTGATTACTAGATTTAGGGGTCTGTTCGCGGGTTGGCGCTACCGGACGGCAGTAACAGAACCACAGTCGGTCTGTCGCATCTGAAGCTGGAAGCTTTAGGAAGCGGATACTAGGGACAAATATCATGCGAGGGTAGCCGAAAAGCTTGACAACATCGATGGCAGAAAAGAATGTGTTGAAAGAACATGGCAGAACCTTAGGAATGGAATGGTAAGTGCAGCGGAAGAAGTGTGTGGAACAATAAAAAGAGGCAGTAGTAAAAGAAGAGATGCATGGTGGAATGATGAAGTGAAAGAAACTGTAGAGAAGAAGAAGAAAGCATGGTTAGACTACTTGGCCTCTAGTAATGATAAGGATATGAGAGAGAAGATGAAAGAAAGATATAAGCTGCAGAAAGTTCACACGAAAGCATTGATTGAGGAAATGCGTGAAAGGTGTAGAATGGAAGCGGACGAAAGGTTGTCGCACAACTTTAAGGAGAACTCCAAACTCTTTTGGAAAGAGGTTGGAAGGACCCGAAGTGGTGCGACGGCCTTAAGAATGAACAAAGTGCTTTCGAGAACTAATGACGTCCTCACAGAAAAATCGGACGTCATCCATCGCGTCCATCGCGAATTTTATAGAGAAATGTATGCGTGTGATGATCCTAGTGGGGGATCCGGGGATGTTGCCGTGACTGGTACGCCACATCTGGACCTCGATGACACTGAGGTCATCAGTATGAAAGAGATTGAACGTGAGATTCGAAGTTTGAAATGTGGTAAGGCTGCGGGACTAGACAGAGTTACTGCTGAAATGATCAAGTATGGTGGGCCTTGCGTCTGGGACAGCTTTTATCTGCTGTGCAATTTGTGCTGGCGGACGGGGGATGTCCCGGATGATTGGCGATCCGCAGTCATTGTGCCTTTATATAAAGGTAAAGGTTCACATTTTGACTGCGGGTGCTATCGGGCGATCAGCTTGATCAGTTTAGCAAGTAAAGTCTACTCGAAGGTTTTGACACGCAGGATGCAAGAGAAATCGGAAAGATTTCTATGGGAGACTCAATGCGGATTTAGACCTGGAAGAGGATGCACGGATCAAATGTATTCTCTCCGCATGATCACGGAAAAGCTGCTGGCTGCTAACCAGAAGATTTTCTGTGCTTTTGTGGATCTTGAGAAAGCATTTGATAAGGTTGTAAGGAAGAAAATGTGGGAATTGTTGCCGGGGTACGGTGTGGATGGTCGATTGCTAAGGGCTGTGCAGTCATTTTACTGTGACTGTAAAGCCTGTGTGCGGGTAGGGCATGACCTGTCACCTATGTTTAGCGTCCAAACGGGCGTAAAACAGAGTTGTGTCATGTCTTCCTGGCTGTTCATACTGTATCTCGACAGCTGTTTACAGAAGCTGAATATAAAGATATATAATATATATAGACAGAATATATAGATAGCTGTTTGGGTGTGAAATTGGGTGACATAAAAGTATATTGTCTGCTGTATGCTGATGATGCAGTGCTTATTGCACCATCAGAGGCAGAACTGCAGGCATTAGTCACGTGTATAAAAGAGGAATGTAAAATAAAGGTCTTCGTTTGAATGCTAATAAAACTAAGGTTCTGGTATTTGAAAGGGACGAAGAGAGAACGAAGTGTGAAATATGGGTAAATCAGGAATGTTTAGAACAGGTAAATGAAATTGTATACTTGGGGAGTGCTTTTAGCCGGGATGGAAGATGTGATTTAGATGTGGACAGGCGTGTCGCTGCAGGGAACAAAGTCAATGGTGCCCTGACTGCGTTAGTCAAAAGGCAAGGCGTAGTGAAGAGTGCACGCCTTGCAATACATAACGCAGTGTTGGTACCGACTTTGTTATATGGCAGCGAAACCTGGGTATGCCAGAAGAAGCATAAAATCAAGTTGAATGCAGGGGAGATGCGATCTGTTCGTAAAATGTGCGGCGTTACCCTGGCCGACCGGAAGCGAAACGAAGAGATTCACAATATGGCAGGTTTGAAAGATGACCTTATCACAAAAATTGATAAGGGCGTGCTTCGATGGTTTGGGCACGTTGAGCGAATGAGTGAAGACCGAATGGTGAAGAAAATATATAGCGCGAAAGTTAATATTAAAAGGTGCCGAGGTAGACCGAGACTAACTTTCGAAGACCATGTGAGCAAACTGCTCGAAGAGGGGAGGGTCAAGAGTACTCGGATACCTAGACGTGCATGTATGAAGAAGATAATGAATCTGAAAGAAGCGAAAGAGGTATGTAAGGATCGTGACACTTGGCGATCTGTTCTCTCTGGCTACTCCGTCAGGGATTGTGCGTGATGATAAGTAAGTAAGTAGTAAGTATATTGCTTCGTTTAAAAAAAGTCATGTACCAACTTTTTAAAACCGTCCTTACTTGGCGCTCTCCTTATGTCTTTGGGCAAGGAGTTCCAGAGTAGTGTTTCTTGAATAGTAAAGGAATTGTTGGGGAACCCAATGAAATGAGATGAATTACTGATCTTATGATTAGATGAGGGACGAAGAACCTTATGATGAGTTGAAAAGAGATACTTGAATTTGTCTTGAATTTGTTTGTTGTTGTTTTGTGTTTTGTTGTTGTGTTATTGAGTAGACGCTCTAGCTTGTCAAGAGGATTTTGGTTCAAATCTGGGTAACATACATCTGCATAATTAATAATGGACATTATAAGTGTTTGCGCACGTGTTAGGCTTAGTCTTCATTGGAAGAAAGTTCTTCAGACGATAGAGGCATCGTAAGGTGGCAAAGACTTTGCGGCTAATTTCGGTTACATGCGTCCACCAGTTGTCTATAGACAACACAATGAACTCCTGTAAGAAATCTTTGCCAAGATTTTTTACAGAGGAATATTAGATTGTAGGTAGGCTTGCCACATCAATTTTGGACAACATTCTCGAGCTACTTACGATTATAGTTTGATACATCTTTGGATTAAATTATATTCCAAAACGCCTAGATTAATCTTTTACAGCTTTAAAGTTCAGATTTAACATTCTAGTGACATCATGGAACTCTTTACTAGATGATTGCAAGTGAATTTGGAGATCGTCAGCATACAGATGGTACAGACAGTTGAGAATAGATGTGATCAAGTTTATAAAAACTAAAAAATGAATGGAGAAAGTATACCGTCTTGTGGAATGCCTGCATCAAGACTAGCTCTCTCTTTTGTCCTACATGGACGAACTGCTGACGCCCGCGAAGATCTAAAGAGAATATATTCAAGACTGAGAGTCTAAATCTTAAATAAGAGAAATAAAAGGATATCTTGGTCCACTGCATTAAAATATCAGAAAAGTCAACAAGCAATATTACAGTCACTTATTTCTTTTTCATACCTTGGCTGATGTCTTTCGTAACTTTGAGGGAGAACTCATCGCGTCGCCCTACTGAGCATTAATTAACTAATATATTTACTTAATTTTTTTTAAATTTAGATTTGCTTAAAATGTTTTTCCTTACCAACTTAGGCGAGAATTTAACTTAGGTGTTTAGCGTAATCTGCGGGAACTTATTTCCTGAACGGGAACTCGGCACTTCTTTAGTAATTATATTTAATGGAAAAGAACAGCATAGAATAGAAATTTTTTTTTTCAAAATAGATTATACATGTAATTCTTATTGGAAGTCATATTTTACTTTTACTACAGGTAAAAACCTCTATCCTGGGGAGAACCAGCTAGAAATGCAGTGGGACTTATTTTTAGAAGCATATTTTACAACATAATATTTTATACAATTGTTATGAAAACATTTAGTTAGAGTATGGAAGTGAACATGATTGATAACAACCCCTCATTCCCAGGGGTTGTTATCAATCATGTAATTTTTAGTATTATGATAACCCTTACTAATAAATTTTTGCTTATTAAATATTTAAAACCTTTTGATAGATAAGGTCTGCATATTTTATTAATAATGTACGCATAATTCATAATATTCGACCAACGACTTTGCAGTGATAATTAACAATGCTACTTGCATGAAGGCATTTGAAGTTTGAAGGGGGGTGGGGGACTGAGGATTTCATGCATTATTTTAGGAAAAAAATTATCAAAAGAATAATATATTCTTCTATTTCTTCAACATCAGCCCTTAAAAGTCAATTACACGGCATAATTGTCACGGTTGGCAGGCAGATAGACAGGACGTTTCGCATCTTTTACGTTGCTGCCCATAGCTGGTCAGAATATTATGTATCTTTTTTTTTGATACGATTGGGTGACAAACGATCACACAGTACACCTAATGGTAAGTGGTTGCTGTGTCCCATATACATCTACATTTATCCTCGTTTGCGAATGCAGATGTGCAGCTAGTGTGTGTCACAGCTAGTCCCCTGTGCAGGACATATGCCCTGCACAGGGGACTAGCTGTAACACCTATGGTAAATAAATGTTTGTTAAAGGTGCCGTTTCCTGTGATAGCACTTGTTACTATCCTGTTCTGCGGCTTGTTCAGTCTTATCAGAACCTTGGTCAAACGACTGTTTATTTCAAGCAGGGCCTTCCTAGCTTGTCTACAGTTTACGAGATTTTTCCTAAGCTGAGCGTATTGATTAGTGAAGTGACTACGTACCAGTGAACGAACGGTACTAAATGGAATTGGTATGATTGGTTTCGGTCCTATAGTAGCCAAAACCGATCCTCTTGTGGCTAGTTCGTCTGCTGCATCATTGCCTCTGGATTCACTGTGTCCCTTTATCCATTGCAGAGTCATATTGTTGTGTTTAGATACTTCATTTAATCGTTGATGGCATTCATATATTAGTCCCGAGTTCACCACATTGTAACTCAAGTCTTGTAGTACATCTCTACTGTCGGTCAGTATTCTGATGGAGAAGTCATTAACCTTCCTATTTATTGTTATGGCTGCTTGAATGATACCCATACATTCCTCCTGAAAGACTGTGTTGTAGGTACTCAGCGGTGTGCATATGTGGATATTAAGGTCTTCAGAGAAAGTTCCAGATCCTGCACCTTAATTTGTTTTAGAATTATCGGCTCTTTTGGCCCTAATCCTACCGGCTGGCTGGATTTCATTTAATTGTATTTTGTATTTCTTATCTAATACAAATTGTTTAGGGATCTTATCGTTCTTGGCTTGTAAGTTAGGAATTTTTGAGTGAATTCTATCAATTATGCATGCATGAGGGACTTTATACATTCTTACTCCAAAGATTTAAGGTATTGAGTCTAATGGCAGCTAAAGTCACTTCTTGTTGTGTGTAGAGGAAGTGGGGTTAGTTCCAGCATCGCCTCTAAGGCTGCTCTTGGCGTAGTCCTTATGCAGTCTATGGCTGCCATACATGCCAGTCTCTAGTAGCGCTGAAGCTTCTTTATTTTGGTGGCTTTATTTATCTTGGTCCACCATACCAGAGCGCCGTATGTCATCATGGGCCGAATTACAGTTTTGTAAAGCTACAGTATGATTTTTGGCATCAGACCCCATCTTTTGCCCATCATGTTTCTGCATTGCCAGAAAGTTATACTAGCTTTATTGATTTTGCTTTCTATGTGTTTATTCCAGTTAAGCTTACTGTCCAAGGTAAGACCTACATATTTTACATCAGAGGATAGCTGGAGTTTTGTACTGAAAAGACTTGGGAGATAATAGTTATTCAGCATTCGTTTTTGTGTGAACATTACTAGAACCGTTTTATTTGGATTGACGGTTAAGTCGTATTCCCTGAACCATCTCTCCACTATACGGAGAGCTGTTTGAGCCTGGTAACACACTATGCTTGCAGTCTTTCCGAAGATCAGTATTGTCAGGTCATTAGCATAAATTACTGTGTAGAAGTGATTAGCATTTAATTTGCTGATGAGTTCATTAATGAGCATATTCCACAGGTGAGGTGAAAAAACCCCACACTGCGGGCATATTTATTAATCTGTATTATTTGACCTTCACAAGCAATCTTTATTGTTCGTGTACTGAGCATATTTACTATCCAGTCAATCAGTGACGGTTCAACTTTATGTCTACTGAGTGTATCTTTAGTGCTGGAGAATTTCGTTCTGTCAAAAGCATCTTCTATATCTATGAAGGAACCTAGATAAATTTCTTTGTTTTGGATGGCCTCTTCAATCTTTGTTATTACCTAGTGAAGTGTCGATTCTGTCGATTTACCTAGGCTGTAGGCGTGTTTCTTATCGTATAACGGTAGGTTCATTAGCGACGTCCCCCTTTATTCCCTTTCACACATACTCTCCATCGTCTTTAGGAGGCGGCACTGACAATTTCGGGAATCAAGGAAGTGACACTACATTACTATTTAAAAATGTATTTATTGCTTTTCGAAGTATTCTTCGCAAAATTTGACACATTTTTCCATACGATGGAACCGATCATTGAAGCAACCATTCCATTCGGAAGTTGGGGTCTCCAAAATGGCCGTTTTGTAGGCGTCCACAGCTTCTTCAGGTAATGAAAATCTCTGTCCACGCCATTTATTCTTTATTTTAGGGAAAGTATAGGAATCGTTAGGGCTTAGGTCGGGGCTGTACGGCGGATGGTCTAATAATTCTATGTTTTCTTGCTCTAAAAACTCTTTTGTTCTGTGTGCGGTGTGAGAACTCGCATTGTCGTGATGGAGGATAATGCGGCGGTTGCAGTTCTCTTTACGTAGTTCAGAAATGACCTGTGGCAAACAAATGCTAGCATACTATTCCGCATTAACCGTTCTTTGTTCCTCAAGAGGAATAGTCATAACATGGCCGGTTTTGTATACAAACGTGGCCACAATTTTTTTTGCAACACTCCTTGAACGAACAATTTTTGTTGGCTTTAACTCATTTTCGAATACCCAAACTCGTGAATGGTTTTTTGTTTCGGGTTTGTACGCATATATCCAGAATTCGTCACCTGATACAATGTTGTATACAGCATTTAAGGATCCTGCGAGCAATCTTTCGAGAGTTCTGACGCACCAAGTAACGCGAGCCGCTTTTTGCTCTTCACAGAGCGAATGCGGTATCTACCGGGAAATCAACTTTTTTACACCTAATTGTTCATGCAAGATTATTTGTATTTGGCTCATGCCAATGTCCAAAGTTGCCTGAATTTCGCGGTATGTCACATGTCGATCTTCCTCAATCAGCTTACGCACAGCATCAACGTTTTCTTGGGTGACTGCAGTTTTTGGACGACTTTGACGGGGATCATCACTGAGCTTGACACGTCCACGTTGAAATTCAGCAAACCAGCGATAAATTATGGTTTTGGATGGGGCTTTATCACCAAATGCAGAAATCATCCGGTCAACACACTGTTTTTGTGTTAAACCACTTCGAAAGTCATAATAAATCATCGCTCTTGAATTTTCTCGAGTCAATTCCATTTTCTCAACGACTAAACAAGTTTGACAAAACCTTGTGACAAGAACGAGAATCTTTTTTTAAATAAATAAATGGTATTCGATTTTTAAAACCAAGGAGTTTTCAATTAAAATGATTTTAATATGATAGGAACAGTGGAAATATTCCATTCCCGATACTTTTAGTGCAGCCTATGTAGGGTTTTAACCCCAAACTGTGAGTACCGGGAATATGGCGTCAGGTACTGCCGCCTTATAGGGGAGGAAACTGTAAATGGCTTAATGGATTTTATCCATACCACTTTCTGTGCTAAATTCCAGTCTACTGCTGTTGGTGTCAGTGTATCTTCATGCCAGTTTACCTCTTGAGTTACGCAGCAACCTGGGAAGTGCTTTTAATTAGGATACGTTGGGCTTCATCCCGGCAATGTTGAGTAGCTTTCGTCAGGTTTCTTTAGAGAGATGGATTCCGGCATGTTCTGTTTAGCTAGGATACTCTTTATCCTATTTGCTTGTTCGCAGGTGTCTATGTTACCACAGAATTTACGCCACTAGGTCGAGCGTCGATACCTGATACATTTTTTGTATTCGGACTTAACTTTCTTGTATAGTAGCCAGTCTTCATCCATTGACAGTTCCGTGGCGCAGTAGCTTAGCAATAAGTTCTTGCGCTGGGGGCCGCGGGTTTGAATCCCGCACGAAATAAGTATATGTATGGCCTACAAATAATTTTCCAGGTCTGGATGTTAGTCCTCGTGCGATTAATGTTTTAAAACTACCTCCACGATACAAGAGAAAATCCTAGTGTGGGGGTCACGTTTATTTAAATTAAAGGAATAAAAAAAGAAATAAAATTGTAGCATTTATGGCCCTATTTAGGACTTTCTTACCTTAATACGTTTTTAATCTAATTCTTTACCCCACTATGTTTGCTTTACCTCACCATGCCTTGCTGGATTGATTTCTGGACATGATTCATGGTAGTTATCCATCATGGCTTTAGTGACAGCTGCTACCTGTTTTTCTAAGAGCGACTGATCTGATATAATATTTGTCCCCTCAAAACCCGCGAGTGAAGACGGTTGTCTATTAAGGTATTTTGTTTTATCCGTCTTGGGATTTGTCCATGGTGGTGGAGCGACCTGTAGTACGAAACAGATCGATCTATGGTCTGAGCATGAGATTTCTTTCGACACTTGCTATCCCATAATTAGTTTAGCTGCTTCTTCTGTTGCAAGTGTGAGGTCGATTATTGTGTGATAACGTTTATTTATGACAGTTGGTTCAGAACATGCGTTTAAAATGGTTAGATTAGTGCCAAATAGATATTCAACTAACTCCTTATCTTGTTCATTCGGGTTTACCGTTCCCCAGAGGGGATGATGCGCGTTTGATTCCATCCCAACCACAACTTCTAGTCCGCTCCTCTCGCAAAAATTCACCTGCCTGACGAGGTCATGAGGGGGAGGAGTGTCTTCTTCTGGCATGTAGACTGAGGCGACGACTAGTCTTCCCTCCTGTGTATATGCGTTGCCACGGCATACATGTCTCTGAAACAGATGTCACCCCATGTCTTCCCTTGGATGTCGTAAGAGGCAATAGAGAGAAACCGAAAAAGGAGATGGGCAGCAGCAATCTTTCTAATAACAAAAAAATTACCCTTTTAGGTGTAATTTTGTTGTTATTAGAAATAGAAATTAAACAACTTCGGTTGCCAACCTGCCTGTTTAGCGTGCAAAGCACCACCCCTCTATGAGATAATAACTGGGGGAGGCCTTTAATCAGCAGTGGACTGTTATAGACTATATTCTAACATTCTCATCTACCACGGTTTCAAAATGAGTCTCCTATGCTCGGAGAAGAAACAGCGGTAGTACGTCAATTTATCTTATGAAGCCATTATTACAAAATATTATTTTCTACTCTTAATAATTTTATAGACTTAAATGAAAAATGCAAATAAATGTTGATGAAAAGCAATTTTAAATTTTAAAAGCACAAAGCGATATGCAGAAAGAAGTTAAATCTCAAAACTTTCCAAAAAGGAATTTATTCGAAGGAAATTTTTCAAAGCAGTTTGCCATAGAATTTCATTTTTATTTTTAGAAATTATAATATCCTGTATTTGCGTTTCTTTTACGATTTAAATTTTCTAAAACTAAGAATGGGAAGGGGAGGCTTGTGTTCAGCAGTTGACTTGTGTAGGGCTGTAATAATGATGATGATGAAAGTTAAGAATAACTATGTACACTGATGGAAGCTGATGGTCATCGCGTTCTCAGCAGTTCAAAAAGTTTCGGCAGATTACCTCATCATAGCACATTTAAAAAAATAATTCGTGGAGCCCTTGCATTCGCAAACGTTCCTTGCGTCTTAGAACCACTGAGTCTCTTTGGAGTTGATGGAAAACGCTCCGATGGCCTGACATCGACTCCTTGGGAAAATGGACAAAGGTTGGTGTTACACACAATCTGTTTCAATGCTTTTGATGCTGCCTTTCTTAAAAACCCAACTCGCGTTGGAGAAGTTACTGCCAAACAACAGGCAAGGCTCTCAAAATACGCAGGCTATTATTATTAGCAGATTTTTAAAATTTTATCGGACAGTTTGGATGGCGTTAGAGGGAAAGAGGCTACGATGTCTTCTCTAGATCTTTTTTGGCTCAACGGTTTTTACTGGCGTGACAACGTGGCTAAGCAGCCAATTTCTGAGGCACTTTTCAACCAGGACCTATCTATCTATATTTCTTTAAAAATCAATGAATTGAGTATTGTATATTATATATAGTAAACGCTATAATTCGTTTTAATTTATAGTTTTTAATGTTACAAAAACTTTTAGACTGTAATTATGTTTATTGTATTTGATATTAATTTTTTTTTAAATGAGGTTGTCATAAAACATTATCTAAATGTGATGACTAACAATTATAAAATAAATTTTATGGCATTCCTTTGAGAAGGCATATGTTTAGCTGTGGACTTTTGAGGGTTTGTAATGAAAATGATGATGATGATTTAAAATAAATATTTTAAATGATTTTAATTATTAATTGGATTGACAGCCAATAACAAGTTCACTGTTGCCATGACAGATTGCTACAAAATACCGTCATGAGCCATCTGCGATCGACAATCTGTATTTTTAATCCATTCGTCACTGCACACTCTCTTTCTTGTTTTGTTTTGCTGCACATAAATCCCTTATGAGTACGTGATGGATTTCCGCCAAAGGTAAAGCTCCGAACATAAAACTCTCCATAATTCGCTGTCCATAAAACTGTCAACATGCCCTAGTTGTTGATAGATTCTCAGCTGCACCGAAAGAAAATGTGTCATGATTCCCCGAACGCAGCATAACTGGCTGAATTAAATGTTTTGTTTAATCGTTTATTCGTCTTGTTTGTGTTCATCTTAAGACGTACCCGTTGAGAGATACTATTGAGGTCATTTGGTTCGTAGCTATTTATAGAAATAGAAATATAATTATTTATAAAGATTATTAATAATACTTATTGAAAAAATAAACTTATCTTTAAAAATCATTGATTCGAAAATTACCTATCAGCAAGACACTCAGCGGGTCATTTTTAGAAAAAAGTACAGTTTAAAATCATAATATTATGTTACATAATTAACTACAGTACACGAAACAAATTAGAAATAGCTTAGTAACGATAAACTCATTTCCAGGGGTTATTACTATCTGTGGGGATTCCACCACATTATTACACACACCTCATATATACACACAGAAACACAGTAACACTTACACATAAACACATACAACACCTACAGTAAACTTAATTAATTATATATTATGTTTTCTTCACTAAACCTACGACGCCTTACGCCATTTTGACCTACACTATCTATTAATTTCTTAATATTTCAATGACCCTCTTTATACAATCTTTGTTTTATAGTTCTTGAACTTCGCGGCAGGCAAATTTTGTATATTTTCCGAGTCAAGTAACTAGTACTAAACTTAAAGTTGTGTGTACATACATTGTATTTTCGTATTTGCATTAATAGATTAAAGTTACTATATTAATTTCTTTAAATTTTTGTCTTAAGAACTCAGTACGTTTTAAATCTTAGACTGCTCTTATGGTTCTTCTCTGCAATACAAATATAATTTCAGTGTAAATTACGTTTTCCCATAGCAAAATACCACACGATATTATACAAAGCATAGGTTGTAATTTTGATAATTTTGCTTTGCTTTCGGAAAGAACAGAACAGAAACAGAAACAGAAACAGAAACTTTTTTATTCAATATAGATTATAAATAATGCTTATTGAAAGTCATTCTTTTGTATAATTACCACTGGTTCGAGAAAAAAACCTCTGTCCTGGGAAGAACCAGCAAGAAACCCAGCGGGACTTTTTTTTAAAATAACAGCTTACAATCATGTATGTTACACAAATTAACAACACAACAAATTAGAAATAGCTTGGTAGCGATCACCTCATTTCCAGGGGTTATTATCATCTATAAATTCTTTAATACTATAATAACCCTTTTTATACAAACTTAGTTTAATAAAGTTTTTGAACTTTGAGCAACCAAACAAAATTGTTTGCGACATAATTATACTTACCGAATGCTGGCTATCATGTAACACAAATATCCCTACTTTAGACAATTGTATTGGATATACTAACAAAAAATGTCTCAACCAAAATGATGGTGTCGCAGTTTATGTAAGAAATAGTCTCGGTGTCACGGTTGAGGAACCTTATTTTACGGGCGCAAGCTGTCTAGTAATTAAAAAAGGAGTAGATCTCACAATCATTGCCATATATCGTTCCCCTTCAAGAAATAATAGACCACATTCATTTATCATCTCTTTGGTACAAGTCTTAGAATCGGTGGTGTTGTTTAAAAATGTCGTTATCATGGGAGACATAAATTTCGACATCTCAACGAGTAATATGGATACACATACAGAAAAATATCTTAATTTGACAGCATTTTATGGTCTTATGCCAGCACATTATTTGATTACTAGACCCGTTAGCAAAACTTGTATCGATCATGTATTATTAAAAACTAAAAAGCCCGCTCTAACGTTGATTATCTAGTCTGATATTACCGACCACAGCTCTGTTTTACTTTGTCTTAATTTTGATCCCACTTCTCAACCAAAAACTAACAGCTACTCTAAATTGAATCACTCTAACCTCAATAAGGATATGATAAACACAGATTTTAGTTTTATTTATGATATTGATGATCCTGACGTCGCCGCAAATCGGTTAATTGAGATAATCACTAAACTACATAACAAAAACACTGATATTGCATACCTTAAGCGAAAGCGCAAGGTAATGTTCTACTATCGCCTAAAAATTAAAATTCCAACATTTTATCGAATAAAATCGTATCTAGCAATCATATTATACATATAAATGATATAAAAAGCACATTGTTAGAAAGATAAATGATTGTTGAACTTATTAATAATTTTTTTAAATCGATTAATTGCTATTTTTAAATAAAAAAAAGAGTTTTAGTGGCTTATGGTGTGGATTTATCATGTCCCTGTGGCTTGTAAACACTATAACTTTTGAAAATATCAATTGTTTAACTCAATCTATTTTTTAATCTCTTCATCTATCATGTGGGAAGCCACTGAATGTAAATGGCAGTGTAATTTTGTTTTGTTTAGCTATAATTAATTTTTTTCGGCTCCAAAATGGCGAAATTTTCGTTGATTTGGTAGCCTTGTATGTAAATTAATTCTGTAAAGGGAGCTAAAGCCACAGAGTAGTTTACTCACTCACTCAGTTCGACGCACAGAGTACTTTTTTTAAATACTGGTCAGTCGCCGTCGTGAGTGGACATTGTTTCGGATGTTTGCAGCGGCTCAAAAAGATCGCTGTACAAATACACAATATTCGAATATCCAAATTTCTTAAATACCTGATTATTATAATAATAAGAGATTTTTTTATTACTATATTTTAAAAGCACAGAATAAATAATAGTACCTAGTACGTACTAAAAGTAAGTAGTATATTTTTTTTTGTCATGGGTGACATTTTCATGCTTTTCGAGGGTGTCGAAACCGATAGGGTTGTCGAAATGTAAATCCAAGATGGCGGCCGCAATAGGTATCAATTTTTTCATCTAGGGTGTCTTTTTCATGGTTTTCGAGGGTGTTTAAGCCGATAGTGCTGTTGAAATGTAAATCCAAGATGGCGGCTGATTTAGGTACCAATTTTTTCATCATGGGTGTCATTTTCATGGTTTTCGAGGGTGTTGAAGCCGATAGTGCTGTCGAAATGTAAATCTAAGATGGCGGCTGAATTAGGTACCAATTTTTTCATCATGGGTGTCTTTTTTATGGTTTTCGAGGGTGTTGAAGCCGATAGTGCTGTCGAAATGTAAATCCTAGATGGCGGCTGCAATAGGTATAAATTTTTTCATCATGGGTGTCATTTTCATGGTTTTCGAGGGTGTTGAAGCCGATACTGCTGTTGAAATGTAAATCCAAGATGGCGGCTGAATTAGGTACCAATTTTTTCATCATGGGTGTCATTTTCATGGTTTTCGAGGGTGTTGAAGCCGATAGTGCTGTCGAAATGTAAATCTAAGATGGCGGCTGAATTAGGTACCAATTTTTTCATCATGGGTGTCTTTTTTATGGTTTTCGAGGGTGTTGAAGCCGATAGTGCTGTCGAAATGTAAATCCAAGATGGCGGCTGCAATAGGTATAAATTTTTTCATCATGGGTGTCATTTTCATGGTTTTCGAGGGTGTTGAAGCCGATAGTGCTGTTGAAATGTAAATCCAAGATGGCGGCTGAATTAGGTACCAATTTTTTCATCATGGGTGTCATTTTCATGGTTTTCGAGGGTGTTGAAGCCGATAGTGATGTTGAAATGTAAATCCAAGATGGCGGCTGAATAGGTACCAATTTTTTCATCATGGGTGTCATTTTCATGGATTTCGAGGGTGTTGAAGCCGATAGTGCTGTCGAAATGTAAATCCAAGATGGCGGCTGCAAAAGATATAATTTTTTTCATCTTGGGTGTCATTTTCATGGTTTTCGAGGGTGTTGGAGCCAATAGTGCTGTCGAAATGTAAATCCAAGATGGCGGCTGCAATGGGTATCAATTTTTTCATCATGGGTGTCATTTTCATGGGTTTCGAGGGTGTTGAAGCCGATAGTGCTCTCGAAATGTATTTCAACTACTTTAAAAAATTCCGTATAATCATGTTATACGTATTGCATACCTTAAGCGAAAGCGCAAGGTGTGTTCTACTATCGCCTAAAAATTAAGATTCCAACATTTTATCGAATAAAATCGTATCTAGCAATCATATTATACATATAAATGATATAAAAAGCACATTGTTCGAAAGATAAATGATTGTTGAACTTATTAATAATTTTTTAAAATCGATTAATTGCTATTTTTAAATTAAAAAAAGGGTTTTAGTGGCTTATGGTGTGGATTTATCATGTCACTGTGGCTTGTAAACACAATAACTTTTGAAAATATTAATTGTTTAACTCAATCTATTTTTTAATCTCTTCATTTATTATGTGGGAAGCCACTGAATGTAAATGGCAGTGTAGTTTTGTTTTGTTTAGCTATAATTATTTTTTTTCGGCTCCAAAATGGCGACATTTTCGTTGATTTGATAGCCTCGTATACAAATTAATTCTGTAAATGGGAAGCTACAGCCACAGAGTAGTAATGAGTAGTTTAGTTTGGCTCACAGAGTACATTATATATAGGGAATAATGTAAAATAAATAAATTATACTGAAAATTTAATTACAAATTTGTTTTGTAACAAAATAGTAAGTTAGCAAGGTTCGATTGTATTTTAAACTATTCATTAATTTGTTTGATTCTAAATTGGCCTAGCATGGCTAAATTTAAAAAAGCGACATCTACTGCAACATGGATAAACTGTCATGACATAATAATACCTCTAAGAAAAATTATAGTATGGACTGTTATGCCACTGGTTTGGCTTCAGTCTTGCTGCAGTCACCTTCGTGAGTGGACATTGTATCGGTTGTTTGCAGCGGCTCAAAAAAATCGCTGTACAAATACACAATATTCGAATAACCAAATTTCTTAAATACTTGATTATAATAATAATAAGAGATTTTTTTATTACAATATTTAAAAGCACAGAATAAATAATAGTAGTACGTACTAAAAGTAAGTAGTATAAATTTTTTGTCATGGGTGACATTTTCATGCTTTTCGAGGGTGTCGAAACCGATAGGGTTGTCGTAATGTAAATCCAAGATGGCGGCCGCAATAGGTATCAATTTTTTCATCATGGGTGTCATTTTCATGGTTTTCGAGGGTGCTGAAGCCGATAGTGCTGTCGAAATGTAAATCCAAGGTGGAGGCTGCAATAGGTATAAAATTTTTCATCATAGGTGTCATTTTCATGGTTTTCGAGGGTGTTGAAGCTGATAGTGCTGTCGAAATGTAAATACAAGATGGCAGCTGAATTAGGTACCAATTTTTTCATCATGGGTGTCATTTTCATGGTTTTCGAGGGCGTTGAAGCCGATAGTGTTGTCAAAATGTAAATCCAAGATGGCGGCTGCAAAATATATCAATTTTTCATCTTGGGTGTCATTTTCATGGTTTTCAAGGGTGTTGAAGCCGATAGTGCTGTCGAAATGTAAATCCAAGATGGCGGCTGCAACAGGTATCAATTTTTTCATCATGGGTGTCATTTTCATGGTTTTCGAGGGTGTTGAAGCCGATAGTGCTGTCGAAATGTAAATCCAAGATGGCGGCTGCAATAGATATAAATTTTTTCATCTTGGGTGTCATTTTCATGGTTTTCGATAGAGTTGAAGCCGATAGTGCTGTCTAAATGTAAATCCAAGATGGCGGCTGCAATAGGTATCAATTTTTTCATCATGGGTGTCATTTTCATGGTTTTCGAGAGAATTGAAGCCGATAGGGTTGTCGAAATGTATATCCAAGTTGGCGGCTGCAATGGGTATTAATTTTTTCATCATGGGTGTCATTTTCATGAGTTTCGAGGGTGTTGAAGCCGATAGTGCTGTCGAAATGTAAATCCAAGATGGCAGCTGAAGTAGTTACCAATTTTTTCATCTTGGGTGTCATTTTCATGGTTTTCGAGAGTGTTGAAGCCGATAGTGCTGTCGAAATGTAAATCCAAGATGGCGGCTGCAATAGGTATCAATTTTTTCATCATGGGTGTCATTTTCATGGTTTTCGAGGGTGTTGAAGCCGATAATGCTGTCGAAATGTATTTAAACTACTTTAAAAATTCCGTATAATCATGTTATACGTAATTTTTTTAATGCGCTTAAGGTATGCCCAATTGGATTTACCAATATTTTATTTGTATATATGCCAACCAAACTAGGATTATCAAACCTTGGATGACACCAGGCTTACTTCGATGTGTTAGAAATAGAGATAATCTTTTTAAGAAAGCCAAAAAACACTCAAACAACAACACCATACAAATAACTTACAAAAGGTATAAGTGTTTTTGTAATAACTTACTTAAAAATATTAAAAGAAAGTATGAAAGTGAATTAATTTTAGGTGCTGGTAATAACAAAAGGAAGCTCTGGAATGTTCTAAAAAATATAACCTATACTAATAAACCTAAATCATCGGCTGACGAACTGTTGCAGTCTTATGCAACAGCTGACTTAGCCGTTGATAGTGTAAATAATTACTGTGTTAACATTGGAAAACATTTAGCTGAAAAAACCGCAGATACTGATCATTTAACCGACTCAAGCGACATGTCGACTTCTAGTAATTCTTTTGTTATGTTGAATACTGATGAATCTGAAATTCAATCACTTATCATGAATCTCAAAAACAATTGCTCCACTGGGTGGGATAATATTTGAAAAGTGTTTCTAAAAAATAATAAAAATATACTTGTACCGATATTAACGCATATTTTTGATAGCTGCTTGGAATATAGTGTATTTCCCGAAGCTGTTAAAAAATCTATTATAATCCCTATACACAAAGGGGGGAACAGAGATCAAGTTACTAACTATAGCTTTACTCCCGGCTAAGTCCAAATTATAAAAAAAAAAAAACGCCTTACCAACTATTTAGAGACGAACAATCTATTCGCTAAAAACCAATATGGCTTTAGATCTGGCAAAAACACAGATGGTACTATGCATGACGTTATTAAGTTTATATCAGAAAATTTGGATAAAGGCAGACGATGTTTAGCGATCTTTTTAGATTTAGCGAAAGCTTTTGATACGGTCTCTGTGCCTATCTTACTGCAAAAGTTTAAAAGGCTTGGTGTACGTGGAAAGCAGTTAGATTTATTTAAGAGTTACATGAAAAATAAATTGCAAAGTGTTAAAATTAGTAATCACAGGAGTTCAGATTTACCAGTGATCTACGGTGTACCTCAGGGCAGTATGCTGAGACCCACCTTATTCACAATTTATGTTAATGATCTCTGTCGAATGAAGTTCATTTCTGGAAAGCCTATTTGCTATGCAGATGATACTGTGTTACTTTTTGCAGAGGGTGATAGAAAAAAAACTTTTGAAGCTGCCCAAAATTCATTCAATATTGTACAAAGGTGGTTGTGCTCTAATAAATTAACTTTAAATGCGGAGAAAACCAAATATCTGACCTTTTCCATTCGTGATGTGATGCAACCAGGAAACGTTTTCTCTCTACGTGCACATAGCTGTATTTTAAAAAATCCTAGCTCTCTCACTTCCTGCCGATGTCAGTTATTGGAAAGAGTTGAGATTGTTAGGTATTTGGGTATCCTTCTAGACAAAAATCTATCTTTTGAACACCATATTCAACATTTAAAAAATCGTATCCGCAAACTTATATATGTTTTTAAAAATCTAAGACATGTAGTGCAACCATATCTTTTGAAACAGGTGTATCTTGCTTTGTGTGAATCTTTGTTAACTTATTGCATTTCTTGTTGGGTGGGGCTCTAAAAACGCACATGGTTTCTTTAGAAAGGGCTCAAAGAGCTCTTTAAAAGGTCTCCACTTTTAAACCATTTCAATATCCTACAATATTACTCTACAATAACTGCCAAGTACTAACTGTTCGCCAACTATTTGTTCTAAATGTTATAAAAAAACAGCATCAGTCTATAAATTATGACCCAGACAAAATCAAATGTAAACGTCGTAAAGACATTGTGATTAAGTCCAGTTTTAAGCCCAACAAAAAATTCATAAAAAAATATTTTTGCTTTCTTGGCCCATATTTATATAATAAAGTAAACAAAATTGTTCATATATATTCTATGAATAGGCATGAATGCAACATTGCCCTCAGAAAATGGCTTCAACTAAAGTCTTATGAAGAGCCGGTGAATTTGTTAACAGTACTTGCATAAGTGTTCATAGATGTCAATTCGTTACTTCTCTGCTAAATTTTTTTTTGATCTGTGCATGGCTTTTAAATTCTAAGGATCTATTTTTTTATTTTTTTTTGTGTCACTTGTATTATTTCATTATATTTTGTGTATCTTATTTAAGGATTTATGTAAGTGGGAAGAGCTTTGCTTAACCTAAAACACAGGGTTTACCCTAACTTAGGAAGCAAGTTCATTTTTAAGAACATATTTAGTATATAAGATGCATTGTTTGACTCTTGCTCTGTATCACTTTTCTATCTGAATAAATTATTATTATTATTATGGAAATACGTAAAATAATTAGCCTAGCTGTTTCAACGCTGGGAAAGTTTCTATTTTTTTCTCAACCAACGTCAAAAAAAGGA
Source organism: Parnassius glacialis (assembly GCA_033319125.1). Classification (NCBI taxonomy): domain Eukaryota; kingdom Metazoa; phylum Arthropoda; class Insecta; order Lepidoptera; family Papilionidae; genus Parnassius; species Parnassius glacialis. Next base: position 17,487,694 of record JAVANC010000009.1, read on the forward strand.
AGAGGTACTCAAATTGATTGTATTTTGTATGTGTTGGTTTCTACAAAAACGATTCGTTTTATCGTTTCTGGTATACACGGCAAATATTTGGAATTTTAAACATACATCAGTCATCCCTAACCACTGTATTTTAAAACTATGTAAGGCAAAAGAGGATAAGCATTTTCTATGTAAAGTCTCGCATTGGAGGCGACGGGGCGACTAAATCTAGTCCATGTCAGTCTCCAGACGACACAAGTTTGCGCGTTTATCTCTAGAGAGACCCCTTTGTTGTATCTCATCAGTTTCAGGGCACTGCCCTTGTTGCCTCAGCCAGTATCAGGGTCCTCGGCGTCGACATTTCAAATGACGTGCAGTTTCGTGGTCACATGGAAAAGAAGGCAAAATTGGCATATAAAAAGCTTGGCGTACTCAGCAGAGCGGAACAGTAATGTCATGCCGGCACACCGCCTGCAACTTTACAAGGTGCAGGTTCGATCGCATATGAGATATTGTTCCCATCTCTGGGCTGGGACTCCTCAGTGATAGCTCCTTCCATTTGATCGCATCCAGCGCAGAGCGATTTGAATAGACGGCGATCGAGCTCTTTCTCATCGACTTGACTCACTGGCGCTGCAGAGAAATGTAGCATCTCTTTTTATAATCTATCGTATCTACCACGAGGAGTGCTCAGAGGAATTGTTCGGACTAATTCCAGCCGCTCAATTTCACCATCGCACATGGCGATAGAACTCGAGATACCGTACCATGTGGATGATTGACGTCCTACTACTGTACGATTTACAAGAGATTTTCTTCCTCCCACCACTTCCTTGTGGAATAACAGCAATTTTCGCGGACCGATACAACTTAAGGACCTTCAAGAAAAGAGCCTACTCCTTTTTAAAAAGCCAGCAACGCATCTGCAATTCCCCTTGTGGTGCGGTTGTTTATGGGCGGCGGTAGTAATTTACCATCAGGTGATCTGTGTACTCGATTGCCTTCTCTCATATAGAAAAGTTATTATTCCAGTTTTATAATACTATGTTTGTTTGAATTAAGGAGCATTAGATTTATTATTGTTAATACGCCCGTGATAATAGGACAAACATGAATGATTTCGAGATGGCTTCATTGCGGTAGCAGTGACAGTATTTTTTTTTACGATCAGGAAATGATATTTTGGACATTAAATACAAAGAACAAATTCTATCACTCCGGTCTTCGTATTTGATTTCACCACATTTTTGCAATAATAGTATAAAATATTATATTAATTTCTTTACTGCTTGTTGGAGAAGTTTTATTGCGGCTTTTGATAGTCAAGCTGAATAAATTATGTTTAATGGTAAATTAGCTTTTCTAATTAATTGCCGGAACGTGGAAAGTTTACTCCATAAGCTCGGAGATTTTCTAATAAATATTATTTCTTCTACTAATATTAGATAAAACGTGAAAGTTTGTTTTGCTGTTTGTGTATTTGTTGCTCAATGCCGCCAATACTGTTGAACGGATTTTGATGAAACAGGAAAAGGCTATATTATTATAAAAATAAAATTATGCCAACGCGGTACTCCGTCAGAAACTAAGTTCTTTACATTATTTTTTCAACTCCAAAACGTGATATAATATGTAGATTTCTATTGATAGTGTTTATTTCTCTCTTTCGGTACTATTTGTTACGCTGAGCATATGATTTCATTAATTTTCTGTTTGCATTATTTACACTTCCTGCAGTTACTACTTCTCGACTTTCCATTATCATCATCATCATCATCATCATCATTACACAGCCTTTCATAAGTCTGTGTGTCTGAACATAGGCCTCCCCCAAGGAATGCCACAAAGCACGGTCTTGAGCCACCTGCATCCATCAACTTCCTGCATGTCTTACCAGGTCGTCACTCCATCTAGTGGGGGGTCGCCCTACACTTCACCTACCGGTACGAGGCTGCCACTCGAGAACCTTTCTTCCCCATCGGTTCTTCGAGCTATATGGCCGACCCACTGCCACTTAAGCTTACTACTCCGTTGAGCTATGTCGGTTACTCTGGTTCTACTGCGGATATCCTCATTTCTAAGTTTATCACGCAGAGAAACCCAGAGCATAGCCCTCTCCATAGCTCGCTGAGCGACCTTGAGCTTCCTCATACGGCCAGCAGTGAAGAACCACGTCTCAGATCCGTAAGTCATCACTGACAACACGCACTGGTTGTACAGTTTCGTTTTCAGGTTTTGAGGTATGTCTAACGAGAAGATGTGACGTAGTTTCCCGAACGCTGCCCAGCCGAGTTGAATCCGTCGATTGAACTCTCGGTCGAAGTTGGACTTACCTAGTCGGACTATTTGTCCCAGGTAAACATATTCGTCCTTAGTGTTCTCAACAACTACCGGCATAGGTGTGACATGTACGTTAAACATAATTTTCGTTTTTTCCATGTTCATCTTAAGACTTATCCGATGGGAAACACTATTGAGGTCATTGAGCATAGTGCTTATGTCCTCCAGCGATTATGCTATAAGGACTATATCATCGGCAAATCGAAAGTGAGTGATGTACTCGCCATTGATGTTAATACCGCATCCATTCCAGTCGAGTAGCTTGAAAACGTCTTCCAATGCAGTGGTGAAGAGTTTCGGGGATATAAAGTCACCCTGTCTTACAGCTCTCTACAGTTGGATAGGTTTCGTACTCTGGTTCTGTACTCGAATAGCCATCGTAGCTCTACTGTACAAACACTTCAGCACTTCGATATACCGACAGTCAATTTGGCACCGCTGAAGAGACTACAGCACCGCCCAACGGCGGTTCGACGGAATCAAAGGCTTTCTCACAGTCCACATACGCAAGACAAAGTGGCAGATTGTACTCCTCTGTCTTCTGTACAATTTGGCGAAGAAAGTGTATGTGGTCCATAGTACTAAAGCTTTTTCGCAAACCGGATTGTCCGGGAGGCTGGAAGTCGTCAAGTCAGCGTGCGAGACGATTTGTAATGACACTCGAAAACAGCACGTAGAAACGGCTCAGAAGGGAAATCGGTATGTAGTTCTTCAAGAGAGCGTTTCTTGAAGAACAAGACCACCGCAATTCTGCTCTACGCCTCCGGTCTAATGCCAACATGGAGGACGGAATTAAAGATCTTCTTAAAGACTTCAAGTTTCCGGTTTTCCACCCGCTTTCAGAAGCTCCGCTGTAATTCTATCCTCGCCCTCTGGGACGTGCCGTTTTTAAGGTGCTGGAGAGCCATTCTAATCTCGCTCAGACTAACGTCCGGGATATCTTCGGAATAGGGTCAGATAAGACTCACTCTTGGATCGTTACTCACACTTGCATGTGGCTCCAACGATGACGTGTACAGCAGCCTATAGAACCTCTTAATCTCACTCAAAATCTCAGGTGTCCCGGAAACGATGCTGCCACATTCAGTCTTCAGCTTTGACAGTTGGCTCTTTCTGGCAGACAGATCCCTGAAAAAGACTTTGGAGCCTTGGTTCCGCTCGATCGCTTCTTCAATACACGCTGTATGAAGTTGCGTAAGTCCCGCCGCATGCATTTAGAGATCTTTCAGTTGCCTGTATGCTGTCAAATCTGTTGAAGAATGTAGATTCATCTCCCGTCTAACAGCCATGAGATTAAGAGTGTGATCGGAGAGTTTTTGTGTTCTTCTTTTTTTTTATAGGATAAGGGTGACAAACGAGCACACAGTCCACCTGATGGTAAGTGGTTGCTGTGGCCCATAGACATCTACATCTATCCTCTATTACAAATCAAAATGCAGATGCGTTGTCACCCGTGAGGACTAGGATAGAATGCCTCATTTCCAGTAAAAAGGGCCTCCGGCCACCTGCACTCACCAAGCCAAACGCAGAGGTAAACCTCTACTTCACGCTGGTTTTTTCTTCTGCGGCGGGTCTTGCAGAACTTATCTTCGACCGCATGGACAGTTTCCACGAGCTTGTCATTCATATCTTCCACTTCATTGCAGTCATCTAGGCACTGAAAACGGTTTTTGTAACTCGATCTGAAAGGTTTCAGGACATTGGAACAGAGCACGAGGGGGAAGGAGCGTTGACTTCATTAGACGAGACCTCTCCAACTTAACGTTTAGGTTCAGTGTACATCTGACCATTCGGTGATCGCTACCAGTTTTCACCCTCGCGATCACGGAGACATCACTGAACAGTTGTCGTCTGTTCGTCATAATGAAGTCAATCTCATTTTTTGTCGAACCGTCGGGGCTCGACCAGGTCCACTTCCTGTGGAGCCGCTTCTGGAAGAAAGAGTTCATCGTAAAGAGATCTTTCTCCATGAAGTCGGCCAGCTGCTGGCCCCTTGGGTTCCATTGCCCTATTCCAAATTTCCCTACTTTCAGCTCACCGTTCTCTCCGGTGCCTAGTTTTGCGTTGAAGTCTCCCATTAACACCGTATATTGGGTTTTGGAGGAATGCATGGCTCTAGAGATATCCTCATACATTTCCTCCACCTCCTGATAGGGGTGTGCCGAGATTGGTGCGTAAACCTGTAGCACCTTCAGCGAATACCGTTTGGTGATTCTAAGTATAAGGTACGCAACCCTCGTCGACACACTCTTAATCTTTACAATGTTGTTAACGAGAGACTTGTAGACGGTAAATCCGACACCTCCTTGGGACAGATGATCGCTCTCCCGTTGATAGAGCAAATTGACGGATTCTAGGATTACCGTGTCCTCCCCCTCTATTCGGACCTCCGATAATCCTATAATATGCCAGCGTAATTTGTCTATCTTTTCTTCCAGCTCTACGATCTTCTCGTCAGTCCTCAGGGTGCGTGCGTTGTATGTTGCCAGGTCGAGTCGTCTTAGGTGATAACCGAACCTCCACTGGAGATTCTTAGCACCCCCCTGCCCCGTCGTTACCATGGTCGCCACCGTAGCCAGGAATAGTGGGGCCGCCGGGGACTGGGGGCGGTCTCTTTGTTACTCTCATAATTTGAGGGGGTATTTGCCATAGTTGCCACGCTTGGCGAGCGTGTTGGCAACTGCAGTTTTTTTATTATAATTTTCTTTTATCAGGAAGATACTGCTGCCCATCTCCTGACTGTTTCCCTTTGTCGCCTTTTACGACACCCACGGGAAGATATGGGGTAGTGGAATTTTAACCGCCACTACACGGCATCCATTATTAACTTTCCATTATAATATTACATTATTGACACAATAAAAATCCCATGTGAATTAAAACTAAAACAAAAAAAAAATAAGTTTAAATAATATTTACACGTGTTTAGAATTGAGGTTATACAGTTGACCGAATCTCGATATCTGCGCGAACACACACCACATACAACCATAGATATAATAGAAAGATATAGAGAGGGAAAGGTCGACAGGAGGGGGCATAACCTTTTTTCCTTACCTGATGGTTTCTGCCAGTTCACTCTACTGTAAGCTGTGTAAAAGTACTTCGTTCCAAACAGTTTTTGTTTATCCTATATTACAAATTTTTAATTAATAATGCGAAAATTTACACATAAAACTTATTTTTTTAGCGTGCGCAGCCGTTTATCACGATTATAATAGATAGCTATGAAATGTGTTAACGCATTAGGCTTCTTACTAATGTCTACAAAAAAAAACTGCAATACACTATCTGTCTACATCTATCAAAAATTTGTCACAGTTACTTCTTCTTTGTTTATCTTTATATATAAAAAATACGTGTCACATTGTTTGTCCGCGATGAACTCCTAAACTACTGAACTGATTTCAATGAAATTTTGCACACTGTGTGTAGTTTGGTCCAACTTAAGACAGTTTTTATCCGGATAAGTGACTCTCAATTTTTTTATTGCTAATTTCAGGAGTTTTTTTTTAGGAAAGCAATGTTCGTTGGAAAGGGCAGAACGACGTCTGCCTGGCCAGCTAGTAAAATAATAAAATGTTAAATAAGTTTAATTTTGTGGATTTTATCGCATTTAATTTGACTTATTTTTACTTATTTAAATCCCGACGATTAGGATGCTATACCGTACCTACTGTGTGGTTACGTGGACGACAGAGATGTTTAACGTCAAGTTGTTATAGTTAGCCCGGTTACCTTCAGCTTTTGAATGTTAATTTTTGTTAATTCGCTTGTTATCGTAAAATGAATAAAATTTTACGTACAAATATACTCAAGTCTGTCAACCAGAGGGGTGGGCAGAGACTACGGACTTCTATATGGCACGATACTGACATACCTCTCTCGCCTCCTTTACATCCATATACCTACGCATATAGGTTAAGGGTTTAATCTGGCCCATTATCAATATATTGCCAATTTGCTCGATAAACTTTCCCTTCCCGATCCTACCGTTCACTTCTGCAACATAAATTTACTTTGTCACTCTTTCCTCGTTCATTATTTTTACATGACCAAACCACCGAAACATATTTTTATTAATAGTGGTCAAAAAATCATCTTGCAAACTACATTTTTATTGTATCACACAATTTCTTATCCTGTCATTCAGAGAATGAAAGTGATCGTGAGTAAGATTATAGTGATGGTTTTTGAAAGAGAAGAAAGTAAAAGAGACTTCCTTGAGCAAGTGGATGAGCTTGTGTATTTAGGGGGTATATTTAGCAGGGATATAATAAAGATATATAACGACGAGTGAACGCAGGAAATAGAATAAATGGGGCTCTATACTCTCTTATCTTGCACGCATAGCAATTCGCAGTGCTGCGTAAGTCCCTACTTTAATGTATGATAGTGAAAGTTGGGTGTAGCAGAAGAATCACGAAAATGAAATAAATACTGTAGAATGTTTAAATTAGTAGTAGAATAAATGCTGTAAAATGTTAGGGTTAATAAAAATTTAACCGACTTCAATTATACAACTGCTGGATTTCAAGATACTGTAAACTCGTTCTGCATAGGCACATTATACATATGACTAATATGTCTTTAACTGATTATAAACTATTGCTTGACTGCAGCCTCACCAGTCACCATCATGGTAACTGGTGATGAAGACCTAGATGGAAAACCGCTCTATTTTAGCATGACAAAAGCCTATTCATTCTTGCAGGACGATGCCTAGATTATAATCAGAAGGAAAAACGGACGCCGTCAGTTTATTCCACTCTTTTGCTGTACGCATTACGGAAGATGAAGCAAAACTTTGTTTCGAATTGAAAATAAAGACCCTTCAACCGCCTGGTTGTCCAAAGTTTGAAATCGGAGGGAGGAATCAAAACATGTAATTTCTGCGTACACTCACATTAATGCATTCTATATGAATCAGAAACTTTATTATTATAATAACCCTTTTTATACAAACTTAGTTTAATAAAGTTTTTGATATAATATCGAGACGCTGGCTACTCTGTACTCGAGGGTAACAATTTTTTTTAACTAAATCAAAAGCTACCAAAAGCCTTTAAGCACGTCTTTCAACTGAATCAGAAATCATTAATAAAATCTCGCGAGTAATTTGGACGTATTTTAAGATATTATGATATAACATCGTATCAAAGGTTTCTTTTTTATAGGATAAGGGTGAAAAACGAGCACACAGTCCACCCGATGGCAAGTGGCCGCTGCGGCCCACAGACATCTCTGTCTACATCTGTCAAATGCAGATGCGTTTTCACCCGTGAGGACTAGGATGGAATGCCTCATTTCCAGTAAAAAGGGCCTCCGGCCACCTGCACTCACCAAGCGAAACGCAGAGGTAAACCTCTACTTCACGCTGGTATTCTGTGAGGTCGTGGTACCACCACCGGTTCAAGCCGGCCCATCCGTGCGACAGCAAGAGCTGCCGCCTGGCTCTACCACTGTTAAAAAAGGTATCTCTATTGTGACGAGTATTTCGTTCAGTTGATATTTGGTTTTTAAATTAAATTGAAATTTGGTATTTGATTAAGCCCAACCATGAGATGTAAATAAGTTACGAAAAATAATCGTGGTTACCCGTGTTTTGTTAAACTCCTACCTACTGGCGCTGTGCACATTATAAATCGCATACGAGTATAACAGATTTTTTTTAAATGTGAATGGTTAAAGCACTGGCCATACAGGTACGGTGTAGGTGACGTTAAAAGCTCAGGAATTTTTGCTGTTAGAGTTTTAATACCTGTTACACAGAAACCGGCCGCGAACCCTGGGCGGACAGGTGGCTGCAATGTAGTACCAGTACCAGGGAGAACACTATAATAAACAGGTAGACGCCACGTGAACCTAATGCTATCAGCGCCACGTAGTTTGCGGGCCCGGGCTTTGTATTCATTTGTCAATGCAAGTTGCCACAGATAGCTTGAGCGGCACAACGCGGTCGGAAAGCTTTCTAGAACTTCGTGTTTGAGTACGTTTTTTTAGCTTGTATGAAAAAATTAAAAACTCTAATCTAGTAGCTGAAATCAGTTTTATACAATAGAAGATTCATATCACACTTCTTTTTCAATTTTTGTTGGATAATACAATAAAAAGTTATTTTTTGAAATAAAGGAGCAGATCACAAGTATTTAACCGTGTATAATCCACCTTCTGAGGCAATCTACAGGAAAGGCTTATGTTCAGCTGTGGAATTTCACAGCCTGCAATGAATACTTCTAAATATACTCACTCCGATTTACACTCATATACTTACTTAAAGTGTATGAGCTGCTTCCAACTTAATAAAGCCAAAAATATTAAAACTATCAAGTTTTAATATTTTTGGCTGCAATAAAAACAGCTTTAATATTGTTAATATGAAATGATCATGAATTTTATCAGAGTTGCTTCTACTGATATCGAAATAAATGAAAAAACAGTGTTCGTAAAAGGTCTTAGAAGGAATGGACTCGTTCTCTTTAAGCAGTAGTCTTTTTGTATTTATATCGTGTACCCAATTCCGTTTGGATTTTTCTTTTGCCCTTACTCTAATGAAAGCTTTTCATCACTGTTCAACAGATCCGTGGTGCCTGATACACCAGTAGATGCTTTATTTTGTAATCTATATTGAAAATACCACCAATTTCAAACATCACTTTTTGTGGCTCGCACCGGAATGCAATTATTTAATTAATAATTTAGGCAAATACACCTATTTTGTTTGTACACTTATTAAATTGGAGGTTAGTAAATTAACATAAATTATTTATTAAGCATACTGGGCTAGAGACCCAAATGCACTGTGATACTGAGCTTCACTATAGGGCAATCTTGGCTTCCATATATAGAAATTAGGCTATTTTTTTGTGTGTAATACTGTCCACGCGTGCCTATGCAAACATAACAGATGCATTGCCAAAACGTGGCAGCTCCAACAACATCCTGAATCCATTGTAGTACTGAATACGTAGTACATGATGAGATCGACGAGTACACTTAGACCACAGGCTGTAAGTGTAGAATGTCTGACAGTAAGCTTTGAATAATGTTATTTTCACTTCATTCATACACCCAGTAAACCGGCATACATATATTACACATCACTGCCAACGCCCTACTTTCCCGTTTAACGTCTAAATCATCAAAGAGATCAACAGCGAACTAGAGTCGAGCGGATTCAATTCAAGCCTTGTTTGGTCAAAATGTCCCGTTTAATTTGCGTGTTACTTTCTTGAAACTTAATAACGTACTTTATAACTATCTATTGCAGCTTCCTTTAATATGTATACAGTAGAACTATACAAAATATCAATATGGATTTATGCTCTATATTATTCAGGGAGATTAAAAGTTTATAATTTGCTATAACAAATATCATGATAATTATTTATTTGTTAGCTGTTCTTCTCTCCCCACGTTATCATATTACAAGGTTTTATATTACATATTATTTTAGGAGACAACCTTATTAGCTCGCAATATGTTTGTAATGGAAATTGATCCGACTAGTGTACGACATAATTACTTACCCCTTCCAAATACCTCATGACTAACTGTGTATTGTTATGATGCGTATATTGTTATAAATTATTCTCAAAATTATTTCAATAAAATAATACAACTCGGTAACAAACCCTCCTTACTATCAGAAACCATTCTTGAGGCAAATCGTTAAAATAATAAAGGTGAGAGCGGATATTCAACTTGCTCTCCTGCTTACGCAACCAATCATTATCAGCAAGAAAACAGTGCACTGCACCATACATTCAGTATAGAGCAAGTACCAGTTCGACCAACCGTAACATGTTCCTGACACAATCACACACCGGTGTAACGATCCATATACATGATAACATCAAAGTATGCAAACCAACAGCAATACTAGCCATCTCACTCTAACACATGGCAGCCTCTCAGCAGCACGATCTTCCTTGCCCACAAAATTAAAATAGAATAGAATAGAATACAATAGAATACAATAGAATAATTTATTATTCAATATATATTAAAGGTGTAATTTTTTTTATTTATTTATTTATTCTTTTTTACATCTACCTTATAATAAGGGATATAAAGGGCGGACTTAATGCCTTCTGGCATTCTCTACCAGCCAATCCTGGATGACTTGAGAAGCTGTGGTAGGTAACACCACTCATAAATTAATAAATAAGTAAAAACATTATATCTTATAACAAAAAGCAAATAAATAAAATATTTTAAACTATATAAATTTAATATTATCTACTTTGTAATAAAGAGAAAAAAAATTAATAGTAAATATATAAACGGATAAAATATACTTATACATACAAAATATAAACGGATATAATATACTGTATAGTAGTATGTATAATATACTGTATAGTATACTGTTTTCTTATTGAGTCATTTTTACTTTACCACTGGTTCTAAAAAAACCCTCTGTCCTGGGAAGAACCAGCAAGAAACCCATCGTGACTTTTTTTAATAAATTTTACAATACAAATGATTACAAACTATTTACAAAATTTATTTTAGAAACTGCTTGGGAGCGACCACCTCATTCCCAGGGGTTATTATCAGCCATGTATTCTTTTATACTATAATAACCATTTTTATACAGTTTCAGTTTAACAAAACATTTAAACTTGGTTATTACCAATTAAAATCTCTATTGAGAGAGCCTGTACAATTTCTGGGACCTTGTTGTAATAGCGTATACATTGCCCCAAGAATGAATTCCTGACTCGACGTAGTCGAGAAACTTGTATCACTAGCTTGTGTTTGTTCCTAGTGTTTACAGAATGTATATCACTTTTTTACTAAAACTACCTTTGGTTTTGTGAACATACATTAAATTTTCGTAAATATACCAAAGTTAATATATTTATTTCTTTAAATTTATCTCTAAGAGTCTCTCGGTTTTAAATTGTAAATAGCTCTAATGGCCCTCTTCTGTAAAACAAAAATAGTTTCTGAATCAGCCGAATTTCCCCATAGCAAAATCACATAAGACATTATGCTATGGAAATAACTGAAATAAACTAATCTAGCTGTCTCAACACTAGTGAGACTTCTAATATTTTTTACAGCATAGGCTGCAGAACTTAGTCTGCTTGCTAATTTGGATATATTGGGGCCCCACTGAAGCTTTGCCTCGAGACTGATGCCAAGAAAAGCAGTGGGTACAACAGGGCTCAGTTCCTTCTCATTTAAAAACACATTGGTATTCAGATTTTTAACATTCGTTGTTGTAAATTTAACACAATTAGTTTTATCTCCGTTTAAATGTAGATTATTAACCTTAAACCAATGCACTAATATTGATATAAAATTATTCACTTCGTCACATTTAAATGATTGACGTTTAAGTTTAAAAATCAAGGAAGTATCGTCAACAAATAATACTATATCATGATTATCCCCTACAAGGGAAGGTAAGTCATTAATATACACTAGAAACAGGAATGGGCCGAGAATCGTGCCCTGAGGGACACTCATTGGTACAGGTGACCCGGAAGAACTTTTACCATTGATAATAACCTTCTGCATTCTATTACTTAAATATGAAATAATAACTTTAAGCGCTGTGTTCTTGACACCATAGTACTGTAGCTTCCTGATTAATATCTCATGGTGCACACAGTCGAAGGCATTGGAAAGGCCTTTAACTGTGTTCATCGGGTGTACATCGGGGCCGGGTGCTAATTTCTTTTTGAGGCTTTTTATTACTTCTGTGACTTCTTTGACTGTCACAGGATCTAAGGAGTCACCTGCAGGTGGTAGTGCAGAATTACGCTCGAACTCCGATTCGACTTCTGCAAGGTAAGCGGGATCTTTAGGTTCTCTAAAAGGAGTACATTGGCTAAACTATTCGCGAGGCATTCGGCCTTTTCAGAGTCAGTTCAGAGTCATCAAAATTGAGATCGGTGTTTCCTGGCCTAATGGGAGGCGGCATATAGGGCTATTCTGATTTCAGAGCTCAGGATTTTACCCCTTTTAGTCGTCTGCGCGATACTTTATACTGCTAGAATGGATGGGAAATTACAGTCCTGCCCTCATGTCTTAATATTTTCTATTTATTCATCCATACATTACATTCTACATCTACTGCTGTCTACTGCTGAACATAGGCCTCTCCCATAGATTGCTTCTTTTGTTTTACTTACTTCGCTTTCAAAAACCATCACTTTCGTCTTACTTGCGTTCACTTTAATACCCCTATCTTTCAATGACCAGTTCATTAAAGTAACCATCATTTGCAACTCCGCGGACGATGCAAATATGACTTGATCATCGGCGTACAAAAGACATTTGACGATTAACTCACCCATTCTCAACCCACATTCTTCAACTTTCAAAGAAGGACGCCCAATTTTCACCTGAATATGTATAGAAATGAAATAAATCTTAAAATTTAGCTAATTGAATTCTTAATTAAATACGCGTATCACAATGTTAAAAGAAACACAGGAGAAAAATATTTTAATATTTATTTATGCTTATTCTACGTCAAGGGTAAACTTATTACCACCATATTTTGAACGCATCTCAACTACCCTTTTTCTAAGACGTTCCATTTCAAATACTTCGCATTTCACTACTTGCCTTAATTGAACTCTGTTTCTGAGTTTTAAACATTTATTTTATTTAATCAGTAAGTATTTCTCTATATTCTTATATATATTTCTTTATTACTTTATGTATAGTACAGATTAATTAAAAATAAGATAATAATTAAATACATAAATAATGTCATTGAGTGCACACGAGTGAAATGAATTTTTTTGACATTTAACCGCATTTAACAGTTCTACGATTTGCATCGGCGCAGTCCTTCATTGTTGCCAAAGAGAATATAATCACATGTTATGTTTGCGTCTCGTTGTGTATTGTCCCATTTTGTGTGTTTTTAATTGATCATATAGAATAGAAATATGTAGGGATACACAAGATTTTTCTCAGTATAATCTCAGAGGAAGTGGTGATGGAACATTATAATAATAATAATCATCACTACTGGCTGAAGGGGTTCGTGGTGTGTCACGCTGTACTCGCCTGACAGTTTCAAGAGGCTCTCGACAAGAAGTCGCTCCCGAGCCTCTTCACTACTGGGATCACTCATTTGGTTCCTAAAGATCAGGATACCACAGACCCGAGCAAATACCGTCCCATAACGTGTCTATCCACGATATACAAGACATTAACATTGCATGCCTCTCTCTGAACCCTCTCAGTACCTTACTGGAGGGTTCCGGGAGGGGATTTCGGCTTCGGAGAGGAGGTACAAAAATGACCCACCTTTTCTATGTGGATGATCTCAAGTTATTCGCCTCCAGTCGCTCTCGCCTTATGGAATTGCTAAACATAACTTGTGATTTTAGCAATTTTATTGGAATGGAGCTGGGGACGGATAAGTGTGCGATCCTCCATGTTGAAAGGGGAAGGGTTGCTAACTCTGAGGGCATAGACTTATCTATGCCCATCAGCATAAGAACCCTTTCCGAGGCTGAAACATACCGATTCCTGGGTATGTCACAGAACATCGGTGTTGATGAGGCGGGTATGAAACGGTCAGTTTGCGATGTGTTTTATGCACGCTTGACCAAAGTGATTAATAGCCTTTTGTCCGGTGTGAATAAGACGCACGCATATAACGGTTGAATCATGCCTGTTCTCATGTATATCTTTGGCATGCTCAGGTGGACTCAGACCGAAATGAACGCTCTGGACAGAAAAGTCCGCACTATAATGACGTCCCACAGGATGCATCATCCGAGATCGTCAGTAATGAGGCTGTACTTGCCGCGGAAGCATGGTGGGCGCGGCTTTTTAAGCGCGCTTACGTATATACGTATGTGTTTTTAGGATAATACTGTCAGTAAATTTTCAGCAGCCTTATAATCGATATTCAGCAACCATTTCTGTAATTTTTGTTTACATACATGTTTTGTTAGAGAGTAAATTAATAAACGTTTATTCAATTTATTATAAAGGTAACCTCACACGAAACTGAAAAATCTATGTGAAAATTGGGTCTTTAGACATTTACTGGGACAAACTACATATTTCCTTCGTTTGTCATTATTGGAGGACTCATATTGTATCATAGAATGTTGTAGTAGCGCAGTGTGTAATATAAACAATTTGCCAACAGATAAGACACTACACTGTTGATAAAGGTCAATTGTAGGGAAAAGGAATGGTAGAGAATTGCTAACATTTAGTACCGCCTTCTGGGCCCTTTCTAATTGCAATATGGTTGTTTTAGGTGCGCCTCCCCAGATGGTACGAGGGTGGATTGAAAAGTACTCGGCCTAACCAAGAAAATAAACACATATTAAATCAGTTATATTTTTATTTTTCTACATAATCACCATCAAGTTCAATACACTTTTGCCACCTCCCCTTTCAAGCATTTAGACCGTTGAAAAAAAATGATTCTTCCTTAGAGTCAAAATATGCGTCTACAGCTGCTTTGACCTCGTCGTTTGTCGAAAATCTTTGACCTCCCAAGTGCTCTTTTAGGTTAGGGAACAGAAAGAAGTCTGATGGTGCCAGATCAGGTGAATACGGCGGATGCGGTAACAGTTCAAAGCCACAGTTGTGAATTTCAGCCATTGACTGTACTGACGTGTGAACACGGGCGTTATCTTGATGAAACAGGACTTTTCTTCTGAGCATTCCTCGACGTTTTTCTTTTATTTCCTCTCGTAAACGACGTAGTAAGGTGCAGTAGTAATCATAGTTTATAGTCTGACCCCTTTCAAGATAATCAATCATAATCACACCTTTTGAGTCCCAGAATACTGAAGCCATCACCTTATTTGCCGACAAAATCGACTTAGCCTTTTTAGGGGGTGGTGAACCAGGTCTTCTCCACTGTTTTGATTGTTGTTTTGTTTCCGGTGTACAATAATGAACCCATGTTTCGTCTATAGTAACAAAACGATTCAAAAAATCATCTGCATCGGCTTCAAATAACTCCAAACAGTCGCGTGAAATAGTCAATCGCGTCCTTTTTTGTTCAACTGAAAGCAGTCGCGGAACCCACCTCGCAGACACCTTGTGGAAACCCAACTCGTTGACAATGATGTTTTGAGTTCGTTCATAAGAGATGCCTATAATCTCGGCTATCTCTCTATTTTTTAATCTGCGGTCTCCCATTATTAAATCAAGTACTTTTTTAATATTTTCGTCAGTAGTTGACGTCGAAGGCCTTCCAGAGCGGGGTTCATCTTTCACACTCTCTCTACCACGCTTAAATTCTGCTATCCATTTTTGACGGATGAATATGACAGAGCACAATCGCCTAATGTACTGACCATGTCATCATGGATGGCTTTTGATGATAGCCCCTTCTTATGGAGGTACTTAATGACGGCACGCTGCTCGATTTGCTCCATTCGCGGAAATTATGTCCGATTACTTTGTTAATAAATTTATAAAATCACAACTAATTATCGCACACGTTTCGAACTTCACACAATGAACTAGTCTGAACTGAACTAAATAATGTGGGTAGATTTGATTTTTAGAATTGAATGGATCTGTGTTAGGCCGAGTACTTTTCAATCCACCCTCGTAATACAATATGTCAACAATTATTGACACAGTGCAAAATATAACATTTTTATTACATTAAGATCTGCAACACGTCGTAGATTTTTAAAAATATAAATTAACTTACGTATCCTTGTACTTAAGAGGCCAATATGAAAGTGAAAGCTAAGGGTGTTATCTATCATTACGCCGAGATATTTTATGCAATCCGTTCTAGAGAGTGTAGGATAGGAGCAAGAGCTATCAATTTGGGAGTAACAGTGAGCTGTAATGTGGACGTATTCTATTTCAGGTACATTGATTTTTTTTTGTAGTAAAAGCTATGTATTTTGTTTTATCGACATTAAATGTAAGTTTATATTCTTTTAGCCACTTATTTACAAAATCAAACCCATTTTGTGCGAGGTTAAATACCTCAGACCATGTATCTGCCTAGAAAAGAAGAGCCATGTCATCCGCAAAAGCAAGGATCCTCCCATTGTGAATTTTTACATTACATAGGGAATTAATATATGTAAGAAATAGCATTGGACCAAGTACACTACCCTGTGGTACACCATATGATACGGGAAGATCATCACTGCAGCAACCACCAATCCTTACCCTCTGATATCGACCCGTTAAATAGTCAGAGAACAGTTTCAGTTATGTATTTCTTATTCAAAGATCTTTTAGCCTATTCAACAAAAGCGGAACGGAGACGGTGTCAAATGCTTTAGCTAGGTCAATGAATATAGCAACTACTTTCTTTTTACTGTCAAGGTTTGTAACAATGAAATCAGTTAGTTCATGAACTGCATCCTGTGTAGAACGTTTTGGTCGAAATCCATATTGGCAATGTTATAACAGATTATGTTTCTCTAAGTAATTAGTCAAGCGCTTGTTGATTACTTTTTCTAGTATTTTTGACACAGTGGGAAGAATGGAAATGGGTCTATAGTTATTGACACAGCCCGCATCACCGCTCTTGTAAATAGGGTGAATTTCAGCTAGTTTAAAACAGTTGGGGAATTTACCAGTTTTAAGGGAAAGGTTACATATATATGTAATGGGAGGGACTAGTAAATTTCTGTACCTTTTTAGAAGGAAAGTGGAAATATTATCTCTACCTACGCTACAATCAGTTTTCATATTTAAAATAATTGTCTCTATTTCATGTTCGTCCGTGCCAAGAAGTACTATGGAATGCTGATATGTGTTTATAGGAAAAATGCTAGAAGTGTTGTTATTAATGTGGTGTTTTTCTGCCAAAGATTTACCCATATTTACAAAAAATTAATTAACATAACTAACTGAAGTTTTGGGGTTAGCTTTGTTTAATAATTTATCGGCATTATTATTTTGTTTATTCGTATTTGTGACTATTTTAATTGTGTCCCAAAGCTTTTTATTACTTTTTTTAACTGCTGCTGTTAGTTCTGATTTTTCATATTCCTCTTTCAATTTTTAAGTAGTTCATTACAGTAATTACGGTAACGTTTGTATGTAGTTATGATTACGTCATCATCCAGATATTTTTTACATTTTTGGTGTAATTTGTCACGATTTCTTAAGCATCTCAAAATACCTGGGGTAATCCAGGGCTTTTTAATAATTTTGCGATTAGAAACTTTAGTTGTTTTTGTATTAATTTTTAAAGCATTACTTAAGGATTCTAACAGGAATGTAGCCGCTAAGTCAACGTCCACCATAGAATAAATACTTTTAAAGTCTAAAGTGCTAAGGTAACTATCAAATTTATCATAATTTATACGTTCTCTAATTTTTGGTGGCAAACTACGTGTACTCAAAGTAGCCTCAAATAGAAATATAAGAGTGTCATGATCAGTAATGGAAGTCTCCGCAACGTAGCAGGTTGACTGTAGTTTTGTTTTCAATATAACGTGATCTAGACACGTTTTGCCATGGGTAGGGAAGGTGTGGGCAGGTTACATACCTTTAGATGCTAGATAATTTAAGTAATATGAAGCGTACGTGTCTTTACTATGTATAACAATATCTATATTAATATCGCCAATAATAATTATGTTTTTATAATGTGAATATTGATCGAGCATATTACTAAGCGATTCAATAAAATTTGTGGGATTCTTAAATCCAGGTGGTCTATAAATTACAATGACTATAGTGTCCTTACATATTTTTAGAAAAATAGAATTACAATCTGGTATTGACAACTCCTGCCAGGTTATATTCAAAGATTTTTTGAAATACACTACTACACCCTCATTTTGGGTTGCATTATTAAGAGTTTTACAATATTTATAGCCATCCATTATCGGAATATAGTGGGTGGACGGCAACCAACATTCTGTAAGAAGAATTAAGTCCCATTCTAAAGCTGTCCTATGTATTAGAACTTTAAGTTCATCCATATTGCAAGTTATGCTTTTAATGTTTTGATGCATTATTTTTAAGTTACAATTTTTATTAGATATTAACCTAGACAAATTATCAGGATCATAAAGTAGTGATGAGTTTGATATTGAAAATTGGTCAAGATCATCGCTTAAGTTTTTTGTGCTATCAGCTTTTAATTATATTAGTAATTAAGACCAAACATTTAAATTGTGTGCAATAAATATGTAAAGCAACCACCATTAATAAGAGATAGAAAGATTAAATATTTGGTAACGGCAATTCCTAACCTAAAAAGTAACATTATTATTTTTGGGCCTCGTAGCGTTTAAATCGTAAAAATGACTACATGACATTATTTTCTAAACTTACAGGAAGTTTTTCTAGTATACCTTATAACTATACATTAACTTTTACCATCAGGTTTTTAAATGTATGAAAAGTGGGCATGGCTCTTTGCAAACAACTGTCCATAAATAAGTTAAACAACCACGGGGAAGCCACACATCCCTGTCTGACACCTTTATGAATGCCAAACCAATCCGAGTAGACCCCGTTGATCCTGACACAAGCACTAGAGTCCCTATAAAGAGACCTTAATGCCTGTATTAAGCCAGTGCTCAACCCAAATGAGTTCAGTGTTTGCCATAACACATTTCTGTCCACTCTGTCAAGCCTTTTCCAAGTCCATGAACGCACAGAAAACTTTCTGGTTTTTGGCCAAAAACTTCTCCGCAATCATGCGCATGGAAAAGACTTGATCCGTACACCCCATCCTCTTTCTAAATCCAGCTTGCACATCCCAAATTTTTCCATCAGTTTCTTCCACAACTCTTTCAATTAACACCTTCGCATACAGTTTACCCACAATGTTAAGCAAGCTGATACCACGGTAGTTTTTACAGTCCTGCTGCGAGCCCTTTCCCTTATATTTGATTTGTTTTAAAGAAAAGCAAATATTTAATTTGTTTTAAAGAAAGGGCAATAGCTCGAATTTAACGACAACTACAAGACAATGTGGAGCAATATGTTAATTTAGGCGTTTACTAAACATAAGCGTATTTGATTTATTATATGAACGTTGTGTACAAAGGCATTTCATTTAAGCAAGATCATGTTTTTGTAATATTCGAACATACCCAATTTAACGTGCTGTAATAAATTGTAGAGATGTATAGATGATTTATTATTAGGGATGTTCAATCCGTTTTCGGAACATGTTTTAAGAAGAATAATAATATTTCCCCCGTCACATTTGGTGCAAAATGAGAAAAGAGTTCAACTGATATTGATATTTAACTAATATGAGCATCATATTGAGCTATTCTTAGCATAACACTTTTAAAGTAATCAATCTATTTCTGCAACACTGCATACTTTTATTATTTTCTTTTCTTACAAACATTGTTTATATCAGTATCAAAGGCTAGTTAGGGTATGGACTGCCTTTTTGCTATTTTTACTAATAACTTGCAGAATATATTGTTTCGAGTATAATTTGGGTTATGAGATAGTCCATCTTCGATTCATGACTTATTTTGTTAGGTATAAGAGCAAGATTCAACGGGGCTTGCAATTAGGCTAAAGTGGCAACCAAATTTTTACGTGGTAGAGCCATGCTGCATCTATATTAATAGTATAGTTGTAGCACGAATGGGTCGGCTCGACCGGGGAAGGACCACGCTCTCACAGAATACCAGCGTAAAATAGCAGCTTAACGCTGCTCTGTTTCGTATGGTGAGTGTAGAGAACCGGAGACCTATTTTACTGGAAAAGAGGCATTCGATCATAGTCCTCACGGCTGACAACGCATCTGCATTTTAATTCGCAAACGAATATAGATGTCGATATCTATAAGCCACAGCAACCACTTACCATCAGGTGGACTGTGTGCTCGTTTGTCACCCTTATTTCATAAAAAAACCTACATATATAATGTGACCCTGACACCCTATAATTATTCAGTATAGTATAGTATAGATCATTCATGAGAGCAGTTAAAAATAAGGCTTTTTTTATTGGAGTCTATAATACATCAGATTCTTTCGTCCCATATATAATAACATTTAAATGTAACGATTTTTAACGGATTTTAGCGTGTATATTATTTATTATTTAATATTTCCAACGTTTCGAGTACTTTACAAATAGCTGATTTGAAGATTTGACGCTTGGTGAAGTCTGAAATCTGTGAACACGTGCAGGATTACCCTCTCAGATTTTATAGACCACATATCCCCGCTATAAAACACCGATTCCTTCTTTTTGCAATAAAAAAGATGGCTGAGTGCTACCATCTATCTACACACATAAAAAAAAAGTTGGTGATCACAAGCAAAAGCTGATATATTTTTAAAATAATCTTAATTAAGGAAAGTATTTACGTTATATCATTTAAAAAATGATAGAATAGAAATACACTGTATGAAATTAAAAATACTTTCTTTTATTTTTTAATAACAATTATTGAGTAATTTAATCCAAAATTTAAAGAGTGTAACAAAAATTTGATGGAAAGAAAAAGATTGTTAAAATAAACTTATATAACAATTTAATAACAGATGATTTTTTGCTCTTGAAATTAAACTATGTCCTCATTATCAAAATAATTTGTAAATAATTGTCGCACTACAGTTCCTTGCTCATTGCGCTGATTTTTAAGTAGACCAAGCAATACTAAAGGATGTGTTTCACGCCATTCCACGGTTTTCTTTTTACGCCATTCATCATTCATCATCATTACAACCCTTCACAAGTCCACTGCTGAACATAGGCCTTCCCCAAGGAATGCCACAAAGCACGGTCCTGAACCACATGCATTCATCGACTTCTTCCATGTCTTACAAGGTCGTCACTCCATCTAGTGCGAGGATGCCCTACATTTCATCCGCTGGTACGAGGCCGCCACTCAAGAACCTTTTTTCCCATCGGTTGTCGGTTCTTCGAGCTATATGGCCGTCCCATTGCCATTTCAGCTTACTAATCCGTTGGGCTATGTCGATTACTCTGGATCTACTGCGGATATCCTAATTTCTAAGTTTATCACGCTGAGAATAGCACTCTCCATAGGTAACTGAGCGACCTTGAACTTTATTATCTGGCCAGGAGTGAAGGACCAGTTCCATAGGTTAGGTACAGTCTCGTTTTCAAGTTTTGAGGTTTACCTGACGTGGAGATGTGTCGTAATTTCCCGAACGCTGCCCAGCCGAGTTGAATCCGCCGATTGACCTCTCGGTCGAAGTTGGACTAACCTAGTCGGACTATTTGTCCCAGGTAAACATAATCGTCAACAACTTCGAACTAAGTGCTCCCAACAACTACCGGCATAGGTGTGACATGGACGTTATACATGATCCTTGTTTTGTCCATGTTCATATTAATTCCTATTCCTTGGGAGGCACTATTGAGATTATTGAGCATCGTGCTTAGGTACTCCAGCGATTAGGCCATAAGGACTATTTTTTTTGTAGGATAAGGGTGACAAACGAGCACACAGTCCACCTGATGGTAAGTGGTTGCTGCGACCCATAGACATCTACATCTATCCTGTATTACAAATCAAAATGTAGATGCGTTGTCACCCGTGAGGACTAAGATGGAATGCCTCATTTCCAGTAAAAAGGGCCTCCGGCCACCTGCACTCACCAAACAAAATGCAGAGGTAAACCTCTACTTCACGCTGGTTTTCTATGAGGTCGTGTTACTTCCCTGGTTCGAGCCGGCCCATCCGTGAGACAGCAAAAGCTGCCGCGTGACTCTACCACTGTTAAGGAAGATTTATTAGTTTTTCTCTCTCTCTCGCACGTTATTTTTTGTTAATACTTAGAATACGCTAGGCTATTTAGGTATTTATATAATACTTAGCATTATAATACTAACCGCACACTTTTAATATTACCGTACATTATACTTTTAAGTTTTAAACAGCAACAACGCAATGCACTGCTTCAAGACTTTATCAAGTTTTTTTTGTATTTATGTTGGACGCATCTCGTCCACTCGCAATAAGCTTTTGTTTATAAAATGTTACTTTACTTATTATAGTCGACAGGACAATTTATCTGCATAGGGATTCTACTCCCGCACTATACTTTATTTCCCGCTTGGGGTTTATTCTCTACCGCAATCTTTCACTGTTTTCACTTGTGTTGAAAGTGGTCCTATCAAGGCCGGGGGAAATGGATGCGCCAGAGGTCGCTTCTTGCCATTATCTTAAATACTCTGTTTCCCCTTGGGAGTTGCAGTTCATGACCTTGTGGGCAAACCCTTTCGACACAGTCGCGTCACAATTGACGACGCACGCGCATGCCAATCGCGATCGCAGTGCCGACGCAGTAAGTCGGATCCGAATCGGCAGTCAGTCGGCTCAAGCGCGGGCGCCATTTTATCGCGCAACGTACCGCATAGTAAAGCGTTAATCGCCGCCTGCTCGCTGACGAAGTACGTGTCGCATCAACGTGTCGCAAAACTGTCGCCAGCAAGACTGTAATGCCGAAAGAATTATTCGTATTAATCAGCTAATCGTGCTGAAGATAACCGCATCGCAGCAGTTGAAGTAAGGAGTTCGCCACACCGCCCCGCATCCGAAGATCGCAGGTGAGCTTACTTGGTCTTATGAACATGCAGTTACCCGCTGGTCCTTCGAATCTATCTACTTATCTCGAACCGAACCTCTACCTGGGGGCCTCAGCTATCGTAGGAAGTAATTTAAAATCCCCCACCGTGTGGGCGCCTCGTAGGCCACAACTCCCGCATGGATTAGGTTTTCCAGGTCAAACACGCATAACACTTCTGGTATTTTTCTCGAGCTGCAGATTCTTACAAAAGTTGTGGTTCGGATCCCGCAATTAAGCTAATTAAATAAATTAGCAAGTGGCCCATTTAAAGACGCATCCTCCAGGTAGTAAAGATAATGTCTGGTAAGTAATCGCGAAATCTATTGTACTTCAACTCTAAGTTCTAATTGAAGAACTATCACCCATTGCGTAAAAAAATACTATCAGATGCTCTTTTCTATGCCAAAATGAAAAAACTAACAATAACTTCTCAAATAACTTTGGAGCCTACCTATATTTACCCTCTTCATCTCCACAACTGCACATACCGCACCAGTCACCATCCCATCGGTATACAATCACTCAATCATCTCCTCCATGTCTACAACCGCGCCAGTCATCATCCCATTGATACACAATCACTCCATCACCTTCTCCATCTCCACAACCGCACCAGTCATGACCCCATCGGTACACAATAACTCATCCTCTCTTTCTTCACAGGCGCACAATCCATTTTTCACAATTCAATCGCAGTGATTCGGGTCATATTTCATCAAATTCAGTGTCATTTTGTAATGCAACAGAAACAGTTATTAACTAAAAATGCACATATTCTTTGGGACCTCTAGTACTTAGGAATCCATCACCGCCCCATTCCTCAACATCTTCTAATTACATGTAGGGAGTTTTAAAAGACTATTATTTTTACTAAGAAATAAGCTGTTGTACTACTACAATTATTCTAAGCACAATGGTTATCGGTAATACGAGTAAATATGTAATTATGATTAATAAAAAAGTAAGACTAATAAATAAATATAATAAATTACATAAAAGGAAATTTCATTTCATACATTTATATAACCCTTTAAGCATATATATATTGCCATGCAGGTTTCTGGTATTATTTGTGAGCTACAACCAGAAGCAAGGAATCTCAAAGTCGCTATTGGTCTTTCTTCGGCACTTACTGCTTCTCTCAGAATAGTATTTAGCTTTTGGATAAATGGGCGTACCATTCTCAGTAACTGAGAAAAACATTCTTCGTTCATCCTTGAACACGTCCGAAAATGTCATTTTTAGAGGTGTAAACCTTTTTATTTGTCAAATTGTTTTCAGCCCAGAAGCTTCTCTTTTTCTTCCTTTTTCGGGTTTTCACAACGGTACTTGATATTGCTACTTCTTTTGTAATTTAGACAACGTAAGAGCCATGTAAACACGTCTACACGGAGTCACTGCTAGGTGCTGATCTGATTTTAAAGAAGCATATGGGAAACTGTGTGAAGACTAAAGAATGACTCTGATTTAGGATTTTCAACAAATCGGATAGGATCGGAAGGTGTGGATCGTGTTTAAGCTTGGATTGAAATTCTTTTTATACGAGTATGCAAAAAAACTATACAAAAAATTGAATTTATTTTATATTCAAATTCTATATTTTTAGGTAAAGAATCTAAAAAGAAGAAGAAATTATAATTTAGTCTATCGTAACAAAAAGGATGTTAAATTTTAAAAGTGATCGCAAACTTTTTTGATGTGTATGCTTGGGGTCATATAATTAAATGCAATCCCAACTCAAGCAAACAACTGCAAGACTTCAAGACCCTATGAGCTCATTCTGCGTAGATCTAATAAAAAAATAATAATTTTAAACTGAAGATAGCCGTGGATAATTATGACATTGGTATTTCGAACCCTTCACAGCCCCCCGTGATCATGTGGTCTATAAAGTATTCGAAACTTCAGAAATATAAAAGAAGTTAGGTAATATACGCGATAAAATCCGTATAAATTAGTTTCATAGTTCGGCAAGATGCGTCGACAGCATTGATCTGAAACCTTACTAGGATAATCACACCAGGATCATAGTATTCGTTTGACAAAAGTAGCTAAGAATCAACCCGAAAAAAGTGGTGCCGAGGAATGGGTGGCATGAGGGTGTAAAATAATATCGTGAACTTTCAGAACTTTTTACCTATCCAAATGGTTTTCGCTTGCGTATTAACATAATCATACTCTTTATAGATAGTACGTGTCTATGTATCATACTTTTTCTGATGTCACTTCTATAGAGCAACCATATTCAACCTTTTGTTGGTTTGAGGCTTATAAAATATAATGGATATTATAAACTCCTTAGTTTATTATTATTTTGTGCATTATAATAAAAGTTTTTTAAAATTTTATTTTACAAAAAACTGAATTAACAAACGAACTTAAAGTCTACAAGAACCATCTGGTAGACTTTACGTTCATTCGTATCAACACGTATACTGCAGCCCATTGTCACGCCTGAAGACCTAAACAGAATGCCTCAAAGCTTATAATTATTTTCTGTACATCGTTTACACTGGAATGCAGCAGTGCTTGCACAAAGCACTACCAGGTTTATACGTGACCAAGCGATTGCAGTTCCAGATCTTTTCTATCTTCGACCTTGATCTACATGTGTAGTCCTTGTATTTTACACCTGATAAATATTAGATGCCAGTAGACGACTAGCTGATGGTTTTCCTAGAAATATTAACATCTGCGATTCCGATGGATTCTCTAAAGCTTGCTTCTCTAATTTCTTAACCACTGTGTGATTATTTAAATAATTATCTATACTTATAATAAATCTGTAGAGAGGTCAATTCTGTACATGAAATATATTTCCAAAATAACTATCAGGGGGTGATAAGTGATCGATACTGATGCCAAAAATGCAAACAGTAAAATTTTTGTCTGTCTGTCTGTCTGTCTGTTCGGCGGTTCTCTCTGGCGGATTTTAACGAAACTTGTTAAAATCATTTTTCATATTCCTGGGCAGGTTATAGTATACTTTTCATCACGCTACGATTAATAGGAGCAGAGCAATGAAGGTAAATGTTGGGGAAACGGGAGAAATTACTCCATTTTTTAAGCTTCCGTCGCGTGTGCAGCCTTAATGGTTAAAGCTACACAGAAATCATGTATAACGGAAATGTTCTCCTTAAAATTATATAAAAAATATCCCACGACAGCATATGTCTGTCTTTTATGGTTGACTAACACGTGTAACTCCCGATAGCTTAGCAGTTCGGAGCTTTCTGACTATATTTGTCTACTCTTACGTTTATAACACTCTCACTCATCCCTAATTATAAAAAGTTAACATTATTATCTATTCAATAAAAAAGAATCATAGAAATCGGTGTAGAAACATCAAAGTTATACATGAAATACGCTAATAAGCCATCGCGCGTGAATACTGAATCATGCTATAAGGATTATTTTTGTGTAACGGTCGCCGCGCTCGACGCAGCTCGCGGCGGGAGGTATAAAAAGGCGGGGGGTCCGAGTGCGAGCTTGTCTGCGCCCTCTTTTCCCAAAAGAGGGTCGCTTCCGATACGGCATAAGAAGCTTTAAACAGCTAGTTGCCAGTCCCTAAAGGCGGTTTTTAGCGGGTATCACTTAGGTCCCCCGGTAGGCAGTGAGTCCCGTATAACCAGGACAGACCGGCTGTCGTGGTATGCATAATGCATTTTCCGCCTCCCTCTGTGGTAGCCCTTTTCCAATTGCTTCGGGCGCAAAAAAAAAGAGTGCGAGCTTCATACAATATTTGGCTGTTGATGCGTATAGACGTTCAGAGTGTTCGACCTTATTGACAGACAATAATTGATTTTAACAAACCGTGCTTATCAGCGCGACTTTTAGTCTTTTCTTACGTTTAATAATTTAGTTTTAGATTTCTTTGGTTGTTATTTTATAAAATAGGTATTAGTTATTTTGGTAAGTTTGTTTAAACATTTCTTAGTATTTAGCTTAAATATAAATTAAACTTTTTTTTATTTAGCTGTAGTTTTAAATAGGTACCTAGTTATCAAATAGGTTATTTCATTCTATTAGACGTAGTTTATGTACCTACTTATATATTTTTAAGAATTTAATTTTGGATTTAAGGATTTATTTAGGATCCGTTTTATTATTTAAGTAGGCATTTAGAATTTTTAAGTGTATGGTAGCTATAGTTAGGACCACTAACGTAGATTATTTTGTTAGGTACCTGAATGCCGTCGATTAAAAATAAAATACACAATGCCACCTAAAAAATTATTATCTTTATCTGTAGTTAAGAGAATGAGAAATGTGCGTTCTCAAGAATCGGCAAAGGAAAGTGTACATCGGTTAAACTCTATAAGAGTTAGTGCCTCAACTTCTCGAGCCAATGAAAGCTCTCCAGAAAGAGAGATGCGATTAGCTGCTGACAGAGCGAGACGAGCTACATCACGGGCGTCTCAAAGTTCTTCTCAACGAGAGCTAAGGCTTACCATTAACTGAGAACAACATGTGTTATCCCGAGAAGCTGACACTGCTTCACAACGAGAATTGCGGCTCACAGCTGACCGCGAACGGCATACATTATCTCGCGAGTCCGAAACCTACACTGAGAGGGAATTACGTCTCACAGCTGATCGCGAACGTCATATTTTATCTCGAGAAACTGAAACTTTTACTCAATATGAAGACCGTTTGACAAATGATAGGGTGCACCATTATATTATTCGATCTCTTGAAGATGAACATGAGCATGAACAACGACTAGAGTCGGGACGCGAATATTACAATTCTTTAAGACAAGTACGATTAATAAGTTTGTCTAATGAAAGATTAAGAATTGAAAATATTCGGTCTCTTGAAACGGACGAACAGCGAGAGGCCCGTCTTATTGCAGATAGATTTCGACATAGTGTTATTGACTTAGATGTACACATAGAAGATCAATCTACAAATTCGGTGGCGTGGTCCGACAAATATAAAAGTGGGTTTGCTTATAACCTCACAATTGATTACAGATCATCTTCTGTAATAGGCGATATGAACGTAGAATGTTCTCTTTGTAATGTTTCAAATTGGAGTAAGGAGTCGGCTGGTTTCTGTTGTTCTGGAGGAAAAATAAATTTGCCTTCGTTCGAAAATCCACCGGAACCTTTGAAGTCACTACTTTTAGGGGAACATGTGCAATCTAAACATTTCTTAGACAATATTCGCACTTATAATAGTGCATTTCAAATGACATCCTTTGGTGCTCAACAAATCTTAGAAGGTCCTTTCATGCCTACTTTTAAGATACAAGGTCAGATTTACCATTTGATAGGATCCCTTTTGCCTGAAGACCAACCTAATTTTCTTCAAATATATTTTGACTACAACGAACAGTCGAATATAAGAAATCAATATTTCCCTAATTTAAATACTGAACTTATTTCATAACTTCAGAACATGTTGCATCAGGTTAATTCGTATGTATGTAGTTTTAAATCGGCATAAGAAGCTCTTCCTCAAGATTGTGATAACAATTATAAAATTGTTATAAATGCCGATAGGCGTCCAACTCAGAAACACCCTGGGCGTTATAACGTTCCATCCACGAATGAAGTTGCTGTAGTATTGGTCGACCAGGAATGTGGTAGGCGTGATATCGTTATCCGTTCCAGAGACAATCGTTTGCAACGTATTTACGAAACCCACTGGGCTTACGACAGTTTGCAATATCCTTTGATATACTCTCGAGGGGAAGATGGTTATAATTTCGCTTTATACCAAACTGATCCGCGTACAGGCGCATAGAATTACAATAAAAAGATGTCAAGCCTTCAATTTTATTGTTACGACTTCCAAGTGAGACTGAATAGATTTGTATACTTTCAACGTTTTCGTGGCTTATTCAATCAGTTTATTGTTGACATGTACACAAAAATTGAAACCGAAAGATTCGTTTATATATGATCTAATCAAAGGCAGCTGCGCGCTGAAGAATACGTGCACCTTCGCGAAGCCATGCAGCAAGATAATAATACGGTGAATATGGGCCGTTTAGTTATTTTACTCTCTTCTTTTACTGGTGGTCCACGCTACATGCACGAACGTACTCAAGACGCTTTTTGTTACGTAAGAAAATATGGACGTCCCGACTTATTTATTACTGTAACTACCAATCCCAAATGGGATGAAATCACTTGGGAGCTTATTGAAAGTCAAGCACCGCATGACCGCCATGATATTATCGCAAGAGTTTTTCATTTAAAATTAAAATCAATGATTGATCTACTTACCAAAGATAACATTTTTGGAGATGTATTGTGCTATACGTATAGTGTTGAGTGGCAAAAACGCGGCTTACCTCACGCACATATCCTGCTTTGGTTAAAAGATAAGGTTTGACCTAATGATGTAGACAGTTCAATCAGTGCTGAAATTCCAGATCCGATTGCAGATCCCGTGTTATACGACATTGTTAAAACTCATGTGATACATGGTCCATGTGGTGCATTTAACGGGAATGCTCCTTGCATGCAAGACGGTCGTTGCACTAAAAGATATCCAAAAGCATTAGTGGATGAAACTGTAACAGGACATGATGGATACCTATTATATTATTGCCGTTCAAGAGACAATGTTTACTGTTGAAAAGCGAGTGTCTGGACAACAGGTTACTTTAGATAATAGGTGGTTCGTTCCGTATTCGCCTGTGATGTCTAGAGCATTTCAAGCTCACATAAATGTTGAAATTTGTAATAGTGTAGAGTCAATAAAATATATTTGTAAGTATATTAACAAGGGCAGTGACCAAGCTACATTTGCGTTGAGAAATGAACACGATGAAGTTACTAGATTTCAGTCAGGCAGATATATCAGCTCTTCAGAAGGTGTGTGGCGGATCTAAAGTTTCAACATTCACGAAAGATACCCACCTGTGACTCATCTGGATGTTCATCTTGAAGGCGGTCAACGTATATATGTCAACGCCGAAAATGTTACAGAACGATTAGAGAACCCTAGACAAACAACTTTCCTTTCCTCTTCCCCCCGGACCTCTGTAAAGTATAGCAGTGTCTTATCTACATTTGTTTATATAATTTTAATTGATAAAATATAATTTAGTAAAATTAAATCCGTGACTAATAATAGGAGTTCATAAAGTGTGAGTAGTGCAAGGATTGCTGATAACGCTCTACGTACAACATCTGCAGTGCGGTGCGTCATCGCGCTTCATCGCTGCGTACGCGCAACATCTCTGTGTGCGCGCTACGTTACACGCCAACTCAACGCATCTCTACGTGAGTGTAACATCTTTGTGTGTGCGCTACTTAACACATCGAGTCAACGAAACTCTTGCGCTTCTTGCCGCCCTGGTACATCAAACGCACGCAACAATGATCTTATAGTGCAAGACATCGGCTCTGCGATTTTGGTATTACTCATTTACATTTATAATATCCTAGTAATATTATCTAGTATATATATTAGAATAGAAGCGTCCTTAACTTGGACTGGAGGCGACCTTAATTTGGAGTTTTTTGCTAGCATATAAGCGGCCGAAACAATTTGAATTATTACTACTATGCAGTGTGTATCGTGCTTAAAACCTGTGACACAAAATGAACTTCTAACTTGTACGGCCTGTAAATTGCATCTATTCTATAGTTGTGCCAATCACAGCTCAGCTGACTTTCGAGAACATAGAGACTCCCTGAAAAAATCTTTTATGTGTGGTAGAAGTACACAAATAACAAGAAGATACCGAAACGATAATACTCCAATATTAAAAGCACAACCTTCGAAAATATCAAAGAGTCCGGGACCTCAATTAGATATAGAAAAGAGTCCAAACCATACTCCGAAACAACTGACATACGAGGAAGTCAGTAACTTGTTGGACACTAAACTTAAAGATGAAATTCAAAAAATGTTAACCTCTTTAATTAAGTCCCATAAAAAGGAACTTGAGGATATTAAAGTTAACCTTAAAGAAATTCAGCAAAGCAACTCCAACATTGAAAATAATATTGCCCTCTTTACAACACAAAATGAGGAATTACGTAAAAAGCTTAATGAGTTATAGATAAAAAGTAAACAAGAACGAGAAACCATCACAATTTTGGAAAAAAAAACTAGAGGATCAACTAAAAATAAATGGGAAAACAGGCATTGAATTAAAGGATGTTCCTAAAAAGAAGAATGAAACCAAAGAAGACCTTGTAGAGATGGTTGTCTGTTTATCGAAATCAGTGAACTACGAGATACTAAAGTCAGATGTTAAAGATGTTTTCAGAACCGTGGAACCGTTTCAGAATCCTGGAACTTAACTCCACGATTCAAAAGACAGCCTTGCTTATATCGTGTAAAATTTACAACAATAAGAACAAATCTTCAAAACTCCAAGCAAAACACTTAGGTTTTTTTTTTCACTCGTGAGGAAGACACCCCGATTTTCGTATCGGAGCAATTAAGAGCTCTAGACTATTCTTTTTGGCAAGAGATCTAGTGAAAACTAAAAGGTTTCAGTTCTGTTGGACAACTTACGGCAAGGAGTACTTGAGAAAAAGTGAAAGTTCACCTATCATTCATGTAACAAATGAAGCACAATTGCACCAGCTAACTTTGCATAATGAGGCATACCTATTACTATCTTTTATATCTGTATGTTTTCTGCTTTTTTCTTTAATTTCTTGTTTAAATGGTTTATTATATTGTTACTTCAAAGTTAATTTATATTACTTACAAAGTTACATTAAATACAAAAAACAGATACAAAACATTCATACACAAACAAAACTCAAACTGTTTAATAAAATTATACGTTTAATAATCACATATTTACTCTACACACACATCTTCACATTACATTTACATTACACAACCTAATACAAATTCTGTGCTAATGACCCAGCAGTTCTCTTACTTCGTCCATGAATAGTTCTCTGAATACACTACAGGAATTACACGACACAGAAATTTCACAGTCTATAAAATGTTCAATAGATGATTTGTCTTCAAACGCTGTTTTTAAATATGGAAATCTGAATATTATAGCTCAAAATATAACAAGTATATATTGTAATTTTGACAATCTATTAATACACTTAGCACAACTAAAACCTTGCATTGATATAATAATTTTGACGGAGTGCTGTTTAGATAAAAATAAACCAATTCCCACTTTACATAGCTACTGTTCCTATTCGACAAATACTCAGTTAAATAAAAACCATGGTGTGGTAGTTTACATAAAGAATATTTACAGAGCACTTGTCAAGGAAATAAATTTATACAAAGCTTCATGTTTACAAATAACTATAAATCAATACACAATTTTAGGTATATATCATTCTCCTTCCATCACAAAAGCTGACGAATTTATTCACTCTATTGACTTACATCTAAATTCAGTTAAAACTAGTCATATTATTATAGCGGGTGACATAAATATAAATGTATTACCTATTATGTGTGAGCAAAGTTATAAAAGAAATAACAGAAATCTATATCTGACCGCTTTGGCTACACATGAAATACTTCCAGGCCACCATTTTCCTACCAGAGGATTGCGTTGTTTGGACCATTTTATGCTAAAAATTGATAAAAAAAGAACAAACACTTTCGTCGCAATTCTCGATACAAATAACAGACCACAATATGACTTAACTTAGCCTAGTGGGCAACAATAGTTTAAGCATATCTAATAAAACAAAATCTGTAACTGACTTTAATGCCGCCTTAAAAAGTCTACATTTAAACTTTTTTGACGATTTATATTTATGTACAGACCCAAATACTTTAACTAATATATTGATCGATAAAATATCTATTGCATTAGTTAAACACACCAAAGTTTTAGCTGTTCCTGGGACAAAGAGATTTATCAAGCCCTGGATGACAGAAGGTATACTTCGATGCATAAGAAACAGAAACGCTATGCAAAAAAACAAAACTAAAACAAGACCCAACTAATGATATATTAAAGATCACTTACCGTCGTTACCGAAATTTTTGTAATAAACTTATTAAAAAAAAAACGTAAACATGATTGTAGCGTCATTTCTAAATCTTGTAAAAATAATAAAGTTCTCTGGGAAAATATAAATGAAGTTACACAATTAAAAAAAAGGAATGTTTCAAATTCGTGTTTATTAAATATAAAACCTGCACCCCAGGATTCAGTTAATTATATTAATAAATATTTCTCAGGAATAGGTAGTTGCCTGGCTGAAGAAATTAAGTCTAAGATGTTATACAGCTCGACTCCTAAATCCACTTCTGCTACTGTACTCCTAAACTCTTTTGTTTTGCTCGAAACAGATAATGCTGAAGTTGAGCGGGTGTTGATGAATCTTGACTCTGATAGCGCTCCTGGGTGGGATAAAATTCCAAACAGGTTTTTGAAGTTGGAAAAGGATTTGTTTGTGCCGTATTCACTTACCTTATAAACCTCTGTTTTACGAGTGGTATATTTCCTTACGCACTTAAACAATCATTAGTAACACCTGTTTATAAAAGTCGAAACAGAGACGATATAAATAACTACCGCCCTATTTCTGTCCTACTAGCTTTGTCCAAATTTGTAGAGAAAATCTTAAATACTAGGATATTAAACTACTTAAATAAATATAATATTTTATCAAATCAAAAATTTGGCTTTAGAAAACAATTTTCCACAGAAGACGCTATTCTCACATTAAGCTCTTTAATCGTAAAGAATTTAGATAATGGCAAAAAGTGTATTACAGTATTTTTACACCTGAGAAAGGCTTTTGAAACGGTCTCCATTCCTGATCTTTTAAAGTTTTTGGAGCTTATCGGCTTCAGGGATACTTCGCTAAACCTGATGTTCAGCTACCTACATGAGCGCACTCAGCGTGTTTATGTGGACGCTGTATTGAGTGACGAAGAAAATGTTATTTTCGGCGTCCCTCAGGGTAGCGTTTTAGGGCCTACGCTGTTTTTGGTCTATATCAATGTGCTGTGCAAATTTTCTATTCCTCACGGTCACATCTTCTCCTATGCTGACGATACAGCTGGTACTTTTTCGGGAGACACTTGGGAGGAAGTTTTTTTTTTTTTATAGGATGAGGTGACAAACGAGCACACAGTCCACCTGATGGTAAGTGGTTGCTGTGGCCCATAGACATCTACATCTATCCTCGTTTGCGAATCAAAATGCAGATGCGTTGTCACCCGTGAGGACTAAGATGGAATGCCTCATTTCCAGTAAAAAAGGCCTCCGGCCACCTGCACACACCAAGCGAAACGCAGAAGTAAACCTCTACTTCACGCTGGTATTCTGTGAGGTTGTGGTACCACCCCGGTTCGAGCCGGCCCATCCGTGCGACAGCAAAAGATGCCGCGTGGCTCTACCACTGCGAAAATGCGTACAGAATCGGGACTTAAAACTATAGCAGCCTGGTTAAATAACAACCTACTCTCATTAAACACGCATAAAACAAATAATATATGTTTTGCTATTTGCAATTACACTCAACCACCAGCTAACTTCAGCATTGAAATACACACTTGCCAAGACAGCCTACTTTTTAATTGTGACTGTGCTGTTATTGGTAGAGTGGACAAAACAAAATATTTAGGTGTTATTATTGACCAGAAACTGTCTTGGTATAACCATATTCAATTAATATGAATTAATGTCAAAATTTTTCACTGTCAAAAGCTACGTATATTTATCTTATTTTATTTTGTTATTTGGAGGCCAATTCTGGCTTAAAAAATTCAACAAAAAGATCAGAAAATATATAAGAGAGTTGTTATAATAATAATTTTTTGATTTCAGACATAATACTAATTAAGAAAGGAAAATATTTCTGCTGCGCCGTTGACAACTGTCAAAGCGTAACGACTACATACAATTTTTATCAATATGGAATAAATCCAGGGAAGTAATGTGATAATATTTCATTTATAGAGTAAAGTGCTTTTATTTAGACCGTAATTGATTGTTTCAGGGAAAGATGTGGAGTACAGCACATTTCAAGTTACTTTGAATATGTAATATAAAGACTTTTGAGTGTTGTAGAGATCTGTTTAGATTTTTTCATGAATGTCTCTGCTCCG
Organism: Parnassius glacialis; assembly: GCA_033319125.1. Lineage (NCBI taxonomy): Eukaryota > Metazoa > Arthropoda > Insecta > Lepidoptera > Papilionidae > Parnassius > Parnassius glacialis. Next base: position 17,522,562 of record JAVANC010000009.1, read on the forward strand.
CTACAGTCACAGCCGGATTTCCTACAGTGTCAAAATTGTGCTGACGGTAGGCTGTTTAAAGGTAAAAGGGGATTAAATATACATATTAAACGATGCCATAGTAAAAGTATTTCGGCTTCACAGCCTGCCGTAGAAATTCATAACTCTATTAGTAATTCCTCTAATGACACAAATTTTTCCCTGTTTTCGGAGCAAATTTACAAATATTATCGTAATGTACCAGTGGTTAAAAGAATTCCTAGAGATGCGAGGATGCAGCTTGCTAAAGCATTGTCATGCACTATTCAAAATTGTTTCACTAATAGTGAAAATAGTTGGCAAAAATTATTTACTTTCGCGTATTTCCATTTTCATTTCGATAAAACAATAAATAAATCAGTTACGTCTCAACTAAAAGAGACATCTTTTCAAAATTTAGATTACCCAATTAATACTCATTTATCTCGACCACGTCCTAAATTTGATTTAAAAAAAGTAGTTGAGTCGAAAGTAATGGATGGCGACTTAAAAAATGCATCCCGTATTTTATTCTCAGACGACATCCTGGCTCCTCGTAATGTCGAAACACTTGAAAGCCTTCGTCAAAAGCATCCTTCGGTCAAACATCCTCAGAGTTTGCCGCTGCCTCCCAGGACTTCTATGCAACCTTTACAAATTTCGGAAAAAGACACTTTAGAAGCAATTATGTCATTTTCGAATGGCTCTGCTGGCGGCATTGACGGAATTACGCCTCAATATCTTAAAGATCTTGTAAGCGCTTCTGCCGGTGACGCCGGCGGAGTACTTCTTAAAGATATTACAAAATTATGTAACTTTATGCTTTCTGGTAATGTTAATCCAAATTTCATTCCATTCTTATATGGGGCAAGATTATGTGCCTTCAAAAAAAAGGATAACGGTATCCGTCCTATTGCCGTTGGTTCCACATTTCGACGTTTAACTTCAAAATTAGCTTGCAGGCACATAATCTCTAAGCTTAAGACCAAATTTCAGCCTACTCAACTAGGTTTTGGCACTAGAGGTGGCTGTGAGGCGGCGGTACATTCAGTGCGTACATTTTTAACAGGCTCTGATGCAGATGTTCTTGTGAAGGTTGACCTAAGGAATGCTTTTAACTCTATCGATAGGGTAACCTTGCTGAAAGAAGTGGCTAATAATACCCCCGAAATTTATCATTACGTTTGGCAATGTTATAGTCAAAATACTAACTTGTTTTACGAAAACCATGTTATCGATTCCGCTGTCGGTGTTCAGCAGGGTGACCCACTGGGTCCAGCACTTTTCGGTTTGGGAATTCAACCAATTATTTCAAATTTGAAATCCAAACTGAATGTCTGGTACCTAGACGACGGTACACTGGGAGGTAGAGCAGATGACGTCCTCAGTGATCTTACTCATATTTTTCAAAATTTTAAAAATATTGGTCTTGAACCAAATAGCAATAAATGTGAAATATTTTTTTCCAATAATTTATCTACTTCTCATAGAGACACTTTAATTCAAAATTTTAATCATATTTGTCCAGGAATAAAAACTGTCAGTACGGAATCACTATACCTGCTAGGTGCCCCGTTGTTTTTCGATAGTATTAAACCTGTTTTAAAAACAAAATTTGATCAGTTTTTAAACCACGTTGATAAATTGTATAAATTAAACCCCCACATAGCTCTTACTATTTTAAAATATTGTCTTCTTGTACCTAGATTTACATACTTACTCCGCTCGAGTCCAGTCTGGAAGTGTTCGGATATTTTACAAGATATTGATAATAATCTTAAAATAGCTATTGAAAAAATTCTAAATTTAACTTTAAATACTACAGCCTGGACTCAAGCTACTTTACCTATAAAATTTGGTGGCATTGGTGTGAGAAATCTTTCTAGCATTGCATTGCCTGCTTTCCTTGCTTCCGTACATAGTGTCAGTGACTTATGTAATACAATTTTAAATAATAAAGCAGACCTATGCTTTGCTACGGAGGCAGGGCAGACATGGCAAACGCTCTGTCCTGGTGAAAATATTCCACTGGAAGTTAACCAACAAAAACAGTGGGATATTCCATTGGTACAGGGCGTGCAGAAGGATTTGTTTCATAATCTCCAGAGTGACCTAGATAAGGCACGCCTTCTAGCTGTTTCGACTAAGGAATCTAGTCACTGGTTACACGCTTTACCATCAAGTAATCTCGGCACATTACTTGATGCGGAAAGCTTACGCATTGCCGTAGGAATCCGACTAGGAGCGGCGATTTGTCAACCCCATCAGTGTCCCTGTGGTAGCAGCGTCGACAAGTTTGGGCTCCACGGACTTTCATGTAAGAAAAGCGCTGGTAGATTTTCACGACACAGTTCTTTGAACGATGTCATCCGAAGGGCTCTTGTCTCTATAAATGTTCCCTCGGTATTAGAGCCTTGTGGAATATTTAGAGACGATGGCAGGAGACCCGACGGTATGACATTGGTCCCTTGGGAGAGAGGTAAAGCCCTAGTGTGGGATGCTACTTGCGTAGACACTCTGGCGGTCTCTCATCTCAGGGGTACCTCGTTTAGAGCCGGGGCGGCATCAGAGGCAGCTGAACTGGGTAAGTGGCGCAAATATGAGTCTCTGAGAGATGACTACATATTTGTGCCATTTGCTGTAGAGACTATCGGTCCGTGGGGTCCACGTGCGGTGAGGTTCCTAAAGGAACTCCACCCGCGGCTGGTCGTTGCTGCTGGTGATAAGAGGGCTGGTTCTTTCCTTGCTCAAAGGCTAAGTATAACCATTCAGCGGGGAAACGCAGCCAGCGTTCTTGGCACGATACCGCGGGGAGTAGGACTATATGATATTTAAGTTTCTAGTTTTAGTTTTTTTTTTTTTATTATTGTTATAGTTTTTAGTATTGTATATTTTAATAAATGTAAATTCATTAATAACTGCCCGCATAAGAAAATTAATGTGGATTTTCAAAAAGTTAAGACGTGTAACAACCCCCGAATTACCGAACATAGTATATACAGCACTAGCTCAATCTGTTCTTACTTATTGTATCCCAGTATGGGGAGGAGCTTTAAAAACAAGATTCCTTGAGGTTGAGCGAGCTCAAAGAGCCCTGCTTAAGGTCTGCTATTTCAAACCATACCGATTCCCCACTACTGACCTTTATAATTTGTCTGGTGTCTTGTCAGTTCGAAAGTTATATATTTTATTCTTATTGCTTAAAATTCACAAATCTACTAGGTATAAACGTGACAAGACAAATAAAAGAAGAAACGACTTAGTTCTATATATCAATCGCTGTAAAACGACATTTGCTCCAGTACAATATGAGAAAAGGGCAGTATACTTATATAATAAAATAAATAAAATCTTAAACATATACCCATTGCATAACATACAAGTTAAAAAGAAAACAATAGAATGGTTGAAAACTTTAAATTACAACAAAACCAAAACACTTTTAGAAAACATTACTTAACTTGTTATTATTAACTAAATATACCATACCTCAACATGCACACACCACATACACGTATACTACACAATCACACAACTAACACCAACGGATATTTTATTTCAAAAGTACTACATAAGTTTAACTATAAGTAAAAAATATATGTGTTGCCCAAGTTCTAAATACTAATTTATATAAATGAAGGACGGGAAGAGCGGAGCCTCCTAACACAAGTTTCCTAACATAAAAGGAGTGTTCCAATAATGTATTTAATTTTGAGTATTACTGGTCTGAGAATAAAGATTTTTTGATTTGATTTTTTTTAACTTTATTAGCATTCTTTCGACTTTGCCAAACTGATGATTTTGCAAAATCTCTTTTGTATGAGGAAGTTCCATCGTATTATACCTACGATAAGCAACGAGGTGTCTTTAATCGTAGACGCCGTGACAGGCCTGTAGATGGCGAGTCAGGTATTTTCAAAGAACATGTTCTTGGTAGAGTGTATACCGTTCATCCTAAAAACGCTGAAAGTTTCTATTTGCGATTATTATTACATACAGTGCGAGGACCAACATCATTTATGGATTTAAGAAAAGTAGACGATGTTGTTTATCCAATTTATCATGCAGCTTGCCAAGCGCGTCGTTTGCTTGAAAATTATCAGCATTGGGATGACGCTTTAGCAGAATCCTGTGCTAGTGATAATCCACGACGGTTACGCCATTTATTTGTAATATTACTCTCATTTTGTAATTTGTCAGATGCTGTTTAATTATGGGAAAATTTTGCAGAAGAGTTTCTTCGGAATATATCTCACAATGATGAAGGCGCAACTAATGATAATTTCCGTGATCTTGCCATAAATCTGTGCTTATTAGCTCTTCAGGAAGACTTAACAGCAGTAGGCGTTAAATCACTCTGTGAATATGGTTTGCCAACACCAACCTCAGTCGGAGAGGTTATCAATAGGGAATATTCTGCAGAGATTGGTTACAACTCAATTGAACTGCTGGCAACATTAGAAAACGGTGTCCCAATGATGACTGCAGAACAACGTTCAGTCTATGATCGCGTGTGCGACAGTGTTCAGAATAATTTGGGAACAATATGGTTTTCAGATGCACTTGGAAGAACTGGGAAAACCTTTTTGACTAAATTAATATTAGCTTATGTCCGAAATCAGCGTAAAATTGCTCTTGCCGTGGCTTCATTAAGTATAGCTGTAACATTGCTACCAGGAGGTAAAACTGCTTACACTATGTTTCCAATACCAATTGATTTAGATCGCACGGAAAGTCCAACCTGTAGTATTTCAAGAAATAGCGACAAAGCTAAGGTATTACGTGAGTGTAATTTAATCATATGGGATGAATGTACGATGGCCCACCGAAAAGGAGTAGAAGCGGTAGACAGAACTTTAAGGGATATAAGACAAAATGATAGACCAATGGGCGGTATCACGGTTTTATTTTGTGGTGATTTCCGACAAACCTTACCGGTAATACCACGGGGAACCCGAGCTGGTGAGGTTAGGGCTTGCCTAAAAAGCTCTTATTTGTGGCGTGATATACAATCGGTACATTTGACTATAAACATGCGAGTGAGAACTGGAGATAACCCGGATGATCGTCAATTTTCTGATAAATTATTAAAGATTGGGGAAGGTACCTTTCCACAACTACATCAAGGAAAACTTATTCTGACGCCTGAGTTATGTTGTATAGTGCAATCCCAACCACATCTTGTATCGTCGGTTTACGGTGACGTAACAATTATATTAAATAGAGACAATTTTTGGCTATGCAAAAGATCCATTTTAACTCCTCGCAATGACCAGGCATCTGAGATTAATAACAAAATACTGTCGAATATACAGGGGGAAAGCAAAGTTTATAGTTCAATAAATAGAATGGTCGATGAACAAGAAGCCACTAATTACCCGATAGAATTTTTAAATTGTTTAAATATGCCCGGACTTCCTTCTCATGAAATTAGTTTAAAAATTGGCATTCCAAATATTCTGGTCCGAAATTTAAGACCACCACAACTTTGCAATGGAACTTGGCTAAAAGTAACCCAGTTGCAACAAAATATAATCGAGGCTCAAATTTTTACAGGTTGCGGTGCAGGAGAAACCGTCTTTATTCCCAGAATTCCCATAATACCAAATAATTTTCCATTCCAATTTAAAAGAACGCAATTCCCACTATCATTGTGTTATGCAATGACGATTAATAAGGCTCAAGGGCAGACTTTTCGTGTTGCTGGATTAGATCTCGGTGTCAGTTGTTTCTCGCATGGTCAGTTGTACGTCGCTCTTTCCCGGGTTAGCAGTTCTAGAAATCTTTATGTTTACGTGCCGGACGGGTCAACTTTCAACATAGTTTACCCGGAAGCTTTGCGCTGAAATATTTTTGTTCTATAACCTATACCTATGTCCTATTACCAATATATATATATATATATATATATATATATATATATATATATATATATATATATATATATATATATATATATATATATATATAACACACAAGGAGTTACACTCCATCCAAAGCCCAGCGACACTATAACATATATAGGAATGACGTCTTAGCAAAAGTTGTTTAGTTTGATGGGCATTTCCTGTTGACTTACAAAAATGAAAGATCTAGAACGTTCCAAATCGTTTCGCGAATCACGTTGTTTTCCCGTCCCCAGGCTCTTAGAATTCAACATCAGACATTTCAGATCTTCGATTTTGACGACCCCCTTGTCGCTGGCATAAGCAACAGGATCCGCATACGAAGTCGCGGGCAGAAGCTAGTCGTAAATAATGTCGTATGCCGTGTGGTGGCGGCGTAAATGGATCAGTCACCGAAAATCTTATGGCTTCTAATAGATGGCGGTGCCACTATCCCGTACACGCAATACGGAAAATATGCAGATCAGCAACGATGCTTCCTGCTGCATCAAAATTGTGACGCGCCTAATACTTCAATAATTGTCACTCCGTCTGCCAAATCTAATAATAAAGGTAGTTTCAATCATTTATAAAGCATGCTTTCATGCCGGCCCATCGCTTGCATTTTTATGAAGCGCAGGTTCAACCTTATATGGAATACTGTTCTGTCCCCAGTGTCAACTTCTTCCACTTGACGGTGTTTAGCAAAAAGCGGCTTGAATCATTGACGATTTAGTTCTATCTTATGAATTCACTGGCGTTGCGAACGCAGATTGCGACATCATTTCCGATACCATCCACACCATCTGGATGTGTGGCGGTCCTCTACTTTGCGATTTACAAGGAGTTTTCTTCCTCACACGAATTCTTTGTGGAATCGTTTACCACCAGCAACTTTTCCGGACCGATACGACTTAGGGACCTGAAAGAAACGAGCTTACTTCTTTTTAAAAAGCCGAACCCGCACCTGCTATTCCCTGGTGTTGCAGTTGTTCGTAGGCGACGGATGACGTTTTCCATTATTTGAGTCGCATGTTCGTTTGCCCGCATTTTTATAAAAAGGCCCACGTCTAGTAGTGGCCTACCACGGATTGAGAATAAAAAGAGAAAGAAAATATTACTGTCGTACAGCCTCAAAAAATACGTTGTTGGATTCAATTTATAAAAAGAATATTTAAATGTGTAAAGAAGTGAATTTAACATAAGATTTTTAACATAATTTACAAATAAAAGTTAATCCTTTATTATGGCTTATGAATTAACATTATATTAAACTCGTATTAAATGCTGACCCTACTCTGCACGAGACGGTAAATGGACCGTAAAATTAAAAGAAAATAAAGTTGCTTTACTTCTTCTTACTCTTTTTCTAGTGTTTGCCGCTCCTTTAAATATTGTAACATAGACAAAAACTGGAAATTAATTAGACGGTATTATGATTCTTCCAATGAACTTGCATTTGCGGTAAAGATAATATTTGACGTTTAAGTAAGCAACATTTCACTCCTTCTCCTAGTGTCCTAGTATAAGACAGTTGGTCCTGTAATTATATTTACTAGAATACGGATGACAAACTAGCACACATTCCGCCTGATGGTAAGTGTATGCTGTGGCCTATAGACATCTTCATCTATACTTGATTAAAAATCAAAAAATGCAGATGCGTTGTTACCCCTGAGGACTAAGATGGATTGTCTCGTTTCCAGTAAAAAGTGTATCCGGTTCTCTACACTCACCATACGAAAATACTTTACGCTACTTTTTGTGGAAGCGTGGCTCTTCCCTGGTCGAGCCGACCTATTCTTGCTACATCCATGATATAGCTGCAAATTCTACCACGTAAAAATAAAATTAATATAACATTTTATATATTACACTATGGTATTTCAAAAATTGAGCATGGTTTCGCCATTACTTAAAATCTACGCAACGCGTCGTCTTTTTTCTTAGTTGATCTGAGAGCACATCTTAATAAAATCTTGTATAATGTATAATTTTTACAAAATAATATTCGTATCCTTTATATGTACAACCATGGGAGCTTCCTATTACGCGAGAAAATATATTAACCCATTATGAAAGGGATATTACGCTATAAAAAGGCGAAAGGCACAAGACAAAATCCCAATGCCAGGTACTATTCAGAGCTAAATTTATTTCATCGTTAGATCTTTTTTCTGGTTAAACCTTAGTCTTCACGGGTGACAACACATTTTATTTTGATTCTTTGTCAATGATACATGTATCTAGGACGTGGTCTGTATATTCGCTTTTTACACATTTATAAAAAAATCCATCTGTATCCAACTTAGATTCAAAATAATTGTTACTTTTACAACTAGTGTCAGAATATAATTAATATAATGTATCTTGTTACGGGATTTTTACCTGGGAATGAGGTGATCGCTACCAAGCTATTTCTAATTTGTTGTGTTGTTAATTATGTAACATACATGATTGTAAGCTGCTATTTAACAAAATCCCGCTGGGTTTCTTGCTGGTTCTTCTCAGGGCAGAGGTTTTTTTTAGTGGTAATTAAACAAAAGAGTGACATTCAATAAGTATTATTTATAATCTATATTGAATAAAAAAGTTTCTGTGCTACTAAAGTGAAATGAAATACTATATTGTTGGGAATGTGGGTAAAAAATAAAAGGAAATACGAACAAATGAAGGTACAATGGTAACCTCCCACTTGTTTTAGCAGTATAAAGTAGAGACGTTACGGAGGTTTGATTCCGTTAAATTTTAATCGGAAATTATATATCGGAGGTCGCTACACAGTGGTGCTGGCGGCCGCGATCAGCGTGTACAAACAATTTTATACTAGTCGCCCCGGGAACCTCCCTCCCCCGTGCCTTCTGTCGATTACTCTTTAACTTGATGTTTTGTTTCGTATTTGACAATTGGCATGTTGTGCGTACGCGTTTCATTTATACATATCAGAGTTTTTTGATTAGTTTTAGTAGTATTTTATTTTACATGTAACAAATTTATTTGAATTGGACAATGAAGCCAAAATCGAGTGTCATTTCGAATTATTTCAATGAAGTTTCTGAGAATACGGCAAAGTGTAAACTGTGTTAGAAAATATATTCACAAAAGGGAGTTACGACTTTTTCGTTAAATAATTATTTAAAGTCATGTCACTGAGTGCATGCCACTGAATTCGAAGAAATGAAAAAAATTGAAACTGAAAAGAAAAATACAGTGCAATAGACCTGCCCTTAACACATCTCTTCTGCCTCCACCTCCAATTCCGGTTCCGATTTCGGTTCCGGTTCCGACAAACAAAATTTAAAAACTCCGCTTCCGAATTCGGTTCCGATATAACACTTCTGTAACATCCGTGGTATAAAGTATCGCACAGGCGACTAAGAGACATATTAATCCCCCTTTTGCCTAAAGGGGGTCGCTTCCGATTCGGCAGAAAGGCCATACAGGCCAAAGGCAGTCACACGGGTGGTGTTTAGTGGGTAGGCACTTCTTAGTGAGTACCACATAACCACGCAGCAAGCTGCGTGGTATGATTTGAGCATTCACCACCTCCGTCCCCCACTTCCGGAGGGTAGCCTTGCATTAGGCGCAAAAAAACTAGGGGGCATCAGTCTATTATATTCCTGTATAGCTATTTTGCGAGACCTGTGTTGGATGTACTTCAGTGCACGCTTGTGCATCTGACGTAGTTGTTTGTAATTAAAGTAAAAAAAAATGTTTTATCTGAGACATGCGTTAAGCCCTAGTAGGAAGCGTTGTATACTAAAATTTGATTTGAACAGGAAGAATGTACTTAAAGAAATCTGGAGTACCGAGTATATTATTATATAACATTGCTGGATTTTTCTTTTATTTTGTGATTAGACGACGAACGGATTTTTTGTAATGTTCAGTATATTTACGAGACTTAAGAGAAGCGGAACCCTTTGCCCGCGAGTCATACTAGTATATGGCGGTTTTTTAATACTGTAACGCTAGAAATTTTACAGGTTTCCCAAAAAACTAGTATCTTTTTTTTCAGCCAACAAAATGTGGTGAACAGTAAGTATCAGAACTGTATTCTGAATCAATAAGTAGTTCAAATTCAATTGTTATAGTCCGAGCAAAATTGTATTTAAAAATAAACCCTAGTGATGTATCCCAAGCCTAATAAGAGTGATGTATACGAAGCCTAAGCGTATTTCTTAATAATTGAATTTTAATAAAGTTTTTAATTTTACCACTTATGTTAAGTTATGCGAACGTTGTGTCTACTCGTATGACTTACTCTGACGAGACTTTGTGCTAGCGGAGAGCCATTGCCAAGCGCGTCGCCTGTGACCTACGTGGTGCCTGCATCGGGATGTCGTTAATGGAGACTAATATTTGAAGCTAAAGGGAGGAGAGGCCGTTTTGGAAATGAGGGTAAAAAAAATAAAAGGAAATACGAACAAATCAAGGTAGAATGGTAATCTCCCACCTGTTTTAGCAGTATGAAGTATCGCACAGGCGACTAAGACTCATCAGTCTGTAATTTTAAGGGTCCCACTATAGTTACTATGCCCGTTGGGGTATTCTACTAGTGTCGGCAAGAAGTTCGTATTGCTGAGAGACTGCCCTGTGTTACATTGAGATGGGTAGTGATGCTGTTGTTTTGCATACTTTGGTCTTATCATGTGATTGGGTTCCTTATAGTAAACAGGGTTTGTTACCGAGTGTTCTTTTATTTAAATACCTTTGAGGATAATTTCTAACATCAGAAGTGAAATAGTTTCCCACAATATTTATTCCTTCAACGTAAGTTTAAATTTAAAACTTACTTCGTCAAATGAAATTTTATTCAACTACTATTTTGAAATGAGTTTTCCTCTGAGTGGAAAAGAAACGTTGAAAACGATTGCCGTAGGTATCCTTTTGATGGTTATTTATTATAAGTGAATATTATAATACAATATGTGGAGTGGATATTAATATAATAACTAAGTATTGCTATTGTAATATTCACTTATTATTTTTTTAATTTACTTATTAATTAGTTTAATAAAGAAGAGAAGATCCATTGGCAACAGTAGCATTTTTTATGATGCGCTCATGCTTAAAATTTGGAAATCATCAGTGCGCAGCAAACTCGGGCACAGAGCTGATTAGTTACCGTACATATAATATCCGTTTATTTAGCAACTGCCTTAAAATAATGAGCCGGCAAATATTAAATATCTGGGAATAATATCTACTAGAATGTATAAAATTTACACTAAAGGGATAACGTGGTCTCGTCCTTTGATTCTTATTTTATCAATATTTAATATTAATAGATAATAAAGTATGACAAAAATATTTAAAGTTAAGTTAAGATTCGATTATTTAGTAATATAAGCAGGGCAGTGTTCAATTTCTGGACCCTAGAAAAATATGGAGCAAAAGTTATAAGCACTATTTCTTTCACTGCCTTCTAGTATTTTTTATTACACTTATTGTAGCGATTTTGAACTTAATCGTCCATAAATTTTTTCGTTATTTTCATAAATTTATTAATAATTAAATTCCAATTATTTAATGGGTCAATCAAATCAATTACTCAGTTTTTTGCCCAACAAATTTTATTTATTTACTCTTTTTCTAATTGCGCAGAAAATGGTTCCACGGAGTGGGAGTAGGAATAAAGCGATCTTTTATTGTTTAGGGTGAGAAAAAGAAGCGTTAATGTATGTGAGTCGGTTATCCTTTTTGATTTATTTTACTAATCTTAACATTTTGTATGTGTATTTTTCGAAGCGCATCAATATAATATGTCTATATTTTTTTGTGTATTAAAGCTATAAAAATCTCAAGTAAAATATTTTTGCTACGCTGCGTTATTATGCGCCAATGTATAACTCACGGATATAACATATCTACAGGGTTGAAAACATTCTATATGAATTGTATAAATTGATATAAAATCTCATTTAGTCGGTTTTACTCGCTATATAGGGATATAACATCGCTTAAAAGATAAATCGAAACTTTCACATCCTCTTCCGGATTTCATAGCATTCTGAGCTCCACTCAGATTGATCAGGAGATATATCTTGGTTGAGTAGACCGGGTATTACGGTTAGTAATGACATAATATGCTGTTTGGGCGAGATCGTCACCCACCCTTTAATATGAAAACTCATGTCGCATGAATGTGGGGCAAGTGCTACTCCTATATTTAATAACGCGCATACGCTGTTATGTCTACGCTATTTGAATTATAATATATGGTTATCCGGTTAATATGGTCACTTTCTTATAATTCAAAAACTAAAGCCTTGTTTGCGTCGCTCTTCATCAGTGAATCAAATAAAGTTTAAAAGGGCGCTGCTTTTGACAGTTGAAACTATTGTAAACAACATGATCATTCTGTGTTTTTTTTTATTTGATTTTTCTAAGTGTTTCTAAATATTGCCAAAGCTTTTTTGCTATTTTTGTTCTTAATATATTAGTTACAGACTTTGTGTTTTCGTTTTCGTCCTCCTCCTAGTTTTGGTTTTATATTGCAGTAAAGCTTAAGGTGACCATAATACCCTAACGTAACTTATATAACTGATTAAAGAATTATGGTTAATAACTGCTTACATATTTATATTTATTTATTTAATCAATGCCAACTAGCTTATTGATAAGAAATAATAAAGCATTTTTACAATAATTCAATAAAAACGTCAACAAATACTCCAGGATCACATCAGATCAGGGTGGACCATATATTTTTTTCTTTATCTAATAAATAATTATTAGTCTGCTGACTGCCATTTCTAGTGTAAAATTGAATAAATGTCAAATACATATAAAAATCAATAAATAGTAAAAAATTATACAATTTTTATTATATGACAAAATATAACGAGCAAATTCCATATTTCAACATTATAATAAAGTATATTTCAGTATACTTTTATTAAGAAGTCGTGTATTCGATTTAAGTAAAAAGACAGAATGAAAAGGAGATATTTAAATTGTTCGGCAATATATTGTAAACTCTATTACCATTTCTAAATATCTTTAGTTTATCTAGCCTGCATTGAAGCATGTAGATCTTAAATTAGGCATAGCTAATCTACTTATTAGCTAAGAAATAATTTTAAACTACATTTGAGTTATTGGTGAAATATTGTGGAGCATCCATAATATTTCACAAAAACATAAACTTCCGTATGTATATACACGCCCAGGTGCAGTATATGAATTTTGCGAACTATAGTTGCAAATATCTAAAAACCAAGCACAAATAACCCTAACACACTTCTCTTTTGAACCCGAAAGGCCTTGCCAACTTCAACCAAGTTGTCTGATAAAAAGAGACCGTACGAAATTACTGAGGGGAAGTATCCATGGTAAGCACTCAGTGCCGCTTCAGTAGATACTGTCAACCGTAATTTTTTTATGATATAAACACATCCGTCAAGCTTATCGCATACTCTATATGTCTTCCAGTCACAGTGTATGTCAATTAATCCTAAATTTTGTAGAGTCACATCTTCAATTTTTACGCTATCATAACAAATATTAAATTCAAAAGTTTGAGTTCTAAAATTTCCAAATTTAATAAAAATAATTCAATTTTGTTTAAGTTTATTTTTAAATTATTATTAAAGAGCCACCTGAAGATTATTATATATCGAATATGTATATCATATCGAATATTTGAATGTGGAGGCGTTTTCATTTAATATAACCTATGGCTTTGAATAAAACTATGTTTACGAATTGTATCGCGTTTAATTTACTTATTTCAATTCCCTACGTTTCAGGTGCTTTATAGCACCCATAGTAACGGGGGGGGGGGGGGGATTGGTGTGTTTGACGTCCTGAAGTTATAGCTATCCCGGCTATCTTCAGTTTTTGAATATTAATTTTTGGTCCGATCTACCGATCCGAGCTTACTGTATCTATAATTTTATATTTTTTTTTAATTATAGGATCCCATGCAGATGGCAGCACTCATCCATCTTCTGTGTTGATTTATGAATTAGGATGATTTTTAATTTCAATAGCCTCCCGAATCATCCTTGGTAGGAATCTGTGTTCTATGGCCAGAATTTGTGGTCTATCAAATCTAATGTTTTGGCGGGGACGATCTTGAAGATGTTCACAAACTGCAGAGTTCCCGGAATGTTGGTGCTTCAAGTCAGCTATATGTTCTTTTACGCGAGTTTTTATAGATATTTTTGTTTGTCCTATGTAAGAGAGACCATATTCACAATGTAGCTTGTACACTCCTGCATCTTGTATAGGCATATGACTCTTGACGGATGGTAAAAATTTAATAATCTTCTTCGGCGGCTCGAAGTATGTTTTAATGGAAGCTCACTTCAAGATGTAGTCAACCTTCTCTGTGGCTGGCTGTCTGACATAGGGTAGTACAGCAGGCACACGCTCAACTGTGGCCGGCCTCACTCGGTCACTGTGACGTAGACGCGGGGCCTGAAGCTTGTTGTCTTGCAATAAATGCTCGACGTGCTGAAGCTCGGCGGCCAGATGTTTTCTCTCACAGATCCCTCGTGCTCTCTGAAACAATGATTTTCCCACGGTAACTAACTGTGATGGATGATGGCGCGATTGGTCACATAAATATCGATTAAAATGGGTCTATATTCTATACACAGTGTGACCAATAGTGTGTTCAGCATATCGGATGGCTAAAACACGTAGGAAAGCTAAAGAATTGTTTGCCTCTTACTCCATTGTGAATTGTATTTGAGAGTTTATGGTATTAAGGTGGTGGTCACAGCCTACCGTAGAAATTCATAACTCTAATAATAATTCCTCTAATGACACAAACTTTTTCCTTTTTTCGGAGCAGATTTACAATTATCATCGTACCAGTAGTTTAAAGAATTCCTAGAGGTGCGATGATGGAGGAAAAGCTTGCTAAAGCATTGTAATGCACTATTCAAAATAGTTTCATTAATAGTGAAAAAAGTTGGAAAACATTGTTTTCTTTCGCGTATTCCCATTTTCATCTTGATAAAACAATAAATAAACTAAATACGTCTCAACTGAAACGGACATCTTTTCATAATTTAGATTATCCAATTAATACTCATCTATATCCCATTTACCTTGTCATAAAGGACATTATTCTGCGTCCATACAATATTAGCCTAAGAATCAAAGGTGAAAAAAAATACCGTTTTAAGTCCGAAATTACACATAATTGTATGTAAGAACAATAAACCCTGACGGACACTTCTGAAAACATAGATATTAGCAGTTATCATAGAGATGTTGATGTTATATTTTATTTCTATGAGACATTACTAAATTATTGCTAATGTAAGCAGTTCAGACTTAGTCTAGCACTTATACGGTAAATAAAACTCAAGTTGTTATTAGGTATTTATTTTATTCATACCAAATACATATAACTTATACACTCTCATTTGGTTAAAGTCCGTGATTCAACCAGGTAGGTCGCTAAAGAAGAGTATGGGTATCCATTGTTCAAGCCGAGTCGTAATTTATAAAAACTTATCGCATAACAATCCAACTGCACAGTGCACTTAGATTCCAAAAACATTTGCAGAAATGTATTTTTTCAAACGAAAAGAAAACGATCGCACGTCTGATGTCTATCTATTTGAACGTGTTGTCATCTGTCAACGTTATTGACGTTTTTTTTTGCGTCACACAATACTAATTTGGCTAATGAGAATACAATAGTATTGTTACTATAAATGAAAAGATGATTTTACTGTATCCCAGTTCCTTGTGGCATATATTAATCTGAGATATATTTTAAAATATAAATGTTTTCATAATATATTTGAGTTTATGAAAACTTTTGAAATATGTGAGTGAAGATATTGTGCGATTGGTCAAATCACAGGAGCCCATAAACGCAATACATTAGTATTATAAAATAGGTACAAAGTTCAAAATCAAAAAGTCCTTTTTATTTTGATTTCACAATTGAGACATGGCGGTTGCTATCTAATGAATGTTATCATAATTGCAATGCATAATTATGGATAAAAATTTTGGTAATTGTCAAATATATGTTGGTTCTTGGGCGAATTTTAACAATGTCCTTAGATTTAAAAAGAAGTAGTTGAGTTGAAAGTAATGGATGGCGACTTGAAAATGCATCGCGTATTTTATTCGCAGACGAAGTCCTGGCTCCTCGTAATGACGAAACTCTTGAAGGGCTTGCTCAGATGCATACTTCGGTCAATCCTTCTCAAAGTTACCACTGTTTCCCAAGACTTCTATGCAACCTTTACCTGAAAAAGACACTTTAGAAGCAATTATGTCTTTTTCTAATGCCTCTGCTGGCAGCATTGACGGAATTACGTTTCAACATCTTAAAGATCTTGTAAGCGCTTCTGCCGGTAACGCCGGCTGAGCATTTCTTAATGACATTATAAAATTATGTAATTTTACGCTTTCTGGTAATGTTAATCCAAATTTCATTCCATTCTTATATGGGGCAAGATTATGCTCCTTAAAAAAGGATAACGGTATCCGTCCTATTGCCATTGGTTCCACATTTCGACGCTAAATCTCAAAATTAGCTGGCACATACATAATATCTAACCTTAAGACAAAATTTCAGCCTACTCAACTAGGCTTTGGCACTAGAGGTGGCTGTGAGGTGTGGCGGCGGTACATTCAGTGCGTACATTTTTATCAAACTCTGATGCAGATGTTCTTGTGACAGTTGACCTAAAGTGCTTTTAACTCTATAGGTAGGTTAACCCTGCTGAAAGAAGTGGCTAACAGTGCCCCTGTGGTAGCAGCGTCGACAAATTTGGACTCCACGGACTTTCATGTAAGAAGAGTGCTGGTAGGTTTTCACGGCACGGTTCTAAGGATGATGTTATCTGAAGGGCTCTTGTCTCTATAAATGTCCCTTAGATTTTAGAGCTTTGTGAAATATTTAGAGACGATGGCAAGAGACCCGGCGGTATGACATTGGTCCCTTGGGAGAGAGGTAAAGCCCTAGTGTGGGATGATACTTGCGTAGATACTTTGGCCTCATCTCTGGAGTACCTCGTTTAGAGCCGGGGCGGCATCAGAGACAGCTGAATTGAGTAGATGGCGCAAATATAAGTCTCTGAGATATTATTCCATATTTGTGTCATTTGCTGTAGAGACTATCGGTCCGTGGGGTCCACATGCGGTGAAGTTCCTAAAAGAACTCTATCCGCGACTGATCTTTACTGCTGGTAATAAGAGGGCTGGTTATTTTCTCTCTCAAAGGCTAATTATAGCCATTCAGCTGGGAAACGCAACCAGCGTTCTTGGCACGATACCGCGGGGAGTGTCCTACTCCCCGTATGATTATTAAGTTACTAGCTTTAGTTTTTTTATTATAGTTTTAGATATTGTATATTATGTTATGTAAATAAATTTAAATTAAAGAAACCATATAATTATAACCACCCCCGATATTTAACAACCTTCTTTCCTGTCATGTCCGAAAAAGTGCTATAAATCTTAATTTACCTGCCGTCAGACTCTGGTATTTAAAAGTTGTGTAATTTTTTTTCCTGTAGCAGCCCTGAGTAGCGACAGATTGTAAAAGTCATTATTCCCAAATAATTTTATAAATTTAAATATAGGACATTGTTATCATCCACCTTAATTTTATGTTTTATTTATTTATTACAACCGGTTTGTATTATGTTATATATAAACTGCTTTGATATTATAATAAACAAGAATTTTGTGTCCGAACAAAAGTGGTAGCAAGTATAGCGAACATAGTTTAAAATTATTATAATTCTTACTTCTTATATTCGAATCTTGTTTTTTTTTTATTATTTAATATAAACATTAAAAATAATACTCGCGTAGCGATATACATATATAAACATTCACTCTCTCGCTCACTGACTCATCAATGACCTACTCGTACAAAGCTGAAATTTTACGCAGACGCTCCCTTTAAAATGTTGACAAGGGATATGGAATGATATTTCTAAATTCCCACGGGATTGGTAATAAGAGGATTAATATTTTGCCTTTGAAGTTGCCTTATTTCTGTATAATTAAAATTATGAGAAACCTCAAATATGGCACACGATTAGGTAATTACAAACACTAGTAACTGTTTTCAGGACGGAATATTATCTCAAGAGGATTTATCCTTTCACATTAAAAGTAAAGTAAACATTAACTAACGTTCTAAACTAAGCTTTTAATATAAAACTCGCTTGCCTTCTCGCCTACATGTAGGTTAAGTGGCTTTGGGCGTAGTAATGTACTCGTAGTTACCATCACATGAGGAACTTTTTGTTGACTTTTTAGCTTGTCTACACTTGCGAACGAACGAGTATGTTATTATCGGTCTCACAATAGTATGTTCAGCCACAGGACCATTCTAAAAAGCGAACTTCAATTGCTACCAATAATATGAATGTATATAACTTATCTAAGTAATATTTTTATGCTAATATTTATATTATATTTTAGTGTAAAGTACATTTTCCTTCTGTGGCAAAAAGTAGGTACTTTCTTTCCTGAAGAAGCCCAAGAAAGAAGTTATAGTACAATAACACACAGCTTTGACTGCTATGTAATGCGTAATTTTAATGTCTTCTTTCCTCACGATGTTTTCCCTTCACCTCCGAGCACGTAGTAAACATTGCGATTCACAATACTTTGATGCCGGTGGGCATCTAACGCGGTTTGCTCAAGCACTCTCATTACGGCTTTAACCTCTGAGCTACTGCGGCTCTACCATGCCCCGATAAATATTGTTAAAAATAATACTGTGAATCTAAGTAAAAAGTAAATTAATAGCTACTTATACATTTGCATACAAGATTGTACGAGATTTTGGAAGTAATTTATGGAACCTATGAATAAAAGTCTTGAGCAAAAGAAATCTCCAGCAAGTATATCATTAGGAGAATGCAATCAATTTACATTTGTTATATTAAATTTTTAATATGTTTGTAAAAGATAAATTATGCAGTGTACTATTTGCGGGAGAAAATAATGAAGGTTATTATATTATTATTATTATTTATGTTTTTTTTTCATCGAAAAGCTGGTAAATAAATGCCGATTACGGGTTGAAACGAAGTAACCGTCATTGTAATAGGGGATAAGCTAAATTACTGTCTTCCTGCATGAATTTTGGAACGATTCGATATGTATTTAAGATTGCTGCTTTTTGTATATTAATGGATGAGTTCGGTGCTATGTTTAGCATTTTCAAACTATGATGTTAGATGCAGTTACTTCGGGATTATTTAATTAAACTATGCGCATTAGATACGGCTATATTATTATTATTATTCTTATTAATATTAAAGTTAATATGCTTACAAATAAGCTAGCTATCATGTCATTCTATTTCTGCCCATAGTAAAATCTACGGCTTGCCACCGACACTTCGTAAATAAGCTTATAAAAAAAAATTATGTAAGGAGTTCGAACGTAACCGAGTTCTACTGTACCCATTATACAAGTTTTACTCGTTAAAGTTTGTTTATATATTTGCTCACGGCACCATGAGGCTAAAAATACCTGTAAAAATAATAAGACGTGATGATTTTTCAGCCAGGCAACAAAAACAGTGAAGTTTTACACATTTTATATTTCGTAAATTAATTGATATGTCATAAAAATCACTTAAAACCATAGAATACAATAATACATACACAATAGAATGGAGTAGTGGGCGGTGCCTGTGTAACCACTAATATATCAATTCACAACTATAAATGTCAACACATCTCTTGATGTCACAGTCGTTGCCCAATTTTTACAAGGAGTTTTCTTCCTCACACGAATTCTTTTTGGAATCGTTTACCACCAGCAACTTTTCCAGACCGATACGACTTAGGGACCTGAAAGAAACGAGCTTACTTCTTTTTAAAAAGCCGAACCCGCACCTGCTATTCCCTGGTGTTGCAGTTGTTCGTAGGCGACGGGTGACGTTTTCTATTATTTGAGTCGCATGTTCGTTTGCCCGCATTTCTATAAAAAAGGCCCACGTCTAGCAGTGGCCTACCACGGATTGAGAATAAAAAGAGAAAGAAAATATTACTGTCGTATAGCTTCAAAAATACATAGTTGGATTCAATTTATAAAAATAATAATATCTAATTGTGTAAAGAAGTGAATTTAACATAAGATTTTTAACATAATTTACAAATAAAAGTTAATCCTTTATTATGGCTTATGAATTAAACGTTATATTAAACTCGTATTAAATGCTGACCCTACTCTGTACGAGATGGTAAATGAACCGTTAAATTAAAAGAAAATAAAGTTGCTTTACTTCTTCTTACTCTTTTTCTAGTGTTTGCCGCTCCTTTAAATATTGTAAGATAGACAAAAACTGGAAATTAATTAGACGGTATTATGATTCTTCGAATGAACTTGCATTTGCGGTAAAGATAATATTTCACGTCTAAGTAAGCAACATTTCACTCCTTCTCCTAGTGTCCTAGTATAAGACAGTTGGTCCTGTAATTATATTTTCTAGAATATGGGTGACAAACTAGCACACATTCCGCCTGATGGTAAGTGTATGCTGTGGCCTATAGACATCTACATCTATACTTGATTAAAAATCAAAAAATGCAGATGCGTTGTTACCCCTGAGGACTAAGATGGATTGTCTCGTTTCCAGTAAAAAGTGTCACCGGTTCTCTACATTCACCATACGAAAATACTTTACGCTGCTTTTTGTGGAAGCGTGGCTCTTCCCTGGTCGAGCCGACCTATTCTTGCTACATCCATGATATAGCTGCAAATTCTACCACGTAAAAATAAAATTAATATAACATTTTATTTATTACACTATGCTATTTCAAAAATTGCGCATGATTTCGCCATTACTTAAACGTACGCAACGCGTCGTCTTTTTTCTTAGTTGATCTGAGAGCACATCTTAATAAAATCTTGTATAATGTATAATTTTTACGAAATAATATTCGTACCCTTTATATGTACAACCATAGGAGCTTTCTATTACGCGAGAAAATATATTAACCCATTATGAAAGGGATATTACGCTATAAAAAGGCGAAAGGCACAAGACAAAATCCCAATATCAGGTACTATTCAGAGCTAAATTTATTTCATCGTTAGATCTTTTTTTTCTGGTTACGAGCTATTTAACCTTAGTCGTCACGGGTGACAACACATTTTATTTTGATTATTTGTCAATGATACATGTATCTAGGACGTGGTCTGTATATTCGCTTTTTACACATTTATAAAAAAATCCATCTGTATCCAACTTAGATTCAAAATAATTGTTACTTTTACAACTAGTGTCAGAATATAATTAATATAATATAGGTATCTTGTAACGGGATTTTTACGTGGGAATGAGGTGATCGCTACCAAGCTATTTCTAATTTGTTGAGTTGTTAATTATGTAACATACATGATTGTAAGCTGCTATTTAAAAAAAATCCCGCTGGGTTTCTTGCTGGTTCTTCTCAGGACAGAGGTTTTTTTTCAGTGGTAATTAAACAAAAAAGTGACATTCAATAAGTATTATTTATAATCTATATTGAATAAAAAAGTTTCTGTGCTACTAAAGTAAAATGAAATACTATATTGTTGGGAATGTGGGTAAAAAAATAAAAGGAAATACGAACAAATGAAGGTACAATGGTAATCTCCCACTTGTTTTAGCAGTATAAAGTAGAGATGTTACGGAGGTTCGATTCCGATTCCGAAAGTTTGGAACTTCCGATTGATTTTGCACTTTCCATTCCGGTTTCGATTCCGTTAAATTTAAATCGGAAGTTATATATCGGAGGTCGCTACACAGTGGTGGCGGCGGCCGCGATCAGCGTGTACAAACAATTTTATACTAGTCGCCCCGGGAGCCTCCCTCCCCCGTGCCTTCTGTCGATTACTCTTTAACTTGATGTTTTGTTTCGTATTTGACAATTGGCATGTTGTGCGTACGCGCTTCATTTATACATATCAGAGTTTTTTGATTAGTTTTAGTAGTATTTTATTTTACATGTAACAAATTTATTTGAATTGGAAAATGAAGCCAAAATCGAGTGTCATTTCGAATTATTTCAATGAAGTTTCTGAGAATACGGCAAAGTGTAAACTGTGTTAGAAAATATATTCACAAAAGGGAGGTACGACTATTTCGTTAAATAATTATTTAAAGTCATGTCACTGAGTGCATACCACTGAATTCGAAGAAATGAAAAAAATTGAAACTGAAAAGAAAAATACATTGCAATAAACCTGCCCTTAACACATCTCTTCTGCCTCCACCTCCGATTCCGGTTCCGATTTCGGTTCCGGTTCCAACAAACAAAATTTAAAAACTCCGCTTCCGAATTCGGTTCCGATATAACACTTCCGTAACATCCGTAGTATAAAGTATCGCACAGGCGACTAAGAGACATATTAATCCCCCTTTTACCTAAAGGGCGTCGCTTCTAATTCGGCAGAAAGGCCATACAGGCCAAAGGCAGTCACACGGGTGGTGTTTAGTGGGTAGGCACTTCTTAGTGAGTACCACATAACCACGCAGCCGGCTGCGTGGTATGCTTTGAGCATTCACCACCTCCGTCCCCCACTTCCGGAGGGTAGCCTTGCATTAGGCGCAAAAAAACTAGGGGGCATCAGTCTATTATATTCCTGTATAGCTATTTTGCGGGACCTGTGTTGGATGTACTTCAGTGCACGCTTGTGCATCTGACGTAGTTGTTTGTAATTAAAGCAAAAAAATTTTTTTATCTAAGACATACGTTAAGCCCTAGTAGGAAGCGTTGTATACTAAAATTTGTTTTGAACAGGAAGAATGTACTTAAAGAAATCTGGAGTACCGTGCGATACCGTAATTATATTATTATATAACATTGCTGGATTTTTCTTTTATTTTGTGATTAGACGACGAACGGATTTTTTGTAATGTTCAGTATATTTAGGGACTTAAAAGAAGCGGAACCCTCTGCCCGCGAGCATACTAGTATATGGCGGTTTTTTAATACTGTAACGCTAGAAATTTTACAGGTTTCCCAAAAACTAGTATCTTTTTTTTTCAGCCAACAAAATGTGGTGAACAGTAAGTATCAGAACTGTGTTCTGAATCAATAAGTAGTTCAAATTCAATTGTTATAGTCCGAGCAAAATTGTATTTAAAAATAAACGCTAGTGATGTATCCTAAACCTAATTCGAGTGATGTATACGAAGCCTAAGCGTATTTCTAAATAATTGAATTTTAATAAAGTTTTTAATTTTACCACTTATGTTAAGTTATGCGAACGTTGTGTCTACTCGTATGACTTACTCTGACGAGACTTTGTGCTAGCGGAGAGCCATTGCCAAGCGCGTCGCCTGTGACCTACATGGTGCCTGCATGGGGATGTCGTTGATGGAGACTAATATTTGAAGCTAAAGGGAGCCCGAGAACGGATTCCTGTCAGGAGAGGAGGAGAGGCCGTGTTGGGAATGAGGGTAAAAAATAAATAAAAGGAAATACGAACAAATCAAGGTAGAATGGTAATCTCCCACCTGTTTTAGCAGTATGAAGTATCGCACAGGCGACTAAGATGCATCAGTTTGTAATTCTAAGGGTCCCACTATAGTAACTATGCCCGTTGGGGTATTCTACTAGTGTCGGCAAGAAGTTCGTATTGCTGAGAGACTGCCCTGTGTTACATTGAGATGGGTAGTGATGCTGTTGGTTTGCATACTTTGGTCTTATCATGTGATTTGGTTCCTTATAGTAAACAGGGTTTGTTACCGAGTGTTCTTTTATTTAAATACCTTTGAGGATAATTTCTAACATCAGCAGTGAAATAGTTTCTTACAATATTTATTCCTTCAACGTAAGTTTAAAGAACCATGCCCACTTTTCATACATTTAAAACCCTGATAGTAAAAGTTTATGTATAGTTATAAGGTATAGTAGAAAAACTTCCTGTAAGTTTTGAAAATAATTTCATGTAGTCATTTTTACGATTTAAACGCTACGAAGCCCAAAAATATTAATGTTACTCTTTAAGTTAAAATTTGCCGTTACCAAATATTTCATTTTTCTATTTCTTATAAATGTTCTATCACCACTTCCTCTTAGATTATACTGAGAAAAATCTTGTGTATCCCTACATATTTCTATTCTATATGATCAATGAAAAACATACAAAATGGGACAATACACAACGAGACGCAAACACAACAAGTGATTATATTCTCTTTGGCAACAATGAAGGCACAGACTAACTACTAGAATTGAAGGACTGCGCCGATGCCAATCGTAGAACTGTTAAATGTCAAAAAAATCCGTTTCACTCGTGTGCACTCAATGACATACTGCATTATTTATTTATTTAATTTTTATATTATTTTTCATTAATCTGTACTATACAAAAAGTAATAAAGATATATATATATATATATATATATATATATATATATATATATATATATATATATATATATATATTATATTCTTATATATGTATAGAAGGGAATATATATGTAAGAATATAGAGATTATACTGATTAAATAAAATAAATGTTTAAAACTCAGAAACAGAGTTCAATTAAGTCAAGTAGCGAAATGCGAAGTATGTGAAATGGAACGCCTTAGAAAAAAGGTAGTTGAGATGCGTTCAAAATATGGTGGTAATAAGTTTACCCTTGACGTAGAATAAGCATAAATAAATATTCAAAATATTTTTCTCCTGCGTTTCTTTTAACATTGTGATACGTGTATTTAATTAAGAATTCAATTAGCTGAATTTTAAGATTTATTTCATTTCTATACATAGTCAGGTGAAAAATGGGTATCCTTCTTTAAAACTTACTGCCATACCTATATATTAACCATATATTATTATTCAAATAGCGTAGACACAACTGCGTATGCGCGAGATTTAATATAGGAGTAGCACTTGCCCCACATTCATGCGACATGAGTTTTCATATTAAAGGGTGGGTGACGATCTCGCCCAAAAAGCATATTATGTCATTACCAACCGTAATACCCGGTCTACTCAACCAAGATATATCTCCTGATCAATCTGAGTGGAGCTCAGAATGCTATGAAATCCGGAAGAGGATTTGAAAGTTTCGATTTATCTTTTAAGCGATTGCCTTACAATGTTATATCGCTATATAGCGAGTAAAACCGACTAAATGAGATTTTATATCAATTTATACAATTCATATAGAATGTTTTCAACCCTGTAGATATGTTATATCCGTGAGTTATACATTGGCGCATAATAACGCAGCGTAGCAAAAATATTTTACTTGAGATTTTTATAGCTTTAATACACAAAAAAATATAGACATATTATATTGATGCGCTTCGAAAAATACACATACAAAATGTTAAGATTAGTAAAATAAATCAAAAAGGATAACCGACTCACATACATTAACGCTTCTTTTTCTCACCCTAAACAATAAAAGATCGCTTTATTCCTACTCCCACTCCGTGGAACCATTTTCTGCGCAATTAGAAAAAGAGTAAATAAATAAAATTTGTTGGGCAAAAAACTGAGTAATTGATTTGATTGACCCATTAAATAATTGGAATTTAATTATTAATAAATTTATGAAAATAACGAAAAAAATTATGGACGATTAAGTTCAAAATCGCTACAATAAGTGTAATAAAAAAATACTAGAAGGCAGTGAAAGAAATAGTGCTTATAACTTTTGCTCCATATTTTTCTAGGGTCCAGAAATTGAACACTGCCCTGCTTATATTACTAAATAATCGAATCTTAACTTAACTTTAAATATTTTTGTCATACTTTATTATCTATTAGTATTAAATATTGATAAAATAAGAATTAAAGGACGAGACCACGTTATCCCTTTAGTGTAAAATTTATACATTCTAGTAGATATTCTTCCCAGATATTAAATATTTGCCGGCTCATTATTTTAAGGCACTTGCTATATATATATATATATATATATATATATATATATATATATATATATATATATATATATATATATATATATATATATATTATATTCTTATATATGTATAGAAGGGAATATATATGTAAGAATATAGAGATTATACTGATTAAATAAAATAAATGTTTAAAACTCAGAAACAGAGTTCAATTAAGTCAAGTAGCGAAATGCGAAGTATGTGAAATGGAACGCCTTAGAAAAAAGGTAGTTGAGATGCGTTCAAAATATGGTGGTAATAAGTTTACCCTTGACGTAGAATAAGCATAAATAAATATTCAAAATATTTTTCTCCTGCGTTTCTTTTAACATTGTGATACGTGTATTTAATTAAGAATTCAATTAGCTGAATTTTAAGATTTATTTCATTTCTATACATAGTCAGGTGAAAAATGGGTATCCTTCTTTAAAACTTACTGCGTCAAATGAAATTTTATTCAACTACTATTTTGAAATGAGTTTTCCTCTGAGTGGAAAAAAAACGTTGAAAACCATTGCCGTAGGTATCCTTTTGATGGTCATTTTTTATAAGTGGATATTACAATAAAATATGTGGAGTGGATATTAATATAATAACTAAGTATTGCTATTGTAATATTCACTTATTAATTTTTTAATTCACTTATTAATTAGTTTAATACAGAAGAGAAGATCCATTGCTAACAGTAGCATATTTTATGATGCGCTCATGCTTAAAATTTGGAGATCATCAGTGCGCAGCAAACTCGGGCACAGAACTGATTAGTTACTGTACATATAAAATCCGTTTAGCAAGTGCCTTAAAATAATGAGCCGGCAAATATTTAATATCTGGGAAGAATATCTACTAGAATGTATAAATTTTACACTAAAGGGATAACGTGGTCTCGTCCTTTAATTCTTATTTTATCAATACTTAATATTAATAGATAATAAAGTATGACAAAAATATTTAAAGTTAAGTTAAGATTCGATTATTTAGAAATATAAGCAGGGCAGTGTTCAATTTCTGGACCCTAGAAAAATATGGAGCAAAAGTTATAAGCACTATTTCTTTCACTGCCTTCTAGTATTTTTTTATTACACTTATTGTAGCGATTTTGAACTTAATCGTCCATAATTTTTTTCGTTATTTTCATAAATTTATTAATAATTAAATTCCAATTATTTAATGGGTCAATCAAATCAATTACTCAGTTGTTTGCCCAACAAATTTTATTTATTTACTCTTTTTCTAATTGCGCAGAAAATGGTTCCACGGAGTGGGAGTAGGAATAAAGCGATCTTTTATTGTTTAGGGTGAGAAAAAGAAGCGTTAATGTATGTGAGTCGGTTATCCTTTTTGATTTATTTTACTAATCTTAACATTTTGTATGTGTATTTTTCGAAGCGCATCAATATAATATGTCTATATTTTTTTGTGTATTAAAGCTATAAAAATCTCAAGTAAAATATTTTTGCTACGCTGCGTTATTATGCGCCAATGTATAACTCACGGATATAACATATCTACAGGGTTGAAAACATTCTATATGAATTGTATAAATTGATATAAAATCTCTTTTAGTCGGTTTTACTCGCTATATAGGGATATAACATTGTAAGGCAATCGCTTAAAAAATCGAAATAAATCGAAACTTTCACATCCTCTTCCGGATTTCATAGCATTCTGAGCTCCACTCAGATTGATCAGGAGATATATCTTGGTTGAGTAGACCGGGTATTACGGTTGGTAATGACATAATATGCTTTTGGGCGAGATCGTCACCCACCCTTTAATATGAAAACTCATGTCGCATGAATGTGGGGCAAGTGCTACTCCTATATTAAATCTCGCGCATACGCAGTTGTGTCTACGCTATTTGAATAATAATATATGGTTATCCGGTTAATATGGTCACTTTCTTATAATTCAAAAACTGAAGCCTTGTTTGCGTCGCTCTTCATCAGTGAATCAAATAAAGGTTAAAAGGGCGCTGCTTTTGACAGTTGAAACTATTGTAAACATGATCATTCTGTGTTTTTTTTATTTGATTTTTCTGTTTCTGATTATTGCCAAAGCTTTTTTGCTATTTTTATTCTTAATATATTAGTTACAGACTTTGTGTTTTCGTTTTCGTCCTCCTCCTAGTTTTGGTTTTATATTGCAGTAAAGCTTAAGGTGACCATAACACCCTAACGTAACTTATATAACTGATTAAAGAATTATGGTTAATAACTGCTTACATATTTATATTTATTTATTTAATCAATGCCAACTACCTTATTGATAAGAAATAATAAAGCATTTTTACAATAATTCAATAAAAATGTCAACAAATACTCCAGGATCGTATCAGATCAGGGTGGACCATATACTTTTTTCTTTATCTAATAAATAATTATTAGTCTGCTGACTGCCATTTCTAGTGTAAAATTGAATAAATGTCAAATACATATAAAATCAATAAATAGTAAAAAATTATACAATTTTTATTATATGACCAAAGACATTTAAGTAGTATAGTATATATATATTTTAAATCTCTTTGTATATGACAAAATATAACGAGCAAATTCCATATTTCAACAAATGTATATTTCAGTATACTTTTATTAAGAAGTCGTGTATTCGATTTAAGTAAAAAGACAGAATGAAAAGGAGATATTTAAATGTGTTCGGCAATATATTGTAAACTCTATTACCATTTCTAAATATCTTCAGTTTATCTAGCCTGCATGGAAGCATGTAGATCTTAAATTAGGCATAGCTAATCTACTTATTAGCTAAGAAATAATTTTAAACTACATTTGAGTTATTGGTGAAATATTGTGGAGCATCCATAATATTTCACAAAAACATAAACTTCCGTATGTATATACACGCCCAGGTGCAGTATATGAATTTTGCGAACTATAGTTGCAAATATCTAAAAACCAAGCACAAATAACCCTAACACACTTCTTTTGAACCCGAAAGGCCTTGCCAACTTCAACCAAGTTGTCTGATAAAAAGAGACCGTACGAAATTACTGAGGGGACGTATCCGTGGTAAGCACTCAGTGCCGCTTCAGTAGATACTGTCAACCGTAACTTTTTTATGATATAAACACATCCGTCAAGCTTATCGCATACTCTATATGTCTTCCAGTCACAGTGTATGCCAATTAATCCTAAATTTTGTAGAGTCACATCTTCAATTTTTACGCTATCATAACAAATATTAAATTCAAAAGTTTGAGTTCTAAAATTTCCAAATTTAATAAAAATAATTCAATTTTGCTTAAGTTTATTTTTAAATTATTATTAAAGAGCCACCTGAAGATTATTATATATCGAATATATCATATCATATCGAATATTTGAATGTGGAGGCGTTTTCATTTAATATAACCTATGGCTTTGAATAAAACTATGTTTACGAATTGTATCGCGTTTAATTTACTTATTTCAATTCCCTACGTTTCAGGTGCTTTACAGCACCCATAGTAACGGGGGGGGGGGGGGGGGGATTGGGGTGTTTGACGTCCTGATGTTATAGCTATCCCGGCTATCTTCAGTTTTTGAATATTAATTTTTGGTCCGATCTACCGATCCGAGCTTACTGTATCTATAATTTTATATTTCTTTTAATTATAGGATCCCATGCAGATGGCAGCACTCATCCATCTTCTGTGTTGATTTATGAATTAGGATGATTTTTAATTTCAATAGTCTCCCGAATCATCCTTGGTAGGAATCTGTGTTCTATGGCCAGAATTTGTGGTCTATCAAATCTAATGTAATGGCGGGGACGATCTTGAAGATGTTCACAAACTGCAGAGTTCCCGGAACGTTGGTGCTTCAAGTCAGCTATATGTTCTTTTACGCGGGTTTTTATAGATATTTTTGTTTGTCCTATGTAAGAGAGACCATATTCACAATGTAGCTTGTATACTCCTGCATCTTGTATAGGCATATGACTCTTGACGGATGGTAAAAATTTAATAATCTTCTTCGGCGGCTCGAAGTATGTTTTAATGGAAGCTCACTTCAAGATGTAGTCAACCTTCTCTGTGGCTCGTCTGACATAGGGTAGTACAGCAGGCACACGCTCGACTGTGGCCGGCCTCACTCGGTCACTGTGACGTAGACGCGGGGCCTGAAGCTTGTTGTCTTGCAATAAATGCTCGACGTGCTGAAGCTCGGCGGCCAGATGTTTTCTCTCACAGATCCTTCGTGCTCTCTGAAACAATGATTTTTCCCACGGTAACTAACTGTGATGGATGCTGGCGCGATTAGCCATTTAAATATCGATTAAAATGGGTCTATATCCTATACACAGTGTGACCAATAGTGTGTTCAGCGTATCGGATGGCTAAAACACGTAGGAAAGCTAAAGAATTGTTTGCCTCTTACTCCATTGTGAATTGTATTTGAGAGTTTATGGAATTAAGGTGGTGGTCACAGCCTACCGTAGAAATTCATAACTCTAATAATAATTCCTCTAATGACACAAACTTTTTCCTTTTTTCGGAGCAGATTTACAATTATCATCGTACCAGTAGTTAAAAGAATTCCTAGAGGTGCAATGATGGAGGAAAAGCTTGCTAAAGCATTGTAATGCACTATTCAAAATAGTTTCATTAATAGTGAAAGGAGTTGGAAAACATTGTTTTCCTTCGCGTATTCCCATTTTCATCTTGATAAAACAATAAATAAACTAAATACGTCTCAACTGAAACGGACATCTTTTCAAAATTTAGATTATCCAATTAATACTCATCTATATCTCATTTACCTTGTCATAAAGGACATTATTCTGCGTCCATACAATATTAGCCTAAGAATCAAAGGTGAAAAAAAAAAACCTTTTTAAGTCCGAAATTACACATAATTGTATGTAAGAACAATAAACCCTGACGGACACTTCTGAAAACATAGATATTAGCAGTTATCATAGAGATGTTGATGTTATATTTTATTTCTATGAAACATTACTATGTTATTGCTAATGTAAGCAGTTCAGACTTAGTCTAGCACTTATACGGTAAATAACACTCAAGTTGTTATTAGGTATTTATTTTATTCATACCAAATAAATATAACTTATACACTCTCATTTGGTTAAAGTCCGTGATTCAACCAGGTAGGTCGCTAAAGAAGAGTATCGGTATCCATTGTTCAAGCCGAGTCGTAATTTATAAAAACTTATCGCATAACAATCCAACTGCACAGTGCACTTAGATTCCAAAAACATTTGCAGAAATGTATTTTTTCAAACGAAAAGAAAACGATCGCACGTCTGATGTCTATCTATTTGAACGTGTTGTCATCTGTCAACGTTATTGACGTTTTTTTTTTGCGTCACACAATAATAATTTGGCTAATGAGAATACAATAGTATTGTTACTATAAATGAAAAGATGATTTTACTGTATTCCAGTTCCTTGTGGCATATATTAATCTGAGATATATTTTAAAATATAAATGTTTTCATAATATATTTGAGTTTATGAAAACTTTTGTAATATGTGAGTGAAGATATTGTGCGATTGGTCAAATCACAGGAGCCCATAAACGCAATACATTAGTATTATAAAATAGGTACAAAGTTCAAAATCAAAAAGTCCTTTTTATTTTGATTTCACAATTGACACATGGCGGTTGCTATCTAATGAATGTTATCATAATTGCAATGCATAATTATGGATAAGAATTTTCGTAATTGTCAAATATATGTTGGTTCTTGGGCGAATTTTAACAATGTCCTTAGATTTAAAAAGAAGTAGTTGAGTTGAAAGTAATGGATGGCGACTTGAAAATGCATCGCTTATTTTATTCGCAGACGAAGTCCTGGCTCCTCGTAATGACGAAACTCTTGAAGGGCTTCCTCAGATGCATACTTCGGTCAATCCTTCTCAAAGTTACCACTGTTTCCCAAGACTTCTATGCAACCTTTACCTGAAAAAGACACGTCTTTAGAAGCAATTATGTCGTTTTCTAATGCCTCTGCTGGCAGCATTGACGGAATTACGTTTCAACATCTTAAAGATCTTGTAAGCGCTTCTGCCGGTAACGCCGGCTGAGCATTTCTTAATGACATTATAAAATTATGTAATTTTACGCTTTCTGGTAATGTTAATCCAAATTTCATTCCATTCTTATATGGGGCAAGATTATGCTCCTTAAAAAAGGATAACGGTATCCGTCCTATTGCCATTGGTTCCACATTTCGACGCTAAATCTCAAAATTAGCTTGCACATACATAATATCTAACCTTAAGACAAAATTTCAGCCTACTCAACTAGGCTTTGGCACTAGAGGTGGCTGTGAGACGGCGGTACATTTTTATTAAACTCTGATGCAGATGTTCTTGTGACAGTTGACTTAAAGTGCTTTTAACTCTATAGGTAGGGTAACCCTGCTGAAAGAAGTGGCTAACAGTGCCCCTGTGGTAGCAGCGTCGACAAGTTTGGACTCCACGGACTTTCATATAAGAAGAGTGCTGGTAGGTTTTCACGGCACGGTTCTAAGGATGATGTTATCTGAAGGGCTCTTGTCTCTATAAATGTCCCTTTGATTTTAGAGCTTTGTGAAATATTTAGAGACGATGGCAAGAGACCCGGCGGTATGACATTGGTCCCTTGGGAGAGAGGTAAAGCCCTAGTGTGGGATGATACTTGCGTAGATACTTTGGCCTCTCATCTCTGGAGTACCTCGTTTAGAGCCGGGGCGGCATCAGAGACAGCTGAATTGAGTAGATGGCGCAAATATAAGTCTCTGAGATATTATTCCATATTTGTGTCATTTGCTGTAGAGACTATCGGTCCGTGGGGTCCACATGCGGTGAAGTTCCTAAAAGAACTCTATCCGCGACTGATCTTTACTGCTGGTAATAAGAGGGCTGGTTATTTTCTCTCTCAAAGGCTAATTATAGCCATTCAGCTGGGAAACGCAACCAGCGTTCTTGGCACGATACCGCGGGGAGTGTCCTACTCCCCGTATGATTATTAAGTTACTAGTTTTAGTTTTTTTTATTATAGTTTTAGATATTGTATATTATGTTATGTAAATAAATTTAAATTAAAGAAACCATATAATTATAACCACCCCCGATATTTAACAACCTTCTTTCCTGTCATGTCCGCAAAAGTGCTATAAATCTTAATTTACCTGCCGTCAGACTCTGGTATTTAAAAATTTTGTAATTTTTTTTCCTGTAGCAGCCCTGAGTAGCGACAGATTGTAAAAGTTATTATTCCCAAATAATTTTATAAATTTAAATATAGGACATTGTTATCATCCACCTTAATTTTATGTTTTATTTATTTATTACAACCGGTTTGTATTATGTTATATATAAACTGCTTTGATATTATAATAAACAAGAATTTTGTGTCCGAACAAAAGTGGTAGCAAGTATAGCGAACATAGTTTAAAATTATTATAATTCTTACTTCTTATATTCGAATCTTGTTTTTTTTTTATTATTTAATATAAACATTAAAAATAATACTCGCGTAGCGATATACATATATAAACATTCACTCTCTCGCTCACTGACTCATCAATGACCTACTCGTACAAAGCTGAAATTTTACGCAGACGCTCCCTTTAAAATGTTGACAAGGGATATGGAATGATATTTCTAAATTCCCACGGGATTGGTAATAAGAGGATTAATATTTTGCCTTTGAAGTTGCCTTATTTCTGTATAATTAAAATTATAAGAAACCTCAAATATGGCACACGATTAGGTAATTACAAACTTGCTCAAGCACTCTCATTACGGCTTTAGCCTCTGAGCTACTGCGGCTCTACCATGCCCCGATAAATATTGTTAAAAATAATACTGTGAATCTAAGTAAAAAGTAAATTAATAGCTACTTATACATTTGCATACAAGATTGTACGAGATTTTGGAAGTAATTTATGGAACCTATGAATAAAAGTCTTAAGCAAAAGAAATCTCCAGCAAGTATATCATTAGGAGAATGCAATCAATTTACATTTGTTATATTAAATTTTTAATATGTTTGTAAAAGATAAATTATGCAGTGTACTATTTGCGGGAGAAAATAATGAAGGTTATTATATTATTATTATTATTTATGTTTTTTTTTCATCGAAAAGCTGGTAAATAAATGCCGATTACGGGTTGAAACGAAGTAACCGTCATTGTAATAGGGGATAAGCTAAATTACTGTCTTCCTGCATGAATTTTGGAACGATGCGATATGTATTTAAGATTGCTGCTTTTTGTATATTAATGGATGATTTCGGTGCAATGTTTAGCATTTTCAAACTATGATGTTAGATGTAGTTACTTCGGGATTATTTAATTAAACTATGCATATTAGATACGGCTATATTATTATTATTATTCTTATTAATATTAAAGCTAATATGCTTACAAATAAGCTAGCTATCATGTCATTCTATTTCTGCCCATAGTAAAATCTACGGCTTGCCACCGACACTTCGTAAATAAGCTTATGAAAAAAAAATTATGTTAGGAGGTCGAACGTAACCGAGTTCTGTTATACTCATTATACAAGTTTTACTCGTTAAAATTTGTTTATATATTTGCTTACGGCACCGTGAGGCTAAAAATGCCTGTAAAAATAATAAGACGTGATGATTTTTCAGCCAGGCAACAAAAATAG
This sequence comes from Parnassius glacialis, assembly GCA_033319125.1. Classification (NCBI taxonomy): domain Eukaryota; kingdom Metazoa; phylum Arthropoda; class Insecta; order Lepidoptera; family Papilionidae; genus Parnassius; species Parnassius glacialis. Next base: position 17,556,939 of record JAVANC010000009.1, read on the forward strand.
TAAAGTTTTACACATTTTATATTTCGTAAATTAATTGACATGTCATAAAAAATCACTTAAAACCATAGAATACAATAATACATACACAATAGAATGGAGTAGTGGGCGGTGCTCGTGTACCTCCACTAATATATCAATTCACAACTATAAATGTCAACACATCTCTTTTGATGTCACAGTCGTTGCCCAATTTTTATGTCAAGCGTTGTTGCGAATTGTGCGATAACTACGTGTCGGAAAAATTGCCGGATGTGGAATTTAAATAAAAGTGGTATATCTTATCACCAGTAAGTTGAAACTATTTATATTTTGTCAATATTAGAAACAAAAATAAAGAAATATTGACATTGACACATTGACAACAGTACTAGGGTTGTAACCAATGACGTATTATATATAGACACGTCATGAACGAACATCGCGGCGCTTAAAAAAGGCGAAAATACTAGAACTACTTATACGCGTGAAGAAAGAGAAAGAAAATATGACACCGTACGGCGGGATGCCTGTTGCTAGAGGGAGACAAATAACATCTTCAGTTGCTCATTGATCGAGCGCATGAGTGACGTAGCTATCAGAGGCATAAGGGGAAAAAAGGACATTCGATTTTCTAGTTTATAAAATAGTTGATATACCATATAACGTATTACCTACTTTACGAATAAAGTAATAAAAATATTAATCTTTAAAATATGAATGCTGTATTCCGCAACAGTAATTAATTAATTATTGTTACACATTAAATTAAAAATAAAACAAAATATCTTTATAAACATAAAAAATAAACTTTTATTTAATAATGAAAAAACATTAACATTCTGATAGGCAATCGAACAGTACGGTAATCGAAGTCGTATATTATCGACTTATGTTGCAGATACATATTTTTAAATCCCTTCAAACAAACTTAATTTATTTCTTTTTTGCCTCTTATAATTTGATTCAGAGCTTTTGTGTGCGAAATGTAGGCGAACATTGATAAATTTCTCAATGACCGCGCGAATAAGGTGCACTCTATGATCAAATGTGGGATGTTGCTCTAAAGAATGTTGATGTAAAGAACAAAATACGTCATTGGAGCTGATAAACGACTTTAAAATACGGTTTTTTAAAATTTGGATATCTTTGTGATCGGGAAGGATAATGTGACCCATTTCTTTAATGTGGTTTTTAATTATAGATTCTGACTTCAGACAGATTTGGAATACATCCTCACTCGGGAAACATAGTCCACCAATATTTTTTAAAATAATCAATTTATGAAACCACAATTTGTTATTACAATACAGACTATCGGTGCATGTCGAACATTTCAATACTGAAGCCAGTTTTCTGGATACCCATCCTGAAATATAACCGATAATCTGTTCAGTGGTTTTTTTAATGCTTTCTTGATTTAACATTGTCGAAAAAACTTCGACATTTGTGTTAATAGCATTTTCTACAGCAGTTGCATTTATTAACCCAGTGTCATTCTCGATAGAGTCAATCTCCTCATCCATAGTTCTTCTACTTACTGTAGAATTAATGTTGTGAACTGCAGACGAACACGTTAATACAGTTATGTCTTCTAATGGTAGGCAGTTTCCTAATAACGAAGATTTCATTTCCAGGTGTTGAAGGATTTTTTTGAAAATTCCCTTAAACTGGATAACGTTTGGATTATTGTTATAACCTCCATGTCGCCTGATAGCACCGAACAATATTTCAATGTGATCTTGAGACAACCTGTAAGTTGCGATGTATCGCAAACGTTGTCCTTCGACCAAAGTTGTGTATAGATGTTTTAAACTTTCTATACAAACGAGAAAGCCTAAAAAGCCTGTTTTATTTTTAGATTCAACAAATTTTTTCTTAATTATTTTTATGGTGATTCGTTTACGAACCTCGCGTCTATATTTAATAAAAATGTAAAGATTCAATATATAAAGTTTCGCTTTTTCTAGAAAAGCTATGATGTCATTGGCGTTTTTTTGAGAAAGTGGTTTTTTCATGCCGTACAAATCGGATGATTTAGAATTAAAAACATCAAATAAATTATTAAAAATTTCTATAAAATCTACCGTCCCTTTAGTGTTCACGAAAAGGGAAGATGTTAAAATCTCGTCACACAATTTGAGAGCATTTGCAACACTCATGCTCATGATTTGTGCTGCCAATTTGACTTTCATCACTTCATTTCTAAAATAAATGTGACGAGGGGTGATTTTGTTAGCAAAATTAAGTCCAACATTTTTTTGAAGCTTAACTAAATTTTCTAATAACTGCCAGCGAATCGTCCTTCCACTCCCGTCAAATAATTGTCTTTTAGATTCAAATGAGTTCCTTACTAATTTAATCATGTGACAAGGGTCAAACATAATTGCAACATCTAAATCACATTCCGGGTGTCTGAATGTTGTTTTAAGTTGTGATGGTTGTTTAAGGTCACAACCTAATAAATTAGCTGCATTTATATTAGATGCACAGCCGTCAAATGTTATGGCTACAATGTCAACTCCCACACGGTAGCATTCACTTAGACATGTTTTCAGTAAATTTGCCCGAGTTTCAGCTGACAGTCCGTTAACAAGAAAATACGCTACTGGGATTTTCCAATTTTCGTTCATACATACTAAAATAAAAACATATGCCTGAGTCGCTATTTCACACGATTTTGCTGATCCAGCACCAAAGTCCACGACACCTGCAGTCTTTTTTCCTGTCCACGTAGTTTGGTGACGAAGAGCCATCTCGTCTGCAATTAACGTGCACAATATTCGCTGGCCACTATTTTTATGTTTCTTTTCTAAAACATCTAACGCTTGTTTATTAAACCCAGGATCACCCGAGCTGTTTTCGTACCACTTCCCTATGACACGAGGATGTGGTAAAGATCCATTAAATATCTGTCTTACATATTTGTAGGCAGCTACGGAATAATAGTGTAGGGTGACTGCAAATTTTCTTAACGCTGGGGTATATTTTTGACGATAGCCCTTAATCTTGCTCTTTTGAGTCAGTCTCTTTATAAATTCTACTGTTTCGGCTTTAAGATTCAGTTCATTGATCTGGTCAACAGTAAAAAATTTTTTTTTTTGGAGCTCAGAAACTAATTGTTTTAAGTTATTGCATTTTTCTTTTAGCCTTTTACTTTTTTTTACTAAATTATAATTCTTAAACTGTAACTTGCGTTTTTCTAAGGAAAGTTTACTAATCTTTTTCTTCAAAATAGCTTTCCTTGGCGTTTCAAAAATTGAACCTTCTTCTGACACTTGAACATGTTCCAAACTTGTTGGTGATGAAATAATATTTTGTTCTTCTTGCTAAAAAAAAAGTATAAAAAATCCGGTTATTTCATGAAAACCAATACTTTGAAATAATGTGTTTAAAAATGACGTATAATTTTACCATAATAATAGGGACTGCAGTCTTTTTTATTCTTCGATAATTTTTCTTCGTCACATATATATCGCTAGCTGAGAAATGCTTTGAGCAAACTTTAGTATATGGCGTTGGTAGCCAATCGTTTTCACGTCTTTGAACCCTTATTATGTTAAGCCACTTTTCTTTTAGTAGTCCATCTCTAGGCAATCTAAAATAAAAAGGAAAACGATAATTAATATTCATGACATAACAAGTACATAATATATTCAAACAATATTATAAATTCTATCAAAAATAAAACACTAGTGTAATTGTATCCCAACCTCCCCTAACGGCACGTGACTACTAGCTGCATGCGCCGGCCGCCATTAGACGACGTCGTCGAATAAAATGAAATGAAAATAGGTAGTTTTGTGAACTTACGCATGAAATGACACATTTTTATCTTTAACTTTTGGGGTATAATTTGTACATCGTCTGAAAACACACGACGGCATATTTTATTTACGTTTTGCACAGGTTTACACACACGAATCACGATATAATAAATTAAAAACAAACGTAGCGTCGCGCGACAGGTTGGTGCGTGACTAAGCGCGATGTGGCCAATTGGCTTCATTTCATTTTGCCATTTTAGAGTGCGGACAACGTATCTATAAGTTTATATATCATTGGTTGTAACAAAATTTTACTGATACCGGTAAACCGGAAAATCTTGTCGCTTTTAAAATTGTACTTGGTATAATGACAAACCAAATAGATGCGGTCAAATACGATGGAAAATAATATTTTAATGACCTATGAATAAATTGTTATAACATTTTTCATAATATGTATTTTCATACTTTATCTTCCAATTTTACTCTTGCCTGGTGTTGGCTTACCAATATTGTATTTTTTACAACTATTGATACTTTTCTACAAAAGATAAATTTTATTTACATAAACCTTTATTGCTGTTTTCCTGGAGATCTGAATATAAAAAATATCGATACAAGCCAGAGGAAGACTTAACGGGAAGGCCTATGAAAAATAGTTATATTCGCTCAAATTTTTTTCAGACTAACTTCATATCCTAAAAGATATTTGAAGGACAATATAAATTCACGTAAAGAAACTATATACATACATAATATTAGTAAAAAGGATTAATTCAACATCTGAGAATGTGATAGCTTGAAAAAACTGGGCTACAGATGACAGCACTGAAGGAGCAAAAGATATAAGCTCGAGACGTTGTAATCCCTCATAGGCTGTAATAACTGTTTTCTGAGATTATAACATAAACTTTTTAATTTTTATTATTCTGTAAAAACTCTTTTATTTACTAAACGAAGTACATACCGCCTTCCTAATAGACTAATAATAAATTTTAGTTACTTTTGTATTCGTTACAACGAATAGCAGTTTGTGGATTGTTGTTAAACAATGTAGGCAAATAGGTCAACTCATTCTTAAGGCAACCAATAATAAACAAATACTTAATTAAAGAATAAAAAAAATAACCACTTTAAAGAATTTTATGAATACTAGCTTTCATCTGCGTCGAATTCGGTCGTACCGGGTTTTCTGTAGTCAATTTTGAGGATAAAAGGTAACCTAGCCTTTTTAATGTTTATAGCTATCTGAATACCAAATATCGTCAATATCGGTTGAGTGAATTACCATTTCCTTTCATCGGTTTTTCTCCAAGTTGGCAGTTTAACGGCTAATAATGACCAAATTTTTAAAGCCTACTTATCTGTGATAGTTTATCTTTTTAACTTAACTAGACATCAAACCACCTCAGTTTGAACAAAATTAGTTCAGCAGTTTAGTCATGAAAGCTGGACAGATTTTCGCATTAAAGTAGAAAAGTATGGATTTGTTTTACATTTTTGATTAGTTTGGTTTTTTCTTATATTTTCTGAGGTAAAATTTAAAATTAACAACATTTAACAAAAAAATAATAAATCGTTTAGTAATTATATAAAGATATATATATATATATATATAATTTTAAACGTAATTGTTGATTTTTAATCGAAAAATTTCATATTGAAATGCTGTTGACTCTTAAAACATAAAATAGCAATTATTATTAAAATAATTCAAAATATATTGGTGGTTATCGGTTAGCGGTAAATCTCTAAACAAGACTACGTCCCTATAACTTGTTATTTACAATATGAAAAAAAAAACTTACTAGCATTGTATTTGGAATTAGTTTGTACACTATTTACAAATAAATATGAATTAAAATTTAAACAATTTCTTGTTTTTTGTTGATCGTGAACATCGATCAAAAGTCTAAATTGTGCAAATTTGCTCAGTCTGTCAACACAGTTATACCTTTTCTTTCTTTTCAGTAAGGAACTGTCTGTAAAGATTCGTTCTGAGTTCTTTGTTAATGCCTTTAAATAAAGTTTGATTTTATGTAATATAAAAATGCGTTTGTAACATTTATTTATTGAAATTTATATAACCAATGAGCGAATTGGGTTTCTAATAGTGATTTTTTTTTATAGAATATAGGTGACAAACGAGCACACAGTCCACCTGATGGTAAGTGGTTACTGCGGCCCATAGACATCTACATCTATCCTCTATTACAAATCAAAATGTAGATGCGTTGTCACCCGTGAGGACTAAGATGGAATGCCTCATTTCCAGTAAAAAGGGCCTCCGGCCACCAGCACTCACCAAGCGAAACGCAGAGGTAAACCTCTACTTCACGCTGGTTTTCTATGAGGTCGTGGTACCACCACGGTTCGAGCCGGCCCATCCGTGCGACAGCAAAAGCTGCCACGTGGCTCTACCACTGTTAACTACACTGTCTTCTAATAGTGATAATACGATGTAACTGCTTGTACATATGTGTGCTTCCGGTGTTACGTCATAGATACTATTTACTTTATATTATGTTATAAGTCCTGTATACTTTATATTGTTTATTTACTTAAAAGTTAGAAGCTAAACTAATTAGATTGTAATATTATATGCTAATGTTTATAGTTTACCATTCCTAATTGTATCTTAGAATAAGTTAACGATTACACCAAGAACAATGTTATTCCCTTATATTTACCCCCACCTCCTAGCTTTCCACACTATTTAAACCAAATCATTCGATCCCTCAACACAATTCCATTCCCAAAATCTCTGTGTCAACAATTATATTTTACGTTAGTTTAAAAGTATTAAATAAGTTTATTTTTAAAAGAGTTTTTGTCTCTACCATATAACAAATTTGGCGCAGTCGGTAGGATCTTGCTTGATTCATTCGCCTAAATCGCGTCAAGACGAAGTAAAAACGTACCAAATTTGCGGGACAGCATTGTCCAACAAGAACACAACGTACGGTAGCTGAAGACTTTTGAAGAACTTCGTCGAACTATGCAGCTCCACATTTTATTATTACTGTGGTAAGTGGCTAAACATGTTTGTTAGAATTACTATTTTTCTCTTTTTACCAAATATTTTCTTACATATTTACCACCTCATTCATTTTAATTTTTTTAATATAATCATAATATTATATTATATACTACTATATTATACTATTCTATTATATCAATTATTAACTGCCTGTGTAAATCAATTGCAATTCAGCTTTCGACTTAAGTTCAGCGGACCAGAAGTCAGTACTTTTAGTATACGCGTTAAACAATATCACTGGTTCGGGTGCGGCAGACGTTCACAGTAAATAACATGCCTCATCTGCCCTCCGGTTTAAGAACATTCCTTATTGAAAAATTCTCTAACGTTAAAACAATAGCACAGTTTAATCTTGAACTGCAATCCATGTTTCAAAAACCTACAGAAACGTTAACCGAATATTTGCACATCTTTGACGCTCTAAAATAATATAAAAGTTAAACGCTGAAATATGCAATAACACGTTATTAGGTTGCTTAGCGAGAACGGAGGAAATGGCTCTTAACGTTTTTATTAATGGCATTAGATCAGACATCGGAACAATATTAACAGCAAAAGAATTTCCTAGTATTTGCGAAGCAGGCCGATTCGCTCTTCAAGAAGATAAAATTCGTGCAATGAACAAAGCTTGGCAATCTTTATTTAAACTGAACAAAACGCGTCCACCAACTTTTAAAAAACCACTATACCATATCATAATTATAATAATAATAATAATATAAATAAGCCTATGAGTCGAGCTAATCTACCGTTTACACACAGCATGTACAATAACGCAAACATACTACAACAAATTAGACATATCAGACATACCTCAAAACCTTAAAACGAAATCGTACAACCAGTGCGTGTTGCCAGTGATGATTTACGGATCTGCGACGTGGTCCTTCACTGCTGACCGTATGAGGAAGCTCAAGGTCGCTCGGCGAGTTATGGAGATGGCTATGCTCGGAGTTTCTCTGCGTGATAAACTTAGGAATGAGGATATCCGCAGTAGAACCAGAGTAACCGACATAGCCCAACGGATTATTAAGCTGAAGTGGCAGTAGGCCGGCCATATAGCTCGAAGAACCGACAACCGATGGGGAAGAAAGGTTCTTGAGTGGCAGCCTCGTACCGGTAGGCGAAGTGTATGGCGACCCCCCACGAGATGGAGTTACGACCTGGTAAGACATGCAGGAAGTCGATGGATGCAGGTGGCTCAGGATCGTGCTTTGTGGCATTCCTTGGGGGAGGCCTATCTTCAGCAGTGAACTTATGAAAGGCTGTAATGATGATGATGATGATGACTACAACAAATTACGAAACTATGTAGCTATTGTAAAAATATTGGGCATATTATTACAGAATGCCGTAAAATAGCTTACAATAACAATTAAAGAAATAATCAAGCTCAACGCGCACTTCCTGCGCCTCCTTTCCCAGTTAGCCATTTAAACTACCAAGCGACCAACGAGACGAGCAACTCGTTGGAAATCGCTTCAGTATCCTGCTCACTAATCCCGACTCAGGATATTGAGAAACTACAAATATAAATTCTAGCAAATCGAATCCTATTCCTCGAAGGCGTCCTCAATTACCAAACCTTCCAGATCACACTACACAAACAAATAATGTACCTTCCAAATCACCGCTGTGTCCAAGTGTCAGACACAATTGAAAAATGCGTCTACACAAACTAGCGACAAAGTTACTACACATCACTCAGTACTCACAAATTCTAGTTCTCAGACGGAAACCTACGAACAGGGTAGCCAGCCCCAAATCCTTGGTTTTCCAAAGCTTATTATTCTTTCCACATCCACTGTCTCTTATATTACTATTTCTACTACATTCACTGACTCTTTCAAGACCGCTGCACTCACTATATCCACTGATTCTTTCAAGACCACTGCACCTAATATATCCACTGATTCTTTCAAGACCACTGCACCTACTATATCCACTGATTCCATCAAGACCACTGCACCTTCTACATCCACTTCTTCCACTGTTTCCAATAAACCACGTTTGAAATCCAAACCTAAAACTAAAAAGCCTAAATCATAACTTCCTTACTCCAAATCTAATACAATATCTTTTGACATATCTCAATCTCCACTTACACTGCATAATAACTTCTTACACTGCACTTTTCACATAGAAGGAAACCAGTCACATTTCTCATAGACACCGGAGCAGAGATCTCGGTTATAAAAAGGGATAAAATAGGTTCTTCACTCTTAAATAAATTAAACATCGTGTAAATCGTAGCCATTTTTGGTGGCCAAAATTCAATTATAACCTCAGGCGACCCCAAAATATCTCTAGATTTTTTACCTAAATATCGTTTCCATGTCGCCTCCCTTAACATTAAAGCAGACGGTATACTAGATAACGATTTTATGACAAAGAATAATTGCAACATTGACATTGAACCAAAAACTATGAGAATACGTGAAAGATCCTACAAATTACATTATTTGAACGAAAATCTTCAAAATATAATCTACTCTAATAACCAATTCGTTTCTAGCCGCTCTGAGAGTGTAATTATGTGTAGAACAAGCAATATAAATTCAGGGACAGCAATAGTCGAAAAACAATTAATAGATAATTGTATTGTTATTCCCAATGCTAATGCATTGGGCATCAAATTCGAAGTCAAAAACAACTCATTTATTATCACTTGTGTAAATACAAACAAATCCGGCAAAGTAATTAGCATTCCAAACATAGAAGTTCTCCACTACCAACCAAATCAACAAAAAAACCACATTTATAACCACTAAATTAACAATCTTAATCACACATCCGACACAGATAGACAAAACCAAGTACTCACCCTTATTAGACGCGAACATTTAAACAAAGAAGAGTCGAACTCATTAGATAAAACTGTTTCCAAATATCCCGACATACTTTTCATGGAAGGCGACTAACTTACATTTAGCAATCATACAAAACATCAAATACCTACCACTACTGATATTCCAATTCACACAAAAACCTATCGCTTTCCTCAAGTACACGAACAAGAAGTAAAATCACAAGTCCAAAAAAATGTTAGACAAAAACATTATCAGACCTAGCTCATCTCCTTGGAGTAGCCCCATCTGGGTTGTTCCAAAAAAACTAGACGCATCTGGGAAACAGAAATTACGATTAGCTATTGAGTACTGCAAGTCAAATGAAGTCACAGTAAGAGACAGTTATCCTCTTCTCAACATCACAGACATTCTAGACAAATTAGGTCATTTTCAATATTTTATCACATTGGATCTCGCCTTAGGCTTTCATCAGTTAGAAGTAGATCTATAAGATATTCCTAAAACAGCTTTTAGTACTCTATACGGCCATTACGAATATAAAAAAATGCCATTTGGCCTGAAAAACGCACCAGCGACGTTTCAGCGTGTAATGGACTCTGTTTTGTGTGGCTTACACGGTGAAAGATGTTTCGTTTACCTCGACTACATATTCGTATTTGCTTCTACCCTTCAAGAACATGAACAAAAACGTGACGAAGTTTTCTCTAGACTTGAAAATATGAACTAAAAATCCAACCAGACAAATATCAATTTCTTAGACGTGAATTTGCTTATCTTGGCCATATCATTTCCAACAAAAGCGTTAAGCTGAACCCCGATAAAATACGAGCATTTCAAGAATTTCCTATTCCTAAATCTTTCTAACGCTTTCCTAGGTCTTACAGGATACTACCATCGGTTTATTCCTAACTTCAGTAAACTCACTAAACCTTTAATTAGCCTCCTTAAAAAGGACATTGCTTTCTTATGGGGTGAAAACCAACTTCAATACTTCAATTAATGTAAACATCTTCTTACTAACCCTCCAATCTTACAATATCCTAACTTTTCAAAGGAATTCATACAAACCACAGACGCTTCGATAAACACCTTAGGTGCTATGCTATCGCAAGGCGAAATAGGCAAGGACTTTCCTATAGCATATGCATCTCGAATACTCAATAAAGCTGAATCCAACTATTCCACTATCGAAAGAGAGTTATTAGCTATTGTTTGGGCAGTCAAACATTTTAGACCCTATTTGTTTGGTAGGAAATTAAAAATTGTAACTGACCAAAAACAGCTAACATGGCTTTTCTCGGTAAAAGATCCTGGTAGTCAGTTATTTCGTAGGCGAATTAAACTAAAAAGTACGAATACGAAATAGTATATAAAGCAGATAAAACCAATGATAATACAGACGCTCTCTCACACCCACCAATTCTCCACACGAACATAAACAATCCAACAAATAGCGACAAAAACACACATCTTAACTCAAACACTTCAGAAGACTATTTACAACTAAACTTTCAACACTACTTAGAAATCGACTCTCACACTTTTAATACTCCATATCTCCATATTTCACCAGACTGCCTCTTAAACGAACGTCACAAAAACATTCTTATCCTAGTCTCTTATCAACTTTCCGATAAAAATACCCTTTTCTACCAAGCAATTTCCTCAAGTGGACCCATATTTAAATAAACCAAAAACACTTTACGAAACGGATTTATTAGTTTCAGATAAGAAACAAAATATTATATTTGGCTGTTCGACACCCACTCACTTCGATCGTTGGGATTCTGAAAGCTATTTCAAAATATTACTCGCTTGCCTACACAACCATAAATTAAAATCATTTTATATTCCAAATCTAAAAAACGATCCCACTTATAAACTTCAAGCAAATGAACAGTTACACATCACAGCATATTTAGCAGACCTTTACTGACCTTTACTTTTATGTGAAAATAAAGTAAAAACTACAGCTGTAGAAGAGATAGCATCAATCCTGAAAACCTCCCATGATGATCCTCTATCAGGACATCGTGGCATTATCGAAACAACACACAAAATACGATCTGAATATTTCTGGAAAGGAATGACAGACACTATTAAAAATTATATAGATAATTGCCAAATATATCAACAAAACAAAATTCAACGTAAACCATATAAAGCTCCCATGGTTATTACTTCTTCTTCTACTGAACCTTTTGAACGCGTAACTATTGACTTAGTCTCTTATTCAGGCATAACTTATGACTTTTTTTCAACAGTGGTAGAGCCACGCGGCAGCTTTTGCTGTTGCACGGATGGGCCGGCTCGAACCGGGGTGATACCACGACCTTACAGAATACCAGCGTGAAGTAGAGGTTTACCTCTGCGTTTCGCTTGGTGAGTGCATGTGGCCGGAGGCCCTTTTTACTGGAAATGAGACATTCCATCTTAGTCCTCACGGGTGATAACGCATCTAAATTTTGAATTGTAATAGAGGATAGATGTAGATGTCTATGGGCCGCAGCAACCACTTACCATCAGGTGGACTGTGTGCTCGTTTGTCACCTTTATCCTATAAAAAAAAACTTTAATAAATATATACTTACATTACAAGATGAGTCAACTCGTTTTGTTCGAGTATACTCCATTCAAGACAAACAAGCAACTACAGTAGCCAAATTGCTTTTAATTTTCTGTCAATATTACGGTGTACTTAAACGTTTTGATTCTGACCAAGGTACAGAAATTCTAAATAGCGTGATCAAACAATTGATGAAATTACTAGGATCCAACCACACAGTTAGCACTGCATATCATCCTCAAACTAACGGTTCATTAGAACGATTCCACGCAACATTACGCGATCACATCCGAATGTACCACAAACGTAATCAATCTAATTGGGATCAAATTGTGCCATTTGCCGTTATGTGCCACAACACATTAATTAATCACTCCACAAAACTTACACCTCATAAATAACTCTTTGGTTACAAACCGCGTTCTCTTTATTTTTTTAAAGCAAACGACGATTACACAGCACATGATTACCTACGAGATTTAAACGAAAGATTCAAGGTATCACGGGACATAGCCCGCCAAAATGTAGAGTCAATGACAGAAAAGGCAAAAGAGCGAAACGACAACAATATTAAAAATATAGCCAAATTTAACGTAGGAGATAAAGTTATGTTCAAAGTCCCTAATCCAAACAACTTAAATAGCCTATGGGACGGGCCTCATTTTATAGTTAAAATAGGTTTTAATGAAAATTATATTATAAAAAATCTGAAAAAAGAAAACAAATAGTGTATGCGAGTCGTTGAGGAACATTGCATGACTTAATTAAATAATCATAACATTTTATTCTTAGACTAGATCGTAATTATTCATAAATACTTAACTTTAAATCTATATCAGGATGGCTAGAATAATGGCACACACTAAGAAAACCCTTAGTTTAATTGAAAATCATTTATATCTTATATAAAACCCATAAATTAATTTTACTATTTGTTTTTTCAATTATTACTTAAAATAATTTTATACAAAGTTTATCTATTTTCTGAGAATTATTATATAACTAAATTTAAAAGAAGTCAAAACAATTAACTAGGTTTATTTTAATTTTCGGGTACTCCACAACTTTTGTTTATGGGTATACCCACATAAATCCTATTATCCACATAAAACAATGGTGAAATATTAATATCTCAAAATTCCTGGAAATTTATCGTATATCGTAATCTTGAACCTTTATTCCTAGCTCGCAATTCTATCAAACGGCTTATAAATAACTATCAATCTCTCATTACCACACATTCAAATTTACCAACCGTTATAACTACTACTTCATTTATAAAAATAAATATAGACAGAATAGATTCTAGACTCGACGAACTTAATTCTCACATTGACAACAAGCGATCCAAGCGAAGTACTAGACGGCTTAGGTTCAATTTTGAAATGACTCATTAGTGTTCCAGACGCAAAAGATGCTATATATTATAACGAATGTATTGAGCAGTTAGAGAAACAGCAAATATCTAATAATGATATCTTAAAAGAACAATTACAAATTATTTCTTCAACGATCACGAATTTTAATGAAACATTACATAAAATCTCTTACGATGAATACGTTATTAACGAAGATATTAGAAAAATAAATTGATACTTTACCTCAACAAACAAACTTATATTTAATTTAAATATTCTTGAAGAAATATCCACAGATGCAATTCAAATTCTAGAAGCTATAGTTTCTTTGGAACCAGGTATCGAATAGAATAGAATAGAATAGAATAATTTTTTATTCAATATAGATCACATGTGTAATTCTTATTGAAAGTCATTTTTTACTTTACCACTGGTTCGAAAAAAAAAACCTCCGTCCTGGGAAGAACCAGCAAGAAACCCAGCGGGACTTTTTTTTAAAGCAAATTTTACAATAATGGTTAAACAACTATATAAGTACAAAATTTATTTTAGAAACAGCTTGGAAGCGATCACCTCATTCCCAGGGGTTATTATCAACCATGTATTCATTTATACTATAATAACCCTTTTTATACAGTTTCAACTTAACAAAACATTTAAACTTGCTAATAGAGAGAGCCTGTACACTTTCCGGGACCTTGTTGTAATAGCGTATACATTGCCCCAAGAATGAATTACTGACTCTGTGGAGTCGAGAAACTGGTATCACTAGCTTGTGTTTGTTCCTAGTGTTTACAGAATGCACATCACTTTTTTTTACTAAAACTACCTTTGTTTTTGTGAACATACATTAAATTTTCGTAAATATACTGAGAGGCCAAAGTTAACATATTTATTTCTAAATTAATTAATTAATTAAATTTATCTCTAAGAGACTCTCTCGGTTTTAGGTTGTAAATAGCTCTAATGGCCCTCTTCTGTAAAACAAAAATAGTTTCTGAATCAGCCGCATTTCCCCATAGCAAAATCCCATAAGACATTATGCTATGGAAATAACTGAAATAAACTAATCTAGCTGTCTCGACACTAGTGAGACCTCTTATCTTTTTTACAGCAAAGGCTGCAGAACTTAGTCTGCTTGCTAGTTTGGATATATGGGGGCCCCACTGAAGCTTTGCGTCGAGAGTGATGCCAAGAAAAACAGTGGATTCAACAGGGCTCAGTTCTTCCCCATTTAAAAACACATTGGTTCTCAGATTTTTAACATTCGTTGTTGTAAATTTAATACATTTAGTTTTATTTCCGTTTAAATGTAAATTATTAACGTTAAACCAATGCACTAATTTTGATATAGCATTATTCACTTCGTCACATTTAAATGATTGACGTTTAAGTTTAAAAATCAAAGAAGTATCATCAGCAAATAATACTATATCATGATTATCCTCTACAATAGAAGGTAAGTCATTAATATACACTAGAAATAGGAATGGACCGAGAATGTAGCCCTGAGGGACACCCATTAGTACAGGTGAGCCGGAAGAACTTTTACCATTGATAATAACTTTCTACATTCTATTACTTACTTACTTATCGTCACGCACAATCCCTGACGGGGTAGCCAGAGAGAACAGATCGCCAAGTGTCACGATCCTTACATACCTCTTTCGCTTCTTTCAGATTCATCATCTTCTTCATACATGCACGTCTAGGTATCCGAGTACTCTTGACCCTCCCCTCTTCGAGCAATTGGCTCACATGGTCTTCGAAAGTTAGTCTCGGTCTACCTCGACACCTTTTAATATTAACTTTCGCGCTATATATTTTCTTCACCATTCGGTCTTCACTCATTCGCTCAACGTGCCCAAACCATCGAAGCACGCCCCTATCAATTTTTGTGATAAGGTCATCTTTCAAACCTGCCATATTGCGAATCTCTTCGTTTCGCTTTCGGTCGGCCATGGTAACGCCGCACATTTTACGAAGAGATCGCATCTCCACTGCATTCAACTTGCTTTTATGCTTCTTCTGGCATACCCAGGTTTCGCTGCCATATAACAAAGTCGGTACCAACACTGCGTTATGTATTGCAAGGCGTGCACTCTTCACTACGCCTTGCCTTTTGACTAACGCAGTCAGGGCACCATTGACTTTGTTCCCGGCAGCAACACGCCTGTCCACATCTAAATCACATCTTCCATCCCGGCTAAAAGCACTCCCCAAGTATACAATTTCATTTACCTGTTCTAGACATTCCTGATTTACCCATATTTCACACTTCGTTCTCTCTTCGTCCCTTTCAAATACCAGAACCTTAGTTTTATTAGCATTCAAGCGGAGACCTTTAATTTCACATTCCTCTTTCATACACGTGACTAATGCCCGCAGTTCTGCCTCTGATGGTGCAATAAGCACTGCATCATCAGCATACAGCAGACAATTTACTTTAATGTCACCCAATTTCACACCCAAACAGCTATCTTTCAGTTTCTGTAAACAGCTGTCGAGATACAGTATGAACAGCCAGGAAGACATGACACAACCCTGTTTTACGCCCGTTTGGACGCTAAACATGGGTGACAGGTCATGCCCTACCCGCACACAGGCTTTACAGTCACAGTAAAGTGACTGCACAGCCCTTAGCAATCGACCATCCACACCATAACCCGGCAACAGTTCCCACATTTTCTTCCTTACAACCTTATCAAATGCTTTCTCAAGATCCACAAAAGCACAGAAAATCCTCTGGTTAGCAGCCAGAAGCTTTTCCGTGATCATGCGGAGAGAAAACATTTGATCCGTGCATCCTCTTCCAGGTCTAAATCCGCATTGTGCCTCCCATAGAAATCTTTCCGATTTCTCTTGCATCCTACGTGTCAAAACCTTCGAATAAACTTTACTTGCTAAACTGGTCAAGCTGATCGCCCGATAGCACCCGCAGTCAAAATGTGAACCTTTACCTTTATATAAAGGCACAATGACTGCGGATCGCCAATCATCCGGGATATCCCCCGTCCGCCAGCACAAATTGCACAGCAGATGAAAGCTGTCCCAGACGCGAGGCCCACCATACTTGACCATTTCAGCAGTAACTCTGTCTAGTCCCGCAGCCTTACCACATTTCAAACTTCGAATCGCATGTTCAATCTCTTTCATACTGATGACCTCAGTGTCATCGAGGTCCGGGTCTGGCGTACCAGTCTCGACGTCATCCCCGGATCCCTCACTAAGATCATCACACGCATACATTTCTCTATAAAATTCGCTCCATCGCTGCATGACGTCCGATTTTTCTGAGAGGACGTCATTAGTTCTCGAAAGCACTTTGTTCATTCTTAAGGCCGTCGCACCACTTCGGGTCCTTCCAACCTCTTTCCAGAAGAGTTTGGAGTTCTCCTTAAAGTTGTGCGACAACCTTTCGTCCGCTTCCATTCTACACCTTTCACGCACTTCCTCAATCAATGCTTTCGTGTGAACTTTCTGCAGCTTATATCTTTCTTTCATCTTCTCTCTCATATCCTTATCATTACTAGAGGCCAAGTAGTCTAACCATGCTTTCTTCTTCTTCTTTACAGCTTCTTTCACTTCATCATTCCACCATGCATCTCTTCTTTTACTACTGCCTCTTTTAATCGTTCCACACACTTCTTCCGCTGCACTTACCATTCCATCCCTAAGGTTCTGCCATGTTCTTTCAACACATTCTTTTCTGCCATCGATGTTGTCAAGCTTTTTGGCTACCCTCGCATGATATTTGTCCCTAGTATCCGCTTCCTGAAGCTTCCAGCTTCGGATGCGACAGACCGACTGTGGTTCTGTTACTGCCGTCCGGTAGCGCCAACCCGCGAACAGACCCCTAAATCTAGTAATCACTAGATAGTGATCCGTTCCCAGGTCAGCACCCCTGAACACTCGCGTATCCATCACCTGTTTTCGCAGTCGGTCATCCACCAGGAACAAATCGATCATACTTCTCTCATTCTTACTTTCTCTAGTATACATATGGATCTTCTTGTGATTAAACATAGTGTTTGTCACAAGAAGACCCTTTTCCTTGCATACCGCCAGTATAAGCTTGCCAGCATCATTAACCCTTTTATCGCCAAACTTTCCAAGCACCGACTCGTACCCTGGTCGAGCGGTACCAACTCATCCATTCAAATCACCACATACAACAATTCTTTCGTTTCCCCTAGCCAAATCTAGAACTTCTCTTACATTTTCCCAAAACTCCTCCAGCTCAGCCCTGGACGACGAAGCTACCGGCGCATAAACAGCCAAAAGGAATAACTTCGTCAGTCCCAATTTAAAGCGAACCCAGAGAAGTCTTGAGTTCACAACCTTATATTCAGTCATAACATCGACCAACCGAGACGACAGCAGCACCCCCACTCCCTGGCGGGCGCTCTCGCTCTCCGGGACTCCGGACCATAGAGCTAACGCCCCGCCAGGGAGCTCTTCAGTACCACTGCCCTTCCGTTTGGTCTCCGACATACACACGACATCTAATTCTCTTTCTTTCATTATTTCGATCAACTCATTCGTCTTATCTCTCATGCCTCCTCTAACATTCCACGTGCCAACTCTGCACTCTGTCCTCCACCTTCCGCCGTGTCGGGCTGTGCGTGACGGGTGGCGGTCCCCATCGCCGCTTTGCACGCTGCATTCCACACCAACGGGGACGAGCTGGTGTGCGTCGCCTTGGGGGGACGCCCTAACCCTCGTTGACATGGGTGCGCAGCTAAGTAGAATTGCAGCCCTGAAAAGGGCTGGCAGGGGTCGCGACGAGCACGCTTCTACAGTGACCCACTTTTCTTCTCTACTTCTTTCTATTACTTAAATATGAAATTATAAGTTTAAGCGCTGTGTTCTTGACACCATAGTACTGTAGCTTCCTGATTAATGTCTCATGGTGAACGCAGTCGAAGGCCTTGGAAAGGTCACAAAATATAGCCAAAGCATCCTCTGAATTCTCCCATGCATAAAATATATGTTTAATAAGCTCAACTCCAGCGTCAGTTGTTGAGCGACCCCTTGTAAACCCGAATTGATTTCTATGTAGCAATTCATTAATATTAAAGAAACTTAACATCTGGTCTAAAATTATTTTTCAAAAATTTTACTAAATGTTGGTAGTACAGAAATTGGTCTAAAATTGGCGGGGTCTAATGTACTACCAGATTTAAATAAAGGTATGACTTTACTGAGTTTCATTAAATCAGGAAACACACCAGATTCGACGCTTGTATTAAATATAGTGGCTAGATAAGGTGCTATTATATCTATTATAGATAAAATAACTTTAACGGAAATCCCCCATATCGATGATTTTTCATTAAATCAAATGAAATACACCCTTCTATAATATCCCCTATGCGCCTATACAAAGAATTACTGTATTTTAATATATATCTAGATTTCTCTTTAGTGAAAAACGAAAAATTTACATTATACCATTTATGTTCTATCCCTATGCTACATTCTGACTCTTCCTTATATTCTAGTATCCTTCTCGAACAAACATATCTTGCCATGAGTACCACTAGACAGCAATAGGTCATCATGAGCTCACTGCATAAATGTAAAGACTTTACAACGGAATCCAAAGTCTGCAAGGATCTTCTCATCTACAACATCAACACCAGGCCCATATGCGAAGTTATTATCTTAACAACGACGAGGCAACAAGTTCCTGAAGTTTGTGATGTAACTACGTTTTCTGAACATATCAACACTTTCCAAGCTTAAAACATCAGCCATCCTTTTATCTGTGTGGATATTGAACACATTTGCATCCCAGATGAAATTAAGCTGCAACAACCAGAACTCGCACCAATCCAGCTCAACAGCATTCAACTTGACTCTCTTATCTCAGTTAGAGAACAAATAAAAAGTTACACAAAATTGCTTGAAAATAATAAATCTACATTCTTAGAAAAACATGTAACAAAATTTTCCATATTAAGTACGATTACCAGCAATATGCTAACATATTTTTGTTATAAATGTTATAAACAATAACATGAATAACATGGTAACTGTATACAAATTTTTAATAATTACTTTGACCGTTTTCGTCGCCGACAACACGTCGAGATTCCCATATCATGACTAAACACCACTGCTACAACACCTATATATCTGAAGACGAAGACGAATCTGCTGACTACACTCAAAAATCGATGTCATAGTCATATTTACTTTATATTATGTTATAAGTCCTGTATACTTTATATTGTTTATTTACTTAAAAGCTAAATTACTTTTTTAGAAAACAAACTAATGTTATAATGAAGTAGAGGTTTACCTCTGCATTTCGCTTAGTGAGAGCAGGTGGCCGGAGGCCCTTTTTACTGGAAATGAGGCATTCCACCTTAGTCCCCACAGGTGACAACGCATCTACATTTTGATTTGTAATAGAGGATAGATGTAGATGTCTATGGGCCGCAGCAACCACTTACCATCAGGTGGACTGTGTGCTCGTTTGTCACCCTTATACTATAAAAAAAAATTATATGCTTATGTTTATTGTTGACCATTCCTTATTGTATATTAGAATAAGTTAACGATTACACCAAGAACAATGTTGTTCCCTTATCTTTACCCCTACTTCCTAGCTTCCTACACTATTTAAACCAAATCTTTCGATCCCTCAACATAATTCTATAAACACTCTCTGAGAATTTATTCAAAGCCTCAGAGTCTCACTCTAATCACTTCATTCGTGAGGCAGCTTCCTAGGCAGCCCCACTCCCCTGTCGCTTTCGAGTCCGAAGACCGAGAAACTCTCTCTCGGACCTGCCAAAGAAGCTTTCGGCCAACCTGAACTGCCTCCTGGCGGCTCAGGCCGACTCTTCTTAATGTGCTTTAGTTAGGCTCCCCCTCAGCGACTCGCCGCCGCCTGCGCCCCCTTTTCCCTAAAGAGGGTCGCTTCCGATTCAGCAGAAAGGCCTATTAAGCAAAGCCAGTCTCACAGGTATTTAGTGGGTAGGCACTTAGGTTAGGTTAGTTTAGTCGCAGTGAGTCCCACATAACCACGACAGCCGGTTGTCGTGGTATGCCTAGAGCATTCACCACCTCCCTTCCTCGCTTTCCGGAGGGTAGCCCTTTTTGAATTACTTCTGGGCGCAAAAAAATCCCTCAACACAGTTCCATTCCCAAGTTCTCTGTATCAAATACTATATTTTATGTTAGTTTAATAGTATTAAATAAATTTATTTTTAAAAGAGTTTTTATCTCTGCCACATAACACCGGTGACACCGGTTCTCGTATAAAATAAGTTTGGCAGCCATTCTATTTTATTTTATTTTATTTAAATTTTATTATTATATACACATTAAGTAAAGTAACAAAAGGCGGACTTAATGCTAAAAGCATTCTCTGCCAGTCAACCTTAAGGCGGTGATATAACTGCGAAGGTGCTTACAAAGAAATATGCATACACACATACATAGATATAGACATAAATATACACACATACATATATACATATATCAATAAATTATATATTATAAGAAAATATAATATAATTACAAGATACATACATAAAGATACGTAATATACTAGTGATGACGGAACTTAGCAGTTGTAAAGCAGTTTTAGAAAATGATCTCAAATGTTCTTCTTAAATGTTTGTTTGCAGGTAGGTTGTCTTAATTTTTCAGGCAGTTCATTCCATAGGCGTGCGGCTTGGACAGCAAACGATGAAGATATGAAACTCGAACGGTGAAGGGGAATTGAGAGAGCAAGAGTCTCCGATGAAAGATGCTGTCTGTCATGAGTGTCCCGCAGAAACTGAAATTTATGTTTTAGATAATTTGGATAGTGGATATATTGTGTATAATAGAATTCTATGCTTAAAACTTTCAGTTTCGTAGGGCTGAATGAAGTAAGTAGTTAATTAAACACTTAGAGGTAAGAGGTGATTGTTTTGTTAAAGCCGCTATAAGCTTAAACTAATTAAGTACAACATTGTACGTGTGAACATCCAATTTATCCGCTTCATAGAAATAATATTTAATTAGTACTAATTTTAATAACATCCATTTATACGAGTAATTAATTTACTAATATCGAATGTTTTTAATTCATGTAACTAAATTTTTTTAACGTAATATTTCATCATCCATCATATACGAGTATATTATTAATTAATTTTAAAATTGTACACAAAACCATAAATGTGAATAAAATACATATTGCTTGATATTAACAACATTACTTACATAATGACACAATTGCTTGATTTTTCCTAAAAGCTAATTTGCTATTAAAACCCAGTACAAAATTAGACGAATTTATAGAAAGACGGACTTTAGACGTATTCGTACAATTCAAGTCACGCTGAAATTTTGCTCAACTTATTGACATATTTCTTTTTAATCAGGCCTTTTCTTAACCATTTCGCTGTTTCGTAAATTATATATAGTTTATTGTTATTGTCTTACTAGTACTCACCGGCACGGAAACTTGGCCACTCGTGAACTTGCTGATTATTTGCACTGAATCGTTTTTTTAACAGTAAATTAAGGGTAGATGCATTCAATAAGTGTCTCTAATGGTTTTAGAACGTAGAAATTTAATGTTTACTTCACCGAAATTTTTCTTTTCAAGATAACATGTTTTCACTAAAATTAACATCTTTCCATTGTCACTTTAAAAACACTACAAAGTTAAAAATTAAGTCTGTTTCTTTATTGTCTATCAGTTTTAATATCGGGTGTTTCCTCCTCTAGCCCTGATAACCGCTTGCATTCGATCTGGCATGCTTTGAATGATGTTTCTGATATCAACTTGCGGTACGCTGTCCCAAGCGGCCAGCGCGGCATTTCGGAGCTCATTTAGAGTTTGTGGCGGTTTGGAGCTGGACTTTATCTTTCTTTTGAGCATACCCCATACATGCTCAATTGGATTTAAGTCCGGGCTACGAGCTGGCCACTGTAATTTTTGTATTCCAACCTCTTCCAGACATTTCTCTACACAATGTGCGACTTGCGGGCGTGCATTATCGTGCATGACGAGGAATTGGTCGTGTCCAATGAATCCCGAATAAGGCATTACGTGCTCCTGAAGAACTTCCTCGATGTATCGAGTAGCTGTAAGCCGATTATCGACGATGACCAACTCTGTACGTGCGTCGGAACTTACACCTCCCTATACCATTATTGAGCCTCCATGGAAACTCACAGTTTGGGTGGTGGTAATGGGTAGAAACCTCTCTCCTCTTTTTCTCCACACTCGTTCTCGACCGAGCACGTAAAGCTATTCGACACTCATCTGTGAACAACACTCTAGCCCATTGGTCGTGGGTCCAATTGACATGTTCTCTTGCGAACTGAAGTCGGGCTACTCGGTGCTGTCTGAGAAGTTCTGGACCTCGTGCTGGTCTACGAGCTGTTAAATTCACTTCCTCCATTCGTCTTCTCACCGTACGCTCACTAACATTAACGCCTTTTGCGATTTGGCCGCTGGCTTATCTCAACAGCGGTCAGGTAGCGGTTTCTCAAAATCTCCATAACAATAAAACGATCGTCCCGGGCCGATGTGCACCTTACGCTTTTTTTTTTTTTTTTTGCGGTTCCTTCAGTGCCCTTACGTTCCGGAGCCGCGGTATCTCTTTCGAACAGCCCGCAGCCCCGGCAGGCGTCGGCCCTTGCGGGCCCCTTCACGCTGCTGACAGCTCTTTGAGGCGCGCGTGGAACAAAACGCGCCGTCGACACGGCCTGTCATCGTTAGACGGACGGACGGCGAGCTACCCATTGCTCGCCGTCCACAGGCCCGCGCCTACGGTGGCCGGGGGCCACGACGTAGCCCCCGACACCCGGGGCGTCTCCCGCGGCGGCCGGGAAGGAAAGCTGTTGCTCTTTCCTTCTCCCGCTCCGCCACCTCCTTCGCTAGCATCACTGCTTCGCAGAAGGTGGTGACGGCATCCCATTCCGTCTCGCTCCGGACCATGGCTTCGACCAGGGCCGGACGCGAGAGGTCGCCGCCGCCTATCGCCGCTACGAGGACACGGCGGTGCTCCGCCCAAGCAGGGCACACCTCCACGGTGTGCTCCACCGTGTCCTCCGGTCGATCCTCGCAGTGGGAGCACCCGGGCGTTTCCTCCCGCCCGATTCGGTGCAGGAACCTCCCGAACACACCATGTCCGGTGAGGACCTGCGTCAGGCGGAAGGTGAGGACGCCGTGGCGTCTCTCAAGCCACTCCTCAAAGAGGGGTCTTATCGCCGCTATAGTGGCGTGCCCAGCACGGGGTTGCGACAGTCGCTCTCTCCATGTCGCCATGAGATCATGCCAGAAGTCTGTCCGCTGCGCGACAACTTGCCGCGGCAGCGGGGTTTCCCCCCGGCATAGTGCCTCCGCGCGCCATTCGTGCAGGCGCGCGAGGACGATCGCCTCCAGATCCCATGGCGGCAATCCGGCAAGGAGACTCGCCGCCTCGCGGGAGATCGTGCGGTAGCCGCGAACCATCTTTACGGCAACCACCCTTTGGGGCGCGTTTAGGTGGTGGACGGCAAGCCGCGCCAAACCACGCGCCCACACCGGGGCCCCGTAAAGGGCCATGGACCTCACGATCCCCGCGTAGAGCCTCCGGCAGGAGGCGTTTGGCCCCCCCAAGTTCGGCAGGAGCCGCCTGAAGGCAGCCCCGGTCCGTTCCAGTTTGGGAGCCAAACGTCGGAAGTGCTTAACGAAGTTCCATCGGCCGTCGAGGACGAGTCCTAGGTACTTCAACGTCGACTCGACGCCGATGGATACCCCTCCTACCATCACTGAGGATCCCGGTGGTGGCCTGTTCCTAGGACCATGGAAGTGCATGGCCTCGGACTTGTGCAGAGCCTCGAGACCCAGTTGCCGGATCCTCTCAACGACTATCGCAACCCCGCGTGTCATAGTTTCCGCCGCCGCCTCGTACGACCCCCCTTGTGCCAGTACCAGCGTGTCGTCAGCGTAGCAAACTACGCTGACGCCGGTAGGGAGGTCGGCGCGCAGCACCCACTCGTAACCGATGTTCCACAGGGGCGGCCCCAGAACCGAACCCTGTGGGACACCGCACGACATCTCTCGCCGGTTCCACTCACCGTTGCGACCGGGGTAGATGACGGCCCTGTCCGTCAGATAGTCCCCGACTATACGACGGAGATAGGTCGGCACCCGGTGATACCGGAGTGCCTCCCTAATGCAGCTCCAGGGCATGGAGTTGAAGGCGTTGGCGATGTCGAGAGACACCGCCAAGACAACTCCCCCCCCCCCCCTCCTGGCCACTGCATCCCCCGTCGTGAGGGCTCTCACGCGCATGATGGCGTCCACCGTAGAGCGCCTCTTGCGGAAACCAAACTGGTGTTCCGCAAGATCCGGCCCCGTCCCCGCAAGGTGCTCGGCGAGGCGGTTTGCAATTACTCTTTCAAAGAGCTTGCCCACCTCGTCGAGCAGCACCACGGGCCGGTATGCGGACGGAGAGTCCGCAGGGCGCCCCGGCTTCCAAATGAGGACCAGCTTCCCCGTCTTCCAACGAAGCGGGAATTGGCCTCTCTCCAAGCATGCGCTTAGGAGCCCCTCCAGTCGGGGCCCGAGAGCCTCCGAGGCCAGGACCCAGGCTTTGCCAGGCAAGCCATCGGGTCCTGGGGTGGTATTCCTGGCCTTGAGCCTACGTACCGCCACTCTCAGGTCTACCCTGGTCCCTTCCGGGATGTCGTCGTCGTCGTCCTGGTGGTCCGCTTCCGGCACCGCAGGTGGCGGAGCCATAGGCGGGGGCGGATGTTCCCCTCGCGCAGGGAACAGAGCGCTCACCACGTCCTCCACGAGCTGAGGCCGGAGACTCTGCGTCAGCGGGGGGGCCCAGGTGCGGAGTTTATCCCGCACCATCTTGTAAGGGCGCCCCCACGGATCTCTGTCGAGAGTCTCCAGCATCTCCTCACGGGCCCGATCCCGGGCCCGCATGACAGCCTCCCGGAGGGCGGTCTTCGCCGCTCTGAATCCCTCATACAGCTCCGCCTCAATGGCTGCCGCATTCGGTGGACGAATGCGGAGCCTGCAATGCCTGGCGTACAGGTGCCGCGCGGCGACACAAGCCTCGCACAGACACGTCAGCTCACGCGACCACCAATACACCTGACGACGGGCGCTTCCTGGCCGGACGCGGGGCATTGCCACGTCACATATCTCGGACATGGCCTCCTGGAACCACCCTGCCTCATCATTGACGTCGGCAGGCCTATCCGGTGATGACACCCAGGCCTGCACGATCGAGGCTTCCAGGAGGAGCTTCCGGTCCAGCTGCTTCAGCGCCCAACGCGGATCACTCGGGGCCTGTTGGACTGGCGCGCTCGAGGGCTGGGTGGAGACGTCAAACCGGATGTACCGGTGGTCGGAGTAGGTCTCCACCCCCTCCATGACTCGCCAGTCAATGGCACGCGGCGACAGAGCGGGGCTAGCGAACGAAATGTCCACCACCGACTCGCCCCGCATCCGCACACACGTGGGGACAGAACCCCGATTTAGGACGACCAGGCCTGTCTCCAGAGCCTAGTCTTCCACCATCCTACCCCGCACATCTGTACGACGAGAACCCCAAGCCAAGTTCCCACTGCCTGGCCTGCGGGTGTAGCGGCCTGTCTCCTGGTATCGTTTCAGTGAATACTGCATTGAGGACCGTGGTACGTTAAGCACAATAGCAACTTCACGCTGTGTCAGCCCTTGTTCAATTATTGCTACTGCTTGTGCAACTTGTGCTGGTGTTAATGGCATTTTTATTGGCTTTAAAGCACCTTTAGTTATTGAATTAAGACACAAGATCACAATAATTGAATAACCTTACAGTAAACTTTTCACAACACACAAATTTAAAATGTGAACTTAGGCGCTCAAATGACCCGATTCAACTAAAAATTAAAGAATTCGTCATGGTGCACCTAAACATAATTAATTACCCTCTTGAACTTGAGGGTAAACATTTTTTGACATACTTGCATAACAAACATTCATCAGAAACACTTAAAGCTTTTGCTATCGCGAGATAACCGCTTGGCCAAGATTCCGTGCCGCTGAGGTATTTTGTCTACAGGTTGGACAGTGAAAGTGTTTAGATTATATATGCACGTGCTCGAAAAAGCGTGATCTTACTTTAATTTGGGCATAGTTTCAACTTGGTTCGGCGTCCCTTCATATATAAAATTTGGGCACATATCTGATATTTTTGAGAAAATTTCCCATGTTTGTGCCAAAATTCTCCATGAAATATATTGTGTTGACAGTTGTTCTCAAAATATTCTTATATATCAGCCATGAGCATTTCTTCAGAATATTTCCTTTCACAGCCAAGCTATTACGAGATGCTATAAGCATTTACGATTATGATTGAGAGTACTCTTTTTTATAGAATTACGGTGACAAACAAGCACATAGTCCAGCTGATGTTAAGTGAATGCTCTGGCCCATAGACATCTAATATTGTTCCCCCTTAGGACTAAGATGGAATGGCTCGTTACTAGTAAAAGGGGTCTCGGGTTCTCTACACTCACCTAACACATACGAAATATAGCAGTATTAAGGTGCTATTTTACGCTGGTATTCTGTGGGAGCGTGGTTCTTCCCCGATCGAGCCTAAAAATGCAAAAGTTATCTAAAATCAGTCACAAGTAGACATTTGCATAGTAATTTTTTTTAACAATTTTAGTGATTTATAGTTTTATATTTAAGCAACTGCCCAATGCTGGGCATAGTTTTCGTCTCATTTCTACAAGGAGTTTAGCGGCAAGAGAGAGTCAGCCGTGCTGTCCTAGTGCGTGGTGTCTTCAGAATTTCTCGAAATATTTTAAAATTTATCAGACTTGCGATTGCCACCATTACGGTTTTTTATACTGCCACACAGGCATTAAAAAAATATTGTTATCAGCGATCATCGAACTCGGATTGCACGAGTTCTATGAAATTTTCAAGCACTACATGAACTATGCCACCACAGTTCCTTTATTGGTCTTGGCAGTCTACATAAGAAAGAGGAGTGCTGTCACATAGATAGATATAGAGATTATCATAAAGATATGAATTTTCAAATTTTTTTAATGGATAGAAGAAAAAATCTTGCCAAATTTACCACCACATTCCGTGATTGTCATAGATAATACTGGTTATTGCTGTACAAGTGGATAGAAAAGCCCACGATGGCGTCAGCAAAATTCGATATTCGGGCGTGGCTGCAAAGATATAACTTGGATTTTAATATTTTACAACAATTTGAAATTGTTTATAAAATTAACGAAGGCTGCGGGTTACGAAGTCTAACAACGTCCACCATTCCACCCAGACCTGAGTCCGTTTGTGTTGGTACGTGGAAATATCAAGAGACAACTCGCAAGAAATGAACTTGGATAACAAAAAATTGCACTGGAGCAATTATTCACCGAATTCTCTGTAGAAAAAGGGAAACCTGTGATAGTCTTATTCAGAAAATTGAAAACGAATATTGTTAACACGATCAAATACGCGATGATGTTATGGATCCAATGATAGTTAATTTACAATACAATTCTGACTCATCAAGCTGTACTAAAAGTGAAGATAATTCAAGTGGGAATGATAGTAGCGAGGAAGAATAATATTGCATACCTTAAGCGAAAGCGCAAGGTAATGTTCTACTGTCGCCTAAAAATTAAAATTCCAACATTTTATCGAATAAAATCGTATCTAGCAATCATATTATACATATAAATGATATAAAAAGCACATTGTTAGAAAGATAAATGATTGTTGAACTTATTAATATTTTTTTTAAATCGATTAATTGCTATTTTTAAATAAAAAAGGGTTTTAGTGACTTATGGTGTGGATTTATCATGTCCCTGTGGCTTGTAAACACTATAACTTTTGAAAATATCAATTGTTTAACTCAATCTATTTTTTAATCTCTTCATCTATCATGTGGGAAGCCACTGAATGTAAATGGCAGTGTAATTTTGTTTTGTTTAGCTATAATTAATTTTTTTCGGCTCCAAAATGGCGAAATTTTCGTTGATTTGGTTGCCTCGTATATAAATTGTTTCTGTAAATGGGGATCTACAGCCACAGAGTAGTTTAGTTCACAGAGTACCTTTGTATTAAGTTTAGTTCGGCTCACAGAGTACATTATATAGTTCGGCCATAGATAATATACTAGGTTCGGCTTCAGTCGCCGTCGTGAGTGGACATTGTTTCGGTTGTTTTCAGCGGCTCAAAAAGATCGCTGTACAAATACACAATATTCGAATAACCAAATTTCTTAAATACTTGATTAAATAATAATAAGAGATTTTTTTATTACAATATTTAAAAGCACAGAATAAATAATAGTAGTACGTACTAAAAGTAAGTAGTATATTTTTTTTTGTCATGGGTGACATTTTCATGCTTTTCGAGGGTGTCGAAACCGATAGGGTTGTCGAAATGTAAATCCAAGATGGCGGCCGCAATAGGTATAAATTTTTTCATCATGGGTGTCATTTTCATGGTTTTCGAGGGTGCTGAAGCCGCTAGTGCTGTCGAAATGTAAATCCAAGGTGGAGGCTGCAATAAGTATAAAATTTTTCATCATAGGTGTCATTTTCATGGTTTTCGTGGGCGTTGAAGCCGATAGTACTGTCGAAATGTAAATCCAAGATGGCAGTTGCAATAGGTATAAATTTTTTCATCATGGGTGTCATTTTCATGGTTTTCGAGGGTGTTGAAGCCGATAGTGCTGTTGAAATGTAAATCCAAGATGGCGGCTGAATTAGGTACCAATTTTTTCATCATGGGTGTCATTTTCATGGTTTTCGAGGGTGTTGAAGCCGATAGTGCTGTCGAAATGTAAATCCAAGATGGCGGCTGCAATAGGTATCAATTTTTTCATCATGGGTGTCATTTTCATGGTTTTCGAGATAGTTGAAGCCGATAGGGTTGTCGAAATGTAAATCCAAGGTGGCGGCTGCAATGGGTATCATTTTTTTCATCATGGGTGTCATTTTCATGGGTTTCGAGGGTGTTGAAGCCGATAGTGCTGTCGAAATGTAAATCCAAGATGGCGGCTGAAGTAGGTACCAATTTTTTCATCATGGGTGTCACTTTCATGGTTTTCGAGGGTGTTGAAGCCGATAGTGCTGTCGAAATGTAAATCCAAGATGGCAGTTGCAATAGGTATAAATTTTTTCATCATGGGTGTCATTTTCATGGTTTTCGAGGGTGTTGAAGCCGATAGTGCTGTTGAAATGTAAATCCAAGATGGCGGCTGAATTAGGTACCAATTTTTTCATCATGGGTGTCATTTTCATGGTTTTCGAGGGTGTTGAAGCCGATAGTGCTGTCGAAATGTAAATCCAAGATGGCGGCTGCAATAGATATAAATTTTTTCATCATTGGTGTCATTTTCATGGATTTCGGGGGTGCTGATGCCGATAGTGCTGTCGAAATGTAAATCCAAGATGGCGGCTGAAGTTGGTACCAATTTTTCATCTCGGGTGTCATTTTCATGGTTTTCAAGAGTGTTGAAGCCGATAGTGCTGTCGAAATGTAAATCCAAGATGGCGACTGCAATAGGTATCAATTTTTTCATCATGGGTGTCATTTTCATGGTTTTCGAGGGTGTTGAAGCCGATAGTGCTGTCGAAATGTATTTAAACTACTTTACTAATTCCGTATAATCATGTTATACGTATTTTGCATACCTTAAGCGAAAGCGCAAGGTATGTTCTACTATCGCCTAAAAATTAAGATTCCAACGTTTTATCGAATAAAATCGTATCTAACAATCATATTATACATATAAATGATATAAAAAGCACATTGTTAGAAAGATAAATGATTGTTGAACTTATTCATATTTTTTTAAATCGATTAATTGCTATTTACAAATAAAAAAGGGGTTTTTGTGGCTTATGGTGTGGATTTATCAAGTCCGGAAGGCTTGTAAACACTCTAACTTTTGAAAATATCAATTGTTTAACTCAATCTATTTTTTTAATCTCTTCATCTATCATGTGGGAAGCCATTGAATGTAAATGGCAGTGTAATTTTGTTTTGTTTAGCTATAATTAATTTTTTTCGGCTCCAAAATGGCGAAATTTTCGTTGATTTGGTAGCCTTGTATGTAAATTAATTCTGTAAAGGGAGCTAAAGCCACAGAGTAGTTTACTCACTCACTCAGTTCGACGCACAGAGTACTTTTTATATACTGGTCAGTCGCCGTCGTGAGTGGACATTGTTTCAAATGTTTGCAGCGGCTCAAAAAGATCGCTGTACAAATACACAATATTCGAATATCCAAATTTCTTAAATATCTGATTATTATAATAATAAGAGATTTTTTTTATTACAATATTTTAAAAGCACAGAATAAATAATAGTAGTACGTACTAAAAGTAAGTAGTATCAATTTTTTTGTCATGGTTGACAGTTTGATGGTTTTCGAGAGTGTTGAAACCGATAGGGTTGTTGAAATGTAAATCCAAGATGGCGGCCGCAATAGGTATAATTTTTTTCATCTTGGGTGTCATTGTCATGGTTTTCGAGGGTGTTGAAGCCGATAGTGCTGTTGAAATGTAAATCCAAGATGGCGGCTGAATTAGGTACCAATTTTTTCATCATGGGTGTCATTTTCATGGTTTTCGAGGGCGTTGAAGCCGATAGTACTGTCGAAATGTAAATCCAAGATGGCAGTTGCAATAGGTATAAATTTTTTCATCATGGGTGTCATTTTCATGGTTTTCGAGGGTGTTGAAGCCGATAGTGCTGTTGAAATGTAAATCCAAGATGCCGGCTGAATTAGGTACCAATTTTTTCATCATGGGTGTCATTTTCATGGTTTTCGAGGGTGTTGAAGCCGATAGTGCTGTCGAAATGTAAATCCAAGATGGCGGCTGCAATAGGTATCAATTTTTTCATCATGGGTGTCATTTTAATGGTTTTCGAGGGTGTTGAAGCCGATAGTGCTGTCGAAATGTAAATCCAAGATGGCGGCCGAATTAGGTACCAATTTTTTCATCATGGGTGTCATTTTCATGGTTTTCGAGGGTGTTGAAGGCGATAGTGCTGTCGAAATGTAAATCCAAGATGGCGGCTGCAAAAGATATAATTTTTTTTTATCTTGGGTGTCATTTTCATGGTTTTCGAGGGTGTTGAATCCGATAGTGCTGTCGAAATGTAAATCCAAGATGGCGGCCAAATTAGGTACCAATTTTTTCATCATGGGTGTCATTCTCACGTTTTCGCGGGTGTTGAAGCCGATAGTGCTGTCGAAATGTAAATCCAAGGTGGCGGCTGCAATGGGTATCAATTTTTTCATCATGGGTGTCATTTTCATGGGTTTCGAGGGTGTTGAAGCCGATAGTGCTGTCGAAATGTATTTAAACTACTTTAAAAAATTCCGTATAATCATGTTATACGTACTTTTTTATGCGCATAAGGTATGCTGAATTGGATTTACCAATTATATTTTTATTATTAACATGAAACGGTTTTGGCATAGTATATTGTCTCTTTTTTGTATAATTAAATTGTAATTATTTACAAAAATTTAATTAATTATTATAAAAAAATAAATAAAGTTGTTGTTTTTTTTGCCCTGGCAAATCAGATATCTAAAGTTAATCAAACAGCAGACACACCAACTAACGAAACTGGAATTAATGCTGTATCCTATTGGACACCGGCAACCGCACACGAGATCAGTAAAATTATAGACGACTTAAATCCTAACACTAGTGCTGGATTAGACGGGGTAACTACAAAATCTATAAAACGCATCAAGGACATAACTGTAAAAGAGCTTGTAAATTGCATTAAAAACTGCTTTGAACAATGCGTATTTCCAGACAGTTTAAAAGTAGCAAAAGTAACTCCGATATTTAAAACAGGAACTAAATCAGATCCCGGAAATTACAGACCAATCTCAGTATTACCAGTACTATCTAAAGTATTCAAACGTGCGTTATATAATCGTCTTGCATACTACTTAAATTCCAAAAAAATACTATACGATAAACAATACGGTTTTAGACCAAAATCGAATACTCTTTCGGCAACAATAGATTTAGTCACAAAAATCAAAGTTAGCATAGACAAAAAACAATTAGTACTAGGTATTTTTATAGACTGTACGGTGAAACGTACATATTTCACAATGACCTAAATGTATTTAATTTGTTAACTTAGCAGTCTTAATAACACAGCACTTTAACGCCCTGTATTCGGCGAGCAGTGCACTTCAAGCATTCATATCAAGCAGTCATTATCATTTTATCTATCATTATCAATATCATATTAAATTATAATTTTAAATGACCAAAGTGTGATTAAACCCTACATTTTTTTTGGTCCTTCGAGCAAACTGATCAGTGTTTTGTGGATCTCAAATGCAGTGCGATCGGTTCTGTTGGCCTCCCACCAGCGAGTCTCACCAGCCGAATTGAGACGGCGCTCTACGTGTACCGAGTCTACAAATACACTGAGAACCAGTAACAATATCAAGCATTCACCAAGCAAGCACTCCAAGCATTCACCAAGCAAACCAAGCAAACCAAGCAAGCATTCATCAATTACACCTAGCAAGCACTCCAAACATTCACCAAGCAAAACAAGCAAGCATTCACCAAGCACACCAAGCAAGCCCTCTCCAAGTATTCATAAAGCACACCAAGCAGAAGGATTTCACAAGCAAGTACAAGCATTCATTTTTTTGGCCTTTAGAGCTCCGTAGCGGGACTTATAATTCGGGTTTTAACGACCGGAAAAAGTGTTTCCGCTCAGTGACCTATTGCGACATAGTGCACTAAGTGACGTGTGCAATAGCCTTTCGGTCTGTACTAATAAGTGTGCAGCTTCTTATCATTATCAATATGTTCTGGCCATCGGAGTAACCAAGCATCAAGTATCAAGCAGATTCGAGGGCGTAGCGAGTCTTGAAGCGGCGCCCAGCAGTAGCAGCTTGGAGCGTATCAGCGTATCAGCATCTCCACTGAGTACTCACCACCACTACAGCACGAATGCGCCAACTACCTCAGCACAATCAGCAAGCAGCATCATATCAAGTAAGATCTTTCCATTTTATTTACCAGTATATCATGATGTCTGACAACGATGTCCTCACTACGCAGCAGCAGTTATCAACAGCAATTAAAAATTTGTATACCAATTTAAAGAAGGACAGGTCTGATAGGAAGACTTCGGACTATATCAAACGCAGATTAAACACTCTGGACAACTATTGGTTGGAGGATGAGAAGAATTATCAACCTTTGACAGAGGAAAGACCTGGACGTACGTTTTCATTCCGAACATGGCGGACGCGTTCCATATCATTATCAATTTTGTATCAATATCATTATTAAGTTTAAATAATATCATTTTTTCTTATATCATATATCATTTAAAGGTGTTCCGTACATCTTTATGGTACCAAGTGGATATACCAAGCGGAGCAAGAATAGATCATGAACGTGAAAGTCTGAAGGAGAGATTTGACAGCATTAGAGCGCATCTACGAAACTATCAGCCTTTGACAGAGGAAAGACCAGGACGTACGTTTGCATTCCGAACACGGCGGACGTGTTCTATATCATTATCAATTTTGAATCAATATCATTATCAAGTTTAAATAAAATATTTTTTTCTTATATCATACATCATATAAAGGTGTTCCTTACATCTTTATGGTTCTTCGAGCATTGATCTAATGCCGGTAAGATATAAGCGGGACCACGCGGTTCGACAACGAGTCTTCGTTTGGCCCGTTTAGTGCTTGCCCATGTATTACCGCCTATTCAGCAAAAACGACACGTGACTTTTTCAAGCAATTGCGCAGTGAACAAGTTCCTGCTGGAGCATACATCATCACCAACGGCAGTGATTGGTAATCATCACTCTATCAATCACTAAAAGCATTTTTTGCCTTTGTGTTTCTCTGTCTGAAGTGCAATAGCGAATCGGTCGAGTTGGCCTCCCACAAGTGGGTCTCACCGACGAGATTGAGAAGACGCATATAATGCATTGGGATACCGGAGCACTTGGCAACAGCATCATCTCCGTGACTTGGGAGCATCCGTCACCGGATTATCAATCAAATCGTCTATTAATCAACAAAAAAAATTGTAGTTCACTCACCCATATTATAAGAACAATAGCATGGGTATTACGTTACATCGCGCGCACACGAGTCCGGCGCGACGCATCAAATAACTGCGTGATAAGCAGGTCATTAACCTTAACATCTGCGGAGCTAAATAGAGCTTTAACGATCATTATCAAAATTCTATGAATTTAGCGACGAATTTAATCATATTCTAAATGAAGGGCATGTGGAACTGAAGATGAGCAAGGGTCGTCCTATACGCACTTCAAAGGGTTATATTGCAATTTTCGTTTGTTTCTGCAGCAAATCGGTTCATTTGGAGCTCGTATCAGACTTAACTACTTCAGCATTCTTAGCAGCATTCCAATGGTTCTGTTCTCGTCGAGAGGTTCCCAGTCACGTATATAGCGATAATAGAACAAACTTTGTAGGTGCCAACAGAGTTTTGAAGCGGTAATAACGGAATGAATGGAAACTTATACTTTATTATAATATGAGTACCTACTGGGAGAGTGTAAACAACATACAAAACTACATATTATATATAAAGAAAACATTATATAAATCAGAAACAGATATCCACTTTGAGAGCATTATCTTACAGCTGGAACATGAACTCGATGAGATTAATCGTTACAACACATTAATAGCTTGAAATTAGACACGGATATAATTCGTATAGATACGAAAAATGGTATATACTTTTCACTATCGGCTCTAACATCCCACATTATTATTACTAAAATAAAAAGCATACAACAAACGTTAATTGACACAGTGACTGACATTTATCAAGAGCATATAAGTATCCATATATTGCTGCCGGAGCAATTGCAGAAGCAAATGGATATCATATCTGGGCAACTACACGGCGATGTCGTACTTCCAGTAGATAGATCCAATATTAAGCAATTATATAAACTACTACGTGCTTCGGCGAGAATCACCGACAAGTATTTAATTATAGAAATAAAGACACCCTTATTAGGGCGTGACATCTATGAATTAGACAAAATTATCGGTGTACCACAAAAACGGAACAATCATTATTACAATATTATTTCCAACTTTCCTTATATTGGCTTCAATATCAGGAGAGACTCAGTTATATTTTTATCAGAATTCGATCTTTCATCTTGCCGTCATTTGTCTGAGGAAAAATTATTATGTTTCCTAGATAAGCCTGTGTACGATATAAACATTTAACAATCCATATACGACATTAAGTTAATTAACAGTGGCACGAGCATATCACCTTGTTCGTCAGAAGTATCAAGTTGCCGAGAGAGCTGGGTTAAGTTACATGCCGATAACAGCTGGCTGTTCGCGTGTTGCGAAGAATGTGCAGTGCGCATTATCTGCCCAGACAGAGTGTCGTCACAACAACTGAGAGGCAATGGAATCCTACATCTTGGCTCTATGTGTATCATGAAAGGAACGGACTTTACAATTTTTTCGCACATTTTAATCGCACACAATAATTTCGTCAATAAAATTAACAACAGCGAAGACGTGGAATTCCCAGAGATGTCAATTTTGAACAAATTGATTAACACATCTATCATTCGACACACAATTACGAGCAGACAAGCAACATCAAAAATGGCGTGTACGTAATATGCAAATAGCGGAACTAAAGGAACAGTCTCGTGGTGAACTAAGCATTCACGATGTACACCACTATGCGCTCGGGTATATCATCACCGGCTCACTGTTGCTTGTGAGCGGTGTCTTCGCGTTTCAACGGTTAAGAGCGAGGTGTTGCCTACGCGCTGCGGCGCCGGCGGGACCCTCTATGAGTTCGTTGCACGACCAGCGGCAGCCTGGGGAGGCTGCACACCCAGCGGATAGTGACAGTGCTAGTGAAGTTGTGGTGAATGTGCGTCACGTGCAAAGTGTTCCGATAGATATACGCGAATCAGTGATAAGTGTCTATAAGGCTACCTCTCCTATGACTAATCGTTCAATTATGTTTGAGGTACCTTGTGAATGAATGTGTCATGCCCTGTAACACGTGAACTATAGGATAATTGTTATAAGTATCACATTGTCACTTCTCATTAAACATTGTATCATCTATCAGTCATTTGCACTAGCCGAAACTATTAAATAGTTGTTACTATAAAAATCCTATCGCTTGCTGCCATGTAACCATTTAATTATTAGTTAATTGTTCTTTTCTTATTTGACACTTTAATATTTTATTATAGTTATTCTCATTAGGATAATTTATCATATATTTATTAATATATAATAAGTGTGCACTTCAAGCATTCATATCAAGCAGTCGTTATCATGTTATCATTATCAATATCATATTAAATTATCATTTTAAATAATAAAAATGTAGTTACTCCCTACATAGACATTAAGAAAACGTTTGATACGGTTAGTCATGAACTGTTACTGAATAAATTGAAATATATTGGTATCTCCGGTTCTGCTTTGGATGTTTTTGCATCATATTTATCCAATAGACATCAATTGGTTCTGATCAAAGCAAACCAAAATTAATAGCTTTTTAATATACTCCATTAGGGCCGTTGCTTTTTCTGATTTATGTCAATAATATTAAGGGTATAGAATTAAAAGGTAACATAACGTTATATGCAGACGACACATGTTTGTTTTACTACGGATATTCGATTGATGTATGCCGGTGCTCAATCAGATCTTAATACATTGAACACGTGGCTTCAATCTAACCTTCTTACTTTAAATATTACCAAAACACACTGCGTAATTTTTACATCAAAAAATTAAAAAATTGGTAACTATCAGCCTTTGACAATAAATAGTGAACTAATTTCTAAAGTAGATCATGAAAAATACCTTGGTCTGTTGTTGGATAACCATATGACATTTAAGTCTGATATAAATAATATTAAATCTAAATTGGTTTCTCTTACTGGTGCACTGCGAAATATAGTGAAATGTTTCCCACGTGACGTGCGTTACACTATTTATGATTCGTTAGTCAAACCACATATTGAACAACTTGTAGAGGTCTGGGGCACAGCAGCAAAAACAAATATAAAAACGATACAGGTAGCACAAAATAAACTGGTTAAGGTACTATTTAATTACGACTTTCTTACTCCAACGGCCCAAGTTTATAAGGATATTAAAATCATGAATATATCACGAACATATAAATATTATACTTGCATTCCAGTACGTAAAATACTAAATAAAAGCATTCATACAGAAATAACATTTACAAAAAATAAACCTATAACAAAACTAAGACCAAGACTTTACAGATAATTAAAACTACGTACAGCACGTACTAACTACGTTAAAAAATGTATTTTGAATAAAAGTGCCTTAATCTACAACAAACTACCAAAAGAGATAAGGGCTGCCAAATCTATGACAACCTTTAAAAAATTACTTAACCCTTATTTTCTAAACACAATCTAGGTGGTTTGGTATTTCGTTTAAATTGTTGTTAATCATTGGATGATTAAAATATGAATACGTAAACTAAAGTGCTAAAATGATATTAAATTGGCATAATATTTGATTCGACTTAATACAATTATGATTAATAAAACTTGAATGTGAATATGTGTGTGTGTGTGTGTATGTGTATGTGCATATATGTGTATTGGTATGTAAATAATGTATACACACATGTATATGACGGGACCAGCACCATTGCACGTGCGGCGCGGTAGCCGTCGGTGCAGTTAGACAGAATTCTTGTAATAAACACGTGTTCCGCACACCTGCACCATTGCACCTGCGGGTGGCGCCCGTTTTGCTTGTATAAAACGGACGGCGCGGCTGCCGTTAGGACAGTCTTGGCACTGACGTGGAACGGTACGCTTGTCGTATTCCGTTACTAGTTTATCCTCGACTCGTTGGATAATTAATTAATCTGTTGTTAATAATTAGTCTGTTGTTAAATACCGTAATGAAATTTGCTATGCTATTTACGATATTTTCGTATCATTAAAGTGTAGAGAAAAGATAAAGTGAAATTATTTAAGCCAATTTTTTTTAATTTGTTAGATTTGTATTAAAAGTACCCCGCAAGTATTTTCATTATTTCTTGATGTACCTAAATATGTTAACAAATGTCGAAAGAAGTTGGAGGCTTTCTAATTAACTTATTCAAGTTATGTTGTAATTTGATAGTTCACGCGAAACATGATTATCATTTGCTATATTTTGAAGTTCAAAACGTTTAAGGGATGTACCAAAATAAAGGATTAACTTTAACACGCTATGAATTGAAAATAATAAGTGACATTTTTGTGTTCTAATGTGTTGATCAGTGTTGCAGTTTGCTCCGAATATTGTGTCGTCGACAAGATTGGGGTTTGATGTCGAGGGGTTCGTAGAAGTCTCTACAACAATGATCAATGAGAAAGATGTTGTGACGGCTAATCGAACATGGTCAGGTACGGCCGAGCGCTGGTAAGATTGAGCATACACCGCTACAGTCGGTAACTTATCGGCTGATCTTACGGCAGGGCAATTCAAGCGGCCGCCGAACAAATGGTGCTTTGGCGTTGTAAATGGACGTCTGAGGCTTGGTCGGCTTTCGTAGATTTTGCGCAGTTGCCTCCTTCCCTTTGAAATATGTTGTAGTATCTGTTTCTACACATAGTTTCCGTTTTCTGCGGACTTCCAAAAAGAAACCTACCTCATAACTTTTAACTTTGTAGTGGGCCAACCGATTTCGATGATTCTTTCTTTATATGAAAACTGATAGTTCTCGTGTGGTCCCATATGAATTTGATCAATGTCAGACCAATGGTTGAGTTATTCTTAAATAACCTATATTGAAGTCACCTATATTGAAGTCGGCTGTACAATATTTTTAATTTTTAATTATTTGCAATGTTTTCAAATGTCATACAGTGGCCGTTTTATAAGAGAATATGTGATGAATTTTGGAAGCTCGGAATTCCATGGTTTGCAATACATTTATCTCGATTTCTTTTAATTTTACAAAGCAGTGCAACGATTCGCTAGAGCTAGTACGGCTACGACGCGACGGCTCGCTGGCGCGATTGTGGCACGAACGCAGCAGAACGAAAAGCTGGAGTGCGTTTGCTTGAAGGTAGCCATATCGGCGCGTTCATGACTTAAATGAAGTCTGGGATGGTCGACCGTTGTAATATTTAACAAGAGTTAATATATGTTAGCAGGTGGTGATAACTGATAGACCGTATGCTTTTCACTGTCAACCGCACAAGGACGTGCGACAGTCAGAGGCAGCCGTGTCTGTAAATCTAGAAAATACTAGAGACGTTGCAACACTCTAGCGAAGTAATTATTCTAGTGCAGGAAAGGAACATGGAGTTGCAGGCAGGCTGGTTTGTGCTACACTGGGATGTGTTGTGATGCTGTTGGTTTTATCATGTCACTACGTCCCTCACGATACACTTTTGTGTGATTGTGACAGGGACATGTTTGCGGTGTGGTTGGTCTGTAGCTAGTCTATACTGAATTGAAAAAAAAGAGAGTAAGAAAAAAAGTGGTTCTTACTATCATTGTAGGGCGTTTGCCGGTCCAATGATATAGCTACAGGGAATAGTGATTCCGGACTAGCGAAAACAGTACTTGAAAAAAAAAAGAGAAAATAGAAAAGCTACAGACTAATCATTCCGATCTCGCATAAAGTTGATTAAAGTTTTGTCGGGCTTACTGCCGGAACAAAACTGATTGTCACCCAAGTCTGAAGGGTCAATATAGACCGGACCAGACGCTGTTATGTCAGGATAGTCGAACGATGTTTTTTTGTCTACAGATAACTAAAATTGTGATGGAGCGCGTGCGAGGATGCACGCATGTCAGTATGGCCGTGACGGGACCAGCACCATTGCACGTGCGGCGCGGTAGCCGTCGGTGCAGTTAGACAGAATTCTTGTAATAAACACGTGTTCCGCACACCTGCACCATTGCACCTGCGGGTGGCGCCCGTTTTGCTTGTATAAAACGGACGGCGCGGCTGCCGTTAGGACAGTCTTGGCTCTGACGTGGAACGGTACGCTTGTCGTATTCCGTTACTAGTTTATCCTCGACTCGTTGGATAATTAATTCGTGTAAACGAATTAATTATTATTCCTAACTACAAAATTAGTCTCTGTACTATACTCAATTACCCTTTCTACATATATATACGTGTATATGTATATTTGTATATGTGTGTATGTGTATGTATTCAATTAATTACCACCAGCGAATTTTCCGGACCGATACGACTTAGGAACCTTCAAGAAAAGAGCTTACACCTTTCTAAAAGGTCGGCAACGCATCTGCAATTCCCCTGGTGTTGCGGTTGTTCAAGGGTGGCGGTAGTCACTTACCATCAGGTGAGCCGCATGCTCGTTTGCCCCCTATTCTATAAAAAAAAATCTTTTTGAAGTTCAACCAGTTGGAAAGATTATTTCACCTGGTTTTGTCCTGGACAATGATGGGTGGAAGTGTTTGTTCCTACATTCAACAGGAGGCCCTTTTACCGCAGGTTTAGTCAAGAGATTAGGGCGGGTTGAGCGCAAACCGTGAGGACTTACTTTTTACCGGGGTGGCGTTTAGGGATGAAAGGACTAAGTAAGGCTCGGTACACCATTTTGTGGGCTGCTCGTTTGCACTTTTTTCTTGATGAAGATGAAGCTTTCGTCGTCAAGCTTGGACGGGGAGCGGGGAACGGTCTCCATGTTAGAGCCACATTCAACCTCTTAGAGGATCGCAGTGGGCCGTGGGTGGACATCACGGAAGGTAGGGTGGATGTGGCGTCGCAACACGGCACGAAATAAACTGGGGTCGTAGGACCGGCAAGATAGGGGAGAGGGGGCTGTCCAAGTGGACAACGGGCTAGGAAACAGCCGCGACCAAGGGGATGGCCGGAGGCGCGGCCTTGGACGCGGGACGCGCATTGCGCTGTGCAACGAATACAGCTCAAATGTCGGGGTAGGTTCGACTGAAAAAGTCGGTGAGTTTGTCGATTGTAAATGATGCCAACTTTTTGTATTTTTTATCAACCGCAGTTTTTTTTATTTTTAAGTGGTATTAGGAAGACAACGCAATAGCCAAGGGATGATGTGCGGTAGTGGTTATTCTAACATGGTACGGTATATATACTATATACTTCAAATACTTGAGGATCACGAGCTGATTAGTGACCGCCAGTACGGTTTTCGTCGGGGTCGATAAGCTGGTGATCTTCTAGTCTATCTGACTCATAGATGGGCGGAGGCAATAAAATCCAAGGGGGAGGCATTGGCCGTTAGTTTGGATTTCGATTGGGTCTGGCACAAAGCGCTTCATTCGAAGCTTCCTTCCTATGGGCTTCCCGAGAAATTGTGCAAATGGATCACCAGTTTCCTTGCTGATCGCAGCATCAAGGTCGTAGTAGACGGTGCATGCTCTGATTTCAAGCCTATCAACGCTGGTGTTCCACAAGGCTGCGTGCTATCACCAACACTGTTTCTCCTGCGTATCAATGATATGTTGCTAACTGGTAGCATTCATTGATATGCGGATGACAGCACTGGTGATGCCATATATACCGGCCGTGCCAATATTTCTCGGGATAACGTCGCCGAGTACCGGGACAAACTTGTGTCTAAAGTCGAGTCTTTGCTGGACAAAGTCTCAGATTGGGGGCGACTAAATCTAGTCCAGTTCAATCCCCAGAAGACACAAGTTTGCGCGTTTACCGCTAAAAAGAACCCCTTTGTCGTATCTCCTCAGTTTCAAGGCACTCCCCTTGCTGCCTCAGCTAGTATCGGAATCCTTGGGGTCGACATTTCGAATAGTGTGCAGTTTTGTGGTCACTTGGAAAGGAAGGCCAAATTGGCGTTTAAAAAGCTTGGTGTGCTCAGAAGAGCGAGACAGTATTTTATGCCGGCACATCGCTTGCAACTTTACAAAGCGAAAGTTCGGCCCCTCATGGAATACTGTTCTCATCTTTGGGCCGGGGCACCCCAGTGCCAGCTCCTTCCACTTGACTGTATCCAGTGCAGGGCGGTTGGAATCGTCGACGACCGAGTTCTTTCTGATCGGCTCAATACACTGGTACTGCATAGAGATGTTGCATCGCTCTGCGTATTTTATTGCATCTATCACGGGGAGTGCTCCGAGGAATTGTTCGGACTAATTCCAACCGCTCAATTTCACCATCGCACATCGCGACAAAACTCGCGTTACAATCCATACCATCTGGATGAGTGGCGGTCCACCACTGTGCGATTTAGAAGAAGTTTTCTCCCTCGCACAACTTCCTTGTGGAATCAATTACCACCAGCGAATTTTCCGGACCGATACGACTTAGGAACCTTCAAGAAAAGAGCTTACACCTTTCTAAAAGGCCGGCAACGCATCTGCAATTCCCCTGGTGTTGCGGTTGTTCATGGGCGGCGCTAGTCACTTACCATCAGGTGACCCGCATGCTCGTTTGCCCCCTCTTCTATAAAAACATAAAATAATTATGTATTATATAAAATTCAAATATACTTCAAGCACTAGCCCTATCGATGAAGCATTATCTAAAAGGATTTTTGTGTTCTTCTTCTTTATCTTCAAACTAAAAGTTTTAAAAGGAATATAATATCCTCATAAAAATGCATAAGTTATCTCACAAGTAGACAGACAGCCATAAGTAGACGTTAAAAAAAGGAGCACATTCGTTTTGGATCAATGTTTATTAATTATGGTTTCTACTATCTATTTACGTTAGTACCCATTGCTTGATAAAGGCCTTGCCTCATTTCCAAAAGCGGTTTAGTGGCAAGAAAGAATCTGCCGTGCTCTCCCTGTGTGTGGCGTCTTATTATGTCCTACTACATCGCTGAACACGGACTCAAAAATTTATTGTTACCAGCGGGCATCGAACTTGGATTGCACGCGTACTTTGAAATTTTCATGAACACATGAACTAAGTCACCACAGTTCCTTTATTGGTGCACGATAAATATAAAAATAACTCGTTTCATTCAGTAGAGCCGTGGTTGCTCAGATGGTTAGCGCTCGCTGTAAATTTCTCAGTGCACGAGAAACCCGGGTTTGATCCCCGCCAGTGACAGTGAAATTGTTTATTGCAATTTTAAGTGCTGATTTACCCCGTGCGTGAAATAAGAAAAAATATTTCGATGTCTTAGTGAATTTCGCTAACACACACTGGGGCAGCACGTCGGATAATTCCTAAAATCCTCTCAGAAACAA
The DNA here is from genome assembly GCA_033319125.1 of Parnassius glacialis. NCBI lineage: Eukaryota > Metazoa > Arthropoda > Insecta > Lepidoptera > Papilionidae > Parnassius > Parnassius glacialis. The sequence goes on from JAVANC010000009.1 coordinate 17,600,710, forward strand.
AAGGAGGCCGATCAACTTCACAGAAAACTATCGCTTGTACGTCACGGACACTAAAAATGGTATGAATTTTCTTATCGATACTGGTGCCAATATGTCGGTCATACCAGTGTCTAAAACTATCCGAAAATATCGTTATCAGTTCAAAAGTAAATTATTTGCTGCAAATGGCACGGAATTAAATATGTACGGTGTCGTAACATTAGAACTAAATTTAGGGCTACTGAAAATTTCGGGAATCAAGGAAGTGACACAACATATCTATTTAAAAATGTATTTATTGCTTTTCGAAGCATTCTCCGCGAAATTTGACACATTTTTCCATACGACGGAACCAATCATTAAAGCAACCATTCCATTCGGAAGTTGGGGTCTCCAAAATGACCGTTTTGTAGGCGTCCACAGCTTCTTCGGGTGATGAAAATCTCTGTCCACGCAATTTATTCTTTATTTTAGGGAAAGTATAGAAATCATTAGGGCTAAGGTCGGGGCTGTACGGCGGATAGTCTAATAATTCTATGTTTTCTTGCTCTAAAATTGCTTTATTTTGTTCTGTGTGCGGTGTGAGAACTCGCATTGTCGTGATGGAGGATGATGCGGCGGTTGCAGTTCTCTTTACGGAGTTCAGAAACGACCTGTGGCAAACAAATGCTAGCATATCATTCTGCATTAACCGTTCTTTGTCCCTTAAGAGGAATAGTCGTAACATTTTTTAACGGTTAACGGTTTTGGAGACAAACGTGGCCACCATTTTTTTTGCAACACTCCGTGAACGAACAATTTTTGTTGGCTTTAACTCATTTTCGAACACCCAAACTCGTGACTGGTTTCTTGTTTCGGGTTCTTACGCATATATCCAAGATTCTTCACCTGATACGATGTCGTATACAGCATTTGAGGATCCTGCATGGAGTCTTTCGAGAGTTCTGACGCACCAAGTAACGCGAGCCGCTTTTTGCTCTTCACAGAGAGAATGCGGTATCCATCGGGAAAACAACTTTTTTACACCTAATTGTTCATGCAAGATTATTTGTATTTGACTCATGCTAATGTCTAAAGTTGCCTCAATTTCGCGGTATGTCACTTGTCGATCTTCCTCAAGCATCAACGTTTTCTTGGGTGACTGCAGTTTTTGGACGTACTTGACGAGGATCATCACTGAGCTTGACACGTCCACGTTGAAATTCAGCAAACCAGCGATAAATTGTGGTTTTGGATGGGGCTTTATCACCAAATGCAGAAATCATCCGGTCAACATAATGTTTTTGTGTTAAACCACTTCGAAAGTTATAATAAATCATCGTTCTTGAATTTTCTCGAGTCAATTCCATTTTCTCAACAACTAAACAAGTTTGACAAAACCTTGTGACAAGACCGAGAATCTCTTTTTTAAATAAATAAATGATATTCGATTTTTAAAACCAAGGAGTTTTCAATTAAAAAGATTTTAATATGACAGGAACAGTGGAAATATTCCATTCCCGATACTTTTAGTGCAGCCTATGTACGACGCAGTTTTAAATGGCTATTCATTATTTGTGATGTAAGTAAACCAGAAATAGGTGCGGATTTTTTAAAATGGCGCCGATTATTGGTTGACTTACTTAGTGGATTATGTAACTAATTTGTGCGCTGTAGCAACCATCGTAAGCTTTAGTGAACCGACGATAAATAACATTCAGGAATCGCATCCGTTTTGAGACTTGTTGGACAAATTTTCAAATCAATGAAATTGTTAATTGCAATTTTAAGCGCTGATTTACCATGTGCTCGGTGGTGAAGGAAAACATCGTGAGGAAACCTGCATGTCTGAAGAATAAGAAAAAAAATATCTCGAAGACATGTGAAATTCGCCAACACGCATTGGGGCAGCGCGTCGGACATTTCCTTGCCCTAAAACCCTCTCAGAAATGAGAGGAGGCCTGTGCCCAGAAGTGGAACGTAAATAGGCTGCAACTTTACTTTACTTTATGTTCGAAAAGTATTCGAGCGATTCCACCGTATCGGGTTGACCATAAATCTAGGCAGAAGTTTGTTTGGAGTGAGCAAAGTCGATTTTTTAAGATACAAGGTTACTCCGTCAGGAATAAGCCCTTTGCCTGACAAGGTCAAGGCTATTCTGGACTATCCAAAGCTACAGACATTCGATGAGTAAAGAGGTTTCCTTAGGAATGGTAAATTTCTACAGGTCACACTTACCCAAAGCAGCTGAATGTCATATGAATCTAAACAAATTTTTACATAACTCAAAAAAGAAGGACAACACAAAAATTGAATGGGACATCGAAGTCACCAACGCGTTCGAAAAGTGTAAGTCAGACCTATTAAACGCCGTAAACTTATCACATCCTGTGCTGGACGCGCATTTATTATTGATGACCGATGCCTCGAACACCTGTGCCTACACAGGTAATCGAGGCATCGGTCATCGGCAGTACTACAACAGATGGTCAACGGTATTTGGATGCTGCTCGGGTATTTCTCAAAAAAAATAAGATGCTCAACAAAAATACAGTACGAATGACAGAGAATTGTTCGCTGTGTACATGTCCAATATCCATATCAAAAAAATTATAGAAGGATGGGAAATGACCGTGTAAACAGAATACAAACCTTTGACATACGCACTCACAAAGGTAAATCCCAGTAAAGAGACTCCTCTTCGAATTAGATAACTGTAATATATTAGCGAGTATACCAGTAGTATACAACATGTTAATGGTAACAATAACCTAGTCGCAGACGCGTTATAACGTATTGAAACTATTATTTGTCTAACGGTCATAAATTACGAGGAATTAGCGACAGCGCAGGAAGCCGACATTCAAATTGCGTAGACCAAATGCTACAGGGCGCCGGCGCGTTGAACAAGGTACAGTTAGAGCGAATAGTTATTCCCAACCTTAAAAAAGTATATACTGTGACGTCGCGGGCGATAATATCAGACTTTACGTACCACCGCCATTCAGGAAAGCTGTTTTCGAATCTATACATAATATCAGCCATCCAGGTATTAAGACGACTCGATCAACTTGACGGCTCCGTGGCGCAGTGGCTTAGCAATGAGTTGCTGCGCTGGGGGGCGCGGTTTCGAATCCCGCACGGAACAAGTGTTTGTATGGCCTACAAATAATTGTTCCGGGTCTGGATGTTTGTCCTTGTTCAATTTGTGTTTGTAAACTGCCTCCACGATGCAGGAGAAAATCCTAGTGTGGGGGTAACGTTTTTTTAAAATAATAAATAATAAATAATGGTTACCAAGAGGTTCTTTTGGTCAAATTTGAACAAAGAAGTAGGATTATGGACAAAAACATGCATATAATGCTAAAAAAGCAAAGCAATATGTCATGTTGTTACAAGGATAGGGTCATTCGAGTCCAGTGAACGTTTTGATTACATTCACGTGGATATTGTAGGCCCGTTGCCTACAACGCGCAATAGTATTAAGTATTGCGACACAATTATAGGCCGATGTACCCACTGGCCGGAAGCAATACCTGTTGAAAATATCTTTTTTTTTTTTTATATAGGATAAGGGTGACAAACGAGCACACAGTCCACCTGATGGTAAGTGGTTGCTGCAGCCCATAGACATCTACATCTATCCTCTATTACAATTTAAAATGTAGATGCGTTGTCACCCGTGAGGACTAAAATGGAATGCCTCATTTCCAGTAAAAAGGGCCTCCGGCCACCTGCACTCACCAAGCGAAACGCAGAGGTAAACCTCTACTTCACGCTGGTTTTCTGTGAGGTCGTGGTACCACCCCGGTTCGAGCCTGACCATCCGTGCGACAGCAAAAGCTGCCGCGTGACTCTACCACTGTTATCTCTATATCGCCGTTATCTATATATGTATATCGCCGCCGAGACCGTATGGTTATTTATGAGAACTATGTATGTAGATTTGGGTGCCCTAACAGGTTAACCAGCGATGAAGGTAGGTAGTTCGGAAGCACTTTTTTTAAACTTATTAAAGGTACTAGGAGTTCAAAGGATTCAAACCACCTTATCTCGCCTTATCGCTGTTTTAGCGATAAGGCCGCCTGTTGTACCAATCTCCCTTTAAATATATGAATACTGTAATATGTTCCTTGATGTATAATATAGTAATTTTACTTTACTTTTACTTTACTTAACATCCTCAGAGTAATGGGATAATAGAGATATGGCACCGTTGTTTGCAAGTCACATTAACTAGCAGGTTATCAAAAAACGAATCATGGGATGACGAATTACCCACAGTTATATTCGGATTACGAGCCGCCAGTTTGTGTGACACAGGCTTTAGTGCAGCCGAGTTAGTCTATGGACAATCATTACGCTTACGAGGTGATTTTTACCGCGGGGCGAGTCCAAAGCACAATGCGGACGATTACACGTATGTCGAATGATTGCGAGAAGTTATGAGTAATCTCCATCCACAGGCACGAAGCGCAAGCGATTTTCGGAAATTATTTGTCTATAAGGACTTGAGTAATTGCAGTCATGTTTTCATAAGCAATGATGCGGTTAAAAAACCTTTGAAACCTACTTACGATGGCCCCTACAGCGTCTTAAGTAGAAATAATAAGGTATTGTACAACTCCCTAAAAGTCAATATTTCAATTGAAAGGTTGAAACTAGCAACTCTACGCACACTCTGTTTAGTTTCAGTTAGAAGTAAGGCTGAACCGATTTAGATGTAACTTTCAAATTTTTGCTAAATTATGTATTATATACATTTTTTAAAACGGGAAGTACTGTGGGTGCTGCTGACACAGCACACACATGCGTCACCCGTGTTAATGTGTATGTAATTCTCGTGAAATATGATAAAGACCGCCACTGGCTAGACGGCAGTCGGTAAGCGAGTAGGGCAGTTCTTTTTATATATAATTTCTTCTACAATAGATTTATGAATACAATGAGTTTTGTTATCTTCTTTATCGACCCGAGGTTTTGTTATCTTCCTTACCAACCCGTAACAGTACACTGCTGGAGATAGGCTTTTCCTGCCGTACGAATAATTTGCCTTATTCGTCACGTTTGGCAGGGAAATGGATAATCGCAGTGCCAGATATCAGTCAATCTTGATGCTCCCGCCCGTCGCCGATCTGGATATTTTACGTAAAAGATGAAGTTTTTAATGTTACTAATAAGACAATATTGAGATTTTTTTATTCCTTATTCCACTAAAAAGGCTTTTTCTACAAGACAACCTAGGAATTGGTGAGAATTTGTTGTAGGTGTGGCAGTAATCTATACAATTAAATAAAATTGAAGTGTCTGTTTGTAATGTCAAAATTACAGCTTTGTATTCAATGTATATGAAATTATATACGGTACTTATAACAAAATTACAAATTAGAAAAAATCTGTCTGTCTGTTTGTTCCGACTAATCTCCGAAACGGTTGGACCGATTTCGACGGGACTTTCTTAGGCAGATAGCTGATGTCATAAGGAGTAACGTAAGTTACTTTTATTTTAGAAAAAGTAATGCTTTTTCTAAAATTAAAAGGTTTTATCGCAAAAAAGTTAAAATCCTAAATTAAAAGCGAAGTCACAGGGAACAGCTAGTATAGAATAAAAGAATACTAAACAAGAATGATAACTAACTACATAATTTATGCATTTTACCAATAAATAAACTATACATATACATATAACCTATACATACATATACACAAATATAAAATTACATACATATATAATTAGTATAGGTATACAAATGAGTATGAATACATATATACACAGTCAGGTCATAAGTATTGTCACACAGTAAAACTTTTCTTTTAGAATGCTGGCCACAAAAAAGTTTCTTGAATTCGAATTTCGAATTGTTCATGAAAATAAAACTGTATACTTTATAGAATTTTACTCATTTTTAAATATGGAGTGGACGCTTAAAGAAGACCGTGTTACAGTTATTGCGTTGCATCGTTGCGGTTACGCGCCAATTCAAATTTTTGACATACTGAAAAATTTGAATATCACCAAAAGATTCGTTTATCGTACCATCAAACGATACAATGAAGACTCTAGTGTAGATGACAGATCAAGAAGTGGTCGCCCTCGGTCTGTTAGGACTCCAGCAGTGATAAAAGCTGTGAAGGCGTGAATTCAAAGAAATCCCAAACGTAAGCAGAAACTGTTGGCCCTTCAGATGGGGTTAAGCAGAAACACGGTAAAAGGGTGTTAAATGAAGACTTAGGGCTTCGCGCTTATCGAAAAAAACAGGACATCGTTTGAATGCTCGTTTAATGGACCTGAGACTGAAGAGATGCCGCGCTTTGTTGAAGCGGTACGCGGGAAAAAATATCGGGAAATTCTTTTTTCGGATGAAAAAAAATTTACCGTAGAAGAGAGCTACAACAAACAAAATGATAAGGTGTACGCACACAGTAGTGAAGAAGCGAGCAACCGTATCCCGCGTGTCCACCGAGGTCATTTTCCATCCTCGCTCATGGTATGGTTGGGAGTTTCTTATTGGGGCTTAACAGAGGTACATTTTTGTGAGGAAGGTGTAAAAACGAATGCAGTTGTGTATCAAAATACAGTCCTGACGAACCTTGTGGAACCTGTTTCTCATACCATGTTCAATAACAGGCACTGGGTATTCCAACAAGATTCGGCGCCAGCTCATAGAGCGAAGAGCACACAAGACTGGCTGGCGGCGCGTGAAATCGACTTCATCCGGCACGAAGACTGGCCCTCCTCCAATCCAGATTTGAATCCGTTAGATTACAAGATATGGCAACACTTGGAGGAAAAGGCGTGCTCAAAGCTTCATCCCAATTTGGAGTCACTCAAGACATCCTTGATTAAGGCAGCCGCCGATATTGACATGGACCTCGTTCGTGCTGCGATAGACGACTGGCCGCGCAGATTGAAGGCCTGTATTCAAAATCACGGAGGTCATTTTGAATGAACTTTAGTGTCATAAGAATCTATGTTTTGTTATGTTCATTTTGGTATATAAATGGTTACATAATGAATAAACTTGTTTCAATTATTTTATATTAAACATGTGACAGAATTTATGACCTGACTAGGTAGGTCTGTTTAGCAATACATATTACATGGATGAATCATGTAAAAAGCGACGCCTTTAATAGATTATTACGGACCAACTTTTTAAAAGTACACTTATTGGGTGCTTTTCTGATTTCATCGGGCAAGGTGTTTCAAAGGCGTGTAGACAAAACTGTAAAGAAGTTACCATAGAACTCGGTGAAGTGAACAGGAATACAGATTTGGTTGCTAGATGAGGAACGTAGAACCCTATCATTCAATATTCAAATTCCAATATATAACATGGTTGCTATCATCTGCTTGGGAACCTATAATTACTAAAACTAAATCCAAATCCAAGATTAACAAACACTGCAAGGTATTATGATACTACGAGTTCTTTATGCATCGATTGGACCAATTACTAATAAATTTAAATGATAGAAGTCATGGTTAACTGTGACATTGCGACGTTGAACACTTCAGTACCTATGTGACCAAGGTTGCTATAAAGTACTCGAAACGTCAGGAATATTAAATAAGTTAATTAAATGCGATAAAATCAGTAAAAACTATTTTCTGCCGACTTCCAAAAAGGAGACTGTACTCAATTCGACTGTATGTTTTTTTTATGTGTGTTACCTCATAACTTTGTACTGGGTGAACAAATTAATATATATAATTTTTTTTATTTAATGTATATAATATAAAATAATTTTTTTTTATATGAAAGCTGATAGTTCTCGTGTGGTCTCATATGAATTTGATCAAGCTCAGACCGATAGTTTTAGAGTTATTTTTAAATAACTTATATTGAAGTCGGCTGTACAAAATTTTTAATTTTAAATTATAATTCAACGAGATTGGTTATAACACATTATGAGGCTCAGTATAAGGCTGAAAAGTGTGTCTTTTTGGATTTAATAAATGCAATACCTTGTTAAATCATCCAATTCATCCCATGGGTGTCACAGGAAGCGGCTATGGGAAATTTTATTAGAATATTTTGGCTTCTGTTAGATAATAATATTAACATCACCTTAATGTCAGGGTTAAATTACCTAGACTGACGACAGAAAGCAGCACCAAGATTTAAGGCATCTGGTATTGCGAACGTCAATCCCTTTGCCAAGCGTGACAATTAAGGTAAATCATATTTTATTTATTTATTTATGTACACATAATAAGATACAGAAACAATCTTATAGTGAGTTTGTAGAAAGATACTACTTATTCCATAATTTGATGAAATATCTTCCAGTAGAAAGGAAAATATATTAAAAAGGCAAACTTTGTACATACAAAATCTTAACTTTGTAATAACTTCTTAGCGAAAGAAGAAGCCCATGTCCAACAGTGGACTTTGGCATGTAGATTTATTATTATTTTAACAATCCATGGCGTTATTAATTGCTTTTGAAGAATTTTCATTCATTGCTTTATATTGCCAGCAAGTAATGTCTCTCGGTAAGTAAAACGCGTTATACGAGATTTTTTTTCACAATACGTTAAGATGTCTAAATTTCAACAAAGGTATGTACATATGTATGTGCTTCATTAACTCGTCTGTGTCATAAAGCATTTATCTTAACAACCGTAATAAGCGCTTATCAGTCCTGTTTAATGTCATCAGCACCAGAGACTCGAGAATATATTATAAGAAACTGTGAAAGTATAAACAGTAATTATTAAGATATGTGTATCCATAAATTAATCTTACCAATAACACGTTATTCATATATTTAAATCTTTCTTTTTACTATTATAAACCACTACTTGATCAATATCCCACGATAGTACGTAGTGATGCAGCCAAAGATGGTAAAATGCACAGACTTAACCAAATAATATTCACCCTTGGTTTGAAGTCATTGAGCTACAAAAACAGTTACTGGCCAATATTCCACTCCTTAGCTGTACGCATTATGAACATAGCAAGACAGCAAGCCGTTTGGATCGAATACGTGGTACATCGACAAATAGGATGTGTTGACCAGCTGTCTGGTGGTCCGAATATAAAATGAAGAGGAAGGAAGTAAGTCATGCAGTTCGTGCACACAGGCTTCGAAATATATCCTCTAAAACACCAAAAGGTTGGCTACTTCGCGCCTATGCCCGGGAATTTTTGGATTAGTTCTGATAATATTGGTGTCACCAACAAGCTTTTTAGCACGCTTTTCCATTGAGGTCAAAGCCGCCAGGTAATATTTTACAGCACCACACGCCCCAGCTTGAGTTTTATATAGTGTAAGTAACTGTACCGGCGTAAAATACAACCGCACCTTTACAAGGACACCTAGCAAAGATGCGGCTGCTTTGACCCTACACTCAATATGCCGCAGGTTCGAGGAAACATCAATCCCCAGCAACTGAACAGTGATTTCCAATGATACATTTCGGAAAAAAAGAGCCAAGGTGAGCTGCCTTATTTTCGCCGTAAAGAGACATACAAAGACAAAATACAAATTATTTTGGAATATTTTATTACTGTTTATCAACCTAATGTGTCTCATGTGTTTCTTTCATTGCAGATATGATTTGTCATGATCGGATCGCCTGACAGGTGGATTAATGATCTCAGAAAACTGCGTTGAAAGGATGTCTCGTATGTTTAACGCTGTTTTCCGTCGTGTTTCGTGTCGCGCACCTTTTATCATGAATGTTTTGTTCATCATCTCCTGTTTTGTTTCCTCTATAGCCTCTTACGACACCTACTGGGTGATATGGGGTAGTGTATATTCTTACACACGTTTTACTGTCTAATAAGCCTTCCAGAAAAAATAGGAGACCTGTGTTTAGTCTAGTCACGTATGGAGACTGTTATTATTAAAGTATGTTATTATGGTAGTATGTTAAGGTAGTATGTTATGATGCGGTACATCTAACACAATTAACAATAAGCCTGTTTAGAGTGGTAAGTACAAGAAAACTATGTGGGCCTTTTTATACTATAAAAAATACCCACCGTGCACCGATTGTGCGCTTAAATATAAATCGACAATACAACATTCATAACATGTAGTTACGTCTCCGTATAGATACATCTCCAACAACCAACATTCCTATTAAGGATAATGTATGTTTTAGAGGGCAACATGTGTGCGAATAAATCACCCCATCTCATCTCATGAAATTATAACTAAAAGAAAAATCTCATACCCGAAAACGTCAACTAGTAATATGATAGGATAAGATGTTTTTATTAGTAGAAAAAAAATTAAAATTCCCATACTTAATACTTCTCTGGTTTTTATTTTTCTAATATATTATGTATCGTTCTTTTATACTTAATAATGTTTTTATTTATGAAAAATTAATTAAATCATTGGTAAACTTTTTAATATAGATTCACACAATAAGCGTAGTAGTAATTTGTAGCAATTAAATGTTGTTTTATATGGGCTTTAAACAAATTTTATTTGAAATTAATAAAATAAAAAATAATATTTGCTATTCTTTTATTAAAAATGCCCAAGGATATGAACTTGATTCCACACTAGCTTGGGCCTGGCGTGAAAAAAACTTAAAATATGTCTTAGTTTGAAGATTTAAACATTTGCTACTTATATAAAAAAATCATATTTTTGCAGAACCTGAGGTTGTTTTTATATCATGTTTTATGTAGTAAAATCACTCGTTTTTGTGATAAGTTGTTTGAATAAATTGAAAAAAATACAAAAGAATGCAGTTTTGTAGTTATAATTAAATGAAGTAAAATAAAACTCAACCTTTTTAATTCTTTAACTATTTTCTGGAATTATCAATAAAATGTCATCTAAAAAACAGCCGGAGGCTGTGCATTGTCTGTTCTATTCCTCTCAAAACTTAAGTATCACATTATTTTCATTATGTAAGCGCAACAAACTACTGTCCTGTGATCCGAGAAAAAATCCAAGTGTCAAGTTAAATAGATCCACGAAAGTAAAAACACGTAATCTATCCTAAAAAACAGCTACAATGCTAAATGAGCATGCCGAATGACAAGCTGAAACTCGAAGTTACCGAGTTAAGTCAACTTCAGAATATGCAAATGATCAATGACCATATTCAACCGTGTAGGATAATATTCAAATGTTTTTTAGTTTAATGACAGCCTATTCAATCGTTTTCTAAATATATATAAATAAAAAAAATATATATATATAATATATTTAATAAATACAGATTCGCGTCAATGTTTCAATATTATGATTTTTTTGGTAAGGAAGGCTATTTTATTATAAAAATATCCTTCATTATCTATTGTGATTATATACAGAATACATATTGTGTACAAAATACAGAAAGATATTTAAAAACATTTTGATTTGCTAAAGCAAAAGCATTAGCTTTCTATTTAAGTTGAAAAAAAAAATTATAGTTGTCCCAAGCATTACAGATATAAAAACCATTTATTTATGCTTATAATTTGTCGTTTTATTATCTACACAATATTTTTGTATAATTGTTACAAACAATGGTGTCAAACACCCAATTTCATACATCTCCTTTGTTTTTGCTCTTGTTATTCGAAAAGAAATTTCTTGTAAAACAAAATTTATAATTATGTTTTTTTCTGCTACAAATAGAATAATTGATAAGATTTTATAGGTGTATGTGTCGTCCGTAAATTGATAAAGAATAATATAATGTCATATTTATTTTCTCCCTTCTCCAGAGACTCATGTCCAGTTATGAACTTTTATTGGCTAACTAAGAAAAAACTTTACACTTTTTCTTTACCTATTAACGGCTCCTTTGCCTAGTTTAGCACGTTTGCGGCACTGCAAGCCCCCTGGGGTTTGAATCCCGCATGGGACATGTGTTTGTATGGCCTACAAATACTTCTTCTGGGTTTGCATGTGTATTCAGATGCAATGTATTTATTATAAACCGCCTCCACTTTACAGAAGGAAATTCTAGTGGCGGTAACGTTTTCTTTTTCAAACATTATTGTCACATATACATGTATACTTTATCGATCTTAGAATTATAATAACACTATACACAAGATAAAATAAAGTTATTACAAACACCGTATACAATTAATTTTTAAAACTAACGCCTGGTACTGTATTCAAACAACTGTTATTTGTAATAAGTTATTGCTATTCCTTGCCCTGTACGAGTAACGAGCAAAAATTGTAGTGTTGCACAACTTTTTATTATCATCAACTAACTATGAACATTTCTTAGTCTAACGAAGCCATCCGAAACGATTTTGCGCGTGGGCTTTGTGTAATTTCTTTCAATTTCGTTCTGACAATTTATATGCTATAATATCAAATAGTAATTACAAGATCCAAACAGTAATTATATGCTGTTTGGATCCGAATTAACTTCTACCTAAACACTTTACTGGATGTAAATAAAAACTTGTATAAATTGATAATTTTATATTATTTTATTATTGAAAACTTCAATATATTTTTGTAAGACAATTGTTGATAAAAATGCTTTTCATGTTAGTTTTGTTTTTTTTAGTAGTAGTTTTAGTAGTTAGGTTAGGTTCGTTCGGATCTTAAACTATTATGATTTTAATGGTTTTATTTCGAAGCATCGTAAAATGAAATAAAACAATAATTATAAAAAACTCCACTCCGTAATAATTTGATGGAGTAAAGTGTATTTAATGTTGTGTATGTAAATTATAAGAGGGCATAAAAAATTATTGATTACCTCGATCTAGATGCATTTGAAGCAAAAATTTCCAATTCAGTCAACACAAAGAATACTTTGAGAGCACTCGTATCACCATTTTATTTATAGCACTATATTTTAATATAACAAAACACTTTTAATATTAAATTCAATGAACTCTTAATGTTACGTTTCGAAAATGGCGGCGAACGAAATTAAAACGCATCGTGACTACGGCAGCTTTAGACATTTCAAAAAATTTATAGGAGCTCTTTAAAATATTACTTCCATACATTTGCATAACAGAACATTCCTTGCAGTCTTCCCACCCGTACGTTATAAGTCTTCGTAATATGTCTAAAGGATAGCTTGTGTTACAGTAACCGTTTTCACATGTACTTCGTACCTAATTCTACAAACCTAACGAAAAACGCAACGTTCCTTCAATAGAGTAACTGGCCACACGAGTATAATATGACCATCAATCATTACAGCCCTTCACAAGTCCACTGCTGAACGTAGGCCACCCCCAAGGAATGCCACAAAGCACGGTCCTGAGCCACCTGCTTACATCGCCTTCCTGCATGTCTTACCAGGTCGTCACTCCATCTAGTGGGGGATCGCCCTACACTTCGCCTACCGGTACGGGCCTGCCAATCGAAAACCTTTTTTACCCATCGGTTGTCGGTTTTTCGAGCTATATGGCTGGACACTAGCCAGTTCAGTAATAAAATTCTCCAATTCTCTACACTCACCATATCAAATACAGCAGTATTAAACTGTTATTTTATGCTGTTCTTCTGAGTGTAAGCGTGGGGGAGCATGAACTTTCCCAGGTTGAGTTGACAAATTCGTGCTACCACCATAATATAGATCCTATACGGCTGGCCCATTGTCACTTCAGCTTACTAATCCGTTGGGCTATGTCAATCACTTTGGTTCTACTGTGGATATCTATATTTCTAAGTTTATCGCCCTACACCGTCGGTACGAGGCCGATAAAAATATAAATTCTGAAGTTTTCTTACAAAAATAAGTTAACTGAAATATAAATATATTTTGCTTCGCGAAAATTTGTATATTGCCCTTAGAATGCTCAACTAAAAATTTTTGAAGTGAAAACTTCTTTATCGGCGTTGTGCACTTTTTTTGTAATGGGTAAAAAATGTTAAACTTGCGTCAGGTCACGTGTCCTGATCGAAAATTCGTAAGACGGACGGAGAGTAGACAGCCGGCGCGACTTAGAAGAGGAAGTAAGTTAGGTTAAATTAATTTTCATTTATTAATTAATATAATTTTATTATTAAGATTGGGTTTCGATCGAGTCTACTGTACTGCTTGACGAAATTATTAATATAGATACATATGTACTTACACATTATAGATGTAATATTTGTAATATTATGTTTATACTTTATAGCATTAACCTATATTTTCATAACATCACAATAAGCACATGTGCGGTGTAGGTTTACCAAACAAATAATTTCGAATGAAAATAAATGAAATAAGTTAATAATAAATAAACTCCGCCATTCCAAAATATCAAAAATGCACAACGTTAATATTCAAGTTTTCACTACTGACGGCACTCCCGGAGTGCAACCGTCGTTTTTTTTGTCAATCGTTTCACTTCATTATTTAATTTAATAGTATTTATATTTACTTTTAAATTTTAAATAGGCCCCGGCGATGCGCGTTCGTTGTAGCAGCGCACCGCCTCGCAGTAATGTTGGAAGGTGTTGAATGAAAAGGACACGTGTTGCTCAGTTAAAGACTTTAATTATACTACTTAAACTTATTCTACTACATCACTAATTATACACTATCATGAGGGCTACACTACACTATATTGAAAAAAAAATAGTGGCCTATTTTCTTGCTGTCATACCAGCCACTCCTCCACCGTGAATTCCAGCACTTTTGTGCCACGCACCGGAATGCAGTTACTTATTTATTCCTAATTCAGGTAAATACACCCATTTGTTGGTATACTTTTTAAATTAGGAGTTAATGAATTAATATAAATTACTTATTAATCAAACTGGGCTAGAAACCCAAATGCACTGTGTATCAGTACTTAATTATAGGGCAATCTTGCCTTCGATGTATGGAAATTAGGGGGCTGTTGGTACTGTCTCGCACGACGCATCAAAGAGGCTATTATTTTGCGTAATATTAATTCAAACTTGTCTATGCGTGCCTCGGCAAACACCAGGTGTGTTTGCCGATGCGCTGCAAAAACATAGTAGCACCAAAAACATCCTGAATCCATTTTGTACTAAATATGTAGTACATGATGAGATCTTTGAGTACTCTTCGTCCACAGGCTGCACGTGCAGACTGTATGACAGTAAACATTGAATAATGTCTTAACTTCATTCATACACTTAGAAAACCAGCGGGAAAGCCAACGTTCGCACCGTCTAAATCATCAGTGAATTCCTCGGCGACCTGGTGTCGAGCATGTTCAACTCTTTCGCCTTATGATGTTTTACCAAAATTACGCGTTTACTCGGTGTCTTATTATCGTGACACTTATCAACGTACTTTATAACTATCTACTGCAGCTTCACTTAATACGTATACAGTAAAACTATATAAAATATCAATATTCGTATATGATGTATGCTACAAGCTGATTAAGCACATGTTTAATCAGCGTACCATCTAAACACCTCGGTGAGATTAATAGTTTTTAATTTGTTGTTACAAATATCATGATAATGATTTATTTGTTTGCTGTTCTTCTCTCCTCAGGTTATCGTATTACAAGGCTTTTTTTAATATATCATGTTAGGAAACACCCCAGTTGGATCATAATATATTATAAGATGATCCTACCATTATACGTCATAATTAACCTTTACTTACCCCTTCCACAGACCACACGACAGACATATCAGTTGTAACTATCTGGTTTAATATTCTGATCGGAATATGAAATCATTTTTATTTCTATGTGCATTCTGTAGATATACGTTTATGAATAAAAATTATGATATATACGGGAATATGGGGTAGTGGATATTCTTACATCACCACTACAAGGTATATACTCGTATATATTTTTTAGCACACGGTCCACGTGATGGTAAGTGGTTGCTGTCGCCCATAGACATTTACATCTATCCTCGTTTGAGAGTCAAAATGCAGATGCGTTGTCAGTCGTGAGGACTAAGATGGAATACCTCTTTTCCAGTAAAAAGGGTCTTCGGTTCTGTACAGTCACCATACGCCCATTAAGCTTTTATTTTACGCCCGTATTCTGTAAGAGCGTCGTCCTTCCGGGTCGAGCCGACCCATCCGCGCTACAACCATACAATTAATATAGCAGCAGGATGGCTCAACCACATATAAAATATGTGTGGGATAAAGGGTAAAGCGAAACCACTTTACTTCAACGCACGTATTTAATTTAACTTTAATTAAATATTTTGTTTTAAAGAAAGAGCAGCAGGTCTAACTTAACGACGCGCACAAGACAATGTGGAGCGATTGGTTAATTTAGGTGTTTACTAAATCTAATCGTACATTATTTGTTAGATGAATGTTAGGTCGATTTAATGTACAAAGGCTGCATTTTATTTGAACAAAATCATGTTCTTCTAATATTCGAACGTACCCAATTTTACGCGCGATGTCTGTTTGAATCCATTATAGAGATGTATGGATGATGTATTATTAACCTTTAATTAGTCACGTGGGGTCCATTGGACCCCAACCAACTTAGATTTCGTCATAATTTAGCAAGTTTTACAGGTACGTGATTGTGCGTCCTAGTAGCTTCCTACCTTAGGTGCCCCTCCCTTCTCAGTACTTCGGTGGCCGCGGCGATAACCACACGTGCCATACGAAAGTGTCTGGGTACCAATGGACCCCGTGCGACTAATAGTGTAGTAGAATTTTAGGTCAGTAAATGATTAAATCTTGTTAATTTTTTAACACAATTTTAATTAGATTATTATTTATTCGTTATTTAATACATCTTTATAGGTAAAACATCACGATGGAAAGATGTAAACTAAATATCCAGTTAGAACCATCTCTGGGCAAATGACGGAACTGGAATGGATTTTTTTCTGATGTGATGACTTCTCAACGTTTCTTTATACATTCTTCGTTGTTTACGGTTTGACGATGCATTATCGAGAGTTTAAGGATTGCAGCTTGAAAAACTGCCACCGATAAGGTAATTTTGTGACCTAATGAGTAATAACTTCAAAAAACACTACACAGTTTGTGAGAACGCGACAATCAATGAACAGCTACCATCATTTAGAGGCCGATTTTCTGGTTTAGTCATACATGCCAAGCAAACCAAATAAATATGGAATCAAACACCAAGCTGACTGCTGACTTGCTCATCCAATCGAAGGTACGGGTCGTAATATTACTCTTTATAACTGGTATATCTCACA
The DNA here is from genome assembly GCA_033319125.1 of Parnassius glacialis. Lineage (NCBI taxonomy): Eukaryota > Metazoa > Arthropoda > Insecta > Lepidoptera > Papilionidae > Parnassius > Parnassius glacialis. Next base: position 17,617,741 of record JAVANC010000009.1, read on the forward strand.
AAAGAGTTGTTGTAACAGAAGCTTACTTTGGTTGTTACTCTAAGAAAAAAATATAAGTGAAATTCTATCACAGTTCTTACCTCAAAAAACAGATGAAGTACTTTCATCAAAATTTGGTTTTGTAAGGGCCTAACTCTTGTTTCATATATGCCGAAAAAAATTTAAGGCCGTAATTTTACTGTCTACTATACATCATGATTAAACTATATATGAGGGTGATAAGAAAAAGCCGAAAATAATCGATTTTTATAATAAAACAAAGGACAGAATTGACACAAACGACAAACTGTGCGAAATTTATAACGTTGCTCGGCGTACCAAAAGATGGCCCATGGTAATCTTTTTCCATCTTTTCAATGTCGCAGCAATAAACGCTTATGTTATTTATAGTATGAATAATACCAGTAGAATTACGAGAAAAGAATTTGTGAAAAAAACGTCAGCAGAACTAGTACTAGTAGTTTTAAAATCAAGAGAGCTGAAATCTCCTCTCTAGCAAGGCCCTTGAAAAGACGACTACTAAATGACGTGGCACCCTCAACTTCTGGATACAATTTTAGTGGTTCCAAAGGCCGTTATCATTTATGTGTATAGTCCAAAGATAGAAAAACGAGAAACCAGTGTGGTAATTGTAATAAACATATGTGTAACGAACACCAAATCAAAATTTGTGATTCCTGTGCTAAGTAATTACTAATTATCACTCAAGACAGTTTTCGAAGTTTATATTTTGTTCTTTTCTAGAAGTTTACTATTTTTTTTAAATTAAGATGTTGTTCTTCAAGTTCCTACATAAAATAAATATTTGAATTTATTGTACTTGTTTATCTTTCACAATTAATTCTGGGGTTCGCATGGACCCCACGCGACTAATAGTGTAAGTATTTTGGCGCGACTAGCTAAAGGTTAAGGATGTTCAATCCGTTTTTTGAACACATTTTCAGAATAAAAATAATGTTTTTCCCCGTCATTATACGTGACAAATGAGAAAAGAGTTCAATTGAAATTTTTATTTATCTAATATAAGCAACACATTGAGATATTCATTAGCACATTATTTTTAAAGTAATCATTCTGTTTCTGCAACACTTTGTATTTTTATTATTTTCTTACAGACATTGTTTACATCATTATCCAAGTTTTCTGTACCTAGTTAGGTATGGACTGTCTTTTCGCTATTTTTAATAATAACCCGCAGTATACATAGTTTCCATTATAACATGGGATATGAGGGATACATCTTCGATTCATGACTTACTTTATTGAGTGTTAAGTGCAATATTCAACGGGAATGGCAAATGGGCTAAAGTAGCAATTACTACCAATATACTGCAAACTTAACATCTTACAATTATTCAGTATTTAATTGGTTATTTACAGCTTATATACGTGCTACTGCTGGGCACAGGCCTAATCTCATTATTGAGAGGGTTTTAGGGAAAGGAAATGTGGAAAGGGTCACTGTAGAAGCGTGCTCGTCGCGACCCCTGCCAGCCCTTTTCAGGGCTGTAATTCTACTTAGCTGCGCACCCATGTCAACGAGGGTTAGGGCGTCCCCCCAAGGCGACGCACACCAGCTCGTCCCCGTTGGTGTGGAATGCAGCGCGCAAAGCGGCGATGGGGACCGCCACCCGTCACGCACAGCCCCACACGGCGGAAGGTGGAGGACAGAGTGCAGAGTTGGCACGTGGAATGTTAGAGGAGGCATGAGAGATAAGACGAATGAGTTGATCGAAATAATGAAAGAAAGAGAATTAGATGTCGTGTGTATGTCGGAGACCAAACGGAAGGGCAGTGGTACTGAAGAGCTCCCTGGCGGGGCGTTAGCTCTATGGTCCGGAGTCCCGGAGAGCGAGAGCGCCCGCCAGGGAGTGGGGGTGCTGCTGTCGTCTCGGTTGGTCGATGTTATGACTGAATATAAGGTTGTGAACTCAAGACTTCTCTGGGTTCGCTTTAAATTGGGACTGACGAAGTTATTCCTTTTGGCTGTTTATGCGCCGGTGGCTTCGTCGTCCAGGGCTGAGCTGGAGGAGTTTTGGGAGAATGTAAGAGAAGTTCTAGATTTGGCTAGGGGAAACGAAAGAATTGTTGTATGTGGTGATTTGAATGGATGGGTTGGTACCGCTCGACCAGGGTACGAGTCGGTGCTTGGAAAGTTTGGCGATAAAAGGGTTAATGATGCTGGCAAGCTTATACTGGCGGTATGCAAGGAAAAGGGTCTTCTTGTGACAAACACTATGTTTAATCACAAGAAGATCCATATGTATACTAGAGAAAGTAAGAATGAGAAAAGTATGATCGATTTGTTCCTGGTGGATGACCGACTGCGAAAACAGGTGATGGATACGCGAGTGTTCAGGGGTGCTGACCTGGAAACGGATCACTATCTAGTGATTACTAGATTTAGGGGTCTGTTCGCGGGTTGGCGCTACCGGACGGCAGTAACAGAACCACAGTCGGTCTGTCGCATCCGAAGCTGGAAGCTTCAGGAAGCGGATACTAGGGACAAATATCATGCGAGGGTAGCCGAAAAGCTTGACAACATCGATGGCAGAAAAGAATGTGTTGAAAGAACATGGCAGAACCTTAGGGATGGAATGGTAAGTGCAGCGGAAGAAGTGTGTGGAACGATTAAAAGAGGCAGTAGTAAAAGAAGAGATGCATGGTGGAATGATGAAGTGAAAGAAGCTGTAAAGAAGAAGAAGAAAGCATGGTTAGACTACTTGGCCTCTAGTAATGATAAGGATATGAGAGAGAAGATGAAAGAAAGATATAAGCTGCAGAAAGTTCACACGAAAGCATTGATTGAGGAAGTGCGTGAAAGGTGTAGAATGGAAGCGGACGAAAGGTTGTCGCACAACTTTAAGGAGAACTCCAAACTCTTCTGGAAAGAGGTTGGAAGGACCCGAAGTGGTGCGACGGCCTTAAGAATGAACAAAGTGCTTTCGAGAACTAATGACGTCATCTCAGAAAAATCGGACGTCATGCAGCGATGGAGCGAATTTTATAGAGAAATGTATGCGTGTGATGATCTTAGTGAGGGATCTGGGGATGACGTCGAGACTGGTACGCCAGACCCGGACCTCGATGACACTGAGGTCATCAGTATGAAAGAGATTGAACGTGCGATTCGAAGTTTGAAATGTGGTAAGGCTGCGGGACTAGACAGAGTTACTGCTGAAATGGTCAAGTATGGTGGGCCTCGCGTCTGGGACAGCTTTCATCTGCTGTGCAATTTGTGCTGGCGGACGGGGGATGTCCCGGATGATTGGCGATCCGCAGTCATTGTGCCTTTATATAAAGGTAAAGGTTCACATTTTGACTGCGGGTGCTATCGGGCGATCAGCTTGACCAGTTTAGCAAGTAAAGTTTATTCGAAGGTTTTGACACGTAGGATGCAAGAGAAATCGGAAAGATTTCTATGGGAGGCACAATGCGGATTTAGACCTGGAAGAGGATGCACGGATCAAATGTTTTCTCTCCGCATGATCACGGAAAAGCTTCTGGCTGCTAACCAGAAGATTTTCTGTGCTTTTGTGGATCTTGAGAAAGCATTTGATAAGGTTGTAAGGAAGAAAATGTGGGAACTGTTGCCGGGGTATGGTGTGGATGGTCGATTGCTAAGGGCTGTGCAGTCACTTTACTGTGACTGTAAAGCCTGTGTGCGGGTAGGGCATGACCTGTCACCCATGTTTAGCGTCCAAACGGGCGTAAAACAGGGTTGTGTCATGTCTTCCTGGCTGTTCATACTGTATCTCGACAGCTGTTTACAGAAACTGAAAGATAGCTGTTTGGGTGTGAAATTGGGTGACATTAAAGTAAATTGTCTGCTGTATGCTGATGATGCAGTGCTTATTGCACCATCAGAGGCAGAACTGCAGGCATTAGTCACGTGTATGAAAGAGGAATGTGAAATTAAAGGTCTCCGCTTGAATGCTAATAAAACTAAGGTTCTGGTATTTGAAAGGGACGAAGAGAGAACGAAGTGTGAAATATGGGTAAATCAGGAATGTCTAGAACAGGTAAATGAAATTGTATACTTGGGGAGTGCTTTTAGCCGGGATGGAAGATGTGATTTAGATGTGGACAGGCGTGTCGCTGCCGGGAACAAAGTCAATGGTGCCCTGACTGCGTTAGTCAAAAGGCAAGGCGTAGTGAAGAGTGCACGCCTTGCAATACATAACGCAGTGTTGGTACCGACTTTGTTATATGGCAGCGAAACCTGGGTAAGCCAGAAGAAGCATAAAAGCAAGTTGAATGCAGTGGAGATGCGATCTCTTCGTATAATGTGCGGTGTCACCATGGCTGACCGAAAGCGAAACGAAGAGATTCGCAATATGGCAGGTTTGAAAGATGACCTTATCACAAAAATTGATAAGGGCGTGCTTCGATGGTTTGGGCACGTTTAGCGAATAAGTGAAGACCGAATGGTGAAGAAAATATATAGCGCGAAAGTTAATATTAAAAGGTGTCGAGGTAGACCGAGACTAACTTTCGAAGACCATGTGAGCAAATTGCTCGAAGAGGGGAGGGTCAAGAGTACTGGGATACCTAGACGTGCATGTATGAAGAAGATAATGAATCTGAAAGAAGCGAAAGAGGTATGTAAGGATCGTGACACTTGGCGATCTGTTCTCTCTGGCTACCCCGGCAGGGATTGTGCGTGACGATAAGTAAGTAAGTAAGTAAGAAATGTCCGCCGTGCTGCCCCATGCATGTTAGTGACCTTCACATGTCTCCGAAATATTTTTTTATCTTATTTCTCAGACATGCACGTGAGCACGTGATAAATCAGCACTTCTAAATCAACACCGGCGGGGATAGAATCTGGGTTGCTCGTGTACTGTGAAATTTACAGCGAGCGCTTAGCCTTTGAGCTACCACAGATCTTTCTGATCACAGTATTTGGATTAGTACAGTTTAATCATTTATCAAGGCAGTTAATAAATAAGGCTCGACCTTTTTTTATTGAAGTTCAAAAGTCATCAGATTCTTCCTTCCAAGTGTTATAATAACATTTAAATATAACTTATTTTTACAAATTTTATTGCGTATGTTATTATTTTATATTCGCGATGTTTCCAGTGCTCTACACATAGCTAATGTGAAGAATCGATGCTTCAGTATAGACTACAAAAACTCGCTAAAGAACACCGATTCCTTCCTAGGATAATTCGAGAGGCTATTGAATTAAAAGAAACATCTTCATTTCAAATGAAAAGATAACTGGGTACTACCATCTACTTGAGATCATATAGTTAAAAAAATTCAATAATAACTCAAGCATACAACTGCAAGGCCGCAAGATACTATAAGCTCATTCTGCGTAGATCTAACCAAAAATTAATAATTTTAAACTAAAGGTAGCCGTAGATAACTATGACTATGTTTGCTATAAAGTGCTTGAAACGTCGTAAATATAAGTTAAGTTAATATACGTGATTAAATTCGTATAAATATTTCATTTAAATGTAACTAATTCGCCGAGATTGTCATCAACATAATCTGCAACCTTGCTAGGAGAATCACACTCGGATCACAGTATTTATTTGGCACAAGAACAGAATAAATAATAGTACAAGAACAGAAGAACAACTCTCTGATAACAAACTTGCGAGTTAAACCTAATTACAACGTCGCTAATGTTCATAATACATTGCACGCCTCGGAAGCGACCTTCCTGAAAATAGACTACCGCTTTAATCGTCGAAAAAAAAATTAATGCGACGCGCGTATTAATGCACCTTACTTCTGCGTGCAAGAGTCTGTATCACTTAGCCTGTTATGCGCCTTCGCTAAGGCCGCTCTTACCATAGGGTAAGGTGTTGTGAGAAAACAAATAAAATCCTTTAATATTAGTTGGTAGTTAATTAAAGTATTTATAAGCATAGCTTGCTTATAAATACTCTAAGGGTAGTAGAATATACCGAGGTGTTATGCAATGTCTTAGTAATTTGCTGATAATAAGAACATTATTGTTCAATGTTATCAAGGTTAATATGCAAAATCGAGCAAAGTTAAGATTAAAACAACGTGAAGGGGGCAAACTATCATGCGGCTCACCTGATGGTAAGTGACTACCGCCGCCCATGAACAATTGCAACACCAGGAAAATCAGAGGAATTGTAGATACGTTGCCGGCCTTTTAAAAAGGTGTAGGCTCTTTTCTTGAAGGTCCCTAAGTCGTATCGGTCCGGAAAAATCGCTGGTGGTAATCGATTCCACAAGGAAGTTGTGCGAGGAAGAAAACATCTTCTAAATCGCACAGTGGTGGACGGCCAATCATCCAGATGGTATGGATGGTATCGGGAATTCTGCCGCGAAGTGCGTTCGTGAAATTTGATGGCAATTATAAATAAATATCCGTTTGACGGATAATAAATCAGCTGAAAACTAAGTGTTAGGGATTTAGGCGTACATTTTGATTATAAAATGATACTATACGAACATATTAATTATGTAATCAGTAAAGCCTAAAAAATTCTTGGTTTTGTCCTTCGCATCTCTAAACCATTCTTTAATTCGCGTATGTCAGAAGTATTTTGGAATATGCTAGTTCGATATGGTCTCCACAGTAAAATGTTTACAAAATTCGCCTTGAGAGAATTCAAAAAATATTTGTTAATCACCTTAACTTTCAATCGATACTTAGACAGATGCACTGAACACGATCTCTTATATATATAGTAGACTTATATAATAGAGCAGTTAAAGTAAAAATCACATATTGTCTCTTCTATTTTTTTGATATGTATTTTAGAGGCTGCTATATATATATATCATGTAAAATATCAATCTACCTGATTCTCCAAAGAATTAATTCAAGATATCTGTAAGTTTATGACCTCCGTTTTTCTTTTTTGATTTTTCATGACTGAATAACCCTTCTAAAGTTGTTGCAGTTTTTAATGGGTGGCATTTACTATTAGGTGAGCGTAAGTATTATATAAAAACAGTTAAATTGATTTAAAATGATGGAAAACCTGACCGGATTTGGATTTTGAGGACGCCTTTTCTGCTTTTTCTACTCATTTCTCTGCTGCCAAAATGCAATTCCTGCACTGAAGTTTTCCTGTCTGTAGGGTAAAAAGAGACCCTATAATTACAGACTGTGAGGCATTCCATCTTTGTCCTCAGAGGCGACAACACGTCTGAAGCCTTCTTTGTTCGAATATGACTGCAGGTGTCCATGGACTTGCCACATACCATCAGGTGGACTGTAAGTTCATTTTTACTTCATTTTATAAAAAAGAAAGAGATTTCTACTATATAAGGATAGTGTTGAACGTGTCTCATTATTTAAGAATTCCTTTGTGAATGCACGCAACAATTACATCCACATTCCGCAAGATCGCAATTAGTACACTTACGAACCACACAATAATCTTGTGATACACCATGCTAAATCGCTAGACATAAACTTTATTTATTAAGCTTAAAGTGGGTATAATTCAAAGAAGATACGTGGGTGACACTGAACGTTCTTAGGAAATCTAAAACGGAATAAACTAGCAAGTTATTAGTGTTATTATATATTTTCAAAATAGTGTCCATTTACATCAATACATCGCAGCATCCGATGGAACCACTGAGAAAAGCACTTTGCCCACTCGTCCTTAGGACACTCGTCGACGGCATTTTCAAACACAGCCACTGCTTCTTCGGCGTCCACAAAAGTTTTCCTCGAAGTTTTTCTTTTATTTTCGGATATAAATAATAATCGCAAGGTGCGAGGTGGGGGCTATAGTGCGGATGACCCAGTAATTCCAAGTCTCACGTCGCCAAGTAGTCGATTGTTTGCTTGGTGGTGTGCAACGAGGCGTTGTCGTGGTGAAGGAGGATCCTACTGCGAGGTAGTTTCTCCCGGATTTTTTAGTAGCAAAGAGTAGCAAACAATTTTTAGTATTATTATTTATTAGTATTAGTTAGAGATTAGAATGCTCTCTAGCACCTTAAAAACAACAAGTCACTGGGTGAGGATGGAATTACAGCAGAGCTTCATTAGAAGCGAGTGGAAAACCGGTTTTTAAAGTCCTTCAGAAGCTCTTTAATTCCATCCTCCACGTTGGCACTACTCTTGAAGCTTGGAGCAGAAGTGCGCTGGTCTTGTTCTTCAAGAAAGTCGACAACGCTCTCTTGAAGAAGTACAGACCGATTTCCCTTCGGAGCTGCGTATACGCGCTGTTTTCGAGAGTCATTACGAATCGTCTCGCACGCAGATTTATCGACTTTCAGCCTCTCTAACAAACAAGCCGGTTTCCGAAAAGGCTTTAGCACCATAGACTTCATACATACCATTCGGTAAATTGTATAGAAGACCCAGGAGTGCAATCTACCACTATGTCTTGCGATTGGGACTATGAAAAATCCTTTGAGTCAAAATTTAGGCAATGCTGTAGTCCCTTCAACGGTGCCAAGTTCACTGTCGGTATATAGAAATGCTGAAGTGTTTGTCAGTAGGGCTACGATGACTATCCGAGTACAGAATCAGAGTACGAAACCCATCCAACTGCAGAAAGGTGTAAGACAGGGTAACGATATATGCCCGAAACTCTTCACCGCTGCATTGGAAGACGTTTTAAAGCTTCTGGACTGGAAATGATACGGTATTAATATTAATGGCGAGTACATCACTCACCTTCGATTTGTATGGCAGAATCGCTGGAAGACCTAAGCACTATGCTCAATGACCTCATTAATGCCTCCCAACGGATAGGTCTTAAGATGGTCATGGACAAAACAAAGATAACGTGTAACGTATATGTCACACCTATGCCGGCAGTAGTTGGGAGTACTAAGCTCGAATTTCTTGACGAGTATGTTTACCTGGGACAAATATTCTGACTAGGTAAATCCAACTTCGACCGAGAGCCCAATCGACGGATTCAATTTGGCTCGGCAGTATTTGAATACCAAAATAGCAGCATGGAAATTACGATATATCTTCTCGTCAGGTATACCTCAAAACTTGAAGACGAGAGTGTACAATAAGTGCGTGTTGCCAGTGATGACTTATGGATCTGAGACGTGGTATGAGGAAACTCAAGATCGCTCAGCGAGCTATGGAGACGGCTATGCTCGGGGTTTCTTTGCATGGTAATATTAGAAACGAGGATATTCACAGTAGAACCAGAATAACCGACATAGCCCAAAGGATTAGTAAACTGAAGTAGCCACGGGCCGGCCATATAACTCGAAGAACCGACAACCGATGGGGAAAAAGGTTCTTGAGTGGCAGCCTCGTATCGGTAGGCGAAGTGTAGAACAACCCCCACTAGACTCCATCTAGTGACGACCTGGTAAGACATGCATACTTTGTGGCATTCTTTGGAGAGGCCTGTGTTCAGCAGTGGACTTGTGAAGGGTCGTAACGATGATGATGATGTCAATCAAAGGATAACTAACATATTTTAAAGTTTAGCGCCTTAACGAAGTAGGGAGTATTATTTTTGGTAATAAAGCTCGGTTATGTTTTTAAACTTATTTTACCTCGAAAATAAAAGAGTCTACGTAATTTTAACCAACATTCCAACACAAAAAGTTTTTTTTATTTTTTAGGAGTAACTTTGCTTTTGCATTTTGAATACGTTCCACTTGTATTTTAACGAGAAATGTTGAAAGCACAACGGATGCGCCTTTCACTCCGAGCGCCTGTTAGACCCTCGATGCTTGGAATATATAAACTGTTGGAATAATCATAAAAGTGTCACTAAATGACCCCCGAAATAAAACACTTAACAAATTATATATTTGCTATTCAATAATATCTCATCATTCAACTTTACCCTGTTAAAATTTGTTTTTAGATTTTCTCACTACACTATAAGGCTAAAAATGCCTGTAGACATAATAAGACGTGATGGGTTTTCAGCCAGGCTGGCTAACAAAGATGGTGAAAAATATACTTTTTATGTTTTCTTATATGAACTGATAAGTAATTAAAATACTGAGAGGGCTGAAACATTAAATTATTATGTTATTACGCAAATAGTTATTTAAATACTTAAAGGTAAGAGGTAATCATTTTCCTAAAGCCGCTATTAGCTTAAACTAATTAAGCACATTGTACCTGTGCACATCCTATTTCTACGCTTCATAGAAATAATATATGAATTAAATGGTAATAAATTTATTTTAATAACATCGGTTATTAAATTAATTAATTAAATATATCTATACGTGGTAGAGCCACGCTGCAGATACATTAGTAGTAGTTGTAGCACGAATGGGTCGGCTCGACCGGGGAAGGACCACGCTCTCACAGAAAACCAGCGTAAAATGGCAGCTTGACACTGCTGTGTTTCGTATGGTGAATGTAGAGAACCGGAGATCCATTTTACTGGAAATGAGGCATTCCATCTTAGTCCTCACGGGTGACGACGCATCTGCATTTTGATTCTTTATTAAGGATAAATGTAAATGTATAAAATGATAACGTAATGATAAGTGGTTGCTGTGTCTTTGGGTCACAGCAACCACTTATCATCACGTGAACTATTTGCTTGTTTGTCACCATTTCCTATAAAAAATATTTATACGAGTAATTAATTTTCTAATATCGAATTTTTGTAATTAAGTAAACTGAAATAATATTTTCAGGTAGAATTTCATCATCATCACTTCATCAAAATTATACGCAAAACCATAAATGTGAATAAATTACATTATGTTTTATATTACTAAAAGAACAGCACTAACTTAATATCACAATTTGATATTTCCGAGAGATTTTGGAGAAAATATCTTAGGCATGATTTTTTGTCTGAAAGTGTATGCTGTTGGCCCTGACCTTTATAGCTTCATCGAAATAGACTCGTAAGTGAGGACCTACGAGCTATAGAGCACAATGATTCTGCCGGCGCGGTGGCGATGCGACGACTGCTATCCCGTAGCACCACGACCCCTGCTTTTGGAGTTAAGCTCCTCGAACTAGGGGGGGGTGGGCGGCTCGATGTGATTCAAGGGCTCCAGAAGGAGGTACGAACCTCAACTTGAACCACTATCGCAATGTAGGAAAAACGGGTCGAGAAACTAAAAACGCCCCGTATCACGAGTATTGATCCTCGTGTACAGGGTGTGTCTGTGACTACGCGTTTGCTGGCGAACGTGGCGTGCCCTAGTGTTTTATACTAGAGTAGTGTCTGAATGTGTGTTTGTTATAGTTTTATATGCGGGGGGAGGGGATCGATCTATTCATAGCAGTAATCTCGTCATTGGGATCAAGAAGAACGTTCTTTGGACGTCTCCCGGGAGCAGCATCGCATTCTGGGGAGTGCGAACCGCCCTCTAACACCGACGGATTATGATGATATTTAATCGAATTGAAGTATCTTAAGGATAATTCCTTAAGTTAAGTCCGTAAGTTATGTGATGAGTGAAGCTCATCGCATAACCTAACGTTATTCCCAGATATTTCGCCACTCTAACCCCAAGGGATTGGACTATAGTAGAGACAGATAGTGCTTTTCTTGTGTCGCTTAATTCTAAGGAGGAACATGATAGCTTTGCTTTTATTTACTGTGTTTTTCTCTGTCAGTAGCCATCGTATATCGACGGGGAGTTCAAAACGACGATAGATACTCACCTTGACCTGCCTCGAGGATTCTTGGGTGACCACCTTAATATGAGATGTGAGATGGGAGATGACTTCTAAAGCAGTCTCCTTGATATCAATAACGTCTGGCACCTGATCTAAGTGTTCTCTCAGACATGCGAATTTCTTCTCGATATTTAACTTCACCACCAAGATCATTTTAATAAGCATTTATAATTAGGATTGAGAGCACTCTCTTTATACGATTCACCACCACTATTACGGCCTATTACGTCACCCACCGTTTTTGTTTCGTGCTAGGAGGACGAAGCGTAAGCTGATGGATTCTCTTATACCCCCACCACATGTAAGAACTAAATTAAAGTATATGAATAGTAATGTGATTTTTTTAATTTATGTACTTCAAACACTAACGCTATCGTTTAGGCAGTATTTTCGAACTAAAAGTTTCGAAAGGAATATTATTACATCATCATAAAAAATGCAAAAGTTATCTTAAGTTAGTCACAAGTAGATGTTCATATTCGTTTTTGATCAATGTTTGTGAATTATGGTTTTAATATTTAAGTTAGTGCCCATTGCTGGGTACAGGCCTCGCCTCATTTCGAAAAGCGGTTTAGCGACAAGAAAGAGCTTGCCTTACTAGGCGTCTTCATATTTCCTTGAAATATTTTATAATTTCTCAATCAAGCAAGTACTCCAATGATATTTTCCTACACTGTCGAACATGCACTCAAAAATGTATTGTTACCTGCGGGCATTGAACTCGGATTACATGCGTACTATGAAATTTCCACAAATGTAAATTACACATTTAAAATATTTCAAAACCCTTGATTACGTCAAGTACTAAAAGAAAACCTCAGATTTATCGGGGATTTCCGTTACAGTTACTGCGTCCATAACAGATTTAATTGCACGAATTTTATCGAATCTGGTGTGTTTTGATTTAAATTGAAACATAGTAAAGTAAAATATTTGTTAAATCTAGTAGTGTTAGTGGTAGTGCACTGAAACCCGCGAATTTTAGACCTATTTCTGTACTACCAACTCTCAATAAAATGTTTGAAATGATAACTTTAGATCAATTATTATTTTTTTTAATTAAATTAATTACTCCATAAAAATCAATTTGGTTTCGCAAGGACTCGTTCGACGACTGACGCAGGTATCGAGCTAATAGAATATATTTATAATACCTGGGAGAATTCACAAGATGCCTTAGGTATTTCTTGTGATCTTTCCAAGGCTTTCCATTGTGTTCATTATGAGATATTAATCAGGAAACTACAACATTACGGTGTCAAAAATATTGCGCTTAGATTTATTATTTCATATTTGAATAACAGAACGCAAAAAGTCGTCATCAATTGTAAAGTTTTCTCCGGATCAGTAGTATCAATGGGTGATCCTCAGGGCTCGATTCTTGGACTATTCCAGTTCTTAGTCTATATTAATGACTTACCTTATCTTGTAGGGTACAATGACGATATAGTATTATTTTCTGATGATACCTCTTTTTGCCGATTGCCGTGTAGTGGCGGTCAAGAATATCCACTACCCCATATCCTCCCGTGGGTGTCGTAAAAGGCGACAATGGGAAACAGGCGGGAGATGGGCAGCAGCATCTCCCTGATAATAGCCGAAATTACAATAAAAAAACTGCGGTTGCCAACCCGCTCGCCAAGCGTGGCAACTATGGCAAATACCCCTCTATGAATGTAACAAAGAGACGGCCCCCAGTCCCCGGCGGCCCCGCTATTCCTGGCTACGGTGGCGACCATGGTAACGGCGGGGCAGGGGGTGCTAAGAATCTCCGGTGGAGGTTCGGTTGCCACCTACGACGACTCGACCTGGCAACGTACAACGCACGCACCCTGAGGACTGACGAGAAGATTGTGGAGCTGGAAGAAGAGATAGACAAGTTACGCTGGCATATTATAGGATTATCCGAAGTCCGAAGAGAGGGGGAGGACACGGTAATCCTCGAATCCGGCAACTTGCTCTATCACCGGGAGGGCGACCATCTGTCCCAAGGAGGTGTCGGATTTATCATCCACAAGTCTCTCGTTAACAACGTTGTAAAGATCGGGAGTGTGTCGACGAGGGTTGCGTACCTTATACTCAGAATCACCAAACGGTATTCGCTGAAGGTCATACAGGTTTACGCACCAACCTCGGCACACCCCGATGAGGAGGTGGAGGAAATGTATGAGGATATCTCTAGAGCCATGCATTCCTCCAAAACCCAATATACGGTGTTAATGGGAGACTTCAATACAAAACTAGGCACAAGGGAGAACGGTGAGCTGAAAGTAGGGAAATTTGGAATAGGGCAACGGAACCCAAGGGGCCAACAGCTGGCCGACTTCATGGAGAAAGAGGGACTCTTTATGATGAACTCTTTCTTCCAGAAGCGGCCCCACAGGAAGTGGACCTGGTCAAGCCCCGACGGTTCGACAAAAAATGAGATTGACTTCATTATGACGACCAGACGACAACTGTTCAGTGATGTCTCAGTGATTGCGAGGGTGAAAACCGGCAGCGATCACCGAATGGTTAGAGGCACACTGAACCTAAATGTTAAGTTGGAGAGGTCTCGTCTGATGAAGTCAACGCTCCGTCCCCCTCGTGCTTTAATCCAAAGTCCCGAAACCTTTAAGCTCGAGTTACAAAACCGTTTTCAGTGCCTAGAAGACTGCAATGAAGTGGACGATATGAATGACAAGCTCGTGGAAACTGTCCATGCGGTCGGAGCTAAGTTCTGCAAGACCCGCCGCAGAAGAACACAAAAACTCTCCGATCACACTCTTAATCTCATGGCTGTTAGACGGGAGATGAGGCTACATTCTTCAACAGATTTGACAGCATACAGGCAACTGAACAGACAGATCTCCAAATGCATGCGGCGGGACTTGCGCAACTTCAATACAGCTCGTATTGAAGAAGCGATCGAGCGGAACCAAGGCTCCAAAGTCTTTGCCAGAGATCTGTCTGCCAGAAAGAGCCAACTGTCAAAGCTGAAGACCGAATGTGGCAGCATCGTTTCCGGGGCACCTGAGATTTTGAGTGAGATTGAGAGGTTCTATGGGCAGCTGTACACGTCATCGTTGGAGCCACACGCAAGTGTGAGTAACGATCCAAGAGCGAGTCTTATCCGACACTATTCCGAAGATATCCCGGACGTCAGTCTGAGCGAGATTAGAATGGCTCTCCAACACCTTAAAAACGGCAAGGCCCCAGGTGAGGATGGAATAACAGCGGAGCTTCTGAAAGCGGGTGGAAGACCGGTACTTGAAGTCCTTCAGAAGCTTTTTAATTCCGTCCTCCATGGTGGCATTACACCGGAGGCGTGGAGCGGAAGTGCGGTGGTCTTGTTCTTCAAGAAAGGTGACAACGCTCTCTTGAAGAACTACAGACCGATTTCTCTTCTGAGCCGCGTCTACGTGCTGTTTTCGAGAGTCATTACGAATCGTCTCGCGCGCAGACTTGACGACTTCCAGCCTCCCGAACAAGCCGGTTTCCGAAAGGGCTTTAGCACCATAGACCACATACATACCCTACGGCAAATTGTACAGAAGTCCGAAGAGTACAATTTGCCACTATGTCTGGCGTATGTGGACTATGAGAAAGCCTTTGATTCCGTCGAAATTTGGGCGGTGCTGCAGTCCCTTCAGCGGTGCCAAGTTGACTGTCGGTATATCGAAGTGCTGAAGTGTTTGTACAGTAGAGCTACGATGGCTATCCGAGTACAGAACCAGAGTACGAAACCTATCCAATTGCAGAGAGGTGTAAGACAGGGTGATGTTATATCCCCTAAACTCTTCACCGCTGCATTGGAAGACGTTTTCAAGCTTCTGGACTGGAAAGGATACGGAATTAACATCAATGGCGAGTACATCACTCACCTTCGATTTGCCGACGATATAGTCCTTATGGCAGAATCGCTGGAGGACCTAAGCACTATGCTCAATGACCTCAATAGTGTCTCCCAACGGATAGGTCTTAAGATGAACATGGACAAAACAAAGATTATGTTTAATGTCCATGTCACACCTATGCCGGTAGTTGTTGGGAGCACTAAGCTCGAAGTTGTTGACGAGTATGTTTACCTGGGACAAATAGTCCGACTAGGTAAGTCCAACTTCGACCGAGAGGTCAATCGACGGATTCAACTCGGCTGGGCAGCGTTCGGGAAGCTACGACACATCTTCTCGTCAGACATACCTCAAAACCTTAAAACGAAATTGTACAACCAGTGCGTGTTGCCAGTGATGACTTACGGAACTGAGACGTGGTCCTTCACTGCTGGCCGTATGAGGAAGCTCAAGGTCGCTCAGCGAGCTATGGAGAGGGCTATGCTCGGAGTTTCTCTGCGTGATAAACTTAGGAATGAGGTTATCCGCAGTAGAACCAGAGTAACCGACATAGCCCAACGGATTAGTAAGCTGAAGTGGCAGTGGGCCGGCCATATAGCTCGAAGAACCGACAACCGATGGGGAAGAAAGGTTCTCGAGTGGCAGCCTCGTACCGGTAGGCGAAGTGTAGGGCGTCCCCCCACGAGATGGAGTGACGACCTGGTAAGACATGCAGAAAGTCGATGGATGCAGGTGGCTCAGGACCGTGCTTTGTGGCATTCTTTGGGGGAGGCCTATGTTCAGCAGTGGACTTGTGAAGGGCTGTAATGATGATGATGATGACCTCTTTCATTTTAAAACTCAAAAGTCACTCAAGTAATTTTGACAACGTGTATTGAAATTAGTACATTGGTTGAACGCCAACAATTTGCTCTCAAACGGCAATAAGACAAAATGTATTAAATTTACAATACCTAATGCTAAACATTCAAATACCAATTTGCTCTTAAAAGGGGAAGAATTGTTTCTTGTGGATACCCCTGTTTTTTTTTTGATATTACTAATGACCCTATATATCTAAATTAGCAGACAGACTTAGTTCTGCAGCATATGCTATAATAGAAATATTAGAAGTCTCACCAATGTTGAGACAGTTATTTTCGTTACATTCATAGCGTGATCTCTTATAGAACTTTGCTATGAGGTAATGCGACTGACATCGAAACCATATTTGTTTTGCAATAGAGAACTACACCGGCGACTTATAACTTAAATTGTAAGGGGTCCTTAGAGAAAATTTTTAAGAAATAAAGATATTAACTTTGGCATCGCAACATATTTATGAAAATATGTTGCGATGCCAAAGACATTCCGCCTCTGGCACCGCTCTCGTGCGGTCGTCTCAGGTAGTCCGCGCAGCCGTCCCCGTACGGTAGTGCTCTCTCGCTCTCGCGCCTCCGCTGTCCTGCTCGCGCTGTACAGCGTCGTCGCCTTGGTGAGTCATTTCTGCTATCAGTTCTTGCCCCCCTGTCTTCGGGCGGGGAGGTTTGACTGACCTCCGCTTGTTACCTGTTATATTTTTTGTTATCTTTTTTGTTAACTATTTCTATTTTTGTTTTCGTTATTTATTTGTATAACGTGTACGTGTATACTGTTTCTTGGGAGTTACTTGCTCTTTTCAGAGCAAGGCCCTGCTCTTTTAAGAGTAAGGGCATTTCTCCTTGAATAAAAAAACGTCCCGTTCTTCTGAGAACGGTGATCCCGCCCCTACTGTTAGGTTCAGAACGTCTCTGTTCTTTTCAGAACAGCATCCCCCACCAGCCCCATTCATTTCTAGCATCATGTCGAAACAAGACCTTATAGGGTCCATCGTCTCAGGCCTTAATAGGCTGGATAATTCGGCTCTCGCCGCAATCGTGGCAACTATTGCCTCGTATGCCCCTCAGGCACCTCAACCGCCGCCCGTTATAGCGGCCTACCTAGAGTCCAAGAACTCTTTCGCCCCCTTAGATATGGAGTACGCATGCTCCGAGTCTGAGTCCACTGCGTCGGCCCCCCGGAAGAGGCCCGCCACCTATTCTGGCACCGATTCCTCGGAGTCCTGTGACTCCGACGAGTCATCCTTCACGACCGTCTCCTCAAAACGCGGCGGTAAACGCACCGCGAAAAACCGCACACCTCCCGTTTCAGCGGCCCCTGCCGCTCCTTCAACCTCCGCAGCCCCCGTTACTACCTCAAACCCCGCAGCTCCCGCTGCCGTCCCTGCCCCCGCAGCCCCCGTTGCTGCTATGGCTCCCCTAATGTCAATGGACGTCGCCCCGCCATCCAAGCCAGCTTCCCGCTGTGCCCCAGTACTTGCAAAGAAGCAAGTCCCGCCCCCTGTCTTCCTAAGAGACAAGGCCAGATTCACCAAGTTGTCGAAATCATTATACGACGCAGGCATTAAATATGACCATGCGATTAACCTCGGGGAGACTATTAAAATCATTCCCAACTCGATCGATGCCTTCCGTAGTATCACCAGGCTATTCACAGCCGAACAAGCCTCTTACCATACTTACGCTCTTCCGGAAGAGCGTAAAATCAGGGCCGTCATCCGCGGCGTGCCATTTGAATTCTCCAACGAGGAAATCCTTGCGGACCTTAAGTCCCAAGGTTTCCCTGTAGAAGCCGTGCACAAGATGCACAGTAGAACGGGCCAGAGGTTCAACCTGGTCCTAGTCATCTTAACCAACGTGCCGGAGGCAAAAGCCATCTTCCGGCAGGTACGCACAGTGTGTGGCCTGTCGAGAGTGAAGGTTGAGCCCCCACATAGGCGCGGGTTCCCGGCGCAGTGCCACCGCTGCCAGCTATATGGTCATGCGGCGGCCAACTGCTCTGCCCCACCCAGGTGCGTTAAGTGCCTTGAACCCCATAATACTAAGGATTGTCCTCGGCCCAAAGACGCCGAATCCCCACCCGCGTGCGTCCTGTGTAAGCAAACAGGCCACCCGGCTAACTACAGAGGCTGCCCTTGCGCACCTCATCCTCGCCCCAGTAGGCAAGCTCCACCGCCGGTCAATGACCGCTCATTCCCGGCTCTCTACCAACGGTTGCCCCGTCAGGGCCTTTCACAGCCCATCCAGGGCTTCTCTCGACCCTCTCAGGGTCCCCTTAGGCCCCCTCAGGGCATTATTCGGCCCCCTCCGGGCTTCTCTAAGCCTATGGAGCCTCCAGTCTTTCCCTGGGGCCCCAAAAAGGCAGACCCACCGCGGACTACCTCCGCCCCACAACAATCACAGCCCTCAATGGCTGATGACCTAAAAACGGTGTATTCCGCTATTAGGAACATCGACGTTGGGGAAATCGCTGTGTTAGCACGCAAATTGCGCGCTGCGAGGTCCCCTCAGGACCGTCTCCTCGCTCTTGCAGAGCATCATAATCTTTTGTGCTCGTTGTAAGTTAAGTTAACTTAATTAACTTAACTTACGATGACAGAGCAGGTTGCTCTACCAAAGTCTCACGGTCGTATCAAACCTAAGGGTTTATCGCTTGTATCCTTTAATATTCGCGGTTTGCGAAATAACCTCCCAGAACTTAAGCTCTTTCTTCAAAATCGTGAAGCCGATTTCCTCCTCCTACAGGAAACTAATCTCAAAACTAAGGACACTAAAGGCCTTTCTATTAAAAACTTTTCTCTTCTTCGTAATGACAGGCACGACCGCCGAGGTGGCGGTACGGCCATTTATTACAAGAAGTCACTCCACTGCTCTCCCATTTCTACTCCGCAGCTTACCAATATGGAAGCCACGGTATGCAGGCTAGCTATGACTGGACATCAGTCCATCTTCATAGCCTCCTGTTACATCCCTTCAGGAACCCATCCCCTCAAAAAAGATTTTGAGTCTATTTTATCTTTAGGCAATTCAGTCATTATGTTTGGAGATTTTAACTCCAAGCATACTGAATGGACATGCCGTACTACCTCCCCTAGTGGCAAGATACTGCTCGATATCACGCAATCTCTTGACCTCACCGTTCACAGTCCCCTAGGTGCTACTCACTATCCCGATGTCACCGACCACGCTCCCGACGTGCTAGATTTTGCACTACTCAAAAGTGTTTCCCTCAACCTCAGGGCAATCGAGACACTAGACGATCTAGGATCCGACCACCGACCGGTCTCCCTCATTCTCGGCCATCAGCCACCCCCCTCAACACCCTCGACTAAAACCTTCACAAATTGGAAGGGCTTCAAGGAGTCCCTAGCGAATGCTCTGGACTCACAGGACTCTCCCATCTCCCTATCGTCGGACTTAGACAGTCCCGAAAAAATCGACACCGCGGTCGATTCACTCTCCACCCTTATTAAAACCTCCCTTAAGGAGAATGAAAGGGTAGTCCCGGTTGCTAATAATAGTGGGCTTCCCCTACATATTAGCAACCTATTAAAAGCCAAGAAAGCTGCTTTCCGGAGAGCAGCAAAATACCCCACGCCCGAATATAGGCACACGGCAAATCGTCTTCAACGAGAACTCCGTTTCCGCCTCTCTGAATTTCGAGACCTCGAAAAGAGTAAACTCATGGAGAATATCTCTCCCTCTCATACAGCGTACTATCGGATGGCAAGAGCCCTCCGCATAGACGCTATCACCCACACTCCCCCTCTCTCCCGTCCCGACGGTACGGTAGCCTTCGAGGACGAGGAAAAGGCTGAGTGCTTTGCAGACAGCATTGCCGCTCAATGCTCTCCTAGCTCTCAACCCGTTGACCCTTCACACGTCCAGGCAGTGGAAGATGAGGTCCGCCGCCGGAACTCACCCCCTACAGCCTCTGAACCTATCTCTGTGTCCAATGATGAGATTTCATCCCTCATCAAAGGACTTAAACCCAAAAAGGCTCCGGGCGCGGATGGCATCTCCAACCAAGCCCTTAAACACTTTCCTGAGCAGGTGTTAACCTTTTTATCTATTATCTTCAACGCCTGCTTCAACCTTAGTTACTTTCCCACTACGTGGAAAGAGGCAACTGTGATTGGTATTCCCAAGCCAGGCAAGCCTCTCAACCTCCCCTCCAGTCATCGCCCCATTAGCCTCCTCAAGGCCATGGGCAAGCTCTTTGAAAGAGTCATCCAAAATCGCATGAGGCGCCATCTGTTTCCCACAGACGGTGACCCTCTTATCATTCCCCATCAATTCGGTTTCCGAGCGAAACACTCCTGCCCCCAACAAGTTCACCGTATTGTGGAATATATCCTCAGCGGTTTTTATCCCCGTCGTCATAAGACTATCGCGGTCTTTTTCGACATCGCCAAAGCCTTTGATAGAGTCTGGCATACAGGCCTTATCTACAAACTATACAAAATAGGTCTCCCCGATCGTCCTAGTACGTCTCGTGGCCTCTTATCTAAATCATCGTACCTTCCGTTTTAGACACGAAGGCACGCTATCTTCACAGCGCCCCATCAAAGCTGGTGTCCCTCAGGGCTCAGTACTTGCTCCTCTGCTGTACATCCTGTTCACCAACGATATTCCCATTCCGCCGAAAGGTGTTCAGCTCTCCCTCTTCGCAGACGACACTGCTCTCTACTGTAAAGGTATCTCGCTACCTTTCATACGGAACAAGGTCCAAAAGTCAGTTGATGACCTAGGAGCTTGGTTCAAAAAATGGCGCATCGATGTGAACCCGGAGAAGAGCTCCGCCGTTCACTTCGATTATAAACGACGCCGTATCAAAAACACTCCACCAATACGTATGCTAGGGACCCCTGTCCCCTGGCATACGTCTGCCAAATATTTAGGTGTCACTCTAGACACAGGGCTAACTTTCAGGCCCCACGTCAAAAGAGTAACCCGTCACGCACGTTTTTACCTGAATAGGCTCAACAGTATGTTGGGCCGACACAGTAAAATGTCCCTCAGAAACAAGCGTACCCTTTATAAGGTCTGTATACGACCCGTCATGTCCTACGCGGGCCCCATTTTTGCCCACGCTAACCCTAAAATTATTAATGAACTCCAAGTAGTTCAAAACCTTTTCTGTCGTCGAGCTGCGAACGCACCTTGGTACGTCCGTAATGCCGACCTTCATCGGGACCTAGAGCTCCCTACAATTCAACAATTTCTTAAAAAACTCTCTGAGAACTTCTTCAAAGCCTCAGAGTCGCACTCCAATCATCTTATTCGTGAGGCAGCTACTTATGCAGCCCCACTCCCCTCTCGTTATCGAGTCCGCAGGCCGAGAAACTCTCTCTCGGACCCGCCTAATAAACTGTCAAATGACCTGAACTGCCTCATGGCGGCTCAGGCCAACTCTAATTAAATTATTCATAATTAATTTGCCTTCGTAGGCATTCCCTCAGCGGCTAGTAGCCGCCTGCGCCCTCTTTTCCCAAAAGAGGGTCGCTTCCGATACGGCATAAGAAGCTTTAAACAGCTAGTTGCCACTCCCCAAAGGCGGTTTTTAGCGGGTATCACTTAGGTCCCCCGGTAGGCAGTGAGTCCCGCATAACCAGGACAGACCGGCTGTCGTGGTATGCGTAATGCATTTTCCGCCTCCCTCTGTGGTAGCCCATTTCCTATTGCTTCGGGCGCAAAAAAAAAAAAAAAAGATGCCACAGTAATGTATGTACATAAAAACATAAATAGCTTTGACAAGAATAAAGATGTTCATATTTTGTTCACTAGGAACAAATATAAGCTTGTTAACTGGACTCCACAGAATTAGTAATTCATTTATGGGGCAATGTATACGCCTTTACAACAAAATTCCAGAAATGTACCAAATTTGTCATCAAACAAGTTTCAATTTTTTATTAAAGAAACATTGTACATAAAGGGTTATTATAATATAAAAAAACAAAAATTCAAAAAACTTCTGGGAATGAGGTGATCGCCACCATGCTGGTTCTATTAAAACTCGTTTAAAATTTGTAGAAACAAAATTATTGTTAAGTGAAATATGTTAAAAAAATCCCACTGGGTTTCTTACTGATTCTTCCCAGGACAGAAGTATTTTCCGAACCAGGGGTAAATAAAAAATTACTGTCAATTATTAGTATGTAATAATCTATATTGAATAAAAATTATTCTATTCTATTCTATTCTAATGCACTACATGGAATTGCACTACAGAGTTATGTCCAAGGGTCGACTTGAATCGAGTTGTAATAAATAAATCATGTTGTATGAATACATAATATAATGAAAAAATTAAAATAAGCATTCAATATATCTTAAGATTTTATTTTACAGCTTTTATACAGTAGTAGAGCCACGCGGCAGCTTTTGCTGTCGCACGGATGGGCCGGCTCGAACCGGGGTGGTACCACGACCTCACAGAATACCAGCGTGAAGTAGAGGTTTACCTCTGCGTTTCGCTTGGTGAGTGCAGGTGGCCGGAGGCCCTTTTTACTGGAAATGAGGCATTCCATCTTAGTCCTCACGGGTGACAACGCATCTACATTTTGAATTGTAATAGAGGATAGATGTAGATGTCTATGGGCCGCAGCAACCACTTACCATCAGGTGGACTGTGTGCTCGTTTGTCACCCTTATCATATAAAACAAAAAAAAAATTAATTTGATATCCAAGTACGGTAATGCAAAGATGCGGGTTAGTTTTCATTCCTTTAGTTTGTAATATTATCATATTATTAAAATATTTGTCGCTGATATTTCTGTAACTCATAGGTGAATCACTTATTACTAATGTTATCCGTATTATCTATTTTTAAATGATATATAAAATTGTTACAAGTGAAAAAGATGTTCTCGTTTAAAAGCAAACTAACAGCTTTTTGAGGTCTACTGTGCAGAGGCTTGAGGGTTTTTGGAATAGGAAATAATTCATTCTGATGTCATACTGTGTGTTGCTGACAGATTCGTTGTATGTCATTTACATTCCAGTTTTTAAATTTTATGTTTACTCGCAACATTTTTCTTCACGACCGAGTTCTTAAAATGCCTTTATCATAACCATATTGCAATTATACGATAATATGAGTAACCGTATTACAAGAAAACACTCTAATTAATCCTTATCTTACTATATTTTCTAAGAAATTATTTCATATTGCCACTTTGAAAAAAGTAAACAGTTTGAAAAAAAATTACGTAGACGTCCGGATGTTGATTTTGTCACGATAACTCCCGAAAAAATTGACGTATCGAGACCGGGTTTTTTTTTAGCTTTAGAAATACATCAACTGGTTCCTTATTTTTTATCAATAGCGTCAAAATGCGTATTTTGTTAATAAAATGGTTTTCAACATTTCCTTGCCCTAAAACCCTCTCAGAAATGAGAGGAGGCCTGTGCCCAGCAGTGGGACGTAATTAGGCTGCAACTTAAGTATAACTGTTTGGAACATGTGGTGTAGTTTATAAAATATAATTAAATAAGACCCAAAATTGTAAAACTTCAAACCATTTCATTTGATAATTAGCTTGTTGAACAATATTTGGTTCAACGTTTTCATAAGTTCCATTTACAAACATAAAATTTTGATAATTAAAAATATGTGCGATAATTACAAGTATTAAATAATAACAAATTATAATTTATTTTTTATTATTGATTATTAAATAAAAATTATAATTATTAATTCTTAGCTACATTGTACATATTTTGTGTGAAAATATGAATTTATGTCTTTGTGTTTGCTTAAAAATATTTCACTAAAATTTTCTTCTGTATTACGATACTAGGCGTTTTATTCTTAAATTGCACATCGATAAATATTTAGACCTAGAACAAGTAATTACAAACCAGACAAATAGATGATTTGTACACGGGTCAAACTTGCAAACCGCAGTGCTTCAGTCAGATGCTGAGCTGAGGCGCTACCGCACCGTTTATTCTTGTTTCAACCAGAGTTCTATCAAGTTTATTTATATATCAGATTATAAATATAATGGTTATTTTAAATTGAAGTGGTTATTTTTCTCATATATTATCAATATATAGGCGTGGCTATTTCTGAATTAGATCAATGCTTTCGACGACTCGTTAAAATGTTTTAGAAATCATATTAAACATTAGAATGATAGGTAAGGGTGTCAGGCATCTCTGCCGATACGACATGATGACCTTCTTGCGTCTGTTTGCGGCGTAGTTGAGTTTGGTAGCTCGAATTGTTTCTTTCGGATAGCAAGTTCATCGGTGACGGTATCCTTTCACGTGTGGTGGTATTGTTACTCGACGGCAGCCCACGCCGCAGGTATTTCCATCAATGATTACCATTACATTAAATCTCATACTTTTCGCTGGGTATGTTTTATTTATGACATCATATTATGATATCTAAACACTCTCACGGATTGGACAGCTGGGCACAGACTTCCATTTATTTCTGACAATATTTAGGAGGAAAAATACTCCAACGCTGCTCTAAAATACATGTGTAAGTCACAGATATAACAAAAGAAGAGGATAAGCAGTAAATTGCATATACACACATCAACAGAATTTAGGGATATTTTATATTTCATCAAATATCTAAAATCTGTAAAAGAATTTTCTGGTATAGTAAATGGAAGAATGATAGTTTATTTTAAGGTCTTTAATAAAAAATAGAAAACATTTTGTACGTTTTATGCCTTAAATGAAAATGTAAACTTTTTTAATCGCCGTAGAAAATTAGTATGATAAAAAAACTACTAAATAAGTCTTTCCACCTGTTACATTAATTACCCATCGATATCGATTGTTCATACTTAAAATGAAATTGTCAATGTCTTGCTGCGGTATGGGGTCCCATGTTCTTGGCAAGTATTCGTAAAGTTCTTGTTTCGTCGTCAAATTTGGCGGGAAATCTCTCAAAGCTTTTCGTTGTAACATTTCATACGCATGTTCGATAGGATTTAAGTCGGGTGACTGTGCAGTATAATTTTCGTAATCCAGACGCATACCGTGAGGGCTGGTTCGAGGTGACGCATGAAAAGACCACTTGGAAAAATTTGAGGAAAGCCTTTGCCCAGTAGTAGGACACCATGGCCAAGACAAAATATATATTGCATATAGTGGTGGTTTCGTTAATATCTGAAGAGGATAAAAAATGCGTGCGTCCACCCAGGGATTGAATTTTAAACGCACGGATGGAGTTTTAACTCTGCGTTGTCAATCTTTTTTCTGTCTCTATAGCGCGGCGTTGCATGCCTATGTTCAGACTGGTGTCGGTACGAAAAAACGTTAGCTCGTTACTCAAACTCAATATCCTATTACGGTGCGCGTCGTATGCGTGTTCTATAATATAAATTATATTTTTAAAACTTTTCTATTCTAAATTAAACGTAAGATTTATTTATTTATTATCTCAATACAACTATTATTGCTAGATTAACCTTATGCAATATTGTTATGATCTTATATTTATTTATTTAATATATACCTATAAGATGAACAATACATCATAATTTATATAACATCGATACTGAAAACATCGACAAAATGAGTACAACACTATTTATTGTGGGCGGAGTCGTTGCCATATTTGAGAAACTCTTGACTTCAGATCACGTGACTATATCTGATGGTCCTCTATTTTTCTTAAATCAATGGGTGATAAATAAAAAAATATCAGGAAATATCAGGTGGATTTCACAGAACCTTAAAATTTAATTTTAGGTAAGTAGCAAGGTTATTTATTTATTATTTATTGAGCATTACAAAACAGTACAGGATCAAAGGACAGACTTATAGCTTAAAACACTCTCTGCTTACCTCAAAGCAGTGATAACACAGTTTCTTCACGTTGTATTTTTTTACTACATCTTATTTATGATATTTTTATCGTTTAAAACGTTACATTCGTGTCAAAATATTCTTAGCAATGGCGCTACAGAGATGCCTCGGTATGAATTAAATTAATACATAAATTCTGAAATACGTATTATTAAACTACCAGATAGCTTTTATTAGTAATCAGAGTAAGTACTTGAAAACCCATTTGCGAGTACTACATTCAAATCACAGTCGTAAATAACTTTTACTGCCAGTTCATTAATAATAAGATGATTCATGTGGCAGGTTCTGCGACAGAGGATATCTGATGTGTTAACAGTCAAGGCAAAGGATTTCGTGAGATAACTGGACAGACAGATCCAACAAAGGGGAAATGATTCTAGCTCTGTATCCTTAATTTTGCAAAACATATCGTTAGCTATTCAGCGTTACAATGCTTCTAGTGTTATGAGAACCTTTGCACAGGGTACGATTCAGGGTGAGCTTTGGTATTGAATAATAAATGCCGATTCAGAGGAAGCGTGTTGCGGATGCTAGAACTGGAATATTTTAAATTTTTTGACCAAGTTTTTTTGCGCATAAAATGAATGTAGAATATCAGTTTTAGAATGAAATTGTATGGACATTGAATAAATCTTGGTATACTATTATCACTGTTTATTGTATTATTAGGTATGAGGGTAATAAATAAAAGAAAATATAATTAATAGAATCAGACAATACTTTGCAGAAACCCATTATATAAAAGTTGGTAAAAATTACTGCAAAGTTAGAAAAATTTACTTTGCCCATATCCGCTCATTAAAATAAAATGATGTGTCTTACCTAAATTGAAGAGCACCTTCCACCCTCCCTCAATTGCGTACATCATCCCCGTCACCTACTCACTCAGCGGTCAGCCACCGCAGAGTCTACTATACCTGAGTATGCCTCGTGAAGAGGTGAAACACGGGTCGTATCATTGACGGTAGTATGTCTTTCCTAGCGTAGTTGTGTTGAGAGTAGTGCCGCTAGAATTGGTGGTGATGGGGATAGTGCACGAAAAGGAGGGAGGGCGGGAGGTGCTCTTCAAACTAGACACATCATTTTATTTTATTGAGCGGATATGGGTAAACTACTTTTTTCCAAATTTAACATCATGGATTTCCGCACAGTAACGCCTGATTCTATTAAAAATTACTTTGCTTATATCTGCTTACTGTAATAAAATGATCTGTCTTACCTAGTTTAAAGAGCACCTCCTGCCCTCCCTCAATTGCGTGCACTATCTCCGTCACCACTAATTCCAGCACCACTTCCCACAACACTACTACATTAGGAAAGACACACGACCGTCAATAATACGACACGTGTTTCGCCTCTACAAGAGGTATCCTCAGGTGAAGTAGACTTTGCAATGGCTGACCGCTGAGTGAGTAGGTGATGAGGATAGTACACGAATGACAGGAGGTGCTCTTCAAACTAGGTAAGGTACATCATTTTATTTCATTAGGCGGATAAAAGCTAATTAATTTTTACAAACTTTAAAAGAAAATATGAAGACGTGAAGGTAGAACTGTCTCTCACACTGGTCTAAGCAGTATAAACTATCGCGCAACCAACTAATAGGGATTAGTAAATCATTTAAGATCAGTCCTTAAGAGTTCAGTCGTTCAGAAAACATCAGTAATTCTAATTGTCTTAATCATTTATAAACGTGATTAAAGTACCTTTGGATAAGATACCTTTGGTAAAGGCAAAGGAATTATTATAGGAGACGCTGTCCTGTATCACAT
This sequence comes from Parnassius glacialis, assembly GCA_033319125.1. Lineage (NCBI taxonomy): Eukaryota > Metazoa > Arthropoda > Insecta > Lepidoptera > Papilionidae > Parnassius > Parnassius glacialis. Next base: position 17,645,646 of record JAVANC010000009.1, read on the forward strand.
ATTGATAGGCACGCAGTATTAATTTTGGTTTAAATACTTCATCTATTTTAATGTGATCTTGTATTTACTTCTAACTGCTTACTGTGTTACATATTGTATGCCTCATAATGCAAAGCAGTGTATTTCTCTCGACACATCAAGATCAAGCGATTTCGTGGTCTTAAAATCTATCATAACCATATTGCACTTATACGATAATATGAGTAGCTGTATATCAAGAAAACACTCTAATTAATTCATCTTATATTTTCTAAAAAATCATTTTATATTGCTATTTAGATAGAAATTGGTTTAAAAAATTATTACTTGGACGTCCGGATGCTGATTTTTTTTTATAGGATCAGGGTGAAAAACGAGCACACAGTCCACCTGATGGTAAGTGGTTGCTGCGGCCCATAGACATCTACATCTATCCTCTGTTACAGATCAAAATGCAGACGCGTTTTCACCCGTGAGGACTAGGATGGAATGCCTCATTTCCAGTAAAAAGGGCCTCCGGCCACCTGGACTCACCAAGCGAAACGCAGATGTAAACCTCTACTTCACGCTGGTATTCTGTGAGGTCGTGGTACCACCCCGGTTTGAGCCGGCCCATCCATGCGACAGCAAAGTTGCCGCCTGGCTCTACCACTGTTAATGATGATTTTGTAAGTGGTCATGATAACTCCCGAAAAAATTGACGTATCGAGACCGGGCTTTTCTTATTAGCTTTAGAATTACATCAACTGGTTCCCTATTTAATATCAATAGCCTAGTACGCGGCTATAAAAAATTTAAAGGCCATTAAATATTTAAATTTAATAGGCAAAGTACAAATGTAACATACAGCCTATATCGATTTTATATTTTGTGTAATCGATTTATTTTGGTAATTTTTTTTTCATCAAAATTAAATGAAACGCTCATGAGGCGTGCACTTTTATATTTTCTAAACTTTTAAATATTATATACTCCATTTTTGTTACAACATAAAGGTGTTACCGAGTTATATTCTTTTATTTAATTTTATGAATGATTTCTAACAACATATATGGGATAATTTCTTATAGTATTGTATTGCTCTTTATTGCACACCGTACAAAAACATACGCACACATTGTACCAAGTAATCATGATCAATGGTATTGAAAGCATTGGCATTGCTTTCCATCCCTAATCGAATTTCATCAGTGATATTACCCAATATTGTGAAAAGCTGAGTCCAGGTCATGCTTTGAACAAGATAGGCAATATAGAGACAGGACTAAGAAAAAAGCTAGCTTAGTTTATTTCTAATAGCTTCAGCACTTTCGTAAGGTAATGGAAAACTGCTTGTTGAAAAAGAAAAATTAAAGATTTAAAAAATAATACAAAGAATTATGTCAAGAATAGGAAGCATCACATTAAGACTGTCACAGTCACTGCCTACTGCATTGGAGTTAACAAATGAAATTTTCTTAACGTCACAAGCAGAGAATGGCTCAAATATAATATTAATGTGTAACTTTGTTTTTTTTTTTGTATAAATTTTACGCGGACGCAGACGTAGGTAAAAGCTAGTTATAAATATAATTCAAAGATAAAAAACAATTTTTTTTATATGAGTAATAATAACCCAGACCAGGAAATATAGTTTAAAAGTCATACAAATACTTGTTCCGTATGAGATTCATTTTGATTTTTATGAATAAGTCTATATCCATTTAAAATCAGATGGATGTGCGCTCGATTCCTTCCCTTAATTAAAAAAAATAGTACAATGTTTTAACAACATCATGTCTGTCTCCTTGACATTCACAACTCACAGGTTTTTGATCAAAAACACCGCCACCCCGCATATACCGATTATTAAGTTACTTTATTTTGGAATTGACCTTACTGAATAAAAAAAATTACAAAATTTTTAAGAAATTCGCTAGCTTAGGTAGTCATAACATTTAACTGAAAAAGTAGAAATACACCGTTAGAAACTTAAAGTATAAATAAGTTTTTCAAATCCAGAGCTAGAAAAATCCTGTACAGGTTCCTAAAATCTTCACTTCACTAAAAACCTATGATCCGTAATCTATTTGTGATTAATACAGCTGTCGTTCATTAAAGACTTGATCCATCACGTTGAGTCACACACTGTAGCTAATTTATAATTGAAACGTACATTCGTAATGGAATTTTAATTAAAAATCCTTCGCTTACTTGAATAATTTTGACTTTGTTGATAAATATTGCAAATATCAGCAACATATTTACTGACTGAACTGCTTTGAATTTATAATTTCTGCCTCATTATAAGACTATGGGGGGGGGGGGGGGGGGGGGAGAGGGGGGAGTGAATGTATAAGCAGCCAGAATATAAGATCAGGCGTCATTAGCTAAGCATGAATTCTAAATAATATACAATATATAATATTATCATATGTCGAAATTTGGGCGGTGCTACAGTTCCTTCAGCAGTGCCAATAGCCGGCCATATAGCTGGAAGTACCGACGACCGGAGAAGGATTGGGGAAGAAAGATCCTTGGGAGGCAGCCTCGTCCTGGTGAGCGGAGTGTAGGGCGGCACTCCATTAGATGGAGTGACGACCTGGTTAGAGATGCAGGAAGTCAATGGATGCAGGTGTCTCACGACAATGCTTTGTGGCATTGCTTGAAGGAGGCCTATGTTCAGCAATGGACTTGTGAATAGCTGTGATAAATTAATGAGTGAAATATTATGTATTCAGCAAAATACTACATGAAAAAAATCCACTAATAATTAATAAGAACCAGTTACATATAGGTAAAGAGAGCACCTATCTAGCTGATTTAAAAGCGGGCGTGTAAATAATGCATAGTGGTAAGGTGAGTTTTTTTTAAGAATAAGGGTCACAAATGAGCGCACAGTCCACATGATGGTAAATTGATGCTGTGGCCCATATATATTTATTTATTTAAAAAGGTCTACCTACAATTAGTACAATTTAACATACTTAACCTAAATGTATACTAAAGTCTTATACTAATTGCACAATTACTTACAGATAAACACCGCTAAACCATAATTAAAATCTTAATTTACATATTATGTTTAGAAAAAAATATAATTAAAACATTTTAAAACAAAAAAACAAGTGATTTAGATATTATGTGTAACAACATACAAAAAAAATAACTTAATTTGAAATTGTATCTAACAAGTACTTGCGAAACTTGTACGAGGAAACAAAATATATATCTGTCTGGCTACTGACCCCATTATATAGTTTACTTAACCTAACTACAGGAGAGTTGTTACCAAGCACAGTCCTACGAAATGGAGGTGCAAGTGGAAGAATGGGAACATGCGGGAGTGTCCTGGGCACCCTAAATTTATAGTAACTTAGAAGTTGAGGACAGTATATTTGACTTCTTAAAATTTTGAAAATAAAAGTTAGGTCAATAATAACTCTGCGTTTTTCAAGAGAGTCCATGTTAAAATGTTTTAGTCTGTAGGAGTAAAAGTAAGAGAAGCCCCTTCGTCCCATTCCTGAAGAGTACGCCAGGTGCCAAAGAAATCTCTTTTGTATCCTTTCCAGCCACAAATAATGGGTAGCACGGTCTCCATACTCCGCTAAAAAACTTAAGAGTGTTACGAATAAAGGCATTATATAATTTTTTTTGTTTGATAACTGCGAATAATTTTACCATTTCTTATAATAAATCTACATTTATTCTTAATTAAGAATGAAAATGATGACAGACCCCTGAGGACTAAGATGGCATGCCTCGCTTCCAGTAAAAAGGGTCTCCGGTTCTCTACACTCACCACACAAAATACAATAGCATTAAGCTGCTATTTTACACTGGTATTCTGTGAGAGCGTGGTCCTACTTCGGTTGAGTCGAGCCATTCGTGTTACAACTATAGTATAGCTGCAGCGTGACTTCACCACATACAGGAAATATGGTAATATTGAATGAAACAATTTTTAACGAATGAATCGCGTTTAAATAACTAATTTTATATTCCTGACATTTCAAATAGTATGCAGCCCCCATAGTAACGGGGGTACTGAGGTGTTCGACGTCCCAATGTCATTGTTATACACGGCTACCTTAAGTTTAAAATCATTAATTTTTGATGCAATATATGCAGAAAGAATTAAGAGAGATTAAATTAAAAAGATCGACAAAAACTTGCGTAAAAGAACACATAGCCGATGTTTAGAATCGGCGTTTCTGGCAGTCTTTCTAAAGTCTATCTTAGTCAAGGACTTTCTGAAGCAACGGTTTTGACAACGCGTTGTCGATGGCTGTTCGTCCTACGGCATCTAACGTCGGAATTTCTCAGGGGTACGTTTTCCCCGCAACTGTCTCTTTCTGCTGCATATTAATGTACGAGTAATTATGGCCGGTATCTATGTATATGAAGACGACAGCACAGTTGTGGATACATATTTACCGGGTGGTCAGGCCAGTCTGGATAGAATATAGGCCGAGAGAGAAGCTGTGCTTAAGCGTGTGAATCAAAAAGTCAAAGGCCAAAGTAGTTGGAAGGAAGTAAAGTTTCCTTGCAAAACCGCGGCAATACTCTTAGCCGGGACAGTTGCTTACTCTATATAAAGCGCAAGTACGGTCGTGTATGGTATTTATTATTTATTTACTAGGCTGATACTACAATATGTCACCTAGCGATTTGGCTATGACTTTTTTGGGCATGATGAAAAAGCGTATTAACAGGCTTGTTGGTGATCCGAATCTGGGTAAAAACTATCATACCAATCTCGAACACAAGCGAAAACGAGCCAACCGTTCGGTATTTTACAGAATACATTTCCAAGTATGTGTGCAGGAATTGCATTACTTAATTCCTTCCTCTCCTATTAACTATCGGACAACCAAACGCACGGCCATGCTTCACGCCTTCATTGTCGACTTATTTTTCATTAGGGTGTATATGTTTCTGTTAAGTCAGTGCGCTTAACTGTCTTCGACTGCACCACCACTTACCATCAGGTGAGATAGTAGTAAGGTACTGATTTATTATAGTTAAAAAAGCATTTCTCAGTATAACAAATATTTAACAACGAAACACTTAACTCTAACTATGTATATAAAACCTTCAAACTCTTATTCTTTAAATCTTGACCCTGCTTAGCAAAAAATAAATATGAAAACCTGATTTTGCTACAGAAAGAGAAACAGGAACTTTTTTATTCAATATGGATTATAAATAATACTTATTGAAAGTCACTCCTTTGTTTAATTGTCACTGGTTAGAAAAAAACCTTTGTCCTGGGACGAACCAGCAAGAAACCCATTGGGACCTTTTTTCTAAATAACAGCTTACAATCATGTATGCTACACAATTATCCACACAAAACAAATTAGAAATCGCTTGGTAGCGACCATTATTATTACCCGTATTAGCAAAATAGTGTATAATTCAAAATTGATACTTATGAATAATACACTATTTTGCTAATACGGAAAATGTTACGAATAAATCGTACATAATATTTGGTTATGTAAACATTTGTTAACATGAAATAACAAATACAAATATTGAACAACCTTCGTATTAATAATAAAGCATACAATATTTATAGTGGCGATAGATTCTCTTATGTAGCCGTATGGGAAGCCATCGCCACATATCGATTCTTTGGGTGTCGTAATTGGCGACTTAATGAAACCGAATACCAGCGTAAAATAGCAGCTTAACGCTGCTGTGTTTCGTAGGGTGAGTGTAGTGAACCGGAGACCCTTTTTACTGGAAATGAGGCATTCTATCTAAGTCCTCACGGGTGACAACGCATCTGCATTTTGATTCGTAATAGAGGATAGACGTCTATGGACCGCAGCAACCACTTGCAATCAGATGGACTGAACTGTGGGGTCTAAATTAAAGCCCACGCGAACTACACGCAGCCGCGGGTAAAAAGCTAATTTCTAATTATTTAGTGCACTGCGTCTTAGTAATTTTGGCCAATTCAGGTCCCTTGATAACAGGACTGTAGACTGTCTAAACTCCTTGATGTTTTGAATACCATCAAAATTAAATTAACATCTCCGTAACCTTCCTTTGAAATAATAAAGGTAAATTGTTGGTGAGTAAGACAAACACGATAGAAATATGCTAATATGCGATGTAATAATACGGTACTATATGATATAAATTCAACCTCAGTTACATATAATATTACTGATAGCTGAATTATAATTACAATTCTGGCTATTTCTACCATTGTATTGGTTTGCAAAGCAAATGCGTCAACAAATGCAAATCAGTAGTAAATGCGAAGAAACTTAAATATTTCACTAGTAAAAATCAATAAATGATGATGAAAAAAACATCAATAATCTACAGATACACCTAAAATAAACAAATAAATTCAATAAAAAAATAACTAAACAAGCCATGATACTGGTCACATCTTTCAGTTAACTCAGTCCGTTCAGTGTAAGACGAATAGTTTTTATTACTTATTTATAAATCTGACGGATGTATATATATGAAGCAAAATGGATTATAAAACTCGTATATTTTATTATATATATATGAAGGAAGCACGTGGGAAATAGTGTAAATTGCAAACTCTTCAGTATATGTAAATATTTATATATATTCAGTATATTATATAATATACAAAACATAAGTAATAAGTTCAATTGCTCAAGGAAAAAGAAAGTATCAAAAGTGTCAAGGCTTGGTCAATTCAATGTAAGTCTTTTAGGGAATATTAAATCTACCACGATCGTATTAATGAGTATCGATAGTGAAGCCTCAATAGAAGCCGACAAGCCTGGCTTGCGCTATGAAACTGCTCAATCAATAATATCAACTAATAAAATAACTCTTAAACTGTTTCAAACTTTTTCAAATTTCCCGTGCGATACTGTTGTCAAAGAAAGGAGTTGAGTTGAGCGATTAATCGTCTGTCTCGCACGCGTGAACGGGCTTTGTACCGGGCTTTCAAGAAGACGATCGCTCCCTTTCTAACCTGTGGCAAAATGTTCTATAAAAATAACTACGATTGTTTATATAGCAATTAGTATGAAGCCAAAAGCCGGCTTTTGGTGTGAAGTTAGTCGAGCGCAGGGGCGATACGCTTGCAACTTCACTTCACATTTCAATGTTTACTCTGTGTGTTTACTTGAGCGAATTAATATTGCGAGTTGAAAATTTCTGCGTTTTTAAATATTTTTAGTGAAAATGAGGAATAATAGTATTCTTTGTGATGAATTGAAGTGTGTTAAAGTGCTAGTCGGCGAGGAAAAGGTAAAATCTTTAAACTTTGTTGAGCAAAAACAGCTCATATCCACATAAACAGTTATGGGTACAATTAAAACGTTCACCAACATTTCACGCGAACGTAATCAATTTTTTTTGTAAGAAAGAGAGACGATTCGATTTAGAATCCAAATATATTTTTTTTTTCAATTTTGTACATAGTTTGTTTTTATTTTGTTCATGCTTTTCTTTTGTTCATGTATTGTATTGTATGTAAATATCTATTTCTTTCGCTCAAGCAAACCCAAACGGCTTTTTTCAAAGCCAACGAAGGTATGCATATAGTCATACAATCTATCTAGCAGTACCATGTCTTCTGTGTTAAACACGTCCTCGGCAGCACTGAATATGAAACTAAAGAGTGGAGACAGATCAAGATTGTTGTATTTTTATATAACTGCTAAAAACAACAAAACCATATCTTGGGCTTGCCGTAGTTTGGAGTCCTAGCTTCGTAGCTTCGCCACTGATGAGTATGTGTTAATATATATATATATATATATATATATATATATATATATATATATATAAATAGCAGAACCCTCATATTTTATAAAGGTATATATATATATATAACTGCAAAATGTAGATAATTAGGAGATCGTTTGCAAGCTAGGTTTTAAATCAGTTTTGTAAGTTTAAACTGAGTTTTAATTGTATCATGACATGACATTGGAAAATTATTCCGCTGGTATTTTTCTGGTTCATTACAAAACGATGGTTATCCAAACTAGTGGTAAAATTATAATATGATTCATAGAGAATAAGATTATTTGTAATCTATATAGAATATAAATATTATTTTCTAAAACTAGCTTTTAAGAAAGGAAATATATTTAGATATCAAAATTTCACAGCGTCATTTTTATATTTAGAACATGTATCCGTAGTTTTGTTGAGTAGTTTCATAGAAAAATATGACATTCTTCATTATTTTCAAAACATATGTCAAAGTCTGTTCTGGTATTATAAAGTTCCGAATGAACAACTTAAAAATCTCCGGGTCCGTATTGACTGCAAACTTAATTTTCAGTCATGTAAATATAAGTATAGCTATGTACAAAAAGAATACGTAATTCCATTTATGTTTTTAAGCATAAAGAAAAATCGCTGAACCTTCCACTCTAAAATCCGTCAACTTATTATTTATTTTACTCTATCGCTTCTTGAGGTGGTGCTTGTAGAAAAGTACTAGCTTAGTTAAAGTAAAGAAAGTTAGTATTTGTATTTCTTTTGATATGTAAAGCTCAGTATTCGAGTATCGATCTCAACTTTGGAGCTTCTCCACTGTGGAGCTCTACAAGTCGTGATAATTGATTACGGTAACATTAAAGAAAAGAAATCAGAATATATTTTTGTCCAAAGTTTCTTTAAATTTTTAGGTCGTATGTATATCCATTTACTGATAAGACAAATAAAATATCACCTATGTATTAATGCTTTGCCTGAGTTCGAATGCAAGTCTAAATTTACTCAATTTCATTTACAATACAATTATGTTCTTTATCAACCCGATGTTTTCTTATCTTCTTTATTAACTCGTAATAACACAATGCTGGAAATAGGTTTTTCCTGCCGTTAAAATTATATGCCTTATTCGTCACATTGGATAGATAACCGCACTGTCAGATTTCTCTCATGTTTGATGATCCTGCTCGTCGCCGGTCTGGATATTTTGCGTAAAAGATGAAGTTTTTAATGTAACTAATAAGACAACATTGAGATTATTTTATTCCTTAGTCCACTCAAAAGGATAAAAAATTACTTTAACAAAAGTAAAAGCCCCTTTCAAAGAACTAATAACAATGAAATAATTTAATTGAATATTTTTAATTTTACAGATTCCATCGCGTTTAATTAATTTTATTTTAACTTTTTCACATACTATACTAGACTATAGAAACCTCTATTGAAAAAACATTCATAACATGTCTGGCTGCTACCATCTGCTTGGAATCCTATAATTAATAAAACTAGATCCAAATCCAAGAATAACAAACACTGCATGATTTCGAGATACTATGATGAGTTCTTCTGCGTCGATCAGACCAATTATTAATAATTTGAAATGAAAGTAGTCGTACTGGACTGACTGTGACACGTTGTGTGGGACGTTGAACACCTCACCTCTGACAAAGGGTGCTGTAACGTACTCGAAACGTCAGGAGTAGTAAATAAGTTAATTAAATGCAATAAAATCAGTAAAAACTATTTTAATTCAACGAGATCGTCATACCACTCTATATGTGGCTGTACCGGTATATATGGTTGAAAGTTATGTGTTTTTGGTTTTAATAATGCATTCCGTGTCTAGAAAACCTTGTTGATTCACCCCATTCGTTTCATGGGTGTTAAAAATAAAATTTAATAAGAAGTGTATGTTTGGAGTTAGCGAAATGATTTATTTGGGTCATAAATGCGATAAAAATGGGATGAAACCAGACGAGTCTAAAGTTAAAGCTATTATGGATATATTTCCGATACGTTATCGAAGACTTCTCTGTCGAAGTTCATGCACGATCGGGTGTCTGAGGATGTTGAGACGCAAACATGGTTTATGATTGAATGTGTGCCATTTAGAAAGAAAAAAAATAGCCGAGCCGAAATGGTTGTAAAAGTTAGACAGTAATTTTTTCATAAACTTCTTTTGATACCAATTTCTATTGGTTAATATATCGGTGTAGTTACCTATATTAACTTACCTGTTTATACCTGCTTGCCAGGTAGCCATAGACAGAAATAAGTAGGCAAGCCTACCAAGGCATATTCTCCATGTTGAAAACTATCTGTTTAAACTAAATTTGTTCGGTTATTAAAACAGCGGAGGTTATGAAAAAAAATGATTAAAATTAGTTTACTTAAAAATATCCATGAACACTTCTCGAAAGACAAGCTATCATAGGTGTGTTAATAAATCAATAAAATTTCATAAAAAAAAATAGGTCTCGGTATGTAATAGGTGAAGGTCGATTTCCCACGGTCTCTTAGACTAGTATGAAAAGAAATATTAAGTCATATTAGTAGACTATTTTTCTAATTTAATTATGTTGAAGTTCCGGAAGTAAATAATATAAACAGTAGAACAATTATTCACTTTATGAAAGAACAATTTAGAAGCATCCGTAGCGAGCCTGTTACTAATAATGAGCCGGCATATAGCTCGCAATAATTCAAAAAAAATCTTGGGGTATGGGAGGTTCCTTGCCGGATTGCCGCCATGGGATCTGGAGGCGATAGTCCTCGCGCGCCTGCACGAATGGCGCGTGGAGGCACTATGCCGGGGGGAAACCCCGCTGCCGCGGCAAGTTGTCGTGCAGCGGACAGACTTCCGGCATGATCTCATGGCGACATGGAGAGAGCGACTGTCGCAACCCCGTGCTGGGCACGCCACTATAGCGGCGATAAGACCCCTCTTTGAGGAGTGGCTTGAGAGACGCCACGGCGTCCTCACCTTCCGCCTGACGCAGGTCCTCACCGGACACGGTGCGTTCGGGAGGTTCCTGCACCGAATCGGGCGGGAGGAAACGCCCGGGTGCTCCCACTGCGAGGATCGACCGGAGGACACGATGGAAAACACCGTGGAGGTGTGCCCTGCTTGGGCGGAGCACCGCCGTGTCCTCGTAGCGGCGATAGGCGGCGGCGACCTCTCGCGTCCGGCCCTGGTCGAAGCCATGGTCCAGAGCGAGACGGAATGGGATGCCGTCACCACCTTCTGCGAAGCAGTGATGCTAGCGAAGGAGGTGGCGGAGCGGGAGAAGGAGAGAGTAGCAGCTTTCCTTCCCGGCCGCTGCGGGAGACGCCCCGGGCGTCGGGGGCTACGTCGTGGCCCCCGGCCACCGTAGGCGCGGGCCTGTGGACGGCGAGCAATGGGTAGCTCGCCGTCCGTCCGTCTAACGACGACAGGCCGTGTAGACGGCGCGTTTTGTTCCACGCGCGCCTCAAAGAGCTGTCAGCAGCGTGAAGGGGCCCGCAAGGGCCGACGCCTGCCGGGGCTGCGGGCTGTTCGAAAGAGATACCGCAGCTCCGGAACGTAAGGGCACTGAAGGAACACGGATGGTTTTTAGTCAGTAAAAGTCTGACACTCCCTTCCGCTCCACCCAGAGCGAAAGGCGTCATTTGACGATTTTCCATCCGCAAAAAAAAAGGGTATGGGAGGTTAAGCATGTGACTCTATCACCTAATTACCTTAAGTCAAATGGAAAAAGTGAACGCACAGTGCTAACTACATAAAATCTACCCAAAAAGTGCGTTGATTTTGGGGATGCTTTCATTATGAGTTTATTGAACTGTAGGAGTACGCCCAGGTTTAGAATGGATTATCCGGCTCAAATTCTGATGGGAAGACGTTTGTGTACGGAACTTCCGATTAGTAATTTTCTATTAAATAAATAGGTTGGTAGAAATAGAATATATAAAACTTTAATGCAACAGAGAAAATATAATTAATTATTTATTTATTTATTTTTATTTATTTAAGCTTTCATGCACAAAGTTGTACATATGGCGGACTTAATGCCATAGGGCATTCTCTCCCAGTCAACCATTAGGCTAAACAGAGATATACAGACAAGAGGCGGTGCAGCAGTAATCAAAATAGAAAGCGCTAAAAGAAATTGTATATACATATATACATATAGTTATAAATATACACACACATACATAGACATATATACTTAAATACACACAATATATACATATATAAATACATACAAACACATATACACGCATACACTACATATATACACAATACATATAAATATTATCTATGTCAGAACAAATATGAAATATACATATGCGTATGAAAATAAAAGCTATGTTAGTTCAAACTTGCAACAATTTTTCACATGCTTACGCACTTGATTTTTAAAAAGAAACTTGTTGGAAGCTTTTTTAATGTCAAGAGGGATGTCGTTCTAGAGTCTGATGGCCGAGAGGGCGAAAGATTGAGATAAATAACCAGTACGTCGTAAAGGAGTGAGCAACTTAAGGTTAGCCGACGAACGGAGAGAGCGATTATGAGAATCTCCCAGGTATTGAAATTTGGATTTCAGATACTCGGGAGCACATGGATCGTTCAGAATCGTGAAAATGGTGCAGAGCATTCTGACATGTCTGCGCTGACGGATAGGCAGCCAATTTAGCTGAGCACGAAAAGAAGATACATGGTCGTATTTACGGAGACCATAAATGTATCTGATACAATTGTTAAGTAGACGATCCAATGTATTAAGATGATGTTGAGACAGGTCTGAGCAACACACATCGACATAATCAATAATCGGTAAGATAAGTGACTGGACAAGTAAAATCTTGGTATTGGTGGGAAGAAAATTTTTTAATCGATATAGAGATCGCAAAGTTCCAGTAGTTTTGCGACTCACCTCCTGTATATGTTTGTTCCATGTTAAGCAACTGTCAACGTACAGACCAAGGTTCTTTACATAAGGAGAGAATGGTATGACATTATATTTAAACATTATTGATGGTACGGTGGGAATATCTACTTTCGATAATAATCGTGGGCTACCTAAGATTATTGTTTGATTACATTATGATAAGTCGGCCAAGCCGTTGCAGACTTCATGACCAGAAAATAAAGCAGTTTTAATTGATAATAGAAATAGGAAACCCGTTTCTATTTATATACCGTCGAAAGAATTACGTTTGTTCATAGTAAACCGGATTCGTGCGAACAGCTATTGAGGCGCAATCGTCGTAACTTGATAGTACGATATACAGACAGCGATGCAACGTGCCCTGTCGGTTTCTTTACTCATGTACTGCAGCCTGCGCTGCTAGTGCAAGTAACGCTAAGTCAACTGAGTTAACGGCCACGGCCATAGCTTCAAATCCAGAACAGTTTGGCCCTTTGTTTTCGACAAATAGTAAAAGGAATACAGTCCGTCATAGCCCCTGTATTAATCCTCCGATAACTAGGGCAAAATCACAACTTATGGCTAAGACGAAAGATCTGATTAAAAAAAATATAATACATGTTTTGTATAAAAGGTATTTACATATTAACATCCTCATATTAAGAGTTAATTTTTAAGTCTCTGTATTCAGGAGATATTGACTTAATTTTTTTCTTTTTTATTTTCATGTTTACTATTGATTCAATTAAAACTTTCAAGCTTTAATTACAACTTTAAAGCTTCAATTAAACAGTATAATCGACATTTGGTGAAGCAAAACAAATCCTAAAACAAAGAAGTGATATATAGAAGTAATATATTATATAATAATATAAAAATGTGTTCATGTTACGGCTAGGTGGCTTCGTTATTATGATAGATATAATAACGTTTATATGAGTTTGTATTTGGTAAACGTTTCATTAGTAAAGTTGTTTGTTTTTATTGTATATTTTTTTTACTATAAAATATTTCTGTACTTCAGTTCATTACAAAAGGGGAAGGATTGTGGGTATATCATTATAATGTACGCGGCTTTAGGGTGGCCCAGTGGCCACCCCAGTCACACCTTAACCTACTGTTACTGATATTGCGAGTTTTGACCGATAGTTTGAACTTTAAATGAGGCAAAATTGCTTTTGACTAAGAACGTTGGACAGAACTAATTTTGACTACAAAAATCAGTAAAAACTGTTTTTGACTAAGGGCATCGATGAAAACCATTTTGCCTGATTTTTGCAGTCAAAAATGGTTTTGACCGTATTCGACATACGCATTATGAACGACACAGTAAGCCGTTTGGCTTGAATGTGTGGTACATAGACAGATAAGGTGTAAGTGCGGTGAAGAGACATATGTACTTGTGTTTTGGAGGATTTTAATATTCTTTTATCAACCTAATGTGTCGCATGTGTTTCCTTCACCGCAGAGATGATTTGTCATGATCGAATCGCCTGGCAGGTGAAGATGTGATCTCGGGAGAACTGTGTTGAAAAGATGTATCGCATTTTTAACGCTGTTTTCCGTCGTGTTTCGTATCGCATTACGCGTCTTTTATCAGAAATGGACTGCTGCTCATCTCCTGTTTTATTACCTCTGTCGCCTCTTACGACACCTATGGATGATAGGGTAGTGGATATTCTTACACAGCTACTACACGTATTACTGTCTCATAACCCTTTCAGAAAAGAGCGGATGCCTGTGTATAGTCAAGGCACGTATGGCAACTGTGACTATTAAAGTGTAATATTATGGTAGATGTTATGATGTTGTACATCTTACACAATTAACAATAAGCCTGATAACCGTGATAAGTACCAGAAAACAATGTTTGCCTTTTCCATACTTTAAAAAACGCCCACTGTTAATTGTTTGTGAGCTTATATAAATCGACAATACAACATTCATAACATGTAGGTACGTCTCCGTATAGATACATCTGCAACAACCAATATTCTTACTAAGAATAATGTATGTTTTGGAAGGCAACATATGTGAGAATAAATCACCCCATCTAATCTCATGAAAATATAACATAAAAATCTCATACCCGAAGACGTCAACTAGTAATATGGTACGGATAAGATATTTTCATTAGTACAAAAATAAATAAAAATTGCGATACTTAATTCTTCTATATTTTTGTGTTTCTAATTTAATTTATGTGTTTCAACTTTGCTATACTAAATAATATTTTTATTTATGAAAAAAAATAAATGGTAACTTTTTTATAAAGATTCACACAATAAGCGTATGCTACTTATTAAAAAATAATTGTTGCATGCGTCATTTCTTTTGATTTCGTCATCCGTTTTAGCAACTTATAGATCATTATAGTAAAATACCTATTAAAATATATTATAATACAAGACCTATTCAAATATATTATAGTACAAGATCCAAACAGTAATTATGTGCTGTTTGAATCCAAATTAACATCGTTCATAACTCTTTGCTGGATGTAAATTACTTTTTGTTAAACAAATATAACGTGGATGGATTGCGTAATGAAATACATGTTAAGTTCATTGCTAACAAAACATTGTAGAAATTAATAATTTTAAACATTTTTTATGCACTAACTTCATAAATTATATAAAGTTATTAAAACTTTATTATAGATATCTGTATATTTTCGTTAATATGTTTACTTTTTTGTAAGACAATGTTTGATAAAAATCCTTTTCATGTGGTAAGCAGTTCGATGTTAGTTCGGATCAAAGACTTAATTATTATGTTATTCTTTCGCGGCATAGTAAAATGAAATAAAACAATAATTATAGGACTCCACTGCGTAATAATTTGATGGAATAAAGTGTATTTCATATAATGTATGAAGTATGTATCCAAATACATTAATGTAATAGTAATAGACCGGACATCAGCAAAAAAATGGTCATCTCTTACTTATGTCTTATAAAATATATTTCGGATTTGTGTCATTTAGCCTTAGTGACATCGTCAAATGGTCGAGACGCATTAGTTTTCTAAATTTTAAAAATATTTTTTAGGGAAATATGCTAGATTGTGCATTAAGATATCATAAGTCCCGATACGTAGCAAAAACTGAATATGATTTCGGTTTATTATCGCAAGTATAATGTATATTTACCCAATAATTTTTAAATTTTATTATTTCTAGTAGATTGTTCTAGAACTTTAATTTATCATTAAAATGTGTTTGAAAAAAATGAAATTTATCATTATTGTAATAAACGCCCTCTCTTATCCAGTAACTTCACCCAACGAGTTAGTGATTGACAACGTTTATCGATTGGTTTTATGGATAAAAATATTATACAGGATGCGGATTTAATTGTCTACAATATTTAAGGAGGTGAAACAGTAAACGATTCTGAACCCATACAAATAAAGAAATTGGGTGGATCTGTGTCGGGACACAGAGCTGTTGGTTTTAACGTGAAACGTATATGTCAGCCAGTACAACCAATACAACCAGTCAACAAGATAGCCTTCTTTTTAAATATTTTAATATAGTTCTTCATCAGCAGCAGAATTGCAGATGCATTGCTGGCCTTTTGAAAAGGAGTAAGCTAGACGGCCTAGAGATGAGAACAATATTCCAGAGGCCAAACCTGCGTCTTGTAAAGTTGTAAACGGTATGCAGGCATGAAATTTTGTCCCGCTCTACTGAGTACGCCGAGCTAAATTGTAAGAGTGTATAAAAAATGTATTGATTACTTAGATAAAAACGCATATTCAAATAAATAATTATTTTTAGCGCTATAATTTAATATAACAAAACACTATAAATATTAAAATTAGGAGTATATCAAAATATTATTTACATACATTTGCATAACAAACCATTCCTTGAAGCCTTCCCACCCGTAAGTTAAGTCTTCTTAAGACGTCTAACGGATAGTTTGTTATAGTGAAGGCTTTTATAGGTACTTCGTACCTAAATCTAAAGGCCGTACGAAAAAACTCAACGTTCCTTGATTAGAGTAACCAGTCATATGTGTATATGACTACAGCATGTGCTTGGACGCACGCACAATGTAATTTATTGTGTAATTGGTGTTGTAGCCCATATATGAGGCAAAATTTAACATAATATAATAAAGGTATTGTGGTACTTACTTTAAAATAGATAAGAAAAAAGCAAAGACCTAAAACTCTGCTTTTTTAGTAAAAATCAAAATTATATATGTCGAAGAAAAGTCTCATTTAATTAAGCCACTATTATCAACAGGTCTTGCTGGCGACATTTTGGGTAAATACAAGCACTACACACAACACAAATAATAAACTTGTTTATACTTTTACTCGTTTAAATTTAAATTAAACTTTACAGAAAATAACACTAACTAAATTTTATTAAAGAATATTAAGACTAATTAAAGAGCAGCGAGTTCGTAATGCGACACAGACATACACCATCACACACCACACAGAAAAACAAAGCTGTACCCCACGCCGAATCTAACCGCTGCTCTTTTGTCTTTTTTTTATCCAATCGCACCACGACTCCGCTCGAGGCGTTTCACCAGCGAACCTCGCTCTGATTGGTTGTTGTAATCACCGTATTAATCAAGCCATGAACCTCTGGCTTTTGATTGGTTAATTAAAAGAAATACAACAATAATAAATAATCCTAAATTCTTAAGAAATTTTATGGCTAAATTAATATTAATGAAATTAAGATAAAATATTAGAATTGATATTACATATTTAAACTACTTAATTCATTATTAAAATTTCATAGTTTTATTCAGACCCGTTACGGCCTTCCTGACATTTCACACGTCCTCGTGTGATGCTTTTTGATCGGTATTATTTTGATCTACAAAGAGAAAAAGAAATCTCTACGATAAACTACTCCCTTCATTCATAAATAATAATTATTACTTTAAAATAGCTTCCACTATTCAAACAGCCAATGTTGACATATTATCAACCACTGCTCTAAAAGCAGACTCCCCATACAAAATAGTTTCCGCTATCAATGCAGCTTCCGCTGTCAAAGCAACCTCCGTTGTCGAAGCAGGCTCCGCTGTCAAAGCAGCGTCCGCTGTCAAAGCAGCCTGTGCTGTCAAGGCAGCCTCCGCTTTCAAAGCAGCCTCTCTTGTCAAAGCAGCCTCCGCTGTCAAAGCAGCCTCCGCTGTCAAAGCAGCCTCCGCTGACAAAGCAGCCTCCTATGCCATAACACTCCGCTATCTAGCCAAATCATACTTTTATATCATTAAATTCTTACATTAAAAAAATGAAATAGAGACCAAATCTTACGATAGTCACTATCTGATAAATATAAATCCATTTCTGTGGGAATATATGATTGGGGTAATGGGCGTAAACGGTCTCGAGAGTATTTATAGGTGCAGTTAGAATTTAAGTTTTTAAGTTTATACTACTTTGTTTATACCGTCTAAAACTTCAATTACTATATAAGTACCTTTATATTTAGGATCTAATTTGGTTTGATTTCGCTCATGATTTTCAATCAAGACATAATCTCCCACAGAAAATGATGTAACTTTTGTTTTATTGGCATTAAACCGTTTTTGTTAATGCTAGCGTTTTTATGCATTAACTTTACAGCCCTTCCTCGCAACTCTTCCAAGTCAATTTGAATTTCATGATCATCGACTGCCATTAAGCTTAAAGGTCTTGCAACTGTCCCAATCAAAAATTCTAGTCAACTTTCTTTCATCACTTTATATGTTTTACTATTTAAAGATAACTTTACGTCGTCGAAAGCATCCTGCCAAGATCTATCATGTACTCTCTACAACCGTTAGCATATTTTTCAGAGTACCCATCATATGCTCCACTTGACTGTTAGGTCGACTAGAACCAGTTGCTATAACATGTAAATAAATATTATGATTGTTGCAAAATACCCTAAATTCAGTATTTGCAAAACATCTACCTTGGTCTTCTTTTATTCTTACAGGAGTACCAAAAATTACTATAGAAGCTTTAATGGCTTCTTCTGCACTCATGGCGTTTATTCGCAACGAGTGACTTAGCAACACATATTTAGTAAAAGCGTCAATGAGTACAAATACGTACTCTTTTGAGTCGCTTTTGCCATTAAGCTTGCGAGTAGCGTCTATATGAATTGTATTCCACGGTATATTAACTTTTGGGATTGAATGTAATTCAATTTGCTGTTTACCAGATTTTCCTTCAGCTACTTTACAGGTAATACAGTTTTCAACAAATTTTCTAACATATTTTGCCATGTTAGGAAAGCAATAATGTTGATAAGTTTTTTCTAAAGTTTTTTTTTCATCCCAAGTGTATGATGGAATTGTGAATATGATTTATAACTGACCAACGAATAGCTTTTCGGTAGAATAGGAAGCCACATATTTCCATTATTCTTTAATTTTACTGTATTTTGATCGTATTTCATAAATCCGGCTACTTTCTAAACCTATGTCATCGTTTTAAATTTTATAAATAATATATTTACTTTCAGGATCATTTAGCCTTCTTTGCTCTGTTTGCAATCAATTTATTGACAACCCAACAATATTAATATATATTTGCTCTACATTTTTTTTATGACTTCATTCTTTACAATTAATTTGTTCTGTATTGGAAGATGGTTTCTAGAAAGAAAATCGACATGGGCTATTTTTTTCTTTCTCTATATTCTACCCCAAAATCAAAAGCTTGCAAAAATGCCCACCAACGAGGTACCCTGGGAGTTAGATCAACTTTAGTCTACCGTACAAATAATGTCGAAAATGTTTAACCGAATTCACCATCGCTAATTTTTCCAAATGTATTAGTATTAAGTTCTCTATAGTCTACACATATGCGGTCTGATCCATCACGCTTCATAACTAACAAAATAGGACTAGAGAAAGGAGATTTGCTTGGACGATTCACACTTGCTACTAAAAGTTCATTACACTTATTATGAACAATTTCAGGTTCACAATTAAATGATAAGGTCTCCTCTGCACAATTTTATTGGTATCTACTAATGTTATTTTTAATTCTCCCGTTTTTACTCTACTAGTTGGCGTTCCCTCAACAAACGACTTTATAAAACTATGAAGAATTTCCTTTAAATTATAAATAGAACGATGGTCAATATCATTGTCGATATTATCAAATGTAGTCACAGCCCTACCTACTTCGCAAATATTAACAACGCTAGACTTCTTAACTGATAGATTATCGGATGAAAGTTAGCCCTAAAAAATCACGTCCTATTAAAATATAATTATTCAAATATTTATTGAGTATAATGTGTAATAATATTTCTACAGTGTAGCTGCAAAGAGTTACAATTGAAAAAAATTGTGATTTACATATTACTTGAGACTTGTCTATACCAACAATGGTGATGATAGTATGCTGTAGTTTGCCAGACAATTTGTTGGCTGTAGTTTCTCGAATAAGGCAACGATCAGCTCCAGAATCAAAACGAAATGAAATTTCTCACCAAACTGTGTAATAACTCCGGTGACAGGTTTCAAGCCGCACAGATTAACTCTCCTCTCCACATTCGTCGACGTTGTTGCCTGTTGCTGTATACTTTATACTACTCGTACCTGCAGAAGATAGTTTAAGCATCGCGACGCCAAATGACCCTCGAAATCACACGTGTAGTACTTGATTTCATGCTTGATCATTGTTTCACATTTATTAAGATTATCGGAAATTGAGGTAGGTTCAGTCTTTTAATTTGTTCGACTGAAATATTCATATTATCTGTGACCAAGTTTTCCGCAAGCATAACATTTCATTGCAAAAGTCGAAAATTTTGAGCGTTTGATATCCGGTATATAAGTATCTCTGTTCGTATTTGTTTCTTGAACCGTCCGTTTTCGATAAGAAAATGCCATCAATTTGCGTTGCATTTTATAGCGATTATTTATTTCTTCTGTAATAATATTGCGTTATAAGTGTGGTTCAATTTGACCAATATGAGTA
Source organism: Parnassius glacialis (assembly GCA_033319125.1). Classification (NCBI taxonomy): domain Eukaryota; kingdom Metazoa; phylum Arthropoda; class Insecta; order Lepidoptera; family Papilionidae; genus Parnassius; species Parnassius glacialis. The sequence continues at coordinate 17,666,204 of JAVANC010000009.1, forward strand.
AGAATTGTAGATACAGCTAAATAAAATAGTACATCTTTATAAAATATACAAGTATCTAAATAAAATAAAATTAGTCCATCGAGACATATGTAAGTAAAAAAAATAATTTGGCCGAGTATGAAACAAGTGATTCGCCATCATGCGGTTTACCATTGAAAATTTTAAAAATTATAACTGCTCATGTATCTACCGGATCAAAGCGAGACGAAAAAAATTCTTTAAATTCTCCCCACAACATAAGCATAAGCAGCCTGTGGGCCTATGAGCCTGTGTAGATCCTTTCATAGCTTTACTAATAATTATTATCAATCGACTTCCCTGTATTTGGTACTCGGTCATACAGATATCTGCAGTTGCTAACCAAGCTTGAGCATCAGCATCTTCATTTTAAGAATGAAATTCTGGCAGCGTAAAGTCCTTGATATTATCTTGTGGTTTATGATGTAAGGCTTCCAAGAGAAGTTGGATACTATTACTGCGTGTATTACGCTTCGAATAACGTACGCCATCGGTCATCATCATCCCTCGAAGTTCACTAAATAAATTACGTGCTTGCAATGATCCCACTTCTGATGTCGAAGAAAAGTCTCATTCAATGAAGCCACTATTATCAACAGATCTTGTGGGCGACATTTTGGGTAAATACAAGTACTACACACAACACAAATAATAAACTTGTTTATTTTTTTACTCATTTAAATTTATATTAAACTTTACAGAAAATAACACTAACTAAATTTTATTAAAGAATATTAAAACTAATTAAACAGCAGCGAGTTCGTAATGCGACACAGACATGCACCATCACACACCACACAGAAAAACAAAACTGTACCCCACGCCGAATCTAACCGCTACTCTTTTGTCTTTTTTTATCCAGTCGCACCACGACTCCGCTCGAGGCGTTTCACCAGCGAACCTCGCTCTGATTGGTTGTTGTGATCACCGTATTAATCAAGCCATGAACCTCTGGCTTTTGATTGGTTAATTAAAAGAAATACAACAATAATAAATAATCCTAAATTCTTAAGAAATTTTATGACTAAATTAATATTAATGAAATTAAGATAAAATATGAGCATTGATATTACATATTTAAACCATAGAAAATGATGAATATTAAAAGACACAGCACCGTTGTTATTAAAAAAAATCAGTGTAATTTTAACAAAAATCAAAAAAGATAATATCAAAAAACTGGCCAAGTGCATGTCGGGTCACGCGCAATTAAGAGGTAGGGTTCCGTAGTTGCCCGTCACAATACGTGGACTTTCTTGATAATGAGCATAATAAATGAGTTCACGTTTTAAACGCTATAACGACTAAAAATGGTCCCAAATAGGAAGATCGTAACTGAAGGACTTATTTTCAAATCAGACATAGGGAGTGCTATTCAAAAAAGATTAAAAAGAATTTCGATTTTTAAAAATAATACATTTTTCTTCAAATCATTCACATGCCAAGGTACAACGATGATCATAGACTATCTATCTATACATGCACCCAGCAGTGCAACAATAAGATACACATATTTTAGTTTTATGACCGTAAACAACCTTCACGTAAACCACCACTACTCTAAATTATCCTGAGGTCGCCTGCATAAACCAAGAGTGTGACGAATGAAACTGTATCAGGCCTACAATAACTACCAACTAAAAAAAAAGTAAAAGAAGTAAGTAAGTAAGAGAGATCCTCCTTGCCTATCCCGCAAATGAAAAAGTAAAGCTATAGTAGTAATGCATGTAAGTTATTTTAGTCATATAAAATGTTTATTTTTAACAGTTTACAATAACAGTACAAAGTTACAATGCAGCTAGTTTGAGGTCATTTTCCATGGAGTTGTAACGCAAGTGCATTTTTTAAGTTGGTTGACTATTACTCGTTAAATTCTTAATTTTATTTAGCTGCGATAGTTTTTCTTTAAGCTTCATTATGTATGCTACTGTTGTGTATACCTTTCAGATTTCTATAACAGCGGTTTAGTTGGTAGAGGGGGTGATACGTAACTCTAATGAAAAATAGCATTTTAAAGCTAAATATTTCGTAAACGGATCTCTGAATAGAAAAGATGTAGTTTCACATTCCCAGTGTTTTTGAAAGATCTATCCAATGATACCCCACATGATGGTATAGACGGGTAAAAAAAATTATCCTCCCTTTACTAAACATAGGTGTACCTAAAATAAAAATGTTTTTTTTTTAGATTTTATTTCACAGTTTTGTAGACGTAATTAATATTTATAAGTATGCCAAATTACAGATTTGTAGCACATAGGGTCTCTGAGCAAAACCGTGGACGGACGGACGGATGGACAGACATGGCGAAACTATAAGGGTTCCTCATTGTGTAACTACGGCATCCTAAAAAGGGGCATATTAAACATAGTTTAGAAGTTAATAGTCATTATTTAGTCTTGAAATCGATTGGATTCATTATTAAAAAATGAACAAAATTAATAAAAGTCAAATCTTTTCAACCGCATTATTATTAGTCGTTTTCAACCAATTCATTATCATAATAACAAGGATTTAAAAAGGATGGTTAAAACGTAGGCTCGCTCCACATTTGCAAAAACAAAATTCGGAAAATCTGAATGTAAAACGAATAAGCTGGTGATATGCTTGTGCCAATTAATGATTTTCCGAATGTCATAGATACATTACTTTCGTCTTTATCATCGATAGTGGAGCTTTATATTTAATTAAAATAACTATCTTCAAAGTTATACCTCAAAAAGTTTATTTTCTTACTACGTGAAACACTGACCTCTATCGCATCAGTCCATCGAATTATCTTACTATTGTTGCGCGCCACTATTAATGTCTTGTACATGGCAACACTAGTTACCATCAGTGCCCTCTAGTGTCGAGTAGCAGAACTAGGAGAGTCAAGATCCTTCTAGAAATTTCGGGACCGATATGTACTCGAACATTCTAGATGTCGCTACAGTAGAAGGTTCTGGGAACTATCTGAGGCCCTATATAAGGCCGGTATAGACCACGACTATTGAATTGGCGATATAAGCGAATACTTCGAAGTGATATAACTGCAACTAAAGTGATCAGTAGTACAATTGTGTTTATTATTAGTGTGGTTTTAAATTGTAATTAGTGATCTGTAATTAAAGGGTCAATTTTGGTAATTAACTCGGCAGCTTTAGTTTTCTCGAATCTCAAGCTCATAACACTATCTTTATACATCACTAGCTGTACCCCGCGGTTTCACCCGCGTATATCACGCATCTGCGCCTCGTGACATGTGATCTTAGAAAGAGACATCACTACGGACGGTTGCTGAATTAAAAAAAGATTTAAAATGTGAAAAATGTTGCTTAAATTACATGATTAACGTAATGGGTGGTTATGCATGGTGCAGGTACGGATATAGCCTTGAATATGAACTGATTTATTTGGATATAACGACTAATACCTAGGTACGAATAATGTGACCTAGTTTGTACCGGCATTACTATTGCATACTTTAACATGGAAAAGTAGTTATTGTGACATAACTGTAATAGTTAGACACATGATATCGCGGACTTTTTTTAGATATTGATGTCCTGTATAAAATTGTAGCACATCACTTTGCTATATTGTCAATAGTTTCCGCAGCGTACATTAACGAAGTTTTCATGCAGATCGCTAACTTTCTTGAAAATATTCTATCGCCTATGTTCATCAGGGATAATGTAGAATTGTGATGAAGAAGTAGTGTAGAAATGTGAAAGAATTTTTCAAATCGGTCCAGTAGTTTCGGAACCTATTCAATTCAAACAAACAAACAAATAAACAAACAAATCTTTCCTCTTTATATTATTAAATAAACCTAGCAAGCTAACAGCATAGCAAAGTGGCGAAGCAATCAGCTTTGTAGCGGTTTCTAACGGTTGCCGTTGAGCAATCAGTTTCAAAATAGGAGGTTCAGATCCATGGGTGATCAGTAATCGATTACTGAAAACAGAATTTGAAAATTCGAAACCGTTCTCAAGATAATCGTGGGACAGGCGGACAGACATCGTGAAATCAATAAATGTCTTCGCAAGCTTCGCCACTTAATAATTAGTGTAGATATTGTCAATTCTTAAGATTTCCTAATCTTTTTATGTCATAATTTACATTGCTATTATCATTTCATATTAATCATTCATCACAGATTATTATCAAAAGTCTAAAGATAGGCATATTAACTATAGTTGCTAAACATGACAGGCGGGCTAAAAACCGTAGTTTTTATTTTTTATTTTGAGTTTTTATCAGGAAGGTGCTGTTGCCCAACTCCTGTTTCATTTCCCTTGCATCTTACAAAACAAAGTAGAGTTCACTTGTTATGTTTCATTCTGTATAGACTTGCATGGAATCGGCGTCATTTTGGTTGTACCCAGTTTTAAAAAACCATAGACATACAACTCTGTGTGCCTAGTGCAAGATGTTGATTTACGCGCTCGATAACGAGAAAGTTAACTACAATTTGTATGGAATAAAATCAGCGCCAACTAGTGGCAATAATCGCAATCACCATCGAGCATTGACTCTCATTCGTCAGTGAGAACGTTAACGCACGTGATTGGTTGGAGTGGCAATTTCGATCATTCGAGACGTAAAATTTTACGCGGTCGATATCGAAAAAGTTTTCACCTAAATTTTTACAGTGAGATAGAAGAGTGAGAATAATTGTTGAAGAGTTAATTTTATTTCATTTTGTGAGAACGATATATAATTTAGGCAGGCCGTTTTTTTTTTCGTTAGGAGGATGTTTGCAGCCACAAAGACATTAATAACTAATAATAATAGATGACTATTATTATAAAGCCAGTGCTGAAGCCAGAGCTTGTGCATATTTTAGTTCGTTGTTACACCCCAATGACAGGTAGGTAATTTAAGGATAGATATCGCCTTTTCCAAGAAAGTATTCAAGTTTTTGTGTAAATAGCGTTTGATAAATCCAAGTTCCTAACATCAAAATTTAATAATTAAGTCAGTAGTAAGTATCATAAGTTCACTTAGCACTAAGTAACTAAATTACATTTACTGCTCCATAAATGTCAACATAAAATCATAATAGAATGAAAACACCTTCATGTTTGTTGCTTTCAATTTAATACTTTCAATAATTAACATTAAAATAAAATGGCTAATTCTCAATCTCATAATACTAACACAAACTGACGAAACCTTGATCAAATTACGAAACATAAACAAATAGCTAATAATGAATTGTGATTCCGATTATTGCCACTAGCTAGCGCTGATTTTATTCTATACAAATCGTAGTTAAGCCCGCTTTTCACTACGGCATATAATATATACTAATATAATAAAACGGAACAGTTTTTTGTTTTTTTGTTTGTTTAAACGCGCTAATCTCTGGAACTACCGGTCCGATTTGAAAAATTCTTTATGTATATTATAGCCAGATTCATGTGGAATAGTATAGGCTATCTAACATTAAGCTATATCACTCAGCTAGCCTTAAATATGGATATTTGTTAAGCAAGTCAGAAGAAAAAGCTCTCCCGAAATGATTTATCCGCGTACGCTGGTGTTATCGTTAGGGATACGTAAATACAATGTTCTAGAAAAATATAGATCTTTACTTCGTCTAAAAAAAAGTCCGCGACACCATATGTCTATTTCTTATACATAAGCCATAATTAGGTATTTTGTGACAAAAAAATATTGAAAATTTAAAAGTGATTTATGAGCGTTATTATTAGGCGTGGCCTATTTATCCTTACGAACTAAAGTTACTTCATCATCAAGACAATTTTATGTAGATAAACTTTGTTCTTTATACCATGTTATTTGGACGTATAGTTGAAGAGATAATGTAAAATTAAAATAATTCAATACTTGGCTGGGCGCGCGAACTATGCATAAACCATAGCCGCCCGGTGAGAACTGCGAGAAGCCAGTATAGAAAGCTTCTAAGAGCGTGGTTAGTTCAATCGTTATAGCTAAAATAAATTGAAAATTAATTGAGTACTTTTATGACAATGATTAGTTACATCTTTATTTCTGAACTCTTTCATTTCACATTGCTATCGTTTTTTGAAAATTTAATTGATTAATAAGTATAACAGTTTGATAGCTCAAGAATCATTTCATGCCTACACACTTCTCATGTAATCGTGTACGGATTTCTTTAAAACTGGAAAAAACCGCTCTTCGTGACACTTTCTGTGTCGTGGGCGGGGGGGGGGGGGGGACGCTCAACCGGGAGGGGGAGGGAAAGTGGATAAAACTTAACTTCGCTCTACATCATACATAATATGCCGACGGATAAAAGTACTCCATTAATTATGCCAATTTTTCCATCCATTGCTATCAAATAAAACATTTAATTTCAATTATAAAATGCTTTAGGGCATGTCGCGCACCACCGACACGTGATGACGCGGGTGAAACCGCGGGGCACAGCTAGTATAATATATATTACATCTCGAGATATAAATTAATATCGCTCACCATACATTTTATATGGAACCGCTTACATTGTGCTATAATATATTATATTACATCTCAAGCTATAAATATTTTTTCGATCGACCGAGCGATATTTTCATTTTATTTCATTTTCTGTACCCCGCACACCGTTCCGTGCCCCCGCAGACGGTGTACGGGGTAAAGGGGGGTAATCCAATGACCAATGACGAATGCACACTGGTTAAAAGATATATCTCACAGTGTGAAAGCCAATCACGGGATATAATTTATATTTCGGGATATAATATATATTATATCCCATAGTGAAAACCCAGCTTTAACGTTCTCGATATCGAGCGCGTAAATCAACATCTCGCACTAGACACACTACTCATAACAGTCATCAGTATAAAGCGAAAATATGTAATGAGGAGTCATTAAATGTTATACCGTAATAAAAATTGATTAGCCACAAAAAACAGCATTTAAATCATTTGGTTAGCATTCAAAGGTTCTGTTTGCAATAAAAAACATTCAGATTTCTTGTTTCGCTAATAATCTTGATAATGTTTAGTAATTTAATCATAAATAGGCAGCTTACAATAATATTAGTTCGCCCAACACACAGTCAATCCGCAGAATGCTTAATTGATCAGCAAGATTCACGATTGGTAAGGAAAGAAATTATGTCTAAAAGCAATGTGTTTGATCGATATGCATATTTAAACGATGTTTAGGAGAATAACTAATTGGATTGCATTTATATTGAAAAGACGGAAATACGTATCAAGTGATATCAGTGACAGTATGTTAAGGTGCGGTTGGGGTGGCCGTTGGGCCACGCTAATACTGCAGACATTTATCTAATTTATAAATTATAATGTATAATAAACCAACCGCAATCAACTACACCATTAATTATTTTTGTGAGGAATGCGCCCATTTTGCGCATCTTATTTTTGCTATTTTTATATCCTGCACAAAATTACATTAGTTCCTTACCCTCTAAGTGATTATCTAAATTTTATAAACATGAGTATCTCTCATTCGAACAGACGTATCTCCAAACGCACGCATTGTATCTTACGCAAGTTCAATACAGCTCGTATTGAAGAAGCGATCGAGTGGAACTAGGGCTCCAAAAGTCAATGAACAGCTGTACACGTCATCGTTAGAGCAATGCGCAAGTGTGAGTAACGATCCAAGAGCAAGTCTCCTCCGACACTATTCCAATGACATCCTGGCCGTCAGTCTGAGTAAGATTAGAATGGCTTTCCAGCACCTTTAAAACGGCAAAGCCTTGGGCGAGAATGAAATTACAGCGGAGCTTCTGCAAGCGGGTAAAAAACCAGTACTTGAAGTTTTTCAGAAGCTCTTTAACTCTGTCCTCTATGGTGGTACTACGCCGGAGGCGTGGAGCAGAAGTACGATGGTCTTATTCTTCAAGAAAGGGACAACGATCTATTGAAGAACTACATGCCACTTTTCCTTCTAAGCCGCGTCCACGTGCTGTTTTCGAAAGTCATTATAAATCGTCTTGCACACAGACTTGACTAATTCCAGCCACTCGAACAAGCCGGTTTCCGAAAAGGGTTAGCACCATAGACTACATACATACCGTACGGAATATTGTACAGAAGTCCAGTAAAATCTGCTACTTTGTCCTACGTATGTGAATTATGAGAAAACCTTTCCGTCAAAATTTGGGCAGTGCAGTGCAGAAGTCCATTAAGCGGTGCCGAGTTGATTGTCGGTATATCGAAGTGCTGAAGTGTTTGTAGAGTAGAGCAACGATGGCAATCCGAGTACAGAACCAGAGTATGAAAACTATCCAACTGCAGAGAGGTGTAAAACAGAATGAAGTTATATTCCCCAAACTCTTCACCGATGCGTTGGAGGACGTTTTCAAGCTACTACATTGGAAATGATACGGTTTTAATATCAATATGATGTACGCGCATCAGTCACATTCAATTTGCTGACTATATAGTTCTTATAGCAGAATCGCTGGAGGACCTAAGCACTATGACATCAATAATGGATGGATCTTAAAATGAACATCGACAAAACAAATATCATGTGTGATGTCCACCTTGACATGACACACCTATGCCGGTAGTTGTTGGGAGCACTTAGCGCGGAATTGTTGATGTGTATGTTTACCTGGGACAAATAGTTCAAAAAGGTAAGTCTAACCTCGACCGACAGGTCAGTCGACGGATTCAATCCGGATGGGCAGCGTTCAGGAGATTACGACACATCTTCTCGTCAGGTATACCTCAAAACTTGAAAATGAGATTGAACTACCAGTACGTGTTGCCAGTGATGACTTATGGATCTGAGACGTGGTCCTTCACTACTGGACGTATGAGGAATCTCAAGGTAGCTCAGCGAACAACAGAGAGGGCAACACTGAGTAACTCTGCGTGATAAACTTCGAAATGAGGATATCCGCAGTAGGACCAGAGTAACTGACATAACCCAACGGATTAATCAGTCAAAGTGTCAACGGGCCAGCCATATATCTCGAAGAACCGATGACCAATGGAGAAGAAAGGTTCCCAAGTGCCAGCTTCGTACCGGTAGGCGAAGTGTGAGGTGGCCTCCCACTTGGTGGAGTAACGACCTGGTAAGACATGCAGGAAATTGATGGTTACAGGTGTTTCAGGACCGTGTTTTGTGGCAGTCCTTGGGCTCCCCCAATTTATGTTGAGCAGTGGACTTGTGAAGGGCTGAAATAATGATGATGGCCAATAGTCAAGAGCAGTATGATGCGATATTGCTTTATTGACTTTTATATGCAGTTTATTCGTGACAATATAAGCAGAAAATATTTACTGGTGTTGTTTCAAATTCGTTAGGCTTTTTTGCTTAAATAAGTATCAAGTAGGGTTGCCCATAACCACCACTTTTAATTACAAACAAAGATATACTGCAATAGAAAATTAAACTTATTTACAATCACTTTAAATAATTTAATATTATGAAAATGGTATTTAGTTTAACAGCTATGTCAAACAAAAAATGTGCGCAATTTTGTCGCGCATGCGTAGTTAATAGTCGCGACTTGTATGCGCATTTTATTTTTGTCATCATAAGTTATACGTAAGTAGAATGATCAACAATGCTGATTCAGCATGTAATTGTTATTTATTTTAATTGTATTGTTAATGCTTTAATTATAACGAGTTCAATTCTTAAAAATTTGTTATTTATTTTGTATAATATATGGTAAATTAATATGATATTATATAATATTATGTCACAATTGCATTTTAATGAGATCTTTATTTTCATATTTAAAAAAATATATTTATTTTAATCTCGAACAATGTGTATCATGTATATCAAAATAAGAGCCGTATTCACTATTCAGATTTGGTACTTTTCTACAGTGGTAGAGCCACGCGGCAGCTTTTGCTGTCGCACGGATGGGCCGGCCCGAACCGTGGTGGTACCACGACCTCACAGAATATCAGCGTGAAGTAGAGGTTTACCTCTGCGATTCGCTTGGTGAGTGCAGGTGGCCGGAGGCCCTTTTTACTGGAAATGAGGCATTCCATCTTAGTCCTCACGGGTGACAACGCATCTACATTTTCAATTGTAATAGAGGATAGATGTAGATGTCTATGGGCCGCAGCAACCACTTACCATCAGGTGGACTGTGTGCTCGTTTTTCACCCTTATCCTATAAAAAAAAACCTTGAGACCCGTTTGGCAGTGCGGGAAACGCGCACGGAGGTGATCATCATCATTACAGCTCTTCACAAGACCACTGCTTAACATAGGACTTCCTCTTCCTCCTCCTACTTCTTATATTGAGGGTATTCGAATCATCCCCATGCCATGTATGTCACGTGATTCTTAGTAGTTTAGGAATTTTTTAATGTTTTTTTCATCATTTTCATCTGACAACGATTTTGATTTTTTTCACTTTCTATTGAACGTTTGTGATTTTTTTTGTAATTCATTACTATAATATCAGATACCACCTAAGTTTTAAAATTATGGTTTACCTAGACCTTATGTAACATGACTGAACTAGAGTTGAAAGTTCAAAATTACTATTCGAGCATAGTCACAAAAGTTCGACTCATAAAGAAATTTAAATATTTAAATAAAACTAATTTTACGGATTTTATCGCATGTATTAACTTATTTTTTATCTTCCCGACGTTTCGGGTGCTTTCCAGCACCCGTGGTCACGGGGGACTGAGGTGTTTGACGTCCTGGTGTCATAGTTAGCCCGGCTACCTTCAGTTTTTTAAATATTAATTTTTGATTCGATTTACGCAGAATGAGCTTACAGTATCTTGAGGTCTAGAAGTGGTATACTTGGGTTTGGATTTGATTTTATTAATTATGGGATCCCAAGCAGATGGCAGCACCCATCCATCTTCTCTATTGAAATTAGGATGTTTTTTAATTTCAATAGCCTCGCGAATCATCCTTGGGAGGAATCGGTGTTCTTTTGCGAGGATTTGTGGTATATCAAATCTAATGTAATGGCGGGGGCGGTCTTGAACATGTTCACAAACTGCAGACTTCCCGATACGTCGGTGCTTCACGTCAGCTATATGTTCTTTAACGCGGGTTTTTATAGATCTTTTTGTTTGTCCTATGTACGAGAGACCACATTCACAATCCAACTTGTACACTCCTGCATCTTGTAGAGGGATATGACACTTGACGGATGGTAAAAATTGACCAATCTTCTTCAGCGGCTTGAAGTATGTTTTAATGGAAGCTCGCTTCAAGATGTAGCCAACCTTGTCTGTGACTCCTCTGACATAGGGTAGTACTGCAGGCACACGCTCGACTGTGGCTGGCTTCACTCGGTCACTGTGACATAGGCGCGGGACCCGAAGCTTGTTGTCTTGCAGTACTTGTTTGACGTGCTGAAGCTCGGCGGCCAGATGTTTTCTGTCACAGATCTCTCGTGCTCTCTGAAACAAAGATTTTCCCACGGTAGCTAACTGTGAAGGATGATGGTGCGAATCACCATTTAAATATCGGTTGGTATGGGTATTTTTTCTGTACACAGTATGACCAATAGTGTTATCAGGATTTCGGATGACTAAAACATCTAGGAAAGCTAAAGTATTGTTTGCCTCTAACTCCATTGTGAATTGTATTTTAGGGTTTATGGAATTAAGGTGGTTTAAAAATGCAGTTACTTTGTCAGATGGTAAAATTGTGAAAGTATCGTCTACGTACCGCTTGTAGAATCTTGGATTTACAGGAGCATTAAGAAGGGCTTTCTCTTCAAAGTCCTCCATGAATATGTCGGCGACTACGGGAGATACCGGTAAGCCCATTGCCACTCCGTCTACTTGCATGTAGAACTCTTCTTTCCACAATAAATAGCCAGATGTAAGGCAGTGTTTGAGTAATACTGCATATTCTGTGGGCATGTTGTTATCTTCTAGCTTTCTAGTAACAATTGAGATGCAGTCTTCAATAGGTAGGCATGTGAATAGTGACTGAACATCAAAACTGACCATAGTTTCATTGTCAGCGAGATGTAGGTCTTTTATCTCACTAACAAAATGGTATGAATCCTTTGTGTGTGCTCTGGTATGTCCTCTTAGTGGTGACAGTATTTTTGCCAAGTGTTGAGCCAACTTATAAGTTGGTGAATTGATCTGGCTTACTATAGGACGTAGTGGAGCGTTTGGTTTGTGTATTTTCGGTAACCCATACAATCTCGGTGGTTTGGCACATGATGGTATTGTCGAATTCACGTCGAGATCTAATTTTTCGGAGTATTTCTTTATTAAATCAGTAGTTGTTTTAAGTGTATTAGTTGTAGGGTAAATTTTGACCTTTTTGTATGTACTTACGTCCGATAAAAGTTGCTGTATTTTGAAATTATACTCTGACGTGTCCATTATTACCGTAGCATTTCCTTAATCCGCGCGGAAAATCGTGAGCTCTGGTAAAAAGTTGGTAAGTTGTACAACGCTTTAAATTCGTCTTTGGGGAGATTTAGTTTCGGTGCGGAACTTCGACGTAACAAGGACGAAATGTCTTGACGTATAGCCTCTAAATCCTGTTTACCGATATTGTTCTTAAACAGACAATTTTCTACGTTGCAGATAATTTCCTCGTACGGGATTTTTTGCGGCGTTATAGCAAAATTCAAGCCATTCAACAATACTTTTATTGTAGGCTCGTCCAGTGTTTCTTTTGACAAATTATAGACCGTGCGTTGTTTATTGTATGCGTCTGTGATCAACGGTTGTTGCGTTTCGTTTCTACGTTGACATGGATGTTTGGCATTTGATTTGATAGTTAATTTTTGGTATTTTTCTATATGTTTGTCTTTGCTTTCATTATATTTTGATATTTCGCGTTTGTTTAAAGTTTCAATGCAATTATTAAAATCAAATGTCGTTAAAACTGTCTTTAACTCACTGGACAAATTGTCTATGGTATTATTTATGATTTGTAAAACGAACCGTTTTTGCTGAATCACCGTTCGTAACAACTTTTTACTTGCCTGATTTAAGATCTTAGCGCATCCTCGAATGTCCTTTTTAGTGGATATTTTGACACACGTAGGAATGAGATTGTGATCGCGGCACCTCTTCAAGAAAATCAATGATGTTAAATATCTTGCGCGCTTGGTCATGAGATCTTCTAATCTGCGAATTTTATTTGCAATTACCAGTCCGTACTGGTTTACATAATGATTTCTTATATTTACGCGAACACTACACATTTAAATAAAACTAATTTTACGGATTTTATCGCGTGTATTAACTTATTTTTTATCTTCCCGACGTTTCGGGTGCTTTCCAGCACCCGTGATCACGGGGGACTGAGGTGTTTGACGTCCTGGTGTCATAGTTAGCCCGGCTACCTTCAGTTTTTTAAATATAAATTTTTGGTTCGATTTACGCAGAATGAGCTTACAGTATCTTGAGGTCTAGCAGTGGTATACTTGGGTTTGGATTTGATTTTATTAATTATGGGATCCCAAGCAGATGGCAGCTCCCATCCATCTTCTCTATTGAAATTAGGATGTTTTTTAATTTCAATAGCCTCGCGAATCATCCTTGGGAGGAATCGGTGTTGTTGTTTGTCCTATGTACGAGAGACCAAATCCAAACCCAAGTATACCACTGCTAGACCTCAAGATACTGTAAGCTCATTCTGCGTAAATCGAACCAAAAATTAATATTTAAAAAACTGAAGGTAGCCGGGCTAACTATGACACCAGGACGTTAAACACCTCAGTCCCCCGTGACCACGGGTGCTGGAAAGCACCCGAAACGTCGGGAAGATAAAAAATAAGTTAATACACGCGATAAAATCCGTAAAATTAGTTTTATTTAAATGTGTAGTGTTCGCGTAAATATAAGAAATCATTTCATAAAGAAATATTAAAAATCGTGATAATGGCTTCCATTTGTTTCTGAAAACTGCTTAACTGCTTCAACAACAAAAAAAAACATTAAAAAGAACTAGATCTCAATGGGGATTTATTTTCTGTAACTTGCCTTCAAAGTAAAAAGAGCAACATTTTTAGGAAAACTAGAAAAAATTGATTGTATCTAATTTTTATGTTTTTCTTTAAATTATGATTTATTATGACAAAATTCATTAAAACAGAGTGAATTGTGGTAAAAGTATTTACAACAGGTTCTCAAAGTGTCGTCCTCTAACAGAAATGCACTACCCCCACATAAGCAAGAAATTTTGTTTTAATCGCCTAAAAGGTTCCCTGTTGCGTCTTACTACATTTCCAGCTTCTTGAAGTTTTCTTCTCAGCTCATCTACACTAGAAGCTTCTTGGACGTAGATTATTTCCTTATTCTAAACAAAAAAAATGTGTCTATTGATAAAAACAATTAAATTTCACGTGTTTTATCCATAGTACTGGAAACTTAAGTGCAAAAAGTATTTTCTTTGCCTTTTTTCTCATAGAAACAGAAACAGAAGAAGAGAGTTTTGTGTAACTCCCAAATGTGTCATGTTGTGCCAAGTGCCTGGCATAGGCACTTGTCGCAACATGACAAGTAATTGATTGAGTTAGGGCGCTGGGACTCTACACGTGTTGCAAAAATAAATAATTTAAAATAAAAAATTTTGTACAGCCGACTTCAATATAAGTTATTAAGAATAACTCAATAACTTCTAGTTTGACCTTGATCAAATTCATATGAAACCACACAAGTAGTATCAGCTTTCAAATAAAAAAGATTCATCTAAATCGGTTCACCCAGTAAAAAGTTATGAGGTAACACACATAAAAACATACAGTCGAATTGAGTACCGTCTCCTTTTTGGAAGTCGGCAGACAAGTCTTGGTTTCTGTTTTAGTACACGTTGTAGTATATATTACACGTATTACATTATATTAATATTAAAACCTTTATTTTAGTTTTCTAGAACACTGTACAGAAATTATATTTGCAATGGGTTCGTATTCTCGTGACTATGGACGCTTCATTGTACGTCCATACGAGTTGTAAACTCTGCAATTCTGGAGTTATTACTCCGGAATTTATTAATTAATAAGAGTGTTCGGATGCTAAGGGAAAACAAAAATTACCATTGAATTAATACCAGTTCGATCAATAACTTCATAAAAGTACGGAAGTTGCCAAATTTCTACCCGAACAATATAAATGCATAATTTTTTCGAAAGTATTAACTGCAACTAATTAACAAAATAAAATTAACAAAATCGGATGATGAATTGTAATCTTACATTTCAAGCATATAAGCGATCCCTTTTATTCAAAGTAGCTGCAGCAATTGTTGTATTTTGTGTTGTGAGTGCAGAGAGCGAGAGACCCTCTTATTAGAAACGAAGCCTTCTAGCATAGTTATAAGCGGTGATAACGAATATGCATTTAGATTCATAACCGAGGACAGATGTAGATGTTTATGGACTACAAAGCCTCAGATGGAGAGCTCATTTGTTATTCTCATTCTATACCTACATCATCTATAAAAAAAAAACACTAAAAATATAACTTACCTAAAGAGCAACAGGAGCAATGAGTGACTTCAGAAATGCCAATAAAAAACAACAACTTACCGTGATTTGTTGACGAGTGCAATTTAATGCATTAATTTTATTTAGAGAATAGAGCGAGTGAAAACAACAACAACGTCAACAAAATATTAATACATCTTTTTGGTGTGGTAGGATGGCAGTCAAAATGGTTGCCTTCCTTAGGCTAAGGGACGTACAACCAAACAATTACGATAAACTGAGAGTAGATTGAGTTAGAGTAATCTGATTTGACCTTGGATGGCTATTCGAATTTTTGTACGAGAATGCCATATAACATATATTCACTTCGAGGTGAAAACAAAAGCTTTTCTTGCAATTTGTTTGTACCACATTATGGGGTGTCGTTCGCCGCCTATCGGCAGGGCCAAGGAAATGCTCACGTACCTATAAATCCACAAAGATCCGAAACTCCATTAGCGACAGTTGCTCACTTGCAACCACTCCGTTCGATTTTATTAAGGGTATAACTAATTATTTAATTTTGATAGATTACTTACATACAAATCAATCTCGCTTCTGATATAAATAATGTACATAATTAAGGTATATTTTAATTATAAAATTCATTAATTCACAAATCTTTTGTGTTACAAATTTCAATAGCATATTAATAATTCAACCCCAATTCATATTGGAAATCCGAGCTTCCCAAAGCGGTTGCAGAGCAATGCCTTGCTTAAATAAAATTTTGGTATATTAATGATGGAAATCCCTATTTTTATTAATAAAGTCAGTGCAAAGAATAATATTTTTGTAATATTTAATTGACAAAAGAGTTTATAGACATCCTGATGGCAAGTACTTACTCAAAACCGCACCCAGACCTCTACTCTACTTTAGACACACGAAACCACCACCACAGAGGATATAGGATATAATAACCTCACAGCCTGTAGTTATACTAGCTTTCCTAACGCTACAAAGATAAAGAAATACAGCAGTGGGTGAACTATTCTATGGCAACAGAAATAGATAGTACAGGAAGACTACCTAAGCGATGCCTACTACCTAGACTACCTAGACGATGAAGGATTACAATTGACGATTTAAATAATAGAACGCAAACGGTTGTTATCAATCAATGGAATGTTCTGGGTCGATAGAATGTGTGGTTATTCCTCATGCATTGATTCTTGGCCCCTTCCTGTACTTAATTTATATTTATGACTTACCTTACTTGATAGAGAATAACTATGATATAGTTTTATATACTTCTTTTCGATTTTCAATTGTTAAATGGGTAAAATAAGTAGAAGTGAATAATGCAAAATAATCGAAAGCAGTGCGTTGGTTCAATGTAAACTCTTTACTTTTAAACCGCAATAAAACGAATGTATTAAATTCACAAAACCAAACGTTATACAGGCTTTTGATTTTCTGCCGACTTCCAAAAAGGAGACGGTACTCGACTGTATGTTTTTTATGTATGTTACCTCATAACTTTTTACTGGGTGAACAGATTTCTATGATTCTTTTTTATTTGAAAGCTGGTACTTCTCGTGTGGTCCCATATAAATTGATCATGGTCAGACCAATAGTTTTTGAGTTATTCTTAATAACTGATATTGAAGTCGTACAAAATTTTAAACTTAGTTCTGCAGCACTTGCTGTAAAAAAGATTAGATGCCCTAAATGTTTTAAAGAGCTAGATTATTAGCTTATATAAGTTACTCCCATAGCTACATGGAACTAGAAAAAATTATAACTTAGGTCCGAAGCAATTTGTAACTTTGGCCTTTCAGTATATTTAAGAAAATGTAATGTTTACTATACTAATGTAACAAAAACAAAAACAGTGTTGTTAAAAACAGTGATGTAAGTACATTATGTAAATACTAAGTTGATACTGTAAGTTCCATTTTGAGAGCTATATTCCCTCCCAGAAACCACCTCCACAACCGGGGATGAAGTTTTTAATGTATTAATATTTAGATGATATTCTAGTTATTACATATGTAAAGCTTATAATTTTTTAAAGTCTACTTAATAAAGTTAAAAAATAAACTTGTAACAAAAAATAAGATCCAACTTACTAGTTGCTTCAAACTAAAAAGGATAAAATAATTTCACGTTCCGAAGTCTGGGGCTTAATTATTCTATGCACTATGTTTTAGCATTGACTTTAGAATGTAAAACATACATTTTATGTAATTCCTTGAAGTCTGCTTTTACTTTTATAAAAAAAAAATATTTTTACAGATATTCTCGCACGTAAAATTTACCAACTTCCAGATTGTTGGTTGATGGTTTCCGAAAAGAATTTAATAAAAAATAAGAATATGAATTTTCATATTTCCGAAAAAGATAAGGTATAAAACAATGGCGAATGGTGAGATATATCATGGATGAATTACAGTGCGATGTGTTAGGATCGTGACAAATGGAAATCCGTAGTCTCTGCCTACCCCTCTGGGTAACAGGCGTGAGAGTCTAAATCCAAAATAATTATTAAATAAAGTACATATCTGTTTTAAGAGTTAATCATATATTATATAAACATGAGATATAATTTTGTGGTTAACTATGACATTGGGACGTCAAATACCTCAGTCCCCCCGTGACCATAGGCGCTGTAAAGCGCTTGAAATGTCGGGAATATAAAATAAGTTAATATACATGATAAAATCCGTAAAAACTAGTTTTATTTACAAGTTCATTATTTATTTAAACTTCATACAACATGATATTATACGATCAGGATCATAATATATATATTACTAGGTGACCAGGCAGACGTTGTTCTGCCCTTTCCGAACGACCATTTGCTTTCTCAAAAACACTCCTGAAATTAGCAATAAAAAAATTGAGGGTCACTTATCGGGATAAAAACTATCCTATCTCTCAAGTTGGACCAAACTGCACACAGTCTGCAATTTTTTTTTGAAATCGGTTCTATTTGTTGAATACTTACAGCAACACGTGGTGGTTATACTACTAAATTGTAGCTTATATTAAACGTTGGCATTTTTAACATATCGCCATCTATTAAATATTTACTCAATCCAGTCAACGGATATCGTCATCTGACAGAATCATTTGGAGCTAACAGATAATTGTGACTGTCAAATAATAGACAAATAATTTTCAATAAAATAATATTGTATTGCGACTATAAATTGAGATGTAAGCTATCCTATCTTTTAAGTTGGGCCAAACTGCACATTGACCAAAAATTTCATTGAAATCAGTTAAGTAGTTTAGGAGTCCATCGCGGACAAACAACGTGACACGTACTTTTTATATATAAAGATTAAAATATTATTCGAGTAGGATGTACAAAGGATACAGTAGTTTATACCGAGTGACGAAAAAGTTATCACATGAAATGAAAAGACGTATGCTACATAAATTTCTTTAAACATACGCAACTAAAAAAATATATAACAATTAATACATTAGTCGCGGTAGCATTTTTTTCGTTTTAATATTAAATAACATCATGTAAATGCATACAGATATCACCTGATGAATTCTAGAAGGTCAAAGATCCATGCCATTTGAAGGCGAATATAGGTAGTTTAAAGGTTGTCAATCGGAACTACTCAAATAAAGAAAAAAACAAACAAAAACTGTACTTACGTCTAACAATTTAAGGCACAATTTTATGCGCGAAATTAAAAATAAAGGGACCGCGCGCTGCGGGTGTGTGAAAACAAATTCAAGCGAAAAATTTACTTAAAATAATGTAGTTAAGGCAAAATTCTCTATGCGCGAATTGACAAGAAATGGGACCGGGTGTCAAAATTCTTATATTTCTGGCGCGTGCGACGTTTTGTAAGTCACTTCAGGTCAGTAACCTATATATTATCAAGGCTGATTTATTTCTTGTCTATTTTTTACACTATTTATTTTGTTTGAAAAATGCATTTTTTATTTTCTTTTATTATTGTTTATTTTATTATTTTAGCAGACATATATCAACTTGTATTAACTGCTGTGCTATTTAACGTGATAACCTATTCGCCACCCAGTATAGTAATATATTATTTTAGTTGATTGTTATATTAATAACTTTCGATTTGTCGCTCATTCAGTCACTATAGAAGAATCGTTGGATTGTGGCACTACGTTCTGGTAATGATCCATATAGATAGTTTCACACGGATATATCTTAAAATGAACATGTTTGAGTCAAAGATCACTTGTTATATATTTTTTTTATAGAATGAGGGTGACAAACGAGCATACAATTCACCTGATGGTAAGTGGTTGCTGTGGCCCATATACACCTACACAACTATCTTTAATTAAAAATCAAAATGCAGATTCGTTATCATTCTTAATTTCTAACATGAAATGCCTCATTTTCAGTAATAATGATCTCCGGTACTCTACACTCACCATACGAATCACAGCAATATTATACTGCTATTTTACACTGGCATTCTGAGCGTGAATGTGGGTGAGCGTGGTCTTTCCCAGGTTGAGCCTGCATATTCGTGCCAAAACCATAATATAGCTGCAGCGTGGCTCTACTACGTTTAAAATATATGTCACATCAATGGCGGTAGTTGATGATAAAATATAAACGTTCGAAGTTGTTGACGAGTATGTTGAATTACCCAGCAAATTATCCGACAAAGTGAGGGCGATTTTAACCGAGAGGTCAATGGACGGATCAAATTCAGCTGTACGTGCAGCGTTCTAAAGATTACGACGTAATTTCTCGTCAAGTATTCCTTCAAACTTGGAAAAAAAGGGTTTACAACCACTGCGTATTGCCAGTGATGAGTTATGTATCTGAGATGTGGTCCGTTAAGTCTCTCAGCGAGCTATGGAGATAATTGCAATAGTTGGAAAAATGTAATGGAATGGCTCGAAGTTTCTCAGTGACATAATTTAAACGTGCCCACACGGGCCAATCGATCAGTAAAGCTAACTTCTTCATCTAACGTCTAAGCACCTTGAGTAGTAACTTCATACCGGTAATCGAACTTTAGAGCGGCCCCTACTTGTATCGTATTAAAGTTTAGTGCGAACGATGAAAAGGTTAAGGAAGTTCGTGTTACTGAGAGGCCCTGCGTTGCATCGAGATGGGTAGTGATGCTGTTGGTTTGCATACTTTGGTGTTGACATGTAATTGGGTCCTGATAGTAAGCAGGGTTTGTTACAGAGTAGTGTTATTTTCTACCGAATTCAAAAAGTAGACGATACCCAATACGACTGTAAGTATGTTTTTTATGTGTGTTACCTCATCACTTTTTACTGAATGAACCGATTGCGATGATTCTTTTTTTTATTTTATATTATTATTGCATGTGATCCCATATAAATTTTATCAAGGTCTGACCAATAACTTTTGAGTTATTCTTAATAAATTATATTGAAGTCGGTTGTATAAAATTTATAATTTTAAATTATATTCAAATATTTTTGGAATAATATCTAACATGAGAAGTGGAATAGTTTCTTACAATATATTATTTGATTTAAAGTAAGAAGTTACCGTTATAATGGAGGATCCACTTTGAATTAAAATTTAAGCCTTAACGATTAAAAATTTAACGAGTAAAAATAATGCATTACCACGCATTTTGGATTCAAAAAATAAAAAGAACAGAATTTTTGAGATTTTTTAATTAATTTTTCTTCACCATTTGCCTATATTACTTATTCTGAACCTTATCTGCATATTTGGCCCGTAATTGCAAAATAACGCTGTATTATGTAAGGCACAATTATATATGATAACTAACATCAAGAGTTTCAACGATAATTACTGAAATAAATTCTAAAATTCAATTCACAATGGAGTTAGAGGCAAACAATTCTTTAGTTTTTCTAGATGTGTTAGTAATTCGGAATCCTGATAACACCTTAAGCCACACTGTGTATAGAAAAAGACCCATACAGATAGATATTTAAACGGTGATTATTATCACCATCCTTCACAGTTAGCTACCGTGCGTAAATCTTTGTTTCAGAGAGCACGAGGGATCTGTGACAGTAAACACCTGGCCGCCGAGCTCCAACACGTCAAGCAAGTTTTGCACGACAATAAGCTTCGGGTCCCGCGCCGACGTCATAGTGAACGAGTGAAGCCGGCCACAGTCGAGCGAGTGCCTGCTTTACTGCCATATGTCAGAGGTGTCACTGACAAGATTGGCTACATCTTGAATCGTGCTTCCATTAAAACATACTTCAAGCCGCCGAACAAGATTAGTCAGTTATTACCATCAGTCAAGTGTAATAATCATCTGCAAGATGCAGGAGTGTACAAGCTTGATTGTGAATGTGGTCTCTGTTATATAAGACAAACTAAAAGATCCATAAAAACCCTGTGAACACGTACAGGATCGCCCCCGTCAATACCTTAGATTTGATAGACCACAAATTCTCGCTAAAGAACACCGATTCATTTCCAGGATGATTCGCGAGGCTATTGAAATTAATAAACATCCTAATTTCAATAGAGCAGACAGCTGAGTGCTACCATCTGCTTGGGATCCCATAATTAATGAAATTAAATCCCAATCTAAGCATACAACTGCAAGACTTCATGATACTGTAAGTTTAGATACTTAACTTAACTTATCTTCACGCACAATCCCTGACATGGTAGCCAGAGAGAACAGATCGCCAAGTGTCACGATCCTTACATACCTCTTTTGCTTCTTTCAGATTCATTGTCTTCTTCATACATGCACGTCTAGGTATCCGAGTATTCTTGACCCTCCCCTCTTCGAGCAGTTTGCTCACATGGTCTTCGAAAGTTAGTCTCGGTCTACCTCGACACCTTTTAATATTAACTTTCGCGCTATATATTTTCTTCACCATTCGGTCTTCACTCATTCTCTCAACGTGCCCAAACCATCGAAGCACGCCCTTATCAATTTTTGTGATAAGATCATCTTTCAAACCTGCCATATTGCGAATCTCTTCGTTTCGCTTTCGGTCGGCCATGGTAACGCCGCACATTTTACGAAGAGATCGCATCTCCACTGCATTCAACTTGCTTTTATGCTTCTTCTGGCATACCCAGGTTTCGCTGCCATATAACAAAGTCGGTACCAACACTGCGTTATGTATTGCAAGGCGTGCACTCTTCACTACGCCTTGCCTTTTGACTAACGCAGTCAGGGCACCATTGACTTTGTTCCCAGCAGCGACACGCCTGTCCACATCTAAATCACATCTTCCATCCCGGCTAAAAGCACTCCCCAAGTACACAATTTCATTGACCTGTTCTAGGCATTCCTGATTTACCCATTTTTCGCACTTCGTTCTCTCTTCGTCCCTTTAAAATACCAGAACCTTAGTTTTATTAGTATTCAAACGGAGACCTTTAATTTCACATTCCTCTTTCATACACGTGACTAATGCCTGCAGTTCTGCCTCTGATGGTGCAATAAGCAATGCATCATCAGCATACAGCAGACAATTTACTTTCAGCTTCTGTAAACAGCTGTCGAGATACAGTATGAACAGCCAGGAAGACATGACACAACCATGTTTTACGCCCGTTTGGACGCTAAACATGGGTGACAGGTCATGCCCTACCCGCACACAGGCTTTACAGTCACAGTAAAGTGACTGCACAGCCCTTAGCAATCGACCATCCACACCATACCCCGGCAACAGTTCCCACATTTTCTTCCTTACAACCTTATCAAATGCTTTCTCAAGATCCACAAAAGCACATAAAATCTTCTGGTTAGCAGCCAGAAGCTTTTCCGTGATCATGCGTAGAGAAAACATTTGATCCGTGCATCCTCTTCCAGGTCTAAATCCGCATTGTGCCTCCCATAGAAATCTTTCCGATTTCTCTTGCATCCTACGTGTCAAAACCTTCGAGTAAACTTTACTTGCTAAACTGGTCAAGCTGATCGCCCGATAGCACCCGCAGTCAAAATGTGAACCTTTACCTTTATATAAAGGCACAATGACTGCGGATCGTCAATCATCCGGGACATCCCCCGTCCGCCAGCACAAATTGCACAGTAAGTTTAGATCGGAACAAAAATTAATAATTTTGAATCTGAAGTTAGTCGTGGTTAACTATGACATTGGGACATCATACACCTCAGTCCCCCCCCCCCCCCCCCGGTGACCATGGGTGCTGAAAAGTGCCCGAAACGTCGGGAATATAAAATAAGTTAATATACGCGATAAAATCCGTAAAATTAGTTTTATTTAAACATCATTTTATGTTTATTATTTGCCATTTATAGGCAAAAGCCTCAATATTTTTATCTTCCGTAAGTTTTTGCCTCTACTTTGTTTCGCATGTTTATATTTGTTTCTGAGTGTTGCTTTTAGGCTAGAAGTTATCGGGTACGCCGATATGACGCATACGGATATACGTTGACAGGCCAGACCCAATACAAGTGGTTGCCTTTAGCCACTTAACTAGACTATCTTAGCGCAAAAATCGAATCTTGATGTGTCAATACATAATACTCTCCATTACTGTTGGCAAAACCCTTAACCTTTATTCTCCTTCAAAGTTCAATGGAATATGTACATGTTTCTGAGCCGCATAATTAAACATTAGTGGAGGTTGTATATGTATCCAACACTTTGCCGACATGGTGGCCGAATATAAAGAAAGAAAGAAAGAAAGGTTTATTCTCCAAAATGACGCCATCACAGATAACATAAAAAAAACACATAATTTACGAATAATGTTGGCTATACAATACAAATTACAATATACTACATATTACAAACTATACAATACCTATACTCGTATGTGTCAAGGCGTCATCTGGGAACAGGAGCACACTCAGCATAATGCCATGAATTTTTTTGTCCATGGCGCTGATTTTCGGTGTGTCCAACCAGTGACTTACCGAAATCAGTGCTATATGTATACTCAAATTATGATGACAGAATTATGCACAACATGGGGGAAAGAGACAGTAACTATCTTAAGTGAGAGGGAGAGAGTAGCGTTCAAGGGCGAATGCCACTTCGACACAGCACGTCCCGGTCCCGTTTATGTTGCTTTCAGATGCTCTTAGAAAGTCTATACGAACACTACAAAAGGGGAGATTATTAAAATACTATAAAGGGTTATATACTACAAAAGGGAAATTATTATTAAAATACTATAAAGTGCTATATAATAAAGTGACCAGATAATTTGTAAACAAAAAAAAATGTAATTATTGAAGAATATAAAAGTATATAGGAAGACAAAAGCCGCATTCAAGAGGATTGAGGATTTGTGTTGTATAAACACGAAAAACAAAGTTACACATTAATATTATATTTAAGCTATCCTCATAAGAAATAAATCTTGCATTAGTTATGTACGTCAATAGAGTATGATTTTATGAATAAAAAATATTTTTGAATCGATTTTCCGCCATTAGTCGGCTATCAGTTTCGTTCGTCAATTAGCAGAGTACGAATATTATAGTAAAAAGAAGAGACACTATTGAGGTCATTGTGTATAGTGCATAGGTCCTCTAGCGATTCTGCTATAAGAACTATATTATCGTCGGCAAATCGAAGGTGATGTACTTGCAAATGTAGAAGAAATGTTTGCCGTATTAAGCAAAAATAAGGTTTATTAAATTCTGTATTCCATATTATCTACTAGTTAAAAGTAAAATAAAAGGAAAGTTATAGCTTTTATACGTCCCACTGCTGGGCCCAAGCCTGTCATTTTCGAGAGGGTTTTAGGGCATGGAAGTGACCGCCGTTCTCCCACAATGCTTGTTGGCGAACTTTTTTATTTCGCAGTTTACTCATATATTTTTTGCTTCGCTGCCGTCGAACACGTATACCACGTGCGTAGCATTTTTTGTGACTGCGAACAATAGTACAATGAATATGACAAAAACATTTTTCTGCTTGATTACTTACGCTGTAATTGATTTATAATTGTATAATTAGCGCTTTCTTGTCTATTAAATACTTTTTTTAATAATTTAAAATTTTATTTCCCCTAAATTATTTTATTTCAAAATGTTTGATGCACCGGAGATCGTACTTAGGGCCAACCGTTGCTTTTGTAACATAAAGTTTAATTGCGAGCGCCTGGCTAATATTAGCTCTAGAAGTTATTAATCGCCTCGAAAATCAACTTCCTTGGTTAGGAATACAGTTTAAATTACCATGTAACATTGAATATTTTATAATGTTGTTAAGTACATAAGTTTAAGGTATTAGACAGCAGTAAAATTAAAAAAAAATACTGCGTACTGAAATGCGTAAAATTTTCATCTTCATAAATAAATATTTCAGCAATTTTTAATTTTGGAATGTTATAGATTTTGCGTGACTAAAGTTTTTGTCAAGAATTTTGAATCGTGCATGTTTAATTTAAACTTTTGGCAAAACCTTCAATTCCGAAGGAGCAATGTAAAACATCTTTAGAGTTCAATAATTTTAGTACAGTAGATTTCTAGCAAGGCCATTAACAAATTGGCCCTAAAATGAAAAAAAGTGTTGATAGTTAAAATTCTATATCTATCTATATGTTAAAACCAAATAACTACTATGTAGAAAGATACAAGACATATAAACTCCCGAAATTTCATAAAGAAAAGAAATATATAATATAATTATATCGATATACATACTCAATAGGAGCATCTAATAAATAAAAAAACATCAATCAGTAGGTATATACTTTACTACGCTATATTTGACCAATGACATTATTGTTGAAAACAACTTCGCCATAATGTTCACGATATTTCGAAATTATAACATAAAACGTAATTTTCACACATTGGCCTCTGTGGAATATGAAAATTTATGTTTTTTGCATGACTTAAAGTAATAACTCACACTTTATATTTCATTTTCAGTTACTTCTATTTTATTTCATACGCGAACTACACAGTATTTGAAATGCAAATTTTTATAAAGTGTAAAAAAATGTTACGAGACAAAATATAAGCAAGTAACTTTTAAAACCAGTGTACTTACCTTTGATATAAAAAACTAACAACAAACTTTCTTTTGTACCTACTTAATTTTTTAAAATTTGAAATTGCCTCTTACACTCACGCGGCGAAGGAAATAGACTAAAGTTATAACAAGTAAACGGAATGCGTAGGTGAAGGCGGAAACTCATTATTTGAAGTACATTTTCTTAATTTAGGGAAACTTTATTTAGGAACAAACTAATACTAATAAAAATTATAGGATTTTAGTTGTATAATTGTTATAAATAACATTTAAAAAGGAATTGTTCTGAGCACTCTTATCTATGGTCTATCCAGTAAATCGATTATATTAATTGGTCTGAGGGGTCCCTTCTAAATATTACTATACTCTTTGGCGGGGTCTATAAATTTTTCACGGGGGAGACCGTGGTGGACCAGCAGCACTTGACATATTAAGGCGAATATATTTTTTACTTTTTGTCCATATTTTTTATATGGACGTATTATATGGACGGTTATAATAGAGATATTTTTAATAACAGAAGTAGAATATTTCTAAGTACTTTATATAAATTTTTCGTACTGACATTATGAATGGACATCCGAATCAAATAATGATTCGGCTTGCAGTACGCCAGATTACTAAGCTTCCTGATGAACCTATTCTCTTATTCATCAATTAGCGCATACCTTACCAGCCGCGAGCCTTGTGACAGATCAGACACAGACTGACCATGTGTCTTAAAAAAATCCTTAAAGTCCCAATAAAAAAATTGAGGGTCCCTTATCGGGATAAAAACTATCCTATCTCTCAAGTTGGACCAAACTGCACACATTGTGAAACATTTCATTGAAATCAGTTCAGTAGTTTAGGAGTTCATCGCGGACAAACAATGTGACACGTAATTTTTATATATAAAGATTGATCAATGTATCTAAAAAAGACACATTACCTTATTTTTCTATTCACTTACTTATTGACTTTTTATTCGCTAAATTTTGTACACATTATAATAATTTAAAATTAAGTCGAATGAATAAAACTTTATCTATTGTACATGATTGATCTTTTATTCTACTTATACTAATACTAGCTCGCCAGGCAGGCGTTGTTCTGCCCTTTCCCACGACCCTTCCTATAAAAATCATTAAATTCGCAATAAAAAATTTTGAGGGTCATTTATCAGGATAAAAACTATCCTATCTCTCAAGTTGGGCCAAAGTGCACACAGAGTGCAAAATTTCATTGAAATCTGTTCAGTAGTTTAGAAGTCTATCGCGGACAAACAACGTGACACGTAATTTTTATATATAAAGATGAAAACCACATCACTTCTCATATCTTGTAAATGATATCTATTTTCGATTTCCGATACAATAACGCTACAGTTAATGTAAAAAGTGGTTACAAAGTTTTAAGGGCCCTGGATGATATTGGCTTTCGTGTCGTTAAAATATTTTAAAAAAATCTTATTTAAATACTACCGTGTAGATGTTGTCTTGTGGCGGGGTAAGATAATTCATCACTCCCTTTCATCCTGTAGATGTCATAAGAGGTGACTAGGGTAATTACCAGGAGGATCGTATAACTTCCTATCTATTTACGCCAGACGTAAAATACTAGACCTGCGACGAGGAGCGTCAAAGGTGCGAGACGTCTCGGTGACCCTGCCAAGCGTGACGGTTAGGGCAAATCCCTGCGACATTTCCAATGTAATAATTAACTAGAGAGCACTGGCCTAGGCGGCGCAAGCGCTTGTAAACATCCAAATGGAAGTACATAATCTCTGCCTACCCCTCTGGGTGACAGGCGTGAGTGTGTGTTTAAACATCTAAATTCTATATTTATTTTAAATGAGGAAAAGTTGAGTCTTGTTTATCCCACTGTTTTTCTTGGCATCACTATAGATAATTTCATTTTGTTACGCGGATCTTAGTTCATTAATTCTTAACATCTTTAATAAAAGTGGCTTCAAATAAAATTGTGAAATTCGTTTTAGGAATTTTTCAAATTGCTATGGAAATAAGGCCATTGCTACCAAGTTATTTTTAATATAATTTGTATAATTGATTGGCTAACATAATATACTTATATTATGTTATTATATTTAATATCAAATAATGTTATTATACCTGAGCATCCTGACCACCACCTGAGCAGGTGGCTCAGGACCGTGCTTTGTGGCATTCCTTGGGGAAGGCCTATGTTCAGCAGTGGACTTGTGAACGGCTGTAGTGATGATGCTGATGAATGTTAGTATATTTTAATAAACCTAGCAAGCTAACAGCATAGCAAAGTGGCGAAGCAATCAGCTTTGTAGCGGTTTCTAGCGGTTGCCGTTGAGCAATCAGTTTTAAAATAGGA
Organism: Parnassius glacialis; assembly: GCA_033319125.1. Taxonomy (NCBI): domain Eukaryota; kingdom Metazoa; phylum Arthropoda; class Insecta; order Lepidoptera; family Papilionidae; genus Parnassius; species Parnassius glacialis. Next base: position 17,694,873 of record JAVANC010000009.1, read on the forward strand.
GGTTCAGATGCCTGGGTGATCAGTAATCGATTGCTGAAAACAGAATTTGAAAATTCGAAACCGTTCTCAAGATAATCGTGGGACAGACGGACAGACGGACGGACAGACGGACAGACGGTCAGACGGACAGACATCGTGAAATCAATAAGTGACTTCGCAAGCTTCGCCACTTAATAAATGGCATCATAATGCTGTCGTGTTTCGTATGGCAGGTGTAGAGATCAATATTTTAACTGGTAACGAGGAGTTAATAAAATTTTACAAAGTAATAGTTTATAATAATTATTAACATATTATTATCATTTTCAAAATAAAATGCTCCCCGGACTCAAAGTCGCTCAACGAGCAATGCTCTTTAAGCTATGTGCGGGATTTCTCGAGTGGATCAAGATTAAATAAAGATATTGGCCGAAGAACTAAGAATTAGAAATAGATTTTTTTACTCAATAATGATATATATGAGTGGGCCTGATGGAGCCCCTCCCATTGTGCTGAAGACGTGTGCTCCGGAGTTGGCATCGGTTTTAACGCATCTTTACCGGTACTCCTACTCTCTAGGCGTAGTCCCGAAATCATGGAAGACAGCTTTTTTCCACCCGATCCCTAAAAAGCGACCGCTCAGACCCGTCCAACTACAGGCCTATCGCCATCACCTCCAAGTTCTTCAAAATAATGGAATCCATTATTAACTGCATTGGCAGTTCCTCAAGAGATCCTCAAGGTACCGCATGAATTGTCATGCGGTACCTTGAGGATCACCAGCTGATTAGTAACCGCCAATACGGTTTTCGTCGGGGTTGATCAGCTGGTGATCTTCTCGTCTAACTGACTCATAGATGGGCGGAGGCAGTACAGTCTAAGGGAGAGCCTTCAAGAAGGCCTTCGATCGGGTTTGGCACAAAGCACTTCTTTCGAAGCTCCCTATGGGCTTCCCGAGAAATTGTGGAATTGGATCACCAGCTTCCTTGCAGATCGGAGCATCAAGGTCGTAGTAGACGGTGCATGATCTGATTTTAAGCTTATCAACGCTGGTGTTCCACAAGGCTGCGTGCTATAATCACCAACGCTGTTTCTGCTGCATATCAATGATATGTAGCAAACTGGTAACATTCATTGCTATGCAGACGACAGCACTGGTGATGCCTTATATACCGGCCGTGCCAATATTTCTCGGGAAAACCTTGAAGTCGAGTCTTTGCTGAACAAAGTCTCAGATTGGGGGCGACTAAATGTAGTCCTGTTCAATCCCCAGAAGACACATAAATACAAATAATCCCTTTGTCGTATCTCCTCAGTTTCAAGGCACTCCCCTTGCTGCCTCAGCTAGTATCGGAATCCTCGGCGTCGACATATCGAATAGTGTGCAGTTTCGTGGTCACTTGGAAGAGAAGTCCAAATTGGCCTCTAAAATGCTTGGCGTACTCAGCAGAGTGAGACAGTATTTCATGTCGACTCATCGCTTGCAACTTTACAAAGCGCAAGTTCGGCCTCACATGGAATACTGTTCTTATATTTGGGCCTGGGCACCCCAGTGCCAGCTCCTTCCACATGACCGCATCCAGCACAGAGCGGTTTGAATCGTCGACGTCCGAGTTTTTTCTGATCGGCTCTATACACTGGCACTGCGTAGGGATGTTGCATCTCTTTGCGTATTTTATCGCATTTACCACGGGGAATGCTCTGAGGAATTGTTCGGATTAATTCCAGCCGCCAAACTTCATGAACGCACATCGCGTCAAAATTGGCGATACCATCCTCACCATATGGATGCTTGGCGGTCCACGGCTGTGCGTTTTACGAGGAGTTTTCCTCGTACAACTTCTCTGTGGAACTGTTTACCACCGGCGATTTTTCCGGACCGATAAAACTTAAGGACTTTTAAGAAAAGAGCTTTCCAAAAGGCCGGCAACGCATCTGCAATTCCCCTAGTGTTGCGGTTATTCATGGACGGCGGTAGTCACTTACCATCAGGTGAGCCGCATGCTCGTTTTCCCCCTCTTCTATATAAAAAAAATATAATACAAAATTAAAATAGCAGTTTAATGGTGTGGTGTTCCGTATAGTGAATATAGAGACCTTTTTCGCTTGAAACGAGACATTTTCCATTTTATTCCTCATGTGTAACAACGCATCTGTATTATGATATTTCATCGAGGATAGATGTAGATGTCTATGGATCACATCACCTACTTACTATCAGGTGAACTGTGAACACGTTTCTCCATGGTCTCAACAGAACAAAAATTTTGTGTGAATATGACATAAATTGTTTGGTTGGTTGTAAAATTGAACTAAGTCTTGAACTGTGACTATGTGAAATATTAATCACATAAAATACAATAAACCATCTATTATGGGTAGCCCCTGTGCAGCCAACCACTATACAAATAAACTATTTTTTATAACTATTGCATTAAAAAGTAAAAAGCGCCTATTTCATTGCAATAAAAAGTAAGGAAATCTATTCCTTGATGATTGAGTTAACTTTGAAGATATTATTGAGTAGAGATTCGTCTAACAACACATCTTGAATATAAATGATGTGTTCTAAAATAACACACATTATCTTAAATAAAGTGACTATTAAGTGAATCGGACCGTATTGACGGGATTCAGTGTTACGGTTCGATTTAAATATCGATCCCTTAACTCCAAACAATCAATTTTACAATAAATTAATCTCAGATCGAATGCTCACTTGTTGTTGTATGTTGTTTCGATTGTAGTTGAACGTTTCACCATTTCGTTATTTCGCGTACTATGGTAAAGGCATATGGGCAAATAATAGTCATATAATTAAGGTTTGCAGGTTAATAGCAGCCTATTGCGTGAGCTGTCTGTCTGCCAGATGTAGGTCTTTATCTCGCTGACAAAATGGTAGGAATCGTAGGAAAGCGCTCTTGTATGTCCCTTGAGCGGTGAGAGTATATTCGCTAAGTGTTGAGCTAATCTGTAAGTTGGTGAATCGATTTTTCTTCCAAGGATGATTCGCGAGGCTATTGATATCAAAAAACGTCCTAATTTCAATAGAGAAGATGGCTGGGTGCTACCGTCTGCTTGGGATCCCATAATTAATAAAATTAAATCCCAACCCAAGCATACAACTGCAAGACTTCATGATACTGTAAGTTCATACTGCGTAGATCGGAACAAAAATTAATACTTTTTAATCTGGGGGTATTCGTAGTTAACTATGACATTGGAACGTCATACACCTCAGTCCCCCCGTGACCATGGGTGCTGGAAAGTGATCGAAACGTCGGGAATATAAAATAAGTTAATATACGCGATAAAATCCGTAAAATTAGATTTATTTAAATCTTATATTCCTAGCTTGTATAATTAAATAGCTTCTCATAATTGCCACATAATAAAGTATGCTGAGAAATTCACAAATAAAGATTAGATACCCGAGTGTCAGATACCCCTTTGTAATTTAAAATTGATTATTAGCATTTGTTGAAAGTTTGTAAAGTCAACTTGGCTGAATATTTATTTAAGTGGCCGTTAAGAATATCCACTACCCATCTTTCCGTGGGTGTCTTAAGAGACGACAAAGGAAAACATGGAGGAGATGGGCAGCAGCATCTTTCTAATAACAGGAATAGTACAATAAAAAAAACCAGCTCTGATAAACTATGGCAAACATCCGCCATGAGCAACGACACAAATAAACGGCTCTCAGTCCCCGGTGTCCCAGCTATTCCTGGCCACGTTAGCGACCATGATAACGGTGGGATAGGGGGTCCTAAGAATCTCCGGTGGAGGTTTGCATTTTGGCGTCTACGTGCTGTTCGCGTTCGCGTTTCGCACGCAGACTTGACAACTTGTAGCCTCCCGAACAAGCCGGTTTCCGGAAAGGCTTATCGGTACCGTAGACCATATACCCTTTAAAAAATTGTACAAAAGATGTAAGTATATGAATTATGTAAGTGTAAGACTATGAGAAAGCCTTTGATTCCTTCAAAATTTGGGCAGTGCTACAGTCCCTGCTGCGGTGCTAAGTTGACTGTCGGTAATCGAAGTGCTGAAGTGTTTCTACAGTAGGGCCACGTTGGTTATCTGAGTACAGAACTAGAGTACGATAGCCTATCTTACACCTTTCTGCAGGTAACGAATACAACGTTAACGTTAACGAGAGACTTGTGGATGATAAATACGACACCTCCTTGGGACAGATGGTTGCCCTTCCGGTGATAGAAAAAGTTGCCGGATTCGATGATTACCGTATCCTCCCCCTCTCTTCGAACATTGGATAATCCTAAAATATTCCAGCGCAACTTGTCCATCTCTTCATCCAGCTCCAGGATCTTCTCGTCAGTCCTCAGGGTGCGTGCGTTATGTGTTGCCAGGTCGAATCGTCTTAGGTGGCAATCGAACCTCCACTGGAGATTCTTAGCATTCCCTGCCCCACCGTTACCATGGTCGCTATCGTAACCAGGAAATGTGGGGCAGCCGGGGACTACGGAGGAGGCCGTCTCTTTGGTACTTTATTCATAGGGGGTATATTGCCATAGTTGCCATGCTTAGACAGCGGGTTGGCAACCGTATTATAGCTTTATGCTATTACCAGAAGCTGCTGCCCATCTTCTGCCTTAGTTTCTCTCTCTTGCCTCTTACTCTTGATATGGGGTAGTGGGTATTCTTACCCACCACTATACGGGACACAATTATTTACAATGGGATTTATTAGTATTCATTTGAAAATGCTAAAAGGGTTTGCGTTAACACAGAGCTCCTTACTCTTCCTATATCTACCCGGGCTTGATGTAGTATCGCCTATATCATAAGGTAGGAGATAAATTAATCTAGTTACACTGGAACATTCATGTGAAACCCAATCAAGTAAAACAACAAGTTTAGCTTTCCTACAAATGCTTGCTTTTCTGCCGACTCCCAAAAAGGAGAAGGTACTCAATTCGACGGTTTTTTTTATTTGCGTTACCTCATAATTTTTTACTGGATGAACCTATTTCGATGATTCTTTTTTTATTTGAAAGCTGATACTTCTCGTGTGGTCCCATATGAATATAATATTTATCAAGGTCAGACCAATAGTTTTTGAGTTATTCTTAATAATTTATATTGATGTCGGCTGTACAAAATTTTTAATTTTTAATTATTCAAGGTACGTTGTTTGTATCCTGAAGTACGTTAACCTTTAGGCTGCACAGTCGTTGTAAATTGCAAGACGTGAAGGTAAGACCCTCTTATATGATTTCTGGTTTCTACCTGCTTCCAAATACATGAAGTTATTTTCATAAATAATGCCGCATTTACAAAGAACCGTTAAACAAAATTACACTTCTTGTTTAACAAGTGAGGGATCATGACACAGTATAAAAATACTACTTTAGTAAAACAATATATATATATATATATATATATATGTATATATATATATATATATATATATATATATATATATATATATATATATATATAATACCTACCTTAATACTTATCTAAATAAACATATATATTATGTGTAACTGGCATAACAAGCTTACATATTATGTTTGTTCCTAGTGCTTAAATTATAAACATCTCTATTCTAAACTTAAGCCAGTGAAGTTACAGGCTGTGATTTTATATTGATCCGATATGATGATGACGCATTTGCAGCCTTACCATCAGATGGAGAGCTAGTTCGTTTATTACTTTGAAGTGTTGTTTGCGGCGAAATGTTTCCTCAATTCACGTATTCAAGAGAGCTACGCGTACAGTACAATATACTACGCAGTTTGTGGCGTCATAGATAACAGAAACTCAACTCCAAATTTAAAGTCAAATGAGAAATCCATAAGATCTCTTATAGTCACGATATTTTATTTCTCCTACGTGTAGGCCGCGTATGAGAAATAAAATATCACATAGCCTATTAATGTCATCGGCTGTCTTCCCCATTGAATGCCTCATAGGGCAGATATTTGCCATAGTTGCCACGCTTAACAAGCGGAATAGCAATCGCAGTTTTAAGTGCTGAATTACTAGTGCTATATTTGGGGGTGAAGGAAAACATCGTGAAGAAACCTGCATGTATGAAAAATTAAAAATGAACAATAATAAAAACATTTTTAAAAAGAACCTTTCATTTAAATGCTTGGAGCATTGGCCAGAAGCAGAGAATTAGCAGACGACCGCACTACCAATTTTCATGAGTTATGACCCAGCAAAGGTTAGGGGTAGTTTGGTGGTGCTCGAAAAAATGTTGTAGATACCGACAAGGGTCAACTGCTGGCGATAAAAATGTTCAAAATGGCCGATCTAACGTGGCAATAAAAAAACAACAATGACGCATTAAATGAAATGAACAGGCTTAGAAACATGTTTAGCGATAACTAAAAATAAAAAAAATTATTAAAAGAAAAAAAAACATTTAAATATAAAGAAAATAATTAAATAATACAAAACAAACTTTACATTAAATCAAACTTTAATACAAATTATATAACGTAATAATTTGATCATCATTATCATCATCATAACAGTCCTTCATGATACCACTACTGAACATAGGCCTCCCCAAGGAATTCCACAAACCACGGTCCTGAGCCACCTGCATCCATCGACTTCATTCATGTCTTACCGGGTCGTCACTCCATCTAGTGGGGGGATGCCCTACACTTCGTCCGTCGATACGAGGCCGCCACTCAAGAACCTTTTTTTGCCATCGGTTCTCCGTTCTTCGACCTATATGGCCGGCCCATTGCCACTTCAGCATACTAATCCGTTGGGCTATGTCGGTGACTCTGGTTCTACTGCGGATATTCTCATTTCTAAGTTTATCTCGCAGAGAAACTTCGAGCATAGCACTCTCCGTAGCTAGCTAAACGACCTTGATCTTCCTCATCTGGCCAGCAGTGAAGGACTACGTCTAAGTTCGATAGGTCATCACTGGCAACTCGCACTGGTTGTACAGTCTGATTTTAAAGTTTTAAGGAATACCTGACGAGAAGATGTGCCGTAATTTCCCGAACGCTGCCCAGCCGAATTTAAAACGTCGACTGACTTCTCGGTCGAAGTTGGACTTACCTAGTTGGACTATTTGTCCCAGGTAAACATACTCGTCAATAACTTTGCGATTAGCGCTCCCAACAACTACCGGCATAGGAGTGAGATAAACGTTATACGTGATCTTTGTTTTGTCCATGTTCTTCTTTAGACCTATTCGTTGGGAGGTACTATTTAGGTCATTGAGCATAGTGCTTAGGTCCTCCAGCGATTCTGCAATAAGAATTATACCTAGTCAGGTCATAAATTCTGTCACATGTTTAATATAAAATAATTGAAACAAGTTTATTCATTATGTAACCATTTATATACCAAAATGAACTTAACAAAACATAGATTCTTATGACACTAAAGTTCATTCAAAATGACCTCCGTGATTTTGAATACAGGCCTTCAATCTGCGCGGCCAGCACGAACGAGGTCCATGTCAATATCGGCGGCTGCCTTAATCAAGGATGACTTGAGTGACTCCAAATTAAGTTGAGGCTTTGAGCACGCCTTTTCCTCCAAGTGTTGCCATATCTTGTAGTCTAACGGATTCAAATCTGGACTGGAGGAGGGCCAGTCTTCGTGCCGGATGAAGTCGATTTCACGCGCCGCCAGCCAGTCTTGTGTGCTCTTCGCTCTATGAGCTGGCGCCGAATCTTGTTGGAATATCTAGTGCCTTTTATTGAACATGGTATGAGAAACACGTTCCACAAGGTTCGTCAGGACTGTATTTTGATACACAACTGCATTCGTTTTTACACCTTTCTCACAAAAATGTACCTCTGTTAAGCCCCAATAAGAAACTCCCAACCATACCAAGAGCGAGGATGGAAAATGACCTTGTTGGACAGGCGGAATACGGTTGCTCGCTTCTTCACTACTGTGTGCGTACACCTTATCATTTTGTTTGTTGTAGCTCTCTTCTACGGTAAAATTTTTTTAATCCGAAAAAAGAATTTCCCGATATTTTTTCCCGCGTACCGCTTCAACAAAGCGCGGCATCTCTTCAGTCTCAGGTCCATTAGACGAGCATTCAAACGATGTCCTGTTTTTCTTCGACATGCCCGAAGCCCTAAGTCTTTATTTAACACCCTTTTCACCGTGGTTCTGCTTAACCCCATCTGAAGGGCCAACAGTTTCTGCTTATGTTTAGGATTTCTTTGATTTCGCGCCTTCACAGCTTTTATCACTGCTGGAGTCCTAACAGACCGAGGGCGACCACTTCTTGGCCTGTCATCTACACTAGAGTCTTCATTGTATCGTTTGAGGGTACGATAAACGAATCTTTTGGTTATATTTAAATTATTCAGTATGTCAAAAATTTGAATAGGCGCGTAACCGCAACGATGCAACGCAATAACTACAACACGGTCTTCTTTAAGCGTCCACTCCATATTTAAAAATAAGTTAAATTCTAAAAAGTATACAGTTTTGTTTTCATGAACAATTCGAAATTCGAACTCAATAAACTTTTTTGTGGCCAGCATTCTAGAAGAAACGTTTTTACTGTAAGACATTACTTATAACCTGACTGTGTACATAAACATAAACACTCACGCCTGTCACAAAATATCACCAATTTGGTCGATAAACTTTCGCCTAGGGCGTCCCTTCCTGACTCTGTCGTTTACCTCTGCAACATAAATTTGCTTTGTCACCCTTTCCTCCTTGTGGAACACCAGCGTTGATAGACTTGAAATCAGAGCATGCACCGTATACTACGACCTTGATGCTCCGATCAGCAAGGAAACTGATGATCGATTTGCATACTTTCTCGGGAAGCCCATAGGAAGGAAGCTTCGAAAGAAGTGCTTTGTGCCAGACCCGATGGAAGGCCTTCACTATGTCGAAACTAACGGCTAATGCTTCCCCTTGGACTCTACTGCCTCCGCTTATCTATGAGTCAGGTACACCAGAAGATCACCAGCTGATCGACCCCTTTGAAAACCGCACTGGCGGTCACTAATCAGCTGGTTGGACAGGTCTGAGCGGTCACCTTTTTTAGGGATCGGGTGGACCAAAGCTGTCTTCCATGAATTCGGGACTACGCCTTGGTAATAGGAGTACCGGAAAAGACGGCCAAATCCGGAGCACACTTCTTCAGCACAATGGGAGGGACTCCATCGGGCCTACTCGACTAGCTGCGTCCAAGGAGAAGAGTGTTTTGCAAACCGAGCGCTATGTAAACCGCACAACCGGCATGAAGTACTCACATCGCGGTGTGTTCCCCCGTCATCTAGAGTCGAGTTGGACGCAAAGGGAGACCTCAACAGATCGGCTTTCTCCTTTTGCGGCATGGGCCAGTGAGTCGTCCCCTCTGTGCAGGGATGAAAAAAATATAGCTGACAGAAGTTCCCTTGGACAGCCTTGGCGAGAGACCAGAATCCACGGGTTCCCGAAGGAAGGCGAACTAGCTTCTCGCCAATTTTGCCGATGCCGATGTGCTCAAACCTTGCCTCGGCAATGAAGCTTTTGAAGAACCTGGAGGCGGAATTATACTTCTTTTAAAAGCGCTGGTGTTTACATCCCGAGACGTTGATGCGTCAGCCCAGGCCCGGTAGCACTCCTGTTTATAGCGTGATACTGTTTTACAGGAGCGACCAAACCATGGCTGGGATTTGCCTCCGATGGGCATCACAGAGGATGGAATAAAAAGTTCCATACCCTGAATTACCACATCAGCAACAGAATCGGCAACAATGCTGGGTCCTTCCGACGAGTAACAAACCCGCCCCCAAGGGTAGGATGAAAAAAAAAGACCGCATCCCGTCCCAATCGGCCCACCTATAGTGCCAAACACGGCGGCAAGCTGCAGATCGCAACTGCGATTGGAGCGTGAGTGGCACCGTACTCCGAATCAGACAATGATCCGAAGAGCCCAGAGGGGCATCAACGGAGACCTGATATCCGTCCGGATGAGAAGCCAGCAGAAGGTCCAACAGGAAAGGTACATGGTCCTCCACATCTGTGATCCGCGTAGGCGAAGTAACCAAATGTGTTAGATCATATGCCAAGGCAAAGTCATAGACAGATTTACCCGCATGATCGGTTAAACGCGAACCAAGCCTTTCAGTGTGGTGGGCGTTAAAATCACCGAGTGATTTTTTATTTGGACGCCAAACGGCATAGAAATTGATATAATTTAAACAGATTATACGTTTTGGATGACAGACAAAATTTTAATATTAGACACCTTTTGTCAGGAATGTATTTTGCCGGAGCTAATAGATCTCCCTTACCCTCGAAAACTACAATTTAGAGATCGAATGTAAATCGCACTTTAAATTAAAAATTAAAGGGGACTCTCCTACTAGACACGTTTATAACGATGGTAAGGGACACACTTGGCTGGTTATTAGTATCTGTTTTGTAAGTTAAAACTGAGTTTTAATTGTACAATGCCATGACATTGGAAAAATATACCGCTAACATTTTTCTGGTTATTCACAAAACTAAGGTTATCTGAACTAGTGGTTTAACTAAAATATAATTCACTGAGAATAATTTATTTTTAATAGCAGAGAGGGCAAACGAGCTTACGGCTCACCTGATGGAAAGTATCGTAAAAAACTCCTAGTAAATCACACAGTAATGCACTGCCAATCATCCAAATGATGTTCATGGTAACGTAAATTCTGCTGCGATGTTCTTTGATGAAATTTGGCGGCTTAAATTAATCCAAACAATACCTCAGAGCACTCCCCATGGTAAATACGATAAAAAATGCAAAGGGATGCAACTTCTCTTTGCAGCGCCAGTGAGTCGAGCCGATCGGAAATAACTCTGTCGTCGACGATTCGAGTTGTTCTGCATAAGATGCGGTCAAGTGGAAGGAGCTTGCATTGGGGAGCCCCAGTCCATCAGGGGTCTCAGAAAAATAAAAAAAAGTTTGTTACTTCATGCCATTTAGAAACAACGACTATCTCAGTGTTGGCTTCAGTTTTGAATTGTAATTACTCAACGTTGTTTTAAAAATTCATCGATTTTGAAAACGACACAAATCTAGAAGTTCTGTTTAAAGAAAAAAGGGCAAACAGGGCATATGTGAAATTTCGGAATATTGTTCCCTAAAATATAAAATTGTCTAAAGATGGGCCCAAACACTCCTAACATTCTTTGGGTCTACATCTGTGTGCGAATCGTCTTTTTAAAAAATTAAATAGTTAATAAGTTTTGAAAAAGTGTTCACAGTATCAAAAATGAGATTTTCATCTGGATGATGTAATAAGGATAGCATGTAGCGACTAGTCAGATCTTGAAAAAGTTTTAAAAAAGTGTTCACATTATCAAAAACTGCATTAAAAAATATAAATATCTTTGTTAGAACTTCATTATTCATTAATAAAGTAAATACATCGTTAACTTTGAATTACATTTTAATTAAGAACTAAATAATTTTACTTGCGGGCCTCAACACCATGACTGAACCGTGTTTGTGGCCCCTATAAAAAAAGGTTGAGTATGGCTGCACTAGAGCCTAGGTTAAATAATTATATATAACTGATAGGAACAATATTCCATGTAAGGCCAAACCTGCCCCTTGTAAAGTTGCAAGTTGTGTGCCGGCATGAAATATTGTCTACTGTCTGACACTGCATATCATTCAATATGTCGACGCCGAGGATTCCGATATTGGATGAGACATCAAAGAGAGTGCCTTAAAATTGACGAGATACAACAAAGGGGTTCTTTTTAACGGTACACAAACAAACTGTGTGCCCCCAATTCAAGACTTTGTTCAACAAAGACTTGATTTCAGACAAGTTTGCTCCGGTGCACGGTCATGTTTTCTAGAGAAATATTAGCACGGCCGGTATAAAGCATCACCAGTGCTGTTGTCTGTATAGCAATGAATGTTACCGATTTGAAACATATCACTGATATGCAGAGGAAGCAACGTTGGTGATAATATTGAATACCAGCATTAATAGGCTTGTAATCGGAGCATGCACCGTCTACTACGACCTCGATGTTCCGATCTGCAAGAAAACTGGTGATCCAATTGCACAATTTCTTGGGAAGCCCAGAATTAAAAAATTATTTGTAATCTAAATTCAATTTAAATATTATTTTCTAAAAATCTAGCTTTTAAAAAAAGGAAATATATTTAGATATCAAAATATCACAACGTAACATTTTGGGCCCACTAGCATTTAAGGATTTCCTCTAAGGAATATGAAAATTTATGTTATTTTGCATGATTTACAGTGATAACTCACACTTTATATTTCATTTTCAGTTACTTCTATTTTATTTCATACGCGAACGATACAGTATTTGTAATGCAGTGTATAAAAATGTTACGAGACAAAATATAAGCAAATAACATTTAAAACCAGTGTAATTTTAATAATAAGTTTTTTACGTGGTAGAGCCATGCTGCAGCTATAATAGTAGTATAGTAGTAGCACGAATGGGTCAGCTCGACCGGGGAAGGACCACGCTCTCACAGAATACCAGCGTAAAATAGCAGCTTAACGCTGCTGTGTTTCGTATGGTGAGTGTAGAGAATCGAAGACCCTTTTTACTGGAAATGAGGCATTCCATCTTAGTCCTCACGGGTGACCACGCATCTGCATTTTGATTTGTAATAGAGGATACATGTAGATGTCTATGGGCAGCTGAAACCACTTACCATCAGGTGGACTGTGTGCTCGTTTGTCACCCTTATCTTATAAAATAAAAAAAAATAAAAATTACTTACCTTTGATATAAAAAAAATAACAACAAACTTTCTTTTGTACCTATTTAATTTTTTTTAAACTGAAATTGTCTCTTGCACTCACGCGGCGAAAGAAATATACTAAAATATATGAAGTAAACGGGATGCGTAATTTGAAGTACATTTTCTTAATTTAGAGAATCGTAATTTAGGAACGAAGCTAATACTAATTAAAATTTTCGGATTTTAGTTGTATAATTCTTATAAATAACATTTAAAGGAGAATTGTTCTGAGAACTCGTGTCTATGGTATATTAAGTAAACGTAGTGATTATATACTCTTTGGTTCTGAGAGGCCCTTCTAAATATTATTATACTCTTTGGGGGGGTCTACAAATTTGTCACGGGGAGACCGATGTGCACCAGCAGGACTTGACGGATTAAGGCGAATATATCTTTTACTTTTTGCTCATATAAAATGGTTATAACATAGGTAAAGACCTGGAACATAGTAAAACAGAAATATTTTCTGAAATAAAATAACAAACAGATATTTAATAACACAATTAGCATTTTTATAATTACTAATTATGAATGGACTCCGTCCGAATGATTCGGCTTGCTGTAGGCTAGGTTACTAAGCTTCCTGATGAACCTATTCTCTCATTCTCCAATTAGCGCATACCTTACCAGCCGTGAGCCCTGTGACAGATGAAGCTGTAAGAGCAGCATAGGCTAACTGCACTAACATCTCGAAAATAGACCATAGACGACTTCCAAGCCCACAATATTATTAAGGGAGGACTGAGCATCGTCTGAGCTCGTCCTTATTGGAATCAGAGAAGTAGATTTTATATAAATGCATATTGTTTTCTGTTAATATGTCATTTATATAACACTAGCGGTTTCGCAAGGGTGATTTCTAGATCGCGACAACAGTGCCCCCTAACGGGTCTAAATGAAAATCTAAAGTATCTAGGGACCCATTCATATACACACAAGAAATTTCATCAAAATCAGTCCAGCTGTTCCTGAGTTTTAGCGAGACTAATGGAGAGCAATTGATTTTTATACATAGAGATTAGTATAAAACCATGACTTATATTTGTATTTAATCCACACTGTATTGAAAGAGGACTTTATATTTCAAGGCAAGTAACTATCAGGATTTGTAAAGGTTGTGAAATACTGTTCAAATAACGTATTCAATAATCCTTTTTATTTATTATTGATCAATGTGTCTAAAAAAGATACATTACCTTATTTTTCTTTTGACTGACTTTTTGAATTCTTATTCGAAAAAATTTGTAACAGAAACAGAAACACAAATGTTTTATTCCATATAGATTATAAATAATACTTATTGAAAGTCACTCTTTTGTTTAATTACCACTGGTTCTAAAAAAACCTCTGTCATCGGAAAAACCAGCAAGAAACCCAGCGGGACTTTTTTTATAAATAACTGCTTACAATCATGTTTGTTACATAATTAAGCACATAAAACAAATTAGAAATAGCTTGGTAGCGATCACTTTAAGAGCCCTCTTACATTTCGGCGTTTCGCAAATTTAGGTATTTTACGCACCAAGCGGGCGGTGAACTACGCGACCGATACTTTCTTTCATATCTATTCACTCGCTCGCACTATAATACTGTGAGTATGGCGATTAAACGATCTTGATCTTCCATAATACAAAGTTTTCTTAGGATGGACTTCAGTGGATGGAATATTTTTTGGTGTGTCATTTTAATTTTATCTTATTAATTTATTATTATATTATTATATAATTTATTATTTATTATTATATACCATTTTGATATATTATTCATTATTTATGAAATTTAGTGTCAAAATAAGTACACATAAATATTTTAATTGTTACGCTGTAATCGAATGTTAATAATCGATTATGTCTACTACCGGTAGAATAGTGGTATAAATAAATAAACGGTTGCAACCTGTTTTAATAAATATAACAACCAAATGTAACTAATATTTTTTTAATCGGTACTTACAGTCAATTACTATAAACAGTGGTAGAGCCACGCGGCAGCTTTTGCTGTCGCACGGATGGGCCGGCTCGAACCGGGGTGGTACCACGACCTCACAGAAAACCAGCGTGAAGTAGAGGTTCACCTCTGCGTTTCGCTTGGTGAGTGCAGGTGGCCGGAGGCCCTTTTTACTTCCATGTGAGGCAAAGGCCAAATGAGGCATTCCATCTTAGTCCTCACGGGTGACAACGCATCTGCATTTTGAATTGTAATAGAGGATAGATGTAGATGTCTATGGGCCGCCTATAAGAAAAATATTTGCTGCGACGGCATTGACATTGGCATGCTGCAGACTCGTTGTCCCTACCATGTTTAATGGAAGAGACGTGATCTAAATTATAACTATATAAAATAGTTTTAAACCGATCGATCAAAAATTGCGGTCGTAGTTGACAATGTTCTAGTATGTGGGCAATCGACGCACACTACGATAGTAATCGACGCACACTACGGTAGTATCGAAACCATGCAGCGCCCGAAATAAATGACGCAGGTCTACCCTCGGCAAGCGCTCGCGCGTTAATGATCTCAGATGGCCGACGCAGTTAAATGTATAGTACTTTTATTTAATTAATTATAATATAATAGTAACGATTTTAAAAGTAAAAATAATAGCATAGTTTAAGCAAATGTTGATGATTATTTTGGTATTAATTTTACGTCTAAGTGATGTAGAACTTCGGAAATATAGAGGCTTGCATCGAAGCTTTTTTGGTCGTTTTTTGAATTATGTCGATTTTTTTTTCCTATTGTGAAAAGCATATAACGAAAATGTATTCCATTATTATTAAAGTGTAGGATATTTGGGAGATAAAAATATTTTTTTTGATGGTCGATATTCAATAGAATCTACAAATTAGAGCTCCCAAATCATGTCTTCGAGAGTTTTTGCCTAAACATGCATCGGGAGAATGATTATTACTGATTAAATAAATAAGTTATCTAAAATCCATTCCGAGCTTATTTGAGGAGAGAAAACGGACTATTTTTACCAGGTAATTGTTATTTCAAGAAATGAACGATAAACATAAAATTTCAACGAGGAAACCTTGTAATTTCGCGTTTTTTTGTAATACGCCTCTTAAAAATGTTTTTGAACTTTGAGGAGGTCAAATTTTGTATATTTTCTGGGATTTTGTTGTAAAAGCATAGTCATCGCCCCAAGAATGAATTACTGACTTGGTGGAGTCAAATAACTGTTACTAGCTAGCTTGTGTCTGTTCCTTGTATTTACAGAATGAATATCACTGATTTTCTGCCGACTTCCAAAAAGGAGACGGTACTCAATTCGAGTGTATGTTTTTTTTATTTTTATGTGTGTTACCTCATAACTTTGTACTGGGCGAACCGATTTGGATGATTCTTTTTTTATATGAAAGCTGATAATTCTCGTGTGGTCCCATATGAATTTGATCAAGGTCAGACCAATGGTTATTGAGTTATTCTTAAATAACCTATATTGACGTTGCTTATATTGAAGTCGGCTGTACAAAATTTTTAATTTTAAATTATTGTATAACTACTTTTATTTTTATCTACGTACATACATTACACTTTAATAAATGTATTGAGGGGCCAATGTTAATATATTAACTTCCTTAAATTTTTGTCGGAGCAACTCTTTGTCTCTAAATCATATCAAGATTTCGGATGACTAAAGCATCTAGGAAATCTAAAGAATTGCTTGCCTCTAACTCCATTGTGAATTGTATTTTAGAGTTTATGGAATTAAGATGGTCTAAAAATGCAGTTACTATGTCAGGTGGTAAAATTTTGAAAGTATCGTCTACGTACCGCTTGTAGAATCTTGGATTTACAGTAGCAGTAAGAAGGGCTTTCACCTCAAAGACCTTCTTGAATGCCTCCATATATGTTTGACGTCCCGATGTTATATCGGGACGTCAAACACATCAATACCCCCCGTGACCATAGGTGCTGTAAAGCAAAATATCCGTAAAAATTTGTTACATTTCAAAAACCTTTTTATATTTCTTGAGTCTCCGGTCAATTTCTTCATTTTGATTTTTATCCAGTAGAGAAATCTCGAATACAGCTCTTTTCATTGCTTGTTGATCGAATTCGAGTCTGGGGATCATTTCTTTCCTTTTCCCCCTAATACTCAGCCGTTTAGTCTCCCCTGCCGAGAGCTTCTATCTCGTTGGATTTTTATTTATTTATGAACTTTTATTGATATATTTCACTATATTTAATGTATATATTTATCATTTTATTTTATTTGTTTATTCAGCCCAATCAGATTTAAATTATCTTTAAATATCCCAAAGAATAATGAAAACATTAATTATCTGAACTGTACTCTAAAATTAAATCTAACTAAAAGATTACACATTTGTTTTTATAGGATAAGGGTGACAAACAAGCACACAGTCCACCTGATGGTAAGTGGTTGCTGCGGCCCATAGACATCTACATCTATCCTCGTTTGCGAATCAAAATGCAGATGCGTTGCCACCCGTGACGACTAAGATGGAATGCCTCATTTCTAGTAAAAAGGGCCTCCGGCCACTTGCACTCACCAAGCGAAACGCAGAGGTAAACCTCTACTTCACGCTGGTATTCTGTGAGGTCGTGGTACCACCCCGGTTCGAGCTGGCCAATCCGTGCGACAGCAAAAGCTGCCGCGTGGCTTTACCACTGTCACTGTCTGTGTAATAAACAAGTAGCACTATAATAAAAAAAACTAAAACTAATCATTTAAATTTTCATACAGACCTACTACCTGTATCCTGCCAAGAACGCTGGCTGCTTTTCTTTGCTGTATGGCTATACTGAGCCTTTGTGCGAGAAAAGAACCAGCGCTCTAGTCACCAGCAGCGACAATCAGCCGCGGTTACAGTCCCTTATAATAGGTTAACTATTATTATAAGCTATTTCTTTATAAAATTTAATAACTCCTCGTTACCAGTAAGAAACACGACAGCATTACGCTGCTATTTATTTACTCTGCTGAAAGAGCGTGGTTCGTCTTCTCCCGAACCAATTCATGATGCAACCATAGCTATAGTGTGACTCCACCCTTTTAAAAAAACATATAAAAAATGTACTTGTAATCCAACTTCAAGACCACTCTGTGCGGTAAAGACGGTCACTAAACATGTTTACCACCGAATAAAATACGAATAAATGTCGAGGTTTGTATACGTCACGAGCGTATCTAATACGCATCGTTAATCTGGCGTAAGGAAAGTGAAAACTTCTTTAGCCGCGTTGAGCGATTTTTGGTAGGAGAAAAACTTATGGGTTCGCATCACCTGATGCTCGTGATGTATACGTCACAAGCACATCTACTAGGCATTGTTAGTCTGGCGCAAGCCAGACTAGCGACGCGTCGTATACCGACCTGTATATATGTATACGCATATGTGATTCATCTAGAGTGACAACGTATCTGTATTTTGATTGAAAGTCGTAGTTACTTATAGATGTCTATAGGACACAGCATCCACTTACAATTTTTTATTATAATTAATAGAATCAGGCGTTACTTTGCTGAAATCCATTATATTAAAGTTGGTTAAAAATTACTGGTGATACGGCGATAGTGCACGCAATTGAGGGAGGGCGGGAGGTGCTCTTCAAACTAGGTAAGACACATCATTTTATTTAGTCGTGCGTGAAGTAATTTTTTACCAACTTTAATTTTTTATTAACTTATTCTCTGAAAATGGAGGCCACCACATTGCTTTGTTGTGTTTATTGTAATAAGATTTATGTCAAAAAATCTTATACGATGATGAACTCCGAATCCGTTTTGACACCGGTAGTTTCCAAGGTGTGCCATCTTCAAATGACATTTGTTCAGTAAACTTTAGCGCTTACAGAAAGATATTTACTAGACTTCAATTTTCCGTATACCATGAAGATTTTTGCGTTAAAATCTCAAGATAATATTTTAAGTACTTTACTTACATTTTTGTTCCTCTTTGCGAAATAAAAGAATATAATATTTTATTAATTTTTTGCAAAAGTATATGCACAAATTGAACAGATAATAATAAAAACAATATGCAATTAGCATATGAAAAAATGCATTTGTGTGCCTTAGCCGCTTCCTCTTATTATATACAGTTATTTCGATCTTGTTACCAACTTATCATCTGAATTTTAAGTTATAACCTATTCAAAGATTTATTTGTGCCAGTTCCATAAATTATAAGCCGATATCAATAAACTCCATAACAGGTAAGATTATATAGCGCTTACGAAAAGATTGGATAAAAATCTTGATAAAAATTTTAGTAAGCATTTTGTATTTATTTTAGAAATTTTTGCAATTTGGAGCAAGCTTCCATAATATGTTCAAGCTTCTATATATTATTAATATGAACTTTGAATAAATGTAATTCTGTTAACTTTTTTTATAGGAGAAGGGGAAAACGAGCATATGGCTCACTTGATGGTAAGTGATTACCGCCGCCCATGAACAACCACAACACCAGGGGAATTACAGGTGCATTGCCGGCCTTTTAAAAAGGAGTACGCTCTTTTCTTGAATATCAATAAATCATATCTGTCCGGAAAAATCACTGGTGGCATTCGATTCCACAAAAAAGCTGTGCGAGAAATAAAACTTCTTTTAACTCGCACAGTAGTGGACCGCCAGTCATCGAGATGGTGTGGATGGTATCGCGAGTTTTGTCGCGATGTGCGATAGTGAAATTGTGCGACTGGAATTATTCCAAACAATTCCTCAGAGCACTCCGCGTGGTAAATACGATAAAATACGCAAAAAGATGCCACATCTCTTCGCATCTGCCAGTGAGTCAAGCCAAAAAGAGTTCGGTCGCCGACGATTTGAAAAGCTCTACACTGGATGCGATCAAATGGAAGGAGCTAGCACTGGGGAGCCCCTGCCCAGAGATGGAATGCTGTCCCCAGCATTCCATGTGCGGCCGAATCTCCGCCTTGTAAAGTTGCAGGCGGTGTGCCGGCATAAATACTGTCCCGCTCTGCTGAGCACGCCAAGCTTTTTAGAGGCCAATTGGGCCTTCTCTTCCAAGTGACCATGAAACTGCTCGTCACTCAATATGTCGATGCCGAGGATTCCGATACTGGCTGAGGAAACAAGGGGAAAGCCTTTTAGCGGTAAAAGCGCAAACTTTTGTCTTCTGGGGATTGAAGTGAACTAGATTTAGTTGAGACTTAAGACACAAATTCGTCCCGGTACTCGGCAACGTTTTCCCTATAAATATTGGCACGTTCGGTGTATAAAGCATCACCAGTGCGGTCATCCGCATAGCAATGAATGTTACTGGTTTGCAACATGTCATTGATATGCAGAAGAAACAGCGTTGGCGATAACACGCAGCCTTGTGGAACACCGGCGTTAATGGGCTTGTAATCGGAGCATTTACAGTCTACTATGATCTTGATGCTCCGATCTGCAAGAAACCTATTGATCCAATTGTACAATTTCTCGGAAGCCCATAGGAAGGATGCTTCGTAAGAAGCGCTTTGTGCCAAACACGATCGAAGACCTTCGCTATGTCCAAACTAACGGCCAATGCCTTCCCCTTGGACTCTACTGCCTCCACCCATTTATGAATTAGGTAGCCCAGAAAATCACCAGTCGAGTAACCGCGACGGAATCCGTACTGACGGTCACTATTCAGCTGGTGATGGTACAGCATGAGCTGGCTGTTAATAATGGACTCCATTAGCTTAGTTGAACGGATCAGAGGGGTTACCATTTTTAGGGATCGGATACACGAAATTTTCATAATTTCGGGACTACGCCTACAGGGTAGGAGTACCAGAAAAGATGCCTTAAAACCGGTGCCAACTCCGGAGCACACGTCTTCAGCAGAATACAAGGGACGCTATCAGGCCCACTCGACTTGTTGACGTCCAGGGATAGAAATGCTTTGCGCACCGAGCGTGAGTAAACAGCAAATCCTGCATGGAGCACTCCCACCACGGAATGGTCGGCGGTGTGTTCCCCTTATCATCAAGAGTTGAGTTGGACGCAAAAAGAAAGCGCAGCAGATCGGCTTTGACCTTGCGGCATGGGCCAATGAGTCGTCCTCCCTGTGCAGTGATAGGAGAGATGGCTGACAGAAGTTCCCTTAGCCAGCCAGAATGCACGTGTTCCCGAAGGAAGACGAACTAGTTTCTCGCCAATTCTGCCAATGTGCTCTGACTTTGCCTTGACAATGACACTTTTGAAAGACCTGGAGGCGGAATTATACTTCTATTTAAGAGCACTGGTATATGCATTCTGAGACGTCGATGTATGAGCTCAGGCCTGATAGCAGTCTTGCTTATGGCGTAATGCAATTTTGCAGGAGCGACCAAACCATGGCTGGGTTCTGCCTCCGATAGGTAACTCAGATGATGGAATAAAAAGTTCCATTCTTTGTAGCAACACATCAGCGACAGGATCAACAACAACGCTGGTATCATCCGGCGAGAAGCAAACCCGCCTCAAAAGGTAGGATGCAAAAACAGATCGCATCCCGTCCCAATCGGCTGACCTATAGTGCCAAACATGGCGGGAACTTGCAGAACGCAACCGTGATGGGAGCGTGAGTGGCACCGTACTCCGGATCAGACAATGGTCCGAGGAGCTAAGAGGGGCCTAGACGGAGACCTGATATCCATCCGGATGAGAGGTCAGCAGAAGGTACATGTTTTTCCACATCTAGGATCCGCGTAGGCGAAGTAACCAAATGTGTTAGATCATTTGCCAAGGCAAAGTCATAGACAGATTTACCCGCATGATCGGTTAAACGAGAACCAAGCCTTTCAGTGTGGTGGGCGTTAAAATCACCGAGTGATTTTGTTATTTGGACGCCAAACGGCATAGCAATTGATATAATTGAAACAGATTATACGTTTTGGATGACAGACAAAATTTTAATATTAGACATCTTTTGTCAGTATCCAGTTGTGTCAGACCATTTGCCAAGTCAAAGTCATAAATAGATCTACCCGCATGATCGGTTAAACGAGAATTAAGCCACTCAGCCTGGTGGGTGTTAAAATCACCAAGCATCACGATCTCTGCGGAAGGGAGCTGCTGTAGGACAGAGTCTGCAGCCATTTGGACTTGGTCGATGAGTCGGTCTGAGTCGGCATTGCCGCTATGGTACCTATAGAGGTACTCGTGAATGCGGGGATGGTCGTTGCTGTCTACGCGCATCCATAAGATGGACAGGTCCGTACCTTCAAGGCTGCCGAGGCGTCGAAAACAGATGTCCTCTCTGACGTATACGCAAATTCCAGTCCGATGCACAAAAGAGTGTTCTAATTTGTACCCCGCGTAGAAGAGATACGAAGTTGCTGGAGAGGACACCTGTGTCTCGATTAGAAAGAGCAAGGCCGGCTTTGCCATCTCTATATGGTAGTGGACGGCGTTAAGGTTTGTAAGAAGTCCCGTGATGTTGCAGAAATTCACGCAGAACGTGACAGGGGGCGCCTTTTACTTATTGCTCCGTTTGCCCCGAGCAGGTTTAGTCTCGAGCGGGATCCCCCCCCCCTCAGAATACGCGGGGCAGCCTGAGCACCCACTGTCAGGAAAAGTAGAGTAGGGTAGCTTGAGCGTTGATGCTCAGCGAGGGATTTTCCGTCACCGAGGGTGCTGGTACATTTCTGGGGTAGTCTATCATTTAACTCTACCGCTATATAGTATATCATTTTACGCTACCATGTTAAGGGGGGAATTCGGCCTCCAGCCACCTGCACTCACCAAAACAAACGCAGAAGCAGAGCTTCTACTTCACTCTGGTCTTCAGTGAGGTTGTGATACCACCTCGGTTCGAGCCAGCCCATACGTGCAACAGCAAAGGCTGCCACGTGGCTCAACGACTGATGTTAACAAATTGTATACTCTAAAAATTTGGCCACATTTTACGTAAGACCTAAATTACTAAACAAATTTTTTCCAATTTTCAATTATTCGAAAAATCAATAAATAAGAAATAATTTAGAATATCTTTTATTACTAATACGATCGGCTTTATATGTAATTGGATCTAAATAGTTAAAATAAAATGAAAAATCTTTTGAAGATTGATTTAAATGAGGTGATGTTTGAAACTAGTTAGAACCAAAATATAGGGGATTATAAATAAACATGTTTATGTCTATAAATCAATGAACATAAATAATCGATACACTAGTGAAATTTTCGTTTCTCTACGCTACCTATGCTAAATGTCTTCTCATTATGGAACTTGAGAGTTCCAACAATAAATAGAGTTAAACTACAGTTTAAAGTTTGAGCTGTCATGTGTCTGTCAAGTCTTTGATTCAAAACTCGGTTCAAACTTTAAACAATAATTTGAAGTTTGAACTTAGTCTCGAACGGCGAATATGTGAAATATTAATCACATAAAATACAATAAACCACCTTTTGTGGAAAGCCCCAGTGCAGCCAAACACTATACAAATAAACTTTGTTTTCGTACCCATTACATTAAAAATTAAAAAGCACCTATTTTCAACCGAATTCAAAAATTGAAGGAAGTTCTCAATTTCAATGTATTTTTAATGTGTTAACCTCTAAACTTTTTCTAGGTGAACCGATTTATATGATTTGTATTTATTTGAAGGTTGGTGCTTCTTATGTAGTCCAGTATAAATTTGGTCAAGATCCGATTTGTAGTTTTTTAGTTATCCATTAAATTGACGTTGACTACATTGACGATGTTCTCATTTTATTTATTGAAGTCGATTGTACAAAATTTTTAAATTTACCACTTGAATCGCAATAAAAAGTAACGAAATCTGCTAACTTAGTAGATATTTATTGTGTAGCGATTCTTCTAGTAACACATCTTGAATAAAGATGATGTGTTCTAAAATAGTGAATCGATCGGTATCGACAGGTTCCCTAACTCCTAAAAATCAATTTTACAATTAATCGATCTCAGATCGAATGCTCTCTTGTTGTTGTATGTTATTTCGACTGTAGTTCAACGTTTCACCATTATGTTATTTCACGTACGTTTGGTGAACGCATATGGGCCAATGGTCAGGCAATTGAAGTTTGCTGGCTAATAGAAGACTTTTTTCAAATTACAACAACAGCTTTAATTCTGTAAACTCTTTCATTGCTAGACACAAGCTGCCGTGTTATTTAAGGAATAAATTAATATTTAACCAAGTTGAATTCACAAATTTTCGAGAACACTCGTACAAGCAGGTTTGATTTGCAGAAATGCCGCATTTAAAGCTAGTGATAAACAATTTTAAATAACAAAGGCGCAGCTGGGATATGAATCTAACACCTCTAATCTTAATTAATGCTTTTCTCAGTATTCCTACATATGATGTCGTGAGAATCTAGCTAACTTAACAGGCTAGAAATGCACTGTACTGCTAGGTCTTGCAATTTATATTAATTTTTATAAAATTTTATATTAATATATATTAATAATTACTCGTTGCCTAATGATGCTCGTTGGAAATGACGTGCTTGTTGAATAAATCGTTCAAACTCGTCAGGAAGTATTTACAGAGGCTGCATACTTCGCAATTATGCATGGTGATAAAGCCGCGCCCACCACGTTTCCGCGGCAAATACAGCCTCATTACAGACGATCTCGGGTGATGTATCCTGTAAGACGCCATAACAATGTGAACTTTTCTATCCAGAGCATTTAGTTCGGTCTGATTCCACCTGAGTATGCCAAAAGTTTTCATGAGGACACACATGACCAAACCTTTATATGCGTGCGTTTTATTAATGCCCGACAAAAGACTGTTAAATACTTTTTCAAATGTGCATAAAACATGTCGTAAACTAACTTCATTTCCAGACAAACTAATTTCATATCCGCCTCATCGATATCTATGTTCTGTGATATACCCAGGTATCGGTATGTTTCAGTCTCGGAAAGTTTATATTGATGGGCATGATAAGTCTATGGTCTCAGAATTAGCAACCCTACCCCTTTCGACATGGAGGCCCGCACACTTATCCGTCTCCAGCTCTATTCTGATAGAATTGCTGAACTCACAAGTGATGTTCCACAATTCTATAAAATGGGAGCGACTGGAAGCGAAAAACTTGAGATCATCCATTTATAAAAGGTGGGACTTTTGTACCTCCTTTCTGAATCTATAATCCCCTCTCTGAAACCACATAGAGGAAACAGAGGCAGAAAAAATTGGACTTAAACAATCACCCTGGAAGATATCGCCCCTTTATCACAAGTGATATAAATTGAATGAATTTATGAAAGAGGTATGTAACCACATATTAATATGTATATTTACTTATCGTTGAAAATGTACTGTTACAGTGTAGGTATTCCTCACTTTTATTTTATTTTCCATCCACTCAGCTCCTAGATTGACAAATTTTGCCAGATTTTCAGTTATGAACTCTTAATATGTAAGCTTCCACATAGTACTTTTATCTTGTTAACACTTGCACCTAAGGATATAGGTTTGGTAACGTTTCCATCTCCTTTGTACTGGCAAACTCCTTTATCGGAAGGAAAAAATAGGATTCAATAGGTGGACGCAAGAGAAGCTTATTTATCGGATACCAGGCCGTGCTTATACCATGAATATTTTGAAATTGATTATTGTTTATTGAAATTTTATAATCTAAAATACTATTAATTTATTTTATTTAAAACTATGTTTATATTATATTTTAATATATGTGCATTTTATTTATGTATTATGTTTCGCACCTGCCTAAAACTGTCTTTGGCATCCAGGGTTGACTGGCAAGGAATGCCACATGGCATTAAGTCCACCCTATGCTCCCTTGCCGTGTAGTGGCGGTTAAGAATATCCACTACCCCATATCTTCCCGTGGGTGTCGTAAAAGGCGACAAAGGGAAACAGGCAGGAGATGGGCAGCAGCATCTTCCTGATAACAGAAAATTATAATAAAAAACTGCGTTTGCCAACCGGCTCGCCAAGCGTGGCAACTATGGCAAACACCCCCCCCCCCAAATGATGAGCAACAAAGAGACGGCCCCCAGTCTACGGCGGCCCCGCTATTGCCACCTACGACGACTCGACCTGGCAACATACAACGCACGCACCCTGAGGACCGATGAGAAGATCTCGGAGCTGGAAGAAGAGATAGACAAATTACGCTGGCTTATTATAGGATTATCGGAGGTCCGAAGAGAGGGGGAGGACACGGTAATCCTCGAATCCGGCAACTTGTTCTATCACCGGGAGGGCGACCATCTGTCCCAAATAGGTGTCTGATTTATCGTCCACAAGTCTCTCGTTAACAACGTTGTAAAGATTGAGAGTATGTGGACGAGGGTTGCGTACCTTATACTCAAAATCACCAAACGGTATTCGGTGAAAGTCATACAGGTTTACGCACCAACAGAAACAGAAACTTTTTTATTCAATATAGATTATAAATTATACTTATTGAAAGTCACTCTTTTGTATAATTACCACTGGTTCGAAAAAAACCTCTGTCCTGGGAAGAACCAGCAGAAACCCAGCGGGACTTTTTTTTTAAATAACAGCTTACAATCATGCATGTTACACAAATCAACAACACAACAAATTAGAAATAGCTTGGGAGCGATCACCTCACATCCAGGGGTTATTATCATCTATAAATTCTTTAATATTATAATAACCCTTTTTATACAAACTTAGTTTAATAAAGTTTTTGAACTTTGAGCAGGTCAAATTTTGTATATTTTCTGGAATTTTGTTGTAAAAGCGTATACATCGCCCCAAGAATGAATTACTAACTCGATGGAGTCGAGTAACTGGTACTACTAGCTTGTGTCTGTTCCTAGTATTTACAGAATGAATATCACTTATTTTTGTGAAACTACTTGTATTTTTGTGTACGTACATTACATTTTCATAAATGTATTGAGAGGCCAAAGTAAATATATTAATTTCCTTAAATTTTTGTCGCAGCGACTCTTTAGGCTTTCAATCATAAATTGCTCTTATGGCCCTCTTCTGCAAAACAAATATAATTTCAGTGTCACCTGCGTGCAACCTCGGCACATCCCGATGAGGAGGTGGAGGAAACGTATGAGGATATCTCTAGAGGTATGCATTTCTCCAAAACCCACTAAACGGTGTTAATGGGAGACCTCAATGCAAAACTAGGCACAAGAGAGAACGGTGAGCTGAAAGTAGGGAAATTTGGAATAGGGCAACGGAACCCAAGGGGCCAGCAGCTGGCCTACTTCATGAAGAAAAAGGGACTCTTTATTATGAACTCTTTATTTCAGAAGCGGCCCCACAGGAAGTGGACCTGGTCGAGCCCTGACGGTTCGACAAAAAATGAGATTGAATTCATTATGACGACCAGACGACAACTGTTCAGTGATGTTTCCGTGATCGCGATGGTGAAAACAGGTAGCGATCACCGAATGGTTAGAGGCACACTGAATCTAAACGTTAAGTTGGAGAGGTCTCGTCTAATGAAGTCGACGCACCGTCCCTCTCGTGCTCTGTTCCAAAGTCCCTCAACCTTTCAGCTTGAGTTACAAAACCGTTTTCAGTGTCTAGAAGACTGCAACGTAGTAGACGATATGAATGACAAGCTCGTGGAAGCTGTCCATGCTGTCGAAGCTAAGTTTTGCAAGACCCGTCGCAGAAGAACACAAAAACTCTCCAATCATACTCTTAATCTCATGACTGTTAGACGAAAGATGAAGCTTCATTCTTCAACAGATTTGACAGCATACAGGCAACTAACAGACAGATCTCTAAATGCATGCGGCAGGACATACGCAACTTCAATACAGCTTGTATTGAAGAAGTGATCGAGCGAAACCAAGGCTCCAAAGTCTTTGCCAGAGATCTGTCTACCAGAAAGAGCCAACTGTCAAAGCTGAAGACCTAATGTGGCAGCATCGTTTTCGGGACACCTGAGATTTTGAGTGAGATTGAGAGGTTCTATGGGCAGCTGTACACATTATCGTTGGAGCCACACGCAAGTGTGAGTAACAATCCAAGAGCGAGTCTTATCCGACACTATTCCGAAAATATCCCGGAAGTCAGTCTGAGCGAAATTAGAATGGCTCTCCAGCACCTTAAAAGCGGCAAGTCCCTGGGCGAGGATAGATTTACAGCGCAGCTTCTTTAAGTGGGTGGAAAACCAGTACTTGAAGTCTTTCAGAAGCTCTTAAATTCCGTCCTCCATGGTGGCACTACTCCGAAGGCGTGGAGCAGAAGTGTCGTGGTCTTGTTCTTCAAGAAAGGCAATAACGCTCTCTTGAAGAACTACAGACCGATTTCTTTTCTGAGCCGCGTCTACGTGCTGTTTTCGAGAGGCATTACAAATCGTCTCGCACGCAGACTTGACGACTTCCAGCCTCCCGAACAAGCCGGTTTCCGAAGAGGCTTTAGTACAATATACCACATGTACACCCTTCGACAAACTGTACAGTAGACAGAGGAGTACAATCTGCCACTTTGCCTCGCGTATGTGGACTATGAGAAAGCCTTTGATTCCGTCGAAATTTGGGCGGTGCTGCAGTCCCTTCATCGGTGCCAAGTTGACTGTGGGTATATAGAAATGCTGAAGTGTTTGTACAGTAGAGCTACGATGGTTATCCGAGTACAGAATCAGAGTACGAAACCTATCCAACTGCAGAGAGTTGTAAGACAGGGTAACGTTATATCCCCGAAACTCTTCACCGCTGCATTGGAAGACGTTTTCAAGCTACTGAACTGGAAAGGATGCGGTATTAACATCAATGATGAGTACATCACTCACCTTCGATTTACCGACGATATAGTCCTTATAGCAGATTCGCTGGACGACCTAAACACTATGCTCAATAACCTCAATAGTGTCTCCCAACGGATAGGTCTTAAGACCATGGAACATGGACAAAACAAAAATCATGTTTAACGTCCATGTCACACCTATGCCGGTAGTTGTTGGGAACACTAATTTCGAAGTTGTTGACGAGTATGTTTACCTGGGACAAATAGTCCGACTAGGTAATTCCAACTTTGACTGAGAGGTCAATCAACGGATACAATTCGGCTGGGCAGCGTTCGGGAAACTATGACACATCTTCTCGTTAGACATACCTCAAAACCTGAAAACGAAATTGTACAACCAGTGCGTGTTGCCAGTGATGACTTTCGAATCTGATACTTGGTCCTGCACTTCTGGCTGTATGAGGAAGCTCAAGGTCGCTCAGCGAGCTATGGAGAGGGCTATGCTCGGGGTTTCTCTGCGTGATAAACTTAGGAATAAGGATATCGGTAGTAGAACCAGAGTAACCGACATAGTCCAACGGATTAGTAAGCCGAAGTGACAGTGGGCTGGCCATATAGCTCGAAAAACCGACAACTGATAGGGAAGAAAGGTTTTTGACTGGCAGCCTCGTACCGGTGGGCGAAGTATAGGACGACCCCCCACTAAATGAAGTAACGACCTGGTAAGACATGCAGGAAGTCGATGGATGCAGGTGGCTCAGGACCGTGCTTTGTGGCATTCCTTGGGGGAGGCCTATGTTCAGCAGTGGACTTATGAAAGGCTGATGATTTACCCTTTACCTTAAGGTGTTACATTAAAGTTTTTAAATAATAAAATTATAATTTTAAGTATTTCTTACATAGCGATCAATTCAAGGACAAGTGATTTACAAGATCACTAATATTTGCCACGAGTTAAATAGCGTAGCGTTGCACGTGATTTGAATATAGTACTTTTAATCGCTTTTGTATTTGTTTAAATTAAACGTTAGGTACTTTGAAAATATTTATGCTGCAGTCTTTTGCTATGTTCACCTAATAAATTCTATTGGTTTCCTCGCATTTAAATAGTCACCTTAAATGTGTAGAGCAGTGCTCAAAAAACTAGTAAACCTAGATTTACCGGGTGCTTTAGAGTCCGAATAATATTTAAAACAAATGTGACTTTTGTTAAACATTTTTAAAAATGAAAACATATTATATTAAGTAATATCAGCGACAGTATGCTAATGTACATCTGGTTTACCCCAGAGTGATTAATAAATTATTTGGACTTCACTCAAAAAGCACATAATATTATACTCCTACACCCTATTCTACTTCTCTGAATTTTGTACAAGTGATATTGCATATGAAATTCTCCGTGGTCAGTCCTCTCCAAAACTTTTATTTTTAATGCCTAATATATTCAAATGATATAAAGAATAAATACAATGTAATCGGGGTACTACTTCACTTTTTCTGTATTATATCTGGTATTTATTGTGATGTCGCAGCAAACTAGCTTAATTAGCATTTCAGTTAACAACCTAGCATTTTTACGTTCAACTAACGGCTTGAATAACATACAGTCGATGCGTCTAAAGGCCGATTTTCACTTCGACAAGTGCTGTAGTGAGTTTAGTTACAGGGCAGTTGACAGTAAACGGTTTTTTTTTATAGTAGAGGGGGCAAACGAGCATGCAGCTCACCTGATGGTTAGTTACTACCTCTGCCCATGAACAACTGCAACACCAGGGAATCCAGGGGAATTGCAGATGCGTTGCCGGCCTTTTACAAAAGAGTAAGCTTTTAAGCTTTTCTTGAAGGTCCCGTAGTCGTATCGGTCCGGAAAAATCACTGATGGTAATCGATTCCACAAGGAAGTTGTGCGAGGAAGAAAACACCTTCTAAATCGCACAGTGGTGGACCACCAATCATCCAGATGGTGTGGGTGGTATCGGAAGTTCTGCCGTGATGAGCGTCCGTGAAATTTGGCGGCTTGGATTAATCCCAACAATTCCTCAGAGTACTCCCCGTGGGAAATGCGAAAGAAAATGCAAAGGGATGCAACATCTCTTCGCAGTGCCAATGAATCGAGCCGATCGGAAAGGACTCGGTGGTAGACGATTCGAGCCGCTTTGTGCTGGATGCGGTCAAGTGGAAGGAGCTGACACTGGGGCGCCCCTGCCCAGATATGGGAACAGTATTCCATGTGAGGCCGAAACTGCACCTTGTAACGTTGCAGGCGGTTTGCCGGCATGAAATACTGTCCCGCTCTGCTGAGCACGCCAAGCTTTTCAGAGGCCAATTTGGCCTTCTTTTCCAAGTGACCACGAAACTGCACGTCACTCGATATGTCGACTCCGACGATTCCGATTTTGGCTGAGGCAAGAAGGGGAGTGCCTTGAAACTGAGGAGATACGACAAAGGGGTTCTTTTTAGTGGTAAACGCGCAAACGTGTGTCTTCTGAGGATTAAAATGGACTAGATTTAGTCGCCCCCAATCCGAGTTTTGATCAGCAAAAACTCGACTCAGACACAAGTTTGTTCCGGTACTCGGCGATGATTTCTCGAGAAATGTTGGTATGGCCGGTGTATAGAGCATCACCAGTGCTGTCATCAGCATAGCAATGAATGTTACCAGTTAGCAACATATCATTGATGTGCTGAAGAAACAGCGTTGGTGATAGCACATAGCCTTGTGGAACACCAGCGTTGATAGGCTTTTAGTCAGAGCATGCACCGTCTACAAGGACCTTGATGCTCCGATCTGCAAGAAATCTGGTGATTCAATTGCACAATTTCTCGGGAAGCTCATATGAAGGGAACTTCGAAAGAAGCGTTTGTGCCAAACCCGATCGAAGGCCTTCGCAATGTCCAAACTAACGGCTAACGCCTCCCCCTTGGACTCTACTGCCTCCGCCTATCTATGAATCAGGTAGACCAGAAGATCACCAGCTGATCGACCCCGACGAAAACCGTATTGGCGGTCACTAATCAGATGGTGATCCTCAAGGTACCGCATGAGCTGGCAGTTAATAATGGATTCAATTATTTTGGAGAACAAGGAAGTTATGGCGATAGGCCTGTAGTTGGACGGGTCTGAGCGGTCGCCTTTCTTAGGAATTGGTTGGACAAAAGCTATCTTCTATGATTTTGGGACAACGCCTTAGGAGTAGGAAAACCGGAAAAGACGCGTTAGGGCCGGTGCCAACTCCAGAGCATACGTCCTCAGCACAATTGGGGGGATTCCGTCAGGCCCACTCGACTTCTGGATGTTCAGGGAGAGGAGTGCTTTGCGAACCGAGCGCTGTGAGAACAGCACATCCGGAATGGAACACTCACACCGCGGGATGGTCAGCGGTATTTTCCCCCGTCATCAAGAGTCGAGTTGGACGCAAAATGGAGCCTAAAAGGTCGGTTTTGTCTTTTTCGTCTTGGGTCAGTGAGTCGTCCTCCCTGTGCAGAGATGGTAGTGATGGCTTACAGAAATTCCCTTGGACAACTTTGGTGAGAGACCAGAATGCACGGCTTCCCGAAGGAAGGCGAACTAGTTTCTCGCCAATTCTGCCTATGTGCATAAGTGGCCAGTAGCGATCAAACGTCTTAGAGGCAAGTTTAGTTAAAAAAGTACAATTTCATATTTTGAATGTCGAACGCGAACACGTTCCGTCCTGTCCACTTATGCACTGAACTAAACTCGCTCATTCACACGAGCGATAAGTTTAGTTGCGGTTGGCCGGAGATGCGCCGGGGGGCAATACTTCGAACTTATCTCGCAGAAAAATAGCCCCGCCGGCTATCTTGTTCAACTTAATTATTAATTCGCTACCTAACTCACTGATTGTCGTTCGACCGATATTTTTTACTTAACTTAACTTAACTTGTCAGGTTCGCAAGTTAATTCGCTACTGTACTTGTCGAACTGTAAATCTGTCTTCATACGACATTCCAACTCTCAGCGATATTAGGATAAGGTGCGGCTGGGATGACCTCTGGCCACCCTAAAGCGGCGTATATTTCTATAATATAGCACGTAGTACATAATTAAGCATCCAATATTACTAGACAATTTGATTGAAACATGGACTATATATTATTCAGCCCGCTAGTTGAACGGCGCCGTTTAGTAAAAAGGCTAGGCTGTAAACTAAAAGGCTAATTAAGCTAGTTGGCTGCAACATGTCCGCTATGATCTTTTACTTTATGTATATATTTGCATCCCGTTGATTGACGAACGAGACTGACAACCGAACAATAAAACATACTGAAATGACCTTACTAATGTAAGACATATTTCTTATACAAGTTTTAAATAATTTCAATGTACTCAATACCTGCCCTATACCACACATGATACATTTGCTTATTATTATTTTAGTCATTTTTTTTAATAAATCCACGGCCATCATACATGTTGAAGATAATATACAGCCAAGGCATATACATCACTTTTTCTCGGCTATTTTCAAAATACTATCTAGAAGTATATTAAATAACAAATTAATATTATTAAAGTAAAGTAAAAGTTAAGTTACAGCCTATATTTCTCTCACTGCTAGGCACAGTCCTCGTCCCACATCTAAGAGTGATTTAGGACAAGGAAATGTCCGCCGCACAATACAATCAAAATGGAGATGCATTATCACCCCTGAAGCGATGGAATGTCTCGTTACAAGTAAAAAAGTGTATTCGGTTCTTTGTTGGTTCACTGTCAATACGAAACATAGCAGCATTAGGCTTAGCTTTCCATTGACGTCAGTGGAGTTTGGTGTTGATACGTATTTTTACAGAAAGATTACACTATTATAAGCACACACACAATGTCTCAATATACGGAAACGCGTAATTTTTGAGAAAAGAATAATTGAAAATCAATTATTCTTGCAATGTTTACGTCTAATTTGCTAATAAACTGGCGCCATTTTGTAATGTCATTGTCGACGTCAATAGGGATGTCGATTCTTTCCGAAAAAGGTCGATTTTTAAATCGATTCAAATCGTAAGCTGATGTATCGGTTCACAAAAAATCGATTTCTAAAATGTCTATATTTTTTTAATGTTTCTATTTATAATGTAAATATAAACCCATTTTATGAAAAACAAGAAAGATACCATGATAAATGATCTCTTATTGAAATTTGTTTTATTTAACAGTACCTATTAGGGCAGATAAATAAAATAGGTTAGGTTCAACTTATGTCAAAGAACCGAATTGATTGACCCCGACTCCACCTGGTACGAGTCTGTCCTACCCCTAGAGTGGTTTTATAGAGCCGGAGGCGCGTAGGGGGAGCAGCCTCCGCCTGCCGTAACAAATCGTAGGCATCGGACGAGCCGGAGCGGCTGAGGCTGGTCGCCGAAGGCGACCAACAAGCCGAAGCTGCGGAGGCGAGGAGGGATGCCTGCGATTTGTTACGCTAAGGCGTAGAGGCTGCTCTTCCCGCAGCGCCGGAGAGGTAGCAGTCTCAAAATAGATACAGAAATCCTTCTGAATCAGTCCCCCTATATTTTATGATGAAGGGGATTTTTTTCTCATAAAATGGATATATATTTACATTATAAATGCAAACATGAAAAAAATATAGATATTTTAGAAATCGATTTTTTAGGAATCGATACATCAGCTTACGATTTGAATCGATTTAAAAAACGACCTTTTTCGGAAAGAATCGACATCCCTATTGACGTCGACAATGACATTACAAAATGGCGCCAGTTTATTAGCAGATTAGACATAAACATTGCAAGAATAATTGATTTTCAATTATTCTTTTCTCAAAAATTACGCGTTTCCGTATATTGAGACTTTGTGTGTGTGCTTATAATAGTGTAATCTTTCTGTAAAAATCAATTAATCGTATCAACACCAAACTCCACTGACGTCAATGGAAAGTCGTACCCAGCATTATACTGGTATTCTGTAAGAGTGTTATAAACTAAATAGTTCTGTATTATAAAATAAATAAGACATGACGCTACTACATTAATAAAAACAGCTGGATACAAAGAACATGTAAAAACACAAGTATACAAGAAAATCTGTTCCTTGTATAAAAACAAATCTCTCAATAGGTACTTTGACTGAGAGCATGACGCAAGATTTTAAAGTGTAATTGGTAAATAATTCGGGTGGAAATTTCCGTAATATTTTTATTTGTTTCATGCCTCACAAAGCGTTGCACAAACTACTCAAATAAAACATTTAAATTTATTATCTTAACCTTGTCTTTTAAACCTAGTGCTTCCTATTATTATTCATAATTAACATGCATTTTAATTATTTATGTGGTTAATATTATGAAACGGTGCAGACAGTAAAGAAAGAAGTGTACATAATATATTATTATATTTAACTGTTAAAAACTGATTACCAGGTTTTATATATAATAAAATTGTTAGGTTTCATAAACCTGGCAACTTTGCCATTTTTGGAAGAACCTTGGGAAGAACTTAAAAATTTAGGATTAATTTTCCAACAAAAAATGTACTGTCAGATTGGGCGCCAATGTCAAATGTGACATTATATTCTTCATAGATTTGGTATTTATTTGTGATTGAAACAAATACTAATATTAAATAGACAAAAAACTCAAATATATAAATTGGCATAGTTAACTACATTTTGTGGCAACTTTGCCATTAGGCTTTACAATGAAAATATTAGGATTTCACTTTAAGGTTGAAGGTAAGTTTACCTCATAATATAATACACAACACTCAAATTTATTATTTGCGCCTTTAATTGTGTTGCAGATAGCAAAGTTTACGCTTGTGGCAAAGTCGCCCTCCCATTTTTCAATTTTTCATACAAACTTCAAAATATGTGTTAGGGTTGTCAAAATTCTTGATTACGTATCTTACTTAATATTTTATTTAAATCTTGTCAGAATAATTTCTTAAGCAAAAATCTAAAATATATCAAACAAAAATACTCTCGTCTAAAATTTAAAAACAAATTGGTGCAATAATAAGCTTAAATCTATTATGTGTCGCTGCCGGGAACAAAGTCAATGGTGCCCTGACTGCGTTAGTCAAAAGGCAAGACGTAGTGAAGAGTGCACGCCTTGCAATACATAACGCAGTGTTGGTACCGACTTTGTTATATGGCAGCAAAACCTGGGTATGCCAGAAGAAGCATAAAAGCAAGTTGAATGCAGTGAAGATGCGATCTCTTCGTAAAATGTGCGGCGTCACCATGGCCGACCGAAAGCGAAACGAAGAGATTCGCAATATGGCAGGTTTGAAAGATGACCTTATCACAAAAATTTATAAGGGCGTGCTACGATGGTTTGGGCACATTGAGAGAATGAGTGAAGACCGAATGGTGAAGAAAATATATAGCGCGAAAGTTAATATTAAAAGGTGTCGAGGTAGACCGAGACTAACTTTCGAAGACCATGTGAGCAAACTGCTCGAAGAGGGGAGGGTCAAGAGTACTCGGATACCTAGACGTGCATGTATGAAGAAGATAATGAATCTGAAGGAAGCGAAAGAGGTATGTAAGGATCGTGACACTTGGCGATCTGTTCTCTCTGGCTACCCCGTCAGGGATTGTGCGTGACGATAAGTAAGTAAGTAAGTAAGTAAGTAAATCTATTATAGTATAGATAAAAAAAAACTTGTCACAATCAATTTTAACAAGTATTCGTTTTTTCAGTAGTCATCATCATCAAATGTTGTCAGATAAAATATAACTATTGTAATCAATCTAAATACTGATTTCCCACCTCGTATCAAAATATTCATAATATTTAAAATGACACTGTTTTTTGGGAGCTAATTAATATCAATTCACTAAGTTTAAATTACGAAAAATACTGAGTAGTAATAATATTATTAATGTCCAACAACGTAGTAAAAATAATATAGATTTATCTTTTATTTTCCTTCACTTTTGATTAAGATGAATTAATTGACGACTGATTTGTTAAAATCGGTCTAATGGGCTGCTACGGTGATACATGCTGCTGTGTTTCGTACGGTGAGTGTAGAGCCGGAGACCCTTTTTACTGTAAATAAAGCATTCCATCTTAGTCCTCAGGGGTGACAACGTTTCTGCATTTTATGTAGATGTAGATAAATGTAGATGTCTATGGACCACAGCATTTACTTACCATCAGGTGAATTTTATGCTTGTTTGTCACCGGTATTCTATTAAAAAGACCATCGATACAAACATACATACATAGAATGTCAAGTACAGAACCCTTTCTTTAAATATTCGTAATTGGTTAAAAATATAGGTTGAAAGTGACAACCCTTGGTTGTAGCAAAACATGGAAAAGTAACCGTCACATCGTGGCATCACTGGAATGGTAACTTTGTCATGTTAGTTTTATAGATAAATGTTAAGACCAATATGATAAAAACGATATACATTTGATAACTATTAAAATTACGTTACTACAAAGATATAGATATATGTATATATATATATATATATATATATATATATATATATATATATATATATATATATATATATATATATATATATATATAGACCAACATTCAGTATTTCCAACAAAATCAACAAAAGTTCCGGATCACTGTATAAAGAAGTTATTTCGCCGGCACAATCCGCGTTTAAATAAAATGCTAAGGTTAACTCAAAAAATAACTGGCAATATTAACTTCCATTGGTAAAATAGCCAGATTTGACTGTACTTACGTGATTTCTTTAATCCAATTACAATCGCGTTCAAAGTGGAAAAAGATGGATAGGAGTGTCTTTGTCTTCTTATGTAATAACAACTAAAATAAAAAAAATAAAAGGTAAAACATTTTGGTGGTCAACCCGCCTACCAAGTGTGGCAACTATGACTAACTTTCTCCCTATGGGCAATCTATGGGAGTAGCCTATACTCAGCAGGAGCTTTGTTATTCTGTAGTGATAACAGAAATTAAAAATTAATTATTATATAATATGTTTAATTAACTTCAGACATTAAAAATCAACTTATATATTATCACAGAATAAAAGATAGTACAACAACAGAAGGATCACTTTCTGATAGCAAACTTACGAGTTTAAACCTAGTTACAAGCTGGCACTGGGGGCCAGATCATTCCACTTGACCGCATCCAGCGCAGAGCGGTTCGAATCGTCGACGACCGAGTTCTTTCTGATCGGCTCGATACACTGGCACTGCGTAGAGATGTTGCATCTCTTTGCGTATTTTATCGCATCTATCATACTAATACTAATTCCAGCCGCTCAATTTCACCATCTCACATCGCGACAAATCTCGCGTTACCATCCATACCATCTGGATGATTGGCGGTCCACCACTGTGCAATTTAGAAGAAGTTTTCTCCCTCGCACAACTTTTATGTGGAATAAATTAGCACCAGCGAATTTTCCGGACCGATACGACTTCGGAACCTTCAAAAAAAGAGCTTGCACCTTTCTAAAAGACCGGCAACGCATCTGCAATTCCCCTGGTGTTGCGGTTGTTCATGGGCGGCGGTAGTCACTTACCATCAGGTGAGCCGCATGCTCGTTTGCCCCCTATTCTATAAAAAAAATGTAACCCACTTCAAAAAAAAGAAGGAAGTACTCTATTCGACTATATTTTTTTGTGTGTTACATTAGAATGTTTTTCTAGTTGAACCAATTTTGATGATTCTTTTTTTTATTTGAAAACTGGTGTTTCCTATGTAGATAAAATTTGCTCAAGATCGGACCAGTAGTGTTTACAGTAATCCTTAATAATGCGTATTTAATTGACTTCGACTTTATTGATAATGTTCTAATTTCATTTATTTCAATATAAATGCTGTTGTACAAAATTTTAAATTTCTCCACTTGTCTTTTTCAATTTTTTTGCTCACGTGACGCCATCATTGATGAAAGAGTGTCAATGAAAAGTGCTGCTATTTTCAATGCATGCTAATATCTTTCTTTTATTGACCAAGTATTAAACTTATAATTATAGACTAAGTATTGAAATTGACAGCTAATCAAACTATTCAGTGCAGTGAGCGATAATTTAAATAGTTAGAGGCCCTATACTATGGCCTGCAAACTCGCTGGAACTTTCACTGTTAGACTTTTATCTGGAGTAAATTTCTCTCATTTTTTATAGTATTCTCTTTTCATTTATAAAGAGTCATGTTGACGTCATAGAGCCCCAAAGTTAATAAGACCAAAAAATTATTATAAGTTGAAAGTGCTCAAGCACAAGTGTAAATAATTATTTAAGAAAACGTGCTCCTGCGATAATGTCTTATGATGATCCTAAGCCCGTTTAAAGTGTGAAAATTGGATAATTGGATTTATAATTCGCGTCTTTATTAAGATAAACATTAATTAGTAGTAAGTTTATCACTAAGAAAGTAAACAGTAGGGAAGAACTTGAGAAACGAAAACGTGAATTGAATCACACACACAGGAGCTCGCCTACGCGTAGTTGTTTCCCATAAATTACATTCAATTTGGGATAACTTCAAAAAAAAAGTAGAAGCCTTTACTCGTATTTTCAAAACTGTAATATCTGTATATCATTATTTATACATTTAAACTTAAATATAAAATTAGGCTACTTTTTGAAAAATAACCCTGTATATAGCTAAGATCTCTCTTCTTGGGTTCCGACGATTAGCCCGGACAGACAGACAGACAAAAATTTTACAAAGGGCTGTTCATGACTCAATGGCATACAAATAACCCCTGATTGAGTTATTTCGACATTACAGACAGACACTTCAATTTAATTTGTATGTATAGATATAGTAATTTTTAAGATCTAATGAGTGCAGCTGCATTTAGTAATTATTTTTGTTCATAATTTTCTTTAAATAAATATTACTGGTTCTTTTCCGTCACAAGGATCTATAAATAAATCTTATGGCTAAAAGCAATAACTTTAATACTCTGAACTGGTGGTGCGACGACAGTGCCAACCTGCGAATATATATTTGTATTGATTGCATTAATATTCATGACAATTTGGATTCATTGCATAAAATAGAACCCCCAAACATAAGATTGTGAAAAGGGGAGGATCCATAGAAGTTTCAAGAATGTTGTACATTTCTATATATCCTATGATTTGAGCAACTGCTATAGAGCGTGGCGCTCGTTCAGATTACATTTTTTTATCGACGAAGCTGACAAACCCGAACGTCGTTTGTACCGAACTTGACAAAATTTTCACCCATCAAAAACATAAATGTGAAAATTTAGCTAGTAATAACTTTAAATTAAATTTTAATTTTAAACTCATTGTTTATTTAAATTGGAAATGGTGTAATTACTTATGTTTATTTTCTTAGTATTTAATGCAAAATTGCGGTATATAGGTAAATCGCCCTTATCGTGTCGTGACGGAAAAATCTTACACTTTTTCTCACCTAGTCACCCCATCCGCCAAATTCTATAAGGAATTTCGTTCCAAAAAATGTGGCCACTCTCTTTCTTCTAAAAAAATTATAAAGGAGGATCATTAACTAACTTTAATCTAATCACAAAAGTTAAACTAACTCCTCATATCATTTTGACTCAGGTTTCGTTTCTCGTCATCGATCTATCAACCGCGAAAGTAATATACATCTATTTATCCAAATGACATATTATCACTTTTTTCTTCTCAGTGATATTTACAGCGAGGCTAATAATGCTTCCTTACGATATTTCATATACCTATGTAGCTCATGAAAATGTTTTAAAATCAGGGCCTAGCTAGTCATAGATAGTAATTTCAGTGGTGCCAGCACCAATCTAATCCTCCTGTTCGCTTTGAGTAATGGACAGATACATTATACGCTACTTTTTGTGTGTAAATAGATGTATTACAGCAGGATAAATGGAAGCATTCACGATCGCAAAATCTGACATTTTATTTAGAAATAAAATGTTATTTTCATTAAGGAATGTTCTACTTTCTAATTGATATTAGTGGGTTACTTTTCGGAATTCGAAGTAGCTAATGCTCGTAAAAGAACTATAAGTCAATTTTCGAGCTTCTGTGGCTCATTTTTAAATTTAATGAAAAATTCGCAAACGAATTTTTATTCTAAAAATATTCATGATGATATGATATAACCATGAAAAAAATTAATGACTTATTGTGGAGTTTTATTAACCTCTTATTTTGAAGTTGTTGTAATGAAGTCTATAATTTAAAAATCCAACTAATTATCTCTACTACATGAAACACGTGTGGGTGCGCGCAAGTGGCGGTAGTGCTAAAGCTTTATCGTAAATGCCGTACCTAGACCACCCAAAAAGAACAGGGACACCTCAGAGCATCAGTACTGTCCCGTTGTAGGAAGCATGTGCCTTAATGGTCACGCTTGACAGGGGAATTGACGATCGTAGTACAAGATGACTACTTACAGTGTCATGAATGTTTTTTATTATTACTAATCACTGAAAAATATTAATTCTATAAATAATTTTGGAAGTATTTTCTATTGTATGGATTATTCAGCTACGGTCTTCTTACAGCATGTTAGAATTATGAAGATATGATTTGGTATTTTGAGTCACTCTTGTAAAATTGAGTATAAATTGATATTTTTATTCTTAATTAACACAAAAATAAATCACATTTTTAGGGTTCCGTACCTCAAAAGGAAAAAATGGAACCCTTATAGGATCACTTTGTTGTCCGTCTGTCTGTCTGTCTGTCTGTCTGTCAAGACCCTTTCTCTCAGGAACGCGTGAAGGTATCAAGCTGAAATTCATATCAAAAACTCAAGTCTACTGTCCCTTAAAGCTTTCAAAAAATCAAACTTCTAAGCCAACGCAATCAAAAGATACAGCCGTTTATGCCGCAAATTTTCGACATTCGCAAGGGAATAAAAAACCTACAGGGTACTTTCCGTGAACTCAGAATCTTGAAATTTGGTACGAAGCAACGTTTCATAGCACAGATAAAGGAAAAACTGCGAAAAGCATAATTTTTTAGTTATATCATATAATAAAAATATTTTTAAAAATTTTATACTTATATACCTACAGATTTGTTCGGAACCCTCGGTGCGCGAGTCCGACTCGCACTTTGCCGGTTTTTTATGTTTTTAGTCATTATACACAGATCATACATGATAAGGAATAAACGAGTGCAAATAACATTTCACACGGACTTTGTCCTTTATATCTGGTTACTTACTATTTATTTTCAAGGTTAATTAAATGATAAATATCACTGGACGTGTATTTATTTTTTACAATAAAAATTTGGAATTTCCAACAAATACTAAGAGTAATATTGAGAAGCTATGTTCTCAATATTACTCTTAGTATTTGCTGGATTTTCGTAGGTACAAAACTTAAAACTTGCTTGACGTATACTGTTTGATATAAAGAACTCGACTTGGAACATAATATAATATATTAAATTAACTACGCTATTATTTAACGTCATAAAAACAAGACTACCGGTATTTTGAATAGAACCGGAAGGTGTTGCAATGATAACAGTTATAAATAATTATAATTGTTTTTCTGTAAAGCTGCTTTTTTAACAAACTATGATAAATTTATTTTAGTATGTACGTTTCATATCTGAAAGAGACTCCCATCATCTCGATTTTTTTATATTGAACTACCTTTTTCCCGAGAATTCGCCCGCATGGAATTTATTGCGATTGGATTTCATTGGTTTTAATTTTTTGCCCGGAACCCTAATTCTTATTTTTTTTATAGGATAAAAGTGACAAACGAGCACACAGTCTACCTGATGGTAAGTGGTTGCTGCGGCCCATAGACATCTACATCAATCTTCTATCACAAATCAAAATGTAGATGCGTCGTCACCCGTGAGGACTAAGATGGAATGCCTCATTTCCAGTGAAAAGGGCCTCCGGCCACCTGCACTCACCAAGAGAAACGCAGAGGTAAACCTCTACTTCACGCTGGTTTTCTGTGAGGTCGTGGTACCACCCCGGTTCCAGCCGGCCCATCCGTGCGACAGCAAAAGCTGCCGCGTGGCTCTACCACTGTATAAAAATCTTATCCTGAAATAATTATAATAATATATATTTTAACAGTGGTAGAGCCACGCGGCAACTTTTGCTGTCGCACGGATGGGCCGCAGCAACCACTTACCATCAGGTAAACTGTGTGCTCGTTTGTCACCCTTATCCTATAAAAAATAAAAGTAGCCTAAGTTACTCCTCCTTATAACATCAGCTATCTGCAAGTGACAGTCCCATCCAAATCGATTCACAGATTTTTGCGTGATGCGTGTTCAGACAGACGTCGTGTTAGAGTTTTATTATAGTATAGATAGACAAATAAGGGTGACAAACGAGCACATAGTCCACCTGATATTAACGAGATGTTATAGCCTAAAAACATCAATATTTATCCTCATTTAAGAATTAAAATGCAGTTGCGTTGTCACCCATGAGAACTAAGATGAAATGCCACGTTTCCAGTAAAAAGGGTATGTTGTCTACGGTCACCATACGAAACACATTATTAAGCTGCTATTTTACATTGGTATTCCGTGAGAGCGTGGTCCTGTCGAGCCAGCCCATTCGTGCTACAACCGTTACGTATCTGCAGCGTGGCTCTACTATGTATAAACTAATATATAAAATTGATTAAGATATTTTAAATCTACCATATATTTAAGAAATGTAATAATATTTTCAGTAGTGCCGAAAAACTTCCTGTGCCGGTCATCCCATAAGTCGAGTCGTAATAAAAGTTACGCAATATATTCTATACATATTTATTGTACGCTGTGTTAAGTTACTAATAATATTATAAAGTTAATGCTTACATATATACAAATTGATTAAAGTTGTTTTTTTAAATGTAATTCGCTAAATAAAAAGAATAACTATTGTTCAATAAATAATATACAAATAAATGAATGGAAAATCATATTATGAATATGTAAAAAGTATCAATCAATAATAAATTGCCGTGTAGTGGTGGTTAAGAATATCCACTACCCCATATCTTACCGTGGGTGTCGTAAAAGGCATAAAAGGGAAACAGGCAGGAGATGAGCAGCAGCATCTTCCTAATGACATCAAAATTACAATAAAAAACTGCGGTTGTCAACCCACTCGTCAAGCGTGGCAACTATGGCAAATACCTCCCAAATGGATAAAGTTACTAAGAGACGGCCCCCAGTCCCCGGCGGCCCCGCTATTCCTGGCTACGGTGGCGACCATAGTAACGGCAGGGCAGGGGGTGCTAAGAATCTCCGGTGGAGGTTCGGTTGCCACCTAAGACGACTCGACCTGGCAACATACAACGCACGCACCCTGAGAATTGAAGAGAAGCTCTGGAGCTGAAAGAAGAGATAGACGAGTTACGCTGGCACATTATAGGATTTATTATCCGAGGTCCGAAGAGAGGGGGAGGACACGGTAAGCCTCGAATCTGGCAACTTGCTCTATCAACGGGAGGGCGACAATCTGTCCCAAGGAGGTGTCGGATTTATCGTCCACAAGTCTCTCGTTAACAACGTTGTAAAGATTGAGAGTGTGTCGACGAGGGTAAAGTACAAGGTACGCAACCTTATACTCAGAATCACCAAACGGTATTCGCTTAAGGTCATACAGGTTTACGCACCGACCTCGGCACATCCCGATCAGGAGGTGGAGGAAATGTATAAGGATGTGATACGGTGTTAATGGGAGTCTTCAATGCAAAACCAGGCACAAGAGAGAACGGTGAGCTGAAAGAAAGGAAATTTGGAATAGGGCAACGGAACCCAAGGGGCCAGCAGCTGGTCGACTTCACGGAGAAAGAGGAACTCTTTATGATGATACTCTTTCTTCCAGAAGCGGCCCCACAGGAAGTGGACCTGGTCGAGCCCCGACGGTTCGACAAAAAATGAGACTGACTTCATTATGACGACCATACGACAACTATTCAATGATGTCTCCGTGATCGCGAGGGTGAAAACTGGTAGCGATCACCGAATGGTTTGAGGCACACTGAACCTAAACGTTAAGTTGGAGAGGTCTCGTCTAATGAAGTCACCGCTCTGTACCCCTCGTGTTCTAATCCCAAGTCCCGAAATTTTTCAGCTCGAGTTACAAAACTGTTTTCAGTGCCTAGAAGACTGCAATGAAATGGACGATATGAATGACAAGCTCGTGGAAACTGTCCATGTGGTCGGAGCTAAGTTCTGCAAGACCCGCCGCAGAAGAACACAAAAACTCTCGGATCACACTCTTAATCTCATGGCTGATAGACGGGACATGAAGCTGCATTCTTCAACAGATTTGACAGCATCTAGGCATCTGAACAGACAGATCTCTAAATACTTGTGGCGGGACTTACGCAACTTCAATACAGCTTGTATTGAAGAAGCGATCGAGTGAAACCAAGGCTCCAAAGTCTTTGCCAGAGATATGTCTGCCAGAAAGAGCCAACTGTCAAACCTGAAGATCGAGTGTGGCAGCATCGT
This sequence comes from Parnassius glacialis, assembly GCA_033319125.1. Classification (NCBI taxonomy): domain Eukaryota; kingdom Metazoa; phylum Arthropoda; class Insecta; order Lepidoptera; family Papilionidae; genus Parnassius; species Parnassius glacialis. Next base: position 17,739,651 of record JAVANC010000009.1, read on the forward strand.
TTCCGGGACACCTGAGATTTTGAGTGAGATTGAGAGGTTCTATGGCCAGCTGTACACGTCATCGTCGCGAGTGTGAGTAACGATCCAAGAGCGAGTCCTATCCGACACTATTACGAAGATATCCCGAACGTCAGTCTGAGCGAGATTAGAATCGCTCTCCAGCACCTTAAAAACGGCAAGTCCCCGGGCGAGGATGGAATTACAGCGGAGCTTTTGAAAGCGGGTGGAAAACTGGTACTTATAGTCGTCTTGTTCTTCAAGAAAGGCGACAAAGCTCTCTTGAAGAACTACAGACCGATTTCCCTTCTGAGCCGCGTCTACGTGCTGTTATCGAGAGTCATTACGAATCGTCTCGCACACAGACTTGACGACTTCCAGCCTCCCGTACAAGCCGGTTTCCGAAAAGCCTTTAGTACCATAGACCACAAACATACCCTGCGGCAGATTGTACAGAAGACAGAGGAGTATAATCTGCCACTTTGCCTTGCGTATGTGGACTATGAGAAAGCCTTTGGTTCCGTTGAAATTTGGGTGGTGCTGCAGTCCCTTCATCGGTGCCAAGTTGACTGTCGGTATATAGAAGTGCTGAAGTAATTGTACAGTACAGCAACGATGACTATTCGAGTACAGAATCAGAGTACGAAACCTATCCAACTGCAGAGTGGTGTAAGACAGGGTGACGTCATATCCCAGAAACTCTTCACCGCTGCATTAGAAGACGTTTTCAAGCTTCTGGACTGGAAAGGATACGGCATTAATATCAATGGCGAGTACATCACTCACCTTTGATTTGCCGACGATATAGTCCTTACGGCAGAATCGCTGGAGGGCCTTAGCACTATGCTCAGTGACCTCAATAGTGTCTCCCAACGGATAGGTCTTAAGATGAACATGGACAAAACAAAGATCATGTTTAACGTCCATGTCACACCTATGCCGGTAGTTGTTGGGAGCACTAAGCTCGAAGTTGTTGACGAGTATGTGTACCTCGGACAAATAGTCCGACTAGGTAAGTCCTCTCTCTAACTTCGACTGAGAGGTCAATCGACGAATTCAACTCGGCTTGGCGAACGCTGCCAAGCCGAGTTGAATTCGTCGATTGATAAACTACGACACATCTTCTCGTTAGACATACCTCAAAATCTGAAAACAAAATTGTACAACCAGTGCGTGTTGCCAGTGATGGCTTACGGATCTGAGAGGTGGTTCTTCACTGCTAGCCGTATGAGGAAGCTCAAGGTCGCTCAGCGAGCTATGGAGAGGGCTATGCTCGGGGTTTCTCTGCGTGATAAACTTAGAAATGAGTATATCCGCAGTGGAACCAGAGTTACCGACATAGCCTAACGGATTAGTAAGCTGAAGTGGCAGTAGGCCGGCCATATAGTTCGGAGAACTGACAACTGATGGGGAAGAAAGGTTCTCGAGTGGCAGCCTCATACCGGTAGGTGAAGTGTAGGGCTACCCCCCACTAGATGGAGTGACGACCTGGTAAGACATGCAGGAAGTCGATGGATGCAGGTGGCTCAGGACCGTGCTTTGTGGCATTCCTTGGGGGAGGCCTTTGTTCAGCAGTGGACTTATGAAAGGCTGTAATGATCATAATGTTGATGATCAATCAATAGTTTACAAATATTGGCCATTTGCTATCAATTTTTAACCTACTTGAGAATGAATTTTAATTTTGTATGTGAAATTTCTTGACGTGGAACACATTTTCTGGTTATTAACTTGTTATTAAAAGTAAAGATATTGAGAGATTTTGTTCCGCATTTGAGAGTGTATAGTTCTAGTTCTAAAATGAATAAATAATTCGTTTTACCATATTAATTGATTGAAAACATTCCAAAGGAAGAAATTTCTTTTAACCTAGCTTTTACATGTACTTAAAAGTAGCGACACGAAAATCTAGCGGTGACCATTATTACGCATAAGTCGCGCTGATTAGTTTTATTGCGCATAAGTCGCACTGATTGGCTCGTGCGTATCTTTGGCACGCGCTGATTGGCTCTCCAGCCGCATTCGTTCATTTTAATTTTTGCGCATCCCCTCCACGTTTCGTTCAGCGCTAGACTTACGTGCCGCGACTTATACACAGACTTTCAAGGAAGTTATAAGTCCTTAGAGAAACATCATAATTACGATTATAAAATTCTAAATTTTATAATTGTAATTATGATGAATATTTACAGCAGTAGTTACATGTATATCCATTATAATAAGTAGTTTGTAAGTTTTGTACACTTTACTGACAAAAACGACGAGTTATTGGCACAGGCAGGTCACACTCTTTTTTTTCCTTTAATATGTCTTTTACTAGCACGTAAGTTTTACGCACAGTCCACTGGACTTTTTTCCGTAGTAAACTTGCCACGTTTGTCACATAGGTTGGCAGTCTCAGTACCAGATCTGTTTGCCATCATTTTTAACCGTGAAGTGGCGATGTTAGCATATCCACTACCCGATATCGTCCCGTGGGTTTCGTAAGAGGCGACAAAGAAAACATGAGATTTGCAGCAGCGTATTCCTAATAACAGCTAAATGAATAATAAAAAAACTGCGGTTGCCAACCCACCTGCAAAGCCTGGCAAATGGGTGACAACGCATCTCTGCAATTTGAATTAATTTACTTTTTTACTTAATCTAGGAAAAATTTAGATTCTATGGACTGTGGTCCACTAAACATCAGGTCGACTGTGTGCTCGTTTGTCACCATTATTCTCTATAAGAAAGAAAAAAATGCTCAGCAATGGACTTTTGATAGTCTGTATCTCTCTAAAAAATACATAACAGCGTCTTACAACTGTACATCCAAGACAAAAAAGAAGTAAGGGGAACCTATATCGTCCCGCATTAACTATGTATGTATGAACTCCTATTTTTTTTTATTGGTGAGGGGGCAAACGAGCATGTGGCTCGCCTGATGGTAAGTGACTACCACCGCCCATGAACAACCGCAACACCAGGGGAATTTCAGATGCGTTGCCGGCCTTTTAAAAAGGAGTAGGGTCTTTTCTTGAAGGTCCCTAAGCCGTATCGGTCCGGAAAAATCGCTGGTGGTAATCGATTCCACAAGGAAGTTGTGCGAGGAATAAAATATCTTCTAAATCGCACAGTGGTGGACCGCCAATCATCCAGGTGGTATGGATGGTATCGCCAAATCTGTCGCGATGTGCGACGGTGAAATTGAGCAGCTGGAATTAGTCCAAACAATTCCTCAGAGCACTCCCCGTGGTAAATGCGATTAAATACGCAAATAGATGCAACATCTCTACGAAGTGCTAGTGTATCGAGCCGATAAGAAAGAACTCGGTCGTCGACGATTCGAACCGCTCTGCGCTGGATGCGGTCAAGTGGAAGGAGCTGGCACTGGGGTGCCCCGGCCCAGAGATGAGAACAGTATTCCATGTGAGCCTGGATTTGCGCTTTGTAAAGTTGCAAGCGATGTGCCGGCATGAAATACCGTCTCGCTCTGCTGAGCACGCCAAGCTTTTTAGAGGCCAGTTTTGCCTTCCCTTCCAAGTGACCACGATACTGCACACTATTCGATATGTCGACGCCGAGGATTCCGATGCTAGTTGATGCAGCAAGGGGAGTGCCTTGAAACTGAGGAGATACGACAAAGGGGTTCTTTTTAGCGGTAAACGCGCAAACTTGTGTCTTCTGGGGATTGAACTGGAGTAGATTTAGTCACCCCCAATCCGAGACTTTGTTCAGCAAAGACTCGACTTCAGACACAAGTTTGTCCCGGTACTCGGCGACGTTTTCCATAGAAATATTGGCACGGCCGGTATATAGGGCATCACCAGTGCTGTCGTCTGCATAGCATTCAATGTTACTAGTTTGCAACATATCATTGATATGCAGGAGAAAAATTAAAATTAAAATTATCTTTGCCTTCATGACTAGTCCATAAAATTCTACAGCTGGACATGAGCATCTCCCTTTGCAAGGAGAATTTGCCTTTACTGTCATGTTTGACGAGCGGATGGATATCTATCGGAAGCCATACCTTTTTTCGGTATTTCCCATAATCACTTCATACAACAGGTGTTGAAGTGATTAATTCTATCACGTCGCCATTTCACAGCAAAGTAATGTTGCTATTTCGTAATGCAGTATCTAAACAAATTGTTTGGCGTGTGGATTGTAAAATCGTTTTTATGGGGAAATGCCTACGCATACACGCCTTGCGGAGGCAAGAATGGATTATGAGGAACTTGTACCTGCTAAAACCTCTTAATATGTCAACTTCGCGGCATTCATACTGGAACGTTTTCGCATACATCTGCAGCTCCATCTGTGCCGGACGCCCCATGACGGCCCATTCTCGCAAGAGAATAACTTATTTATTTATTACTGTTCATAGCAAGGCGCACCTTCTTGCTTGGGCTCCATCTCCTCCTACGCATTAACCTCGTCGCAAGTTTGATTAAACATTTCGGCTTCTATCGTGATTCTTATAATATTCTTAACTATATTAAATAATACTGGTGTTTGGTATAACCAATAATTTTTCATATTGTAGTCTTTACTCTTAAGTGAAGGACACAATAAAATTAAATATTAGTCAATAAATTATTTTATTAATTCTGTGTCACAATATTTATAGTGTCTTTTCACATGGAAGCTTTTTCGAGCGCATCTGACTCTACTTAATGGCGTTAAAAGGCCCGTTAGGCTATTTTTAGTAATATTATCGCTACAAACGAGCATTGAATGGGGTACAAAACCGCGTGAGAAGAAGCACGCAAGGTGAGCATTTATGGCGGGATGCTTGCATCGATACTAATGAGTGTTTGACGCACGTGTGTTGCATTCCGACTTCAAGAAGTACTGTATTGATTTATATATACATTGAATACTTTGCAATGAGTGTTAAAACTGTTGATACCGTTCTGTTACCACTGATGGTTCCATATTTAAAGAAATATACTTATACGGCGCATTAATAATAGTTACAATGTCGTGTTTAAAGCGATATAAATGTTAATAACGGCATGGCAGAATCGATATCACAAATACCTATCGATACCAGTGCGCTGTATCAGTCTCATTTTTGAGAACATACTCAAAAACTTTCTGTAAAATATACAGAATGTACTATATCACGTTTCATAGCACGTTTTAGTTGCTTTTGGCGCGCTACAGCCGAGCGTCAAAAATGTGTTGTATGCAACAATCCTTATGTGAATGAATAAATTCAGAGGTCAATACTTCATTACCTCTTCTACATTTTAAAGATTTTGTTTATATTCTTTAGTAAATATTATGATCAACGTCATTTAAACATTTACTTACAGCAACCGACCGTGTCCATTCCGAGCAGCAGAGAGTACTTATATAACGATGAAAATGTGACGTTATTATTAAATTGAGCATCATATTAAAACCTAATAGGACAAAGACGAAAAATGTTTGATTTTCTGTTACCATTTCCGTTACCTTTATAGCCTACTAATGTTTACTGAACATGGGCCTCTTCCATAATTTTTTTTAGGAGAGTGGGCAAACGAGCATGCGGCTTCCTTGTGGAATCGATTACCACCAGCGATTTTTCCGGACCGATACGACTTAGGAACCTTCAAGAAAAAAACCTACTCCTTTTTAAAAGGCCGGCAACGCATCTGCAATTCCCCTGGTGTAGCAGTTGTTCATGGGCGGCGGTAGTCACTTACCATCAGGTGAGCCGCATGCTCGTTTGCCCACTCTCCTATAAATTGCTTCATATGGGAATATTTGCCATAGTTCCTACGCTTGGCAGGCGGGTTTGCAACCGCAGTTTTTATTTTATTTTTAGTTGTTATTAGGAAGACGCTGATGCCAATCTCCTAATTTGTTTCCCTCTGTCGTCTCTTACGACACCCACGGAATGATATGGGGTAGTGGATATTCTTACGTCACCACTATACTACATTCTATGTTAGCCTTATTATTATAATTCTCATCTTCAGAAAATTAATGCCTTTTATAGTCAAATATGTCTTTTTTTGCAATTTTTGGCGCTTTAGTAAATTACCTTAGTACTTCGTCGTTTATTTATTATCTGCTTTACGTGCCTTAAGCGCAGAGCGCGTAGGTATGTTCTACTAGCGCCTAAAAATCAAGATTCTAACGTTTTGTCGCAAAAAATCGTATCTAACAATCATATTGAATATATAAATGATATGAAAAGCACATTGTCTAAAAGATAAATGATTGGTGAACTTTTTTAAATCGATTAATTGCTATTTTTACATAAAAAAGTGGTGTTAGTGGCTTATGGTGTAGATTTATTAAGTCCGCATGAAGTTGTAAACACGACAACTTTTGAAAATATCAATTGTTTAACTCAATTTATTTTTTAATCTCTTCACCTATCATAAGCCATGGAATGTAAATGGCAGTTTAATTTTCTTTTTTTTTTAGTTATTATTAATTTTTTCGGCGTAGAAATCCGGAAATTTTCGATGTTTTAGCAGCCTTATTGTAATTTATTTTATTAAATAGACTGCCTCACTCACTCACCTCGACGTTAGCTGCCGTCGTAAGAGGATACTGTATCGGTGGTTTGCAGCGGCTCAAAAAGACCGCTGTACAAATACAAAATATTCGAAAAACCAAACTTCTTACATACTTGATTATTATAATAATCAGAGATTTTTATTACAGTATTTTAAAAGAACAGAATAAATAATAGTACTACGTACTAAAGGTTAGTAGGATCTATATATTTAAGTATGTTTACACTTAAATACGTCTTGGACTTTTTGGAGTAACCTTGAATGATGATATTATGATCATATGAGCATTATGAGTCGTGCACTTTTGAATTTTCCAAACTTTTTGTAAATTGAAGTTCGGCATAATATTATTGGAAAATTGGAAGTATAATAATAAGTTTATTAGTGAAAACTTGTGTGTTAAATACACCACCGGAGACGCCTTTTACTGGTAACACCTAGTGTTACCAGTAAAAGGCGTCTCCGGTGCGGATAACAGTGATATAGATATAGAGATACAAAGAATAATATGAATAATGAGTATAGATTTATATACTCACCAAACGAAACACAGCAGTTTAATAAAATTAGAGACTCGAGCTAATAATTAACCGCCTAGTAAACGTGTTATTTATCCGTACAATTTAAAAACGAAAGCTTCATAAACTTGTAAACATTATTTTTGGGTTGTTAAGAAATTTTTTTAGAAACAATTTTTATTTGAAATTATTTTTATCAAGATATTAATATAGGTACATAGTTATAATTTTTTTTATTCATTGCGCTGTTTAACATGAAAATTAATGTTTATTATCTATATAATACACACAAATTTATAAACATATACCAGTTTCATAAAATTTAATTAGTTATTAGACTTTTAACATTAATTTCATCAATTTTATATATTATCTAAACGTTACAGACACGCAAGTAACGACAGAAAAGTAATAATATAAATAATGTCTCCCGGATCTAATGTCGGTTATGGTGGCCAGTCTTAACAGGGACTATATAGCCATCTGCGTAGGACAGCCTTACAGTAAACGAGTGTATGCACTAATAAAGGTGCACTCTCTATTCCCTTACTCTCAGTCCATTGGGATGGCAATCCGACACTACCAGACAGAGATCAAGCACAGAACCAACGGCTTTAAGTGCTTTCCGATGCCTTAAGTGCTTTTCCGGGTGAAATACTGCACGTGTGAAACGCCAGCAACTTTCCGACTCCGTTACTGAGCATTTCTTGATAAAACCTCAATAACTGATACTGGCTCGACTCCAGTTTTGAACCCAGGAACACATGATCATCAGTCGCGCTTACGGCTAACAGATCAGCGTGGAAGTCGTCTCTATGGTCGGTCTCTACACCCAACAACAAAAATGTGTGTGTTCAAGTACATACATTGCAAATTTACAGTAGAAATAGGAACGAGGGTGATACCTAAACAGACTGTCGTTTTGGTAGAAAAGGAGCCTTGTAAAAGTGACGTCCAAGTTTCATATTTAAGTGATGACACTGGAATCATTTGTATAAATATCGATATTCAATGTTTCTTATGTATGTGTAAATGTAATAATGTAGTTATTTTAAAGTTATGAATAAATTACAGATTTGTAATTTATTCATTTCTATAATAACTTTAATATTGCTGTCCAATTAGTAAATGTTGTGGATACCTATTGTAGGTGTATATACCAGAAATTTATTAAAGGCTTATATTTTTTAAATAATGTTTTAATATGTAATCTGTTGGTGTCAGTCGCTACTGCTAGCCTATGGACACTTGCATCTAACTTCAAAAAAGAAAGCCTTGTCTCTTCTGAGGAACGACTCACAACCTAACCATTAATTTGGCTCTCCATACTTTTCATACCAGAACAGCAATGAATGCACTGTTGTTTGGCTACAAAAGTAGGTTGGCGATGTCCACTCAGAAACATTTCTACACATAAAAAGAGACCTACCATCTAGTAAATGGGCAAGTGAATTACTAAAACTGTGCAACGTTATGTGTGGATCCCACATTGATGATAGATACAGTTGACAAAGGCTGTGATCGTTTACGTTCATCAAGTTAATTTGTTTATACAAGTTAAACGGAGATGTATGAAAGTTAGAAACTGCTCCTCTTATAATCTTATTTTAGTTCCTGAAATTTGTAAAAAAAATATATATAATTTTATTCACATTAGTCGTTTTAACCCAGGTGCAATTACGCCCGGCCGCAAACCGGTCCCCTTGATGTGACGCCATTTAACAAAAGAAGAGAATGGCCAGGCTTGTGGCTGTAGTTTTTTCCGCTAAGCCTTCAACAGCGCACGCGATGGTAGGTATAAACAGAGCTAAAAATTACATACGATTACTTTATTACGATTCTGATCTTAACTATTTTAACAGGTTTGATAGTTGAAGCTGCAAAAGTGGAATTTGTACCAATTGATATAATCGTTCGAATCTTGAAATCATTGAACTGGTAAGTATTATTTTAGATAATTTTATAGATTTACAAACCCTATAATAGTGATAAATAAACTGCTAAATACGGTATAGATAATAACTCTTTTATTTTGATTTAACTCCCGTGTTACATATTAAATTCAATCGTCATAATTAAAATACTTAATACTTTATGTATATATGGTATTGTTTTATTAAGATTATTTTGTTTTGATACCTTATAACATTTTGTTTAAATTTCTTATATTCTATCAATATTTATACAAATATTAATAAAAACTCTTTAAATTAAACAAGCACCTCACTTAACATAGAAAGTTATATTAAACTGACATCGCATGTGTGTTGTAACTGCCTAGTAACATTTGTATCTTTTTTACATCAATTATATTTTATTTCCCAACGTACGTAATATATACCAAAGAAAATTATCGTTTTCTCCATAGGTTTAAACAGTTAAGTCTTGTTAAAAATATTTTATGTGGATGAATAACATTAAACCCGAATCCCAAACATTGTGATATTATGTTCAATCTTGTTGCTGACAAACGTAATGTAAAAAAAGTATAAGTATAATTTTAATCTTTCGAAAATTCTCTATGAACTGTATAGGCTATTTTTGTATTTAGATTTTTTATTTTGATTATGCTTAATTTAAGGAACTTAGTGTGATGAATAAACTTAAGGTCTTTGCAATGAACATAAGAATTCTATGTAGAGCATTTGTTTCCAGCTTCAAAAATCATCAATAAAAAGTAAGAGCCAATGTAACCAGACTCGTTTGTATAAAGTTGATAACAGCCGTCCAAATCATGCGGTAGCCAATTTCTATCGTCTGGACTAGTAGCACATTTTTCTGTTTATGTTATAAAAAAAGAAATAATCGTTCATAATCTGAATGTAATCGGAGGGAAGGATCAAAACCAAACGCGAAAATATTTTACGGCGTATGCTGATTAAAGTCTCATAATAATTTTTTCGCTTAGTATTCAAATGTTTTCCCTTGTATTGTGGCTCTTAGGTGGTCTCATAACCAGGTATAATGGAATGTTTAAGGCATTAATTATTCATTCACCTTAAGCGTACAGCCCAGTGACGCATACAAATTACTTACGTAAGTTGGAAAAAAAAACTTTAGTACTAAAAAATAAAACATGTAAATTCTTATATCATACAGCACTAGTTATTTTATAAATTTATGTGCTAAACGAGCTAAGCAGGTAATGTTATCGTTAAATTTACATGGGAGATAATGTCATTATAGATTTTTTTCTATTCCGTTTATTCATAGTTTGATTTTTTATAAAGTTGAGCACAAGCTTCCCATCATTCATCATTTCGAGTGATTATAGATCAATTAGTACGAACTCAACCACACGGTTAATCAGTACTTAAAATTGCAAATATTAATTATTGGTGGCGGCGGCGGTGATCAAACTGGGGTTTTGGTTTAGGTGAGTCGCTGTGAAATTTATAACGAGTAAATAGTGAGCTTTCAATTCTATGTAATAATATCCACTTATACGATATGATTATTTATACGCGTTATTTAATTTAAATAGGCGTTTTTAGGGTTCCGTACTTCAAAAGGAAAAAACGGAATCCTTATATGATCACTTTGTTGTCCGTCTGTCTCTCTGTCTGTCCGTCTGTCAAGACCCTTTTTCTCAGGAACGCGTGGAGGTATCAAGCTGAAATAAATACCTAATACTCAAGTCTACTGTCCCTTGGAGCTGTGAAAAAATAAAACTTCTAAGCCAACGCAATCAAAATATACAGTCATTTATGCCGTAAATTTTCGACATTCGCAAGTGAATCAAAACCTACAGGGTACTTCCCGTGAACTAAGAATCTTGAAATTTGGTACGAAGCAACGTTTTATAGCACACATAAAGAAAAAATTGCGAAAAGCATAAATTTTTAGTTACGTCATATAATAAAAATATTTTTAATAATTTTAAACTTATATAACTACGGATTTGTTCGGAACCCTCGGTGCGCGAGTCCGACTGGCACTTAGCCGGGTTTTTTTTAATTACTTACTGAATTAATTTTATTCTAATATTAAAATTAACATAAAATTGGTCCTAAGGTTAAGAGCATCAATAAATGCAAATTTTATTTCAAAGTAATTACTTTTTATATTATTATTAAGTGTCAAGCCAAGTGCCAAGTGATAAGCCAGTGAGGATATTAAAACTAAAAATGAAAATTTTTAATAATTGAGGCTCTATATCACGACTGGTTACATGAGAAAGCGGTTTTTTTTAATAAATTATGACTTTTTACAATGAGTATAATCTATTTTTTAAGTAATAGATGTAAAAAAGAATATCAAAATATAAAAATGCTTAAGGTATTTATTGCATACTTTAATATTACTTTTTTTTAATACGAATCGCCTGTTAATTTTATATTGGCAGTCGACCGCCCATAAAAAGGGCATTGTCCTCTAGGTGGAGAGTAATACTGTTCTGTAGTATCGGCCGAATCTTTTATTTTTCCCACATATCTATAAGTGAATATTTTAGATGCGTATGAATAAAATTGTATCTATTTTAAGTGATTTTAAGTTATATTAGTCTTGACTATAAATACAATTTAATGTGCCGTATGTGATGTAAGAATGTCAGTCTGTGAAAGTTACTTTATATCACGAGGATATTGCGATGTTTGACGCAATCTGCAGCTAACATTTTGTTCTACGAAATAGCTGTAGGTATTTCATTATAGTAGACTCATATCATTTATGCTGTAGGTATTTCATTATAGTAGACTCATATCAAGAACAAGTAATTTTTTTAAAATTTTTGCCACTTTTTTATCATATTCTTGCGTTGTGATTCTAATTTGAGCCATATTCAAAATTTCAAATTTCCAGCACATCGGGAAGTTAAAGTCAATTACTAAATTCTACTCGGAACGACAGACAAACAAGAAAGTGACTTAATAAAGATGTGGTAATATTATAACAGACTGACCCTGAGCATTTCCTATAAATATTTAAATTACACTGCAATAGCCAAGTTTGGCGGGCTGTGTTAATTCTAGTATCCGACGTATTACACCTTTGTTGTAGCTTCCGTTTGCCGATCTGGTTATTTTACGTCTCTTACGACACCCATAGGTACAATTATAATAGCTGTATTCTTACGCCACTTATGATTGGATGGGAACCCTCGCATATATCAACTTCTTTTTACACATTAATTATATCACAGCACACTCACATAGATCTCTGATATGAAGTGCACCTGTATTCATTATGCTGTGTATGTAGTTTAAATAAATAGAAATAGATAAACATATTTTGTATTACAAAGTGCAAATTTGTAATCGTGAATAAATATTCTAATGCAAGAAAATTAAAAACACAGCCTATAGCGTTATTCTTACTGAATGGATATTATTGACCTTGAGCCTTTACACATAGTCTAATTATAAACTAACTTTTGGAAAGCGTGCAGGAGGGAAATTCTAGCTTTCGCGAATTTAGCGAACTTCTAGCTCTATCGATGTTCCTTTTTAATAGCGTTAGACCGGTACTCGACGTACTATGTCATCCATAAACAATTCATTACTCAATTATGCTGAAATATTATATAAAATAACCAATGTTTAACATTGATTGTTGATTTTGATTTGATCGTCGATCTACATTAAAAAAATTAAATGTAATATAATATTAATTTTGTTTACAGAAAATATGACGAGCATTGCTACAGTTGTTTTGGCAGTAACGCTGGTTTCACAAGTTTACACTGTAAGTACTATCTATGTTAAGTGTTTAAATTTTACTTTCTTTTAAAAACGTAAAAACAACTTTACTCACTGGAATTGCGAAGAGTTGTTGCATCTCTTTGAGTGTTTTATTGCCACGGGGAGTGCTCTGAGGAATTGTTCGGACTAATTCCAGATGCTCAATTTCACCATCGCACATCGCGACAAAACTCCCGATGCCATCCATACCATCTGGATGATTGGCAGTCCAACACTGTGCAATATAGAAAAATGTTTCTTCCTCGCACAACTTTCTTGTGTAATCGACTAACACCACAGATTTTCCAGACCGATACGACTTAGGGGCCTTCAAGAAAAGAGCCATTTTTTTTAAAGACCGGCATTGAATCTGCAATGCCCCTTGTGTTGCAGTTGTTTATGGGCAGCGGTAGTCACTTACCAACAGGCGAGCCGCATGCCCGTTTGACCCTATGCTATAAAAAAGGTGTTGACTTTCAAACTGCCTTTGAGAAATATTTTTTACTGTCGTGGTAGAGCCACACTAAAGAAGTACTATGTTTGCAGCACGAATGAGCCGGCTCGAATGCAGAAGGACTACGCTCGCAAAGAATACCAACGTAAAGTAGCAGAAAATTGTTGTTTGAATTTATGGATAGTGACAAGAACAGGAGACCTTTTTACTGCTAATGAGGCAATCTGTTATAGAATTTATGGTAGACAACGCATCTACATTTTGATGAAACACTGTTATAATGCTATAACAAGGGACTTAGGGACCTTCAAGAAAAGAGCGTACTCCTTTTTAAAAGGCCGGCAACGCATCTGCAATTCCGTCCCTGGTGTTGCAGTTGTTCATGGGCGGCGGAAGTCACTTACCATCAGGTGAGCCGCGTGCTCGTTTGCCCCCTCTCCTATAAAAAAACTGCCTGTGTTTGTCATGACGCCACGCTGTACACTCTTCCGTGAGGCCGTTTTCTAAGACTACCGTTCTTCTAGTGCGTAGTTCGAAGTTTTAAGTGTTTCAATGATAAAAGTAAAGCACAAAAACACGTAAAGCTGTTGGTACTTCTTTTAAATTATTAGTATTGCGCCTGATCTCTTTCCAAATGTGTCTGATTAACGTTCCATCAGACTAAGAGTGCGCCTTTGCTGCCCCCCCCCCCCTCACTCGTGTCCTAAAATCTTGTCCTGCGAAGATCCCAGTCCTAGTCTACGTTGAAATTAACCACCGTGACCGAAATTCAATCTTAAGTATTTTCATTATTATTATTTTAAACTGAAAGGGATTGATATATTTCACACATCTACTATATGAAATCTAAATATATTGAAAAGAGAACTGAATAGAATAGAATAGAATCTAGTAGACGAGAATCATTTTTATTCAATATAGATTACAGTATTTAATACTTATTACAAGTATTTTTCTTTTACTTTTACCACTGCTTCGCAAAATAACCTCTGTCCTGGGAAGAACCAGCAAGAAACCCAGGGAGTCTTTAAAAAAAAAAACACAATTTACAATATAATATTTTACAAAATTGTTATAATTATCGTAGTATAATTTAAACCTTTTGATAGGTAAGGTCTGCATATTTTCTGGGACTTTGTTGTAAAAGCGTATACATTGCCCCATGAAGGAAATATTAACTCTTTGGAGTCGAGTCAAATTTATGCTTGTTCCTAATATTTATAGAATATACATCACTATTTTTAATAAAACTATTTTTGTTTTTGCGTACATACATTAAATAATCATACATATATATTTATATTTCGTTGTATTTTTTTCTAACGGATTCAAAAAAAAGATAGTTTCAATGTCAGGAGCATGACATCATAGCAAGATTCCATATGACATTATGCTATGGAAACAACTAAAACTAATCTAGCTGTTTCAACATATATATGTAAGGCCTCTAATCTTTTTTACAGCATATGCTGCAGAACTAAGTATCCTAGCTAGTTTAGATATATGAGGGCCCTATTGAAGCTTCGCGTCAACTGTAATTCCGAGAAAGACAGTGGATTCAATAAAGCCCAGATCCTCCCCATTTAAAAGCACACTGATATTCCCCTGTTTAATATTCTCTGTCTCTCTCTCGCTCTTTCTCTCTCTTAAAAAACGTTACCTCCACACTAGGATTTTCTCCAAACTAGGATATCTATTATTAGGTGTAGTGAATTTAATACATTTCGTTCAAAAGCAAATTATGGACGTTAAACCAGTGTACTACTTTTGATACAGCATTATTCACTTCGTCATATTTCAATTATTGCTTTTTAGTCGGAAAATCAACGAATTAGTCAAATAATACTACATCATGTTTGTTCCCTACCAAGTAAAGTAAGCCATTAATATAAGCTAAGAACAGAAAGGAACCAAGAACTGAGCCCTGAGGAACACTCATAGATACTGCAATCCGGAAGAACTGCTTACATTAATAACAACTGTATGCATCTTATTATTTAGATATGACATAAGCTTGAGCGTTATGTTTTTTACACCATAATGATGTAGCTTCCTAATTAGTGTCTCATTGTGAACACAGTCGAAAGTCTTGGAAAGTTCACAAAATATACCCCAGGCATCTTCTGAATTTTCCCATGCACAGAAAAGATGTTTGATTAACTTAACAACGGATTCGGCGCTCGACAATTGAGTAACGCCTTGTAAATCAAAACTGATTGTTATGGAGTAATTTATGTAGATTAAGAAAAACTTAAATTTTGATCTAGAATAATTTTAAGAAAAATTTACTGAGCGTTAGCAATACAGAAATATCTCTAAAATTAGTGGAGTCCAATGTACTGACATATTTAAATAAAGGTATATCTTTGCTACGTTTAATTAAATCACGAAACACATTAGATTCGATACTAGCATTGAGAATTATAGCAAGTTGGGATGCGATCGCATTTATTATAGACGCAATAATTTTAATGCAAATCCTTTATAGATCGCCTGTTTTCTTAACATCAATAGTTTTTAAATATTTTACAATATCACCTGATAATATTTTATGAAACGAAAATAATTTATTACAGACATTTACAGTTTTTTTGAGTAATGAATCTGCAACAGCAGGGGAGGAATTGAGTGACTTTGTAGTCAAAATCGGAATGTAGAAAATATTACCTAGCATTTACGCTTCTGAATATTTAAGTTATTCAGAAGGAAAAAAAAGTTCATGAGATTTATCACAGGAATTAACGAGATATGATTAAACATAAGCGTAATAATCACTATATTGCATCAAGTAATTACACATAACATGGAATAGTTTCATGGTCTGCGAGGAGAGACAAAAGAACAAAAAAACTATAAGTACGTGTTATGTTAATTTAAATATAAAAACTAGCTAGCTTGGCGGACGCTATTCTGACCTATTCGTTAGGTGGCGTGGAAGTTTTACATTATCTGAATGAAAGTATTCGAATATAAAATCTATTAACACTTGACTGTAGTGCCACCTATTGGTTACAGATATAGTGATTTTGTTATTGATTTTAAGCCAACATATATTGTGAATATGAATTACTTGACTACAGCAAACAAACGAGAAACGCACTAACGATTATATTGATAAAGATAAAGTACTAGAGTTTTGTCGTGTGATGGAGCAGTCAGAGAATTCAAATCCAAAGCCAACAATTAGAAATGTTACAAAACTTCATTGTCCTCCGATAGAAGACGATATATATGTTTATTTCACC
Organism: Parnassius glacialis; assembly: GCA_033319125.1. Lineage (NCBI taxonomy): Eukaryota > Metazoa > Arthropoda > Insecta > Lepidoptera > Papilionidae > Parnassius > Parnassius glacialis. The sequence continues at coordinate 17,756,049 of JAVANC010000009.1, forward strand.
TATATGCTAATTGTTAAATACCAAAAACAGGGTAAAGCAAAAATGGCCCCACCTAAAACTGCGATCGCCATTAGTCGCTGAACGTAAGCAATTTCTTAAAAATATTCTTTAAGTGGTAGAGGCAGTTTCGGGACCGGGCTACACCATAAATATAACCATTACTTCATTAAAAAAATTGAATGGTAGGAACTGATACTTTTGTAAGCATATATATATATATATATATATATATATTGATCAAATGGTGTCAGAATAGGACACTTAACAATGAGTCATAGAAATGTGTTCTAATTTTTTCGAATCCTAAATTCGTTAGTAGCCAAGGCCAGAAATAACTAAATCAAAAACTATACACAATTATGTTTTTTCAAACTTTACATTTGGCAGGAATTCGATTAGTATGCCAACTCTAACTTCGTGCGGTCATTAAATATTTCTGCCTGAAAAATTTTTCAACAAAATGTGTTTTTAAATAACTGCAGTGTACTTTGGCAGATGATGTTCCGTCTTTTTCCACAATGACATACTGGTGCTGAATTTAAACGCGGCAGAACTACTTGCAATTACGACGCTCCAAGCGGCCAAGAACGACTATAAAAAAACACATAAAAGTAAACATTAAAAAATTGAAGGGTAGATCGACGTGTGATAATCTGTTATTTAACTGAAATTGTTCCGTTATTTACTTGAAACAATGCAGTTTATTTTAACTCACACCTTAAAATTCAAAAAGTTGGTCGCGGTCGGTTCCTCAAATGTTAACAGACATAAAGAAAGCAAGCAAGAGATTTCAAAGCTAATTTTAGCAATAATTAAAGAAAATTATTTTTTCGCTCGTTTCGTATCCGTAGATGAAACGTAAGTACATAATTTTCACCCAAAGACGAACAACCAAAGCAATTTCCAAAAAAAGACCATCTTCCCCGCCAGCCAAGAGATTTAATATGTCTGCATCCGCTGGGAAAATAATGGACTCTGCCTTCTGGAATGTGGAAGGGATAATAATGATCGACTATTTAGGTAAAGGATAGACAATAACCGGACCCTATAACGCATCACTAATCAAAAAATTACGCGAAGAACTAAAGAATAAACATTGGAGAAAATTGTAATGTCCTTAAAGATAATGCCCCTGCCCATCGATCTGATGATGCAGGCGCTGCCATCTGAACTGCGAGGTGATGCATATTCTCCGAACCTAGCTCCGAGTCATTTTAACCTTTTTACACTTTTAGCACTTGCATGGTATAAAATTCGACGGTGAAGATGAGGTGATGTGTGCTGTAAAGACCTTTTTCGAGTCCCAATATGAAGCTTTTTATCTAAGAAAATTAACCAACTTGCAAAACGCTGTTCAAGGTGTATTAGTTTAAAAGGCGATAACGTTGAATATAATACAATATACATATACTTATCCTAGAGTTTCATTGCGTATCCAAAAACTTATTAGCTTTTTTTTTATATATTGATCAACCAGTATATTTAATATCCTCTATACAAAGGGAGAGGTCGATATGTCCAACAGTGGATTTTTACGGCCTGAAACAAATTCAATTCAAATTATCTATCAAGTAAATTATAACCTCACTGAATATAAACATGAGGTAACTCAACTATTTTAATTTTACAAATTAATTTTTAAATTGTCTTATTTCACGAATAACTTTTATCTAATATGAATTTTTATTGTGGCATTCCTTGGGGGAGGCCTATGTTCAGCAGTGGACTTGTGAAAGGCTGTAATGATTATGATGATGATGACTATTTAAAGTTTTTAGTTATATAACCTGTAAAAACTCATACAAGAACACAATGTTATTATATATATAGAAGCAATCCTTGTCTATTAAATCACAACAAAGAAATTGTACATCTAAGACACTTTGTGTTCTAATGATTAATTGTTCCAATAGTTATTTCTCTTATTGTTCTTAATTTCCTTTGTCGTCATTTGTCGCCAATTAAATATTAATCCGATTACTTTGGGTTTTTATTTGAAGCCTAATTAAATTCGTTTACCGAGACCAACGAGATAAAACCGAATGTATTTTGTTTCCAATGAATTTAATAGAATTTTTTTTACAAAATCAAAAGTCAGCTGAGAATGGTCGCAATACAAATAGATCGGCTCGACCGAGAAGGTTCACCAACCAGGGCACAGCGTTGAATAGCTTCACTCACCATACGAAAACGTTGCTGTGTTTCGTATGGTGTGTAAAAAGAACCGGGATAATGAGGTATTTTGATACTTAATTGAGGGTAGAATACCAAATCCAAACCATCAGGGCCATTGTGTGCTTTTTGGATGCCCTTATCATATAAAAGTCTATTTTAACAGTGTTTAATTAAATAGAAATGCAATACTTGTTAAAGCTGTAATAACAAACATGTAAGTATTTATTTCTATATTTTAATTTATTTTCAGGCACCGCAGTTGATTAGCTTTAAAGATGGAAAATTGGGAGTCAACTTTGGAGGCTACCACGCTGCAGTTGGATTAGGAGGATTATTGGGTAATTTTTTTGAATGTCTTAGTAAATTTAAAACAAGTATCAAATGCTATTTAGCTTTGTCCTCTATATAAACTTACATATAACATTCCAATTGATATGCGCCTCTCTCATGTAGATTATCCTTATCATGAAGGATTATCCTTAAACGCTACTCTAAACATTAAAAACCCGAAAGTTCGTACAGTGGTTTAGGTTAGACCATAATTCATTATAATTTTGTAATTATGTTGAGTCAGATGTATATTTATTTATTTTATTAAGTAAGGGTGAAGGGTGACAAACAAACACACAGTTCATCTGATAATAAGTGTTGATGAGAGCTGTTTTCCATAGACATCTAAATTTATCCTCGTTTAAGTATCTAATTGTAGTTGCTTTCTCACCCCTGAGGACTAAGATGGTATGCCTCGTTTCCAGTAGAAAGGGTCTGGTCTTTCACTTTCAACTGCACATTAATATGTAAAACACTGATTTCTAATATACAAAATATAAAATAGACGTTTTTTTGTTGTAACATATAGTCCACAGACTATTAGAAAAGGAATATTTGTATTTAGACAATATTCACAGCTCATTCTATCAATCTCTCAGTAATTACTTGTTGGCAGCCTTTTAAAATTCTTTGGCGACAATTTCTACTTTGTGCGATGCTTATCCACAGGCTATTTTGTGTTTAACGTTGGTAGTATGAACGTAAACAAACGACAGACTAATATACAAAATATAAAATAAACGCTTTTTTCTCTTGACATACAGTCCACAGACATTGTAATAGGAACATTTGTATTTACACAAAATTTACAGCTCATTGTATCAATCTTTCAGTAGTTACTTGTTGGCAGCCTTTTAAAATTTTTTAGCAACAATCTCTACTCTGTGCGGCTGTTTAACCAAAGACTATTTAGTGTTTGATAGTAACATTATAAACTTAAACAATGAATATTTTATTTTATTTTCTATTATGTGTTTGTAACACTTTTTATATAAAATTTAGCTTTCTGTATTCCTCCATATAACTATATAACCTCAAAGTATTTGTCTTCATGTATTAACATAATACAGCCATATGATCATTATTATTATAATATTAGCTTATCTCCGACGAGGCTCATTTGTGATTTATTTACTAAAATGTTGCTTTTTATGATCGGTTTACGGTATTTAATATACTTTGATTTTAAATTACTTTTTGCTGGTGGTTTAATTAATAATAATAAGGCTCTTTAGCACAATGGCTAAGCGCTTGGCTGTGATACTGCTGGGCCGGCGGTTCGAATTCCACCAGAACAACTGCTTTAATGGCCTATTCATTACTTTAATATTTGATTCGGATCTTGATGTTTTGATTCATTTTTTTAAATACTGGGATTGCTATTAAACATTGCTAATATTCCCTTTAACAACATCGGTAAGCTTAAAATGCTTGAGTTAGAAATGGTTTACGACAGTAGTCGAATGGCGGATTGGAACTCACGACCATTCGAGTTCACGGTCTGCACCCTGCCATTAGGCTTCTGACGCTTATATTCATTATCTATGCTTAACGCCTCCACGATACAGGAGAAAATTCTAGTGTTTTTAAGTCTAGTCTTCCAGTTTAGTTTGTAGTTCTAGTGATGATGATGATTTCTTTCTTGTTGATATTGATCACGACTGTAACTTGAAACTACTGTCAGATATAATCAGTCACGCTTAAGGGTGTTAGGTATTATAGAGTCACACGAACAGATTATATCGGACTTGCACTCTCTTCATAATACAACTGAGCGCGATACAAAACCCATGCCTGCACTCTGATTCGCTAACTCTGATCCTATCAGAGTTAACTAAGGTACAGTTCGAAAAGGTAGAGGTACAACAAAATCTGAAAACAAAAAATATTTTAATACAAATTTACTAACAGACCATCAAATCTACCGCAAAAATAAATATGTGTATACACATGTATGTTGACACAGAAAATGATAGCTACATTTTTTATCAAGCTCATCAGTGCGTAACAAACCCGAACTGATCGAGAAATAATAAATATAATAAGTTACTCTTTTGTCATTTATATGCCGAAAGCGATTGACATAGAAAAACACGGCCCCTATTGCACAAAAACTATCCTCTGTCATTGCAACTCACACGTAACAATGAAACAATTAACTAACAATTTCACACATATAGATACATAATCACAGTATTGTTCGATGACAGCGACAACTTGGATACAGACTCGGACCAGTCGCCCGACCGATCCACATATTATATCAGGGCAAACGGCCTGTGTTAGTAAACAAATCCAAAACAACACGACCGTTCATTGTAATTTTTTAGTTTAAAAAAAATAAATAGGAATATTGCGATTAAAATTACTTATATATGAAAAGTAACGATATCTTTTTGTATATTTAGTGTAGCAGATATCTTTTTGCGGCAAAGAAATGTACAATTCGATATTTTAGTAGGACATCAATTCAGCTTCATTGATTGATGACCTTTAATTAGGCTAGTGAGCAATGCAAAACAACGGACTGGTCCCACGAACGTAACGAATAGAATGCAACGCTCCTACATTGGTGTACACACTTGACCTATGTATGCAACTTACGTTTGGCGACACTCTTGTCACTTTTTAGTGAACGCACGAATACAAATTCATACCATGTTTTCTGATTATGAGAGTGATTTTGAAAATGAATTGTTTACTCTTTTGTTCATATACGAACATATTATATCCATGCCACAGAAAAAAAGATTTTTCTTTTACGTACCCAATATTTGCCCTTGCATCTTCACATTTTAGTAAAAAAGCGAAGGTATTGGGTCCATGAAATAAATAAACAGAGAGGAATATATATCATAAACTAGTTAAGGAACTGCAAAATGATGGCAAACAAAAATGAAATGTATGTCAAACTTTCGATGTTATGCAGGAATAACACATTATATTTAACATATTCATGAATTCATTTTTCTTTTATTAAATCATAACGTTTAACAGTATTTCCACCAAACTTTCTAAAGTCGGAGTTTTGAACGTTTAGGTAGTAGTTTTGTTAAAATGAATGATTTAAAATGCAAATACATGAATATATAGAATACAAATACATGAATATATAGAATACAATGTGTTATTTCTACAATATATAAAATCATATCTCATATCGTCTATTGCAAAGTTTCTATTTGTTTATGACGTGCTAGGCGTAAGTTCTAGGAACACACTGTTCTTACGGGTAGGATTGCGTACAAACATACCCTCCACTATCCCACGTCGACGTTGCGTCGAAAGCATGTGGTTGCGTTGCATACGATAAGTTTCATAGTTTTTCGTAGAAAATCAAGAGTCCTGACGTCATAATGCGTTGCATACGTTGGGACAAACGGTAAACGCCTGCGTATGGCCTTCCCTCTCCGGTCATCTCGTGGCTCATGTTGCTCTATGACGAATGATGTAAATATTGTTTTATTAGATGTACATATAAACATAACAATGGAAAATAAAAAAGTAGTCCTTTTGTAAACTATATGACTAAGGTTCCTCGATAAAATATAACTACTTTTATGATTTTTTTTTAAATTAAATCATTTGGATGTGTTTAATAAATTACTGAACAAAAAATATTCCCTCAAAATCATAAATGTGAAAGGGCCAAGTTCAGTACCGCTTCGCCGATAAAAGTGCTATAAGTAAGTGGATCTAAACGGGTGCCATGCTCCAAAGAAGTTACTTAAATCATAAGATCTATGGGATTGTGCAACGTTGTTAGAACTGTTATACAGCTCAGCACCAGCTCAGATCTCGACTCATTCGGAACTTCATATCAGTACAATATCTTTTTTGATTTCTATAAAATTCTCTGGATTTTTTATAAAAGTCCATTCATACTGTTGGTTGAAAGTCTTGCGGATGTTATTTTATCTGTATTTTATATTCAAAATCACTCAATAAATTGGTCATGTAATGTGAAAATATCCACCACCCCAAATAGCCCCGTGAGTCTCGTAAGAGGCGACAAAGGGAAACAAACCAGGGGATGAGCAGCAGAGTCTTTATTGTAAAAACATAAAACTGTGGCTATCAACCCACCTGGCAACTATAGCAAATACCAACTTAAGAAGGAAATCTACGATCGGGACTATGTTCAACAGTGCACTTCTGACAGGCATAGAATAGAATAGAATCATTTTTATTCAATATAGATTACAGTACATAATGCTTAGTAAAAGTATTCTTTTTTTTACTTTTACCATTGGTTCGAAAAAAAACCTCTGTCCTGGGAAGAACTAGCAAGAAACCAAGCGGCACTTTTTTAAAAAAAAAAAGCACAATATAATATTCTATACAATTGTTATGAAAATCTTTAGAAACAACATAGTAGCAATCACCTCATTCCCAGGGGTTATTATTAATCATGTACTCTTTAGTAGTATAATAACCCTTTGTAGACTATTTTTTTAAACCTTTTGATAATTAAGGTCTGCATATTTTCTGGGACTTTTTTGTAAAAGTGTATACATTGCCCCATGAATTACTGACTCTTTGGAGTCGAGTAACTGGTATAACTAACTTGTGATTATTCCTAGTATGTACAGAATGTACATCACTATTTTTAATAAAACTATTTTTGTTTTTGTGTACATACAATAAATTCTCGTAAATGTATTGGGAGGCCAAAGTTAAAATATTTATTTCTTAAAGTTTTTCTCTAAGAGATTCCTTCGGATCTAGGTTATAAATTGCTCTTATGGCTCTCTTTTGCAAAAAAAAGATCGTTTCAATGTCAGGAGCATTACACCATAGCAAGATTCCATATAACATTATGCTATGGAAATAACTAAAATAAATTAATCTAGCTGTTTCAACACATGTAAGGTATCTTATCTTTTTTACAGCATATGCTGCAGAACTAAGTTTGTTAGCTAGTTTAGATATGTATGCCCTATTGAAGCTTCGCGTCAACTGTGATTCCGAGAAAAAGAGTGGATTCAACAATACCCAGTTCCTCCCCATTTAAAAGCACACTGGTATTACCCTCTTTAATATGAGGTTTGGTAAATTTAATACATTTCGTTCAAAAGCATAACATTATTCACTTTGACATATTTTTAGTCGGAAAATCAACGAAGTATAATCAGTAAATAATATTATATCATGTTTATTCCCAACCAAGTAAGGCAAGATATTAAAATAAACTAAGACCAGAAGGGGACCAAGAACTGAGCCCTGAGAAACACCCATAGATACAACCGATTCGGAAGAACTGATTCTATTAATAACAACTGTTTGCGTTCTATTATATCGATATAACATAATAAGTTTAAGTACTATTTTTTACACCATAATGATGTAGCTTCTTAATTAATGTATCATGGTGAACACAGTCGAAAGCCTTGGAATGATCATGAAATATACCCAAAGCATCTTTTGAATTTTCCCATGCACAGAAAATATATTTGATTAGCTCAACACCAGCATCAGTTGTTGAGCAACCCCTTGTAAATCCAAACTGATTGTTATGGAGTAATTTACTTAATTTAAAAAAAAACTTAACATTTGATGAAGAATAATTTTTTCGAAAATTTTACTGAGCATAGGGTCCAATGTACTAACAGATTTATATAAAGTTATAACTTTACTATGTCTCATTAAATCGGGAAACACACTAGATTCGATACTAGTATCGCAAATAATAGCAAATTGGAGTGCGATCGCATCTACTATAGACGCAATAACTTTAACAGAAATCCCCTATAGATCTTCTGTTTTCTTAATATCAATTAGTTTTGAAATATTTTAATATATTTATTTTAATATATAAAATTAATTATAATATTTTTGATAATATTTTATGAAATTCAAATTCTTTTTAGAGAAATTTACATTTTGTTTGAGTAATGATTCGGTAACAGCAGGGGAGGAATTGAGTGACTTTGTAGTCGAGATCGGAATGTCGGTAAAATATTGTTCAAAAGCCAAAATTATTGTTAAAATGTAATTTTAAATTGTGTTGTTTCCTCTTACCTATTTCACTATAAATTGTGCTCTAAGTCATTTTAATCTTATTGAAAGCATTCTTAATTTTGTTTCTTAAATGTAAAGACTTGGTTGTGCAACACACTCTTTTAAATATTTTGGAATACTATTTTACATAATGTCTAAATGAAACACATGGATTATAAAAGCTTTCATTGTAAAGGTAATATAACTTTTTTGACCCATACTAGCAACCAGTACCATAAATAAAATAAAATTTATAGAATTTAAATCTCTATTGCTATTGTACATAATCAGATTTCTCTTTTTTTTTATAAAACTGTAACTACTGCTAGTGAGTTAGTAGCTGCTATAGAAAAATTACTTAACATATTGAAACGATGCGTGTGTACTTATTAATATGCCTGACGGCGTCTGTAAGTGTCTGCCTATCTGCCTGACGATACTAATAAACTATGCTTTGTCTGTCACGCTACGTACTTACCATACTCCGTGCTAGTAAATGTGAATCGTAGTTAAGAGAATCCACTTCTGCATATTGAACCGAGATCATAAGAGGCAACAGGAAGAAAATGAAATAGGACAACAATATCTTCCTGATACCAATTTAAAATAATTGAAAATTGTGGTTGCGTTTGCCCCCATGCAATTAGTGAAAGAGGCTATGTTCAGTTGTGGACTTTTGATAGGCTTTAATAATGATAATATTGATGACAATTATTAAAAAATGTATTTCTTCTGAGTTTTAACTTTCCATTTTAGTCCTCAAAGTTATATTTTTATAGTCCATGCCAAAGACAAAAATTTTGGACGTTATATAACGTATTAGTGTAGTAGGACCCATACAATTACGATGCCGCATCATACATTCGACGCACACGTTTTTGACGTATGTTTATCGATTTCGTGGAAACGGTTGATACAATTATTCTATATATATATATTCTTTTTTAGTATCTAGGCTAGGGTCATCCCATTCAATTTGAAAAATTCATCACTAAGGGTAGAAGACTAGAGGATGAAGGTTTTGATGTAACTATTTAAATGCTATTCTCGTCCTTTGAATTTGTAATATTCTTAAGTCCATTAAAGAGGATAAAATTATTAAATGTTTAAATAAAAAGTAGTAACTAAAATTAATAAAATGATTTCTACTTATGAGCTTCTCTAGTCTGACCTTTGTGTCTTCAATACAATATGCCTTAAATCCAACCTCAGAAGATTCAGTTGATTGACAATATCCATATTTCCCTTAATAATTACAGGTGATCATTTATTTATAACGTTTACTAATCTGATGAAGAAAGAATTGTACCTCCTATATTTGTTTGAATTTAATTTTCGAACGTGTGGACGCACTTTTTTAACTCGAAAATCGACTTATACGAGTAATATGATTTGCTAAAATTGTCAAATTTCAAATTTCGTACTTGCTATTGGAAGTTTATGAACCTTCTTAGATATTACTTTTACATGATTGTAAACAAAAATGCATAAATATTTTAATTTTCATTTGAAATAATCGTCACTGATTTTTTTATAGGAACCGGTGCCAGTGGTGGTCTTTTTGCGGAAGCTGGTACACCTTTTGGACAGGCCGCAGGAGCTGGTTTAGGAGGCACTGTAGATTCTAAAGGCGGGGCAAAAGGTAGAAATTTTGTTAAAGTGTACTTAAATAACTAAGTAGAAAGCACCTAACTTACAGAATATAAATAAATATGCTCGAAATTTTTTCAAAAGAGATCTTTTTAAAGTTACCTAGTAATTTAATTTAATAATATGTTTTTTCAATGTATTTTTAACAAAATGCTTATTTTCACAAAGGTGGTCTTTATGCTGGGGCAACAGCTGGCCGTAATATCCAAGCAGCAGCAGGCCTGGCAGGTGGTGTAAATGGAGAGACATCGGCTGGAAGTGGCTATGCGTCTGCTCAAGCAGGGAATCAATTTGCTACATCTAATCTGGTAGGTGAAACCAAAAGGGATAAAGAAAAAAGAAGAAAGGAAGAAAAACAAAAGAGAAAGCAATTAAAGAAGGAGAGACACGATCAACGGCAAAAATTTTGATTTATAGAAAACAATATTATATATTTTTTTCAAACTTCGCTGTGGTAGAAAAATGTGCAAATGTATATGTTAATGCTCAGCCACGTTTTTAATGTTTCTTTTTAAATTAAAATTGAATATAATACAGTAAGGAAATGTAGAATCTTTTATTTCTGTTCATTGCAAGGTTTTTAGTATATTCAATGCAAGGTAAAATATAAAAACTGTAAGCATGCATGAAAGATATTTTAATCGCATATTATGATGAGCATGTCATTTTATAGCATCTAGCACTACATACACTTACTTATATACATATTATTTTGCATGATAGAATTGCTTAGATTAAAGATAATAGATATCAATCGTTTTTTTTTTTACTTACAGGCAGGCAAAACTTTTTCATCTGAATTTGCAGTCATAAAAGAAAATGTAAAGGATGCGGAACTACACGCGGAAATTGATAAACAAATTTTGCAGAATGAATTAAAAACAGAGGTCACAAATGAAGTGAAACCTTTATCAGAAAATAAATTTCATTTTGAAACGAACAAAGAAGTGAGTTGGGTTGGAAGTCGAGATTTTAAAGAATTGTTTTCGTAATAAGCCGAATTTTCTTTTTAGTTAAATTTCAAAGAATTACAATATGTCAATAACACTCTACATGCAAGACATAATAGTCGTCAAATTTCCTACTCAGATCTGTTCAGGATTGCTTTGATGTCTCTAACATAAAACAGACATAATCTTAAATGCAGTTTATTAACATTCTACAAACTATGAACAACTTGACAAACAACTGCTATTATTGAATGAATACTGTCAGAGGACAATTAAAACTTATTATATTCTATTCTTTTATCGTATTTAATATTAGTATTATTCGTATCTAATATTTATTTAAGATTAAATATAAAGATATAATATTGCTTACAATGATGAGTGAAGAATTATTTTAAATAAATTTTTAAACAAAAAAAAATAAACTTAACCTTTCGTGATTTATTGATTTATTTTATAATTCTATTTATATATATATATATATATATATATATATATATATATATATATATATATATATATATATATATATATATATTATAAAAAAAAAACTAACTCTGTCCATAATTCGTTTATCGTATCATATCGTTATGTATTATGTATTTTAGATACAAACATCTCTGAAAATTGAATAAAGGTCAGTTAATCGTATAGTAATCATTTACATAAATCTACTTGGTTTAGAAGTTTGTTTGACTCCACATCTGACATCGGTCAGATTTCATTTCAAATTATTCAAAAGTGGACTGTAATAGAATCTGAGAACCATAATTAGTTAAAATGAAAATCGTTACCTACACATCCTATAAATTGAAATAGAAATAGATTTTTATATGATATGGATTATAAATAACACTTTTTTTATAGGATAGGGTGACAAACGAGCACACAGTCCACCTGATGGTAAGTGGTTGCTGTGGCCCATAGATATCTACATTTATCCTCGATTATGAATCAAAATGCAGATACGTTGTCACCCGTGAGGATTAAGATGGAATGCCTCCTTTCCAGTAAAAAGGGTCTCCAGTTCTCTACACTCACCATACGAAACACAGCAGCATTAAGCTGCTATTTTACGCTGGTATTCTGTGAGAGCGTGGTCCTTCCCCGGTCGAGCCGACCCATTCGTGTTACAACTATACCAGAAATAGCTGCAGCTCTATTTCTGGCTCTACCACGTAAAGAACTACTACTTATTAAAAGTCATACTCAAGTTTATATCACCACGGGTTCGGAAAATAACTATCCTAATCAGCAATAAACACAGCATAAAAAAGAACACCTTACAATCATGTATTATGTTACTTAATTATTTATACAAATCACATTAGAAATAGCTTGGTAGCGACCACGTCATTGATATGGGTTATTGTCATTGATTAATTTATTAATATTATAATAATTCTTTTAATACAATCATTGTTTCATATAGTTTTAAACTTGGCAGTGGACAAATTTTGTACATATTTGGGATTTTATTGCAAAAGTGATGATTAATGACGCAGTGAAGTCGAGTAAATTGCACTTTCAGCTTGTGTCTGTTCTTAGTACTTACAGAATGAATATCACTTAATTTTTTAAAACTATTTATATTTTTGTGTGCATACACACAATACTTTTTCGTAAATGTGTTAAGAAGCCAAAGTTAAAATATTAATTTCTTTTGATTTTTACTAACTCTGTCCGTAATGTGTTTAACATATTAAGAACTTATACATTTCTCTATATATATATATATATATATATATATATATATATATATATATTGTATTTTAGATACAAACACCTCTAAAAATTGAAAAAGAAGTCAGTTACAAACCGTATAGTCATCATGTACATAAATCTGCTTATGTTGGAAGTTTTGTTGACTCTACATCTGACATTGGACTGAACTCACCACAACTAATTCAAAAGCGAATTGACATAGGATCTGAGAACCATGGGCAAGGTGAAATTAACTCAGCTGGTGAAGTGTCTTATAAAAAGGAGGTGAATATTGGAAGGAACCCACAATTCTTTGATGATATTTTTAATGTAAGTGTGTAGTTATAATTAATCTGTAGCAATGTAGGAATTACTCATATGCAAATAACTTTTAATTTATAATTTTCAGATACCTATTGCAGCGCTAACAGCTGTGAGAACATTTCTAACAAATACTGCTGCAAATACAAATATATCCATTCAGAAGTCTGGTTCAGTGCAATCAGGTGTTTATTTAAAACATAAATAGTTTAATTTTCAAATTTATATATATACATATATATATATATATATATATATATATATATATATATATATATATATATATATATATATATATTTAAGCGTAAAGTTTTTCCACTTGAAATTATTATCTTTACAACATTCTACAACGTTATTTATCAGTGCAGATAAAAATGTTTCAATTTGTGTTATCGAATAAACGGTAAAAGTTATTACAATTATAAAAAAATATTTTATCATTTTATAAATAAATATAGGCTTTTACATATTAAATTAAATTCAAAATGCAACAACATGAAGACTGTAATAAAATATGCGTTATATAAAAAGGACTGCTATTCCTTAGTACCACTTAATGTTGTTTTATTTTCTACAGAAACAGATTCTATTTCACCGAAACACTTATCTTCATCATCATTAACATCTTCTGATGCGCACATCTCGGTAAAGACCCCGAGCGCATCTCAAGTACTCGATGACATAATAGCAGTAAGTTCATTAAAACGCTTAAAACAGAACCATAACAAAATTTAAATATCAATAGCAAATTAATTTATCCGCTTAGTTGTAAACACCTATTCTACATTTAGCATGCTTATATTATATCGTAAGTAATAATTTATAAGATTACCATAGTGCATACTAACAACAGCTGGCATGTCATTATTACTAACAACGCTTCCTACTTTCAAATTAGTAATCAAGGAGATCTTATTGAAATGGCGTGATCATGTATAGTACGTAACACTTTAGAAATGTCAATGGTAAGTTGAAACAATGTTGGAATATTTTTATTCGTATAATTTTCGCTACGTTTAAATGCTCATTTTTTTTCTTATAGATACCAATTAATACACTCGGTGCAGTCAATAGTTTTTTAAATAACAACGTTCCTATAAGGAAAAGGGTAAGAATAATTGTTGATTTAATTTTTATACATAAATATTAAATGAATATGTATAACTTGAACTATACTACAATTCATTCATACAAAAACATAATACTTGTCAAAAATATTCATAAAGGTTTTAGTTATATAGACCACATATATAGTATTTGGTCACACATTACATTGTCATTTTGTTAGGAATACTACAATACGTACGAAGTTGGTAATATATTTGATATGTACTACAAGTAGTATTTATGTCTTTATTATTCCCTATTAGTTACTTTATTTCGTTAATAATACTGTAATTTTTAGCTATGGAAGAGCAAAGTCACCTGTTACAGACATTATTTTGCTTACTAGGTGACTTCGATCACTGATCACACCATCATCATCATCATTACAGCCCTTCACAAGTCCACTGCTGAACATAGGCCTCCCCCCAGGAATGCCACAAAGCACGGTCCTGAGCCACCTGCATCCATCGACTTCCTGCATGTCTTACCAGGTCGCCACTCCATCTAATAACTCCATATAATGTAACTTTATTGTTTGACGAAATAAATTATTTATTATTATTATATATTAATAAAACACTACGTTTAGTGAACTAATACTTTTGAATCATTGTTCGAATAAGTATCACAAATTTCGAGCAAGAGACTTTGCGACGAATGCAACTCAGGGAAATTGCAACACATCTTCGCATCTAGTCCAGCTTAGACTCTTAAAACCAAAGGTACAATCAGTGCTTGTTACCAGTGATGATTTACGTAACCGAGACTGAAGCCTTCACTACTAGCCATATAAAGAAGCTCAAAATTACTCAGCGAGCTTGAAATGTGGTGTAAGTTATGTGAGTATTTAGAACAAAAGTAAGTGAAAACCACACTGCCCGAAAATCTAACAACCGATGGTCAATATTGGTTTCATTTTCGTTCAACACATTGTTGAGCGATGGCCTTCTAAATGGAGTAACGATCTTATAAAACATGCAGGTAATTGATAGATGCAGGTGATTCACATCGTGCTTTGTGACTGTGATTATATGGTCTGGGCCCGTTTTAACGGTTGCCGTTCAAGAAGGTTGTGATGTTTATTATGACCAGTATACTTTTTCAGACTGTTTATTTTTGAAGAGAATATGTTTAGGTATTTTGTAATTTTAATTTGTAAAAATAAAAATATAAAATAAATTAATTATGCTGCTGAGTTGTGTATGGTAAATGATGGGAACCGTAGGCCATTTTAAAAATAATGAAGTATTCTATCTCACTTCTCAGGTGTAACAGTATAAATATTACACAGTTATTAATGGGCCAGAATATCGATTACTATTTACTTTAAAAAAATGTAGTATATTTAATACTAAATTTAAAAAATGTTATTTTTTCATAGATAACACAAGAAGGAGAAGGGGAATCGAGTCACAAGAGACTTGGTCCTCTTGCAAGAAGAAGAGCTTTCAAAAAGATAATAACAGAAGAAAGCAGTGACAACGTGGAATCTAAAAATGAAGAGCCAAATTGAAAACTTAATACGTATTTTTGGTACTTACATAAAATAAAATATATAGAAATGGATCTACATTTATTATTTGAAACCTTATATAATAAGTGACTGTGGTTTTATTATATTAATTAAAACTTAAGCATATAAATTGATAAAAATATCATAATTTTTTCCATAAAGAGATATGATGGTGAATTTTGTGAGATTGCTGAGATGTGGAAATATATATCTGTAAGTAGTCTGATGTAGAATTTTAAAGTCGTTATTTTGTTTACAGTTATTACAGTTTATTTAACATACACGTTTAGTTTGGATGAAAATGCATAGTTAGCTAAGTGACGTTATTCTAAATCTAATATAGCGACAATCGAAGTTGTTGACGAGTATGTTTACCTGGGACAAATAGTCGGACTAGGTAAGTCCACTTCGACCGAGAGGTCAATCGACGGATTCAACTCGGTTGGGCAGCGTTCGGGAAATTACGGCACATCTTCTCGTCAGGTATACCTCAAAACGTGAAAACGAGACTGTACACCCAGTGCGTGTTGCCAGTGATGAAATACGGAAATGAGACGTGATCCTTAACTGCTGGCCGGATGAGGAAGCTCAAGGTCGCTCAGCGAGCTATGGAGAGGGCTATGCTCGGAGTTTTTCTGCGTGATAAACTCAAAAATGAGGTTATCCGCAGTAGAACCAGAGTCACCGACATAGCCCAACGGATTAGTAAGCTGAAGTGGCAATGGGCCGGCCATATAGCTCGAAGAACCGACAACCGATGGGAAAAAAAGGTTCTCGAGTGGCAGCCTCGTAACGGCAGGCGAAGTGTAGTGCGTCCCCCCACTAGATGGAGTGACGACCTGGTAAGATATGCAGGAAGTCGATGGATGCAGGTGGCTCAGGACCGTGCTTTGTGGCATTCTTTGGGGGAGGCCTATGTTCAGCAGTGGACTTGTGAAGGGCTGTAATGATGATGAAGACCCTCGGCAAAGTCTAGCAGTAATGAAAAAAAATCAAAATGGCGATAAACAAGATGGCCGCCTTACCAAATTTAAAGAGTTATAACTCGGCAAAGTTTACGGATAGTTTGAGGGTGCCCGAACAAATGTTGTAGAGACCGACAAGGTTCAACCGCTGACGATAAAAAAATTAAGCTGATGAATCTGTTTTAATCAGTGGAACAGACTAAAATACATGTAAAGTGTGAACTAAAAACTGTTATTTTTAAAATTAATAGTAAAATACATTTTTAAAAATAAGCTTTTATTCAAATACTCTGTAAAGAAGAAAATAAACTTTAAACTAAATCAAACCCGTCAATTTATTACATTACACAATTTATATTATATAACGGCTTGTCAAGAGACTTACCTGCGTAATTAAACAAGAATATAATATGAAACTTAATTTTGACACAAGCAGGTAAGAAAAAAAATGTTTTTATAAAATTAGTAAATCTCGCGATAAGCTTTGTTTTTTAGACATTGCTTATTAGACATCTGTATTTAATAAATAAATGTGCAGTTGAAAATGATATATATATATATATGTAGTAGAATAAGTCAGGGAAATTTTTCTTCGTATTTTGTTTCTATAAAATTGAAGAAAAATCTCTTTTTTTTAACAGTGGTAGAGCCAGGCGGCAGCTTTTGCTGTTGCATGGATGGGCCGGCTCGAACCATGGTGGTACCACGATCTCACAGAATACCAGCGTGAAGAAGAGGTTTACCTATGCGTTTCGCTTGATGAGTGCATGTGGCCGGAGGCCCTTTTTACTGGAAATGAGGCATTCCATCTTAGTCCTCACGGGTGAAAACGTATCTGCATTTTGATCTGTAACAGTTTCGTGTACTGTATGTATGTGTATGTATGTATGTGTATGTGTGTTGTATGTATGTATGTGTGTTTGTGTACTGTAACGTCGTCGTTTTTCACCCTTTTTCACGCTATTTTTAATTTTTTTTTCTGTCCGCCAAAATCAGTGAAATGGTTAAACCCTTAAACGAAGAATTTCAAGTTTCATTACAAAAAAAGGAAAAATGCGACTCAAGCTGCAAAAAATTTGAGATGTTTATAAACTTAATGCAGTGTCAGTTTAGAAAAGCACAAAGTTGGTTTAAGCGTTTTCAATCCGGGAATTACAATGTCAAAGATGATTTTTCAATAAGTTTTAAACCATAAAATAACTGAAGCAGCTTTTGACGGGAAGAGAGATAAACAGAGAAGGAAGCCATTATTTTGTAGAAGTATAGAATTGAGTGCTCGTCTGACTTATGTACGCTTTTTGCAAGACTTATATGCCCGTTACTGATTTTCGATATTACTATACTACTAACATTCAATTACTGATTTACGAGGATGTAAATTAATGCCATTTAGCTACTTCCTTAACGTTCATCAGATATAGGAAGGAATACAACAAAGTTCGGTCCTGAGCCACCTGCATCCATCGATGTCGTCACGTCTAGTTGGGGGCCACCCCTACACTATACTTACCGGTACGAGGCTGCCACTCGAGAATATTTCTACTGTGGATATTCTCATTTCTTAGTCTATCACAAAGAGAAACTTCGAGCCTAGGGCTCGCTGTGCGATCTTTAGCTTCCTCATAGAGCCAGCAGGTTGGCAATACGCACTGCACTGACTGACTAATGGGTCTTGCAGAACTTATACAATACAATTTATTAATATAATATATATAATTATACTAAACAATCTAATTTAATACAATATGTATTACTTGAGAGATACATTGTGTTTTCATGCGATGGCCAAGTCAATCTATTTATTTAAGACATAAAAGATTTTTAAAATTAATATGGTCACTATAAGATTTTGTTAGGTTAGCTCATTACGTAATAACTAAACACAACAGGACTTAAGTAGGGACTGAATAAATTAACCGACTTGGTATTACATGGATCTCACAACTTTTACGGTAGAAGAACTGAGTTGCGAGACTTGGTTTTTTTACAAGTTGTTTATGTTGGCATAATCTTTTTTCTGAAACTGGACCATTAAAAAATTTAATTATAAATGAAAAACTATTATAATAAAAAAAATACAAATTGTATGTGGTTACATTACCTCTGCATTATCTGGGGAGTGAGAGGATTGTCAAAAACTCTGCTTTACCGATACTCGTGTCAGTTAGAGGTAATACAACCAAACATAATTTGCAAATTATTTTTTGTTATTATAATTAAATCTCGTATTTACTGGTCGTGTTTTCTGAAAAAAGTTATTTCTATACGTTTGAATACGAATTAGATTCATCTAATAACGCACTTAACGGGAACCACAGGGTTTTTGTTACATGTTGTATAAATAGTGATATTGTATCCTGTACTAGAATAAGACGCTTTTGTGATTCTGGCACATTTAATTATTGAGTATTTTTCAACCGAATTTTAATATTTTAAAGAAACTTGATGCTTATTTGACAACTAATTTATTTTCTTAATTCAGCTTAAAAATGCATAGACACACTTAGTCTAACATCCTAGCAATATGGCGCCTTGTAATAACGATCCCATAATTTACGACGACAATATCCGATTTTCTGAGAGCATAGCCCGTAGCGGGTGGTAGCGGTCAGCAGATTGTAGCGCCTCATATTTTAGAACATGCAATAGGCCAAGCTGCAGTAACTTAATAGTAGTAACTTAAATTAGCCCGGACGTCAACAGATAGCATAAGATAAATATGTAACTTACAGCGTATTCTTAAGACTTTCAGTTTAGTTTTAATATGTTTCAGGCCACGATTTAATATCAAAAGATTTTTTATTGAATATTGATTTGTATTTAGTAATTAATTGTACTTAATAGGTTTTTAAAGTAAGAATTCTATATTTAAAAAGAATTATTTTATAATGATTTTCTCAATTAACTCATAATTTTATTTTATTAGCTTTACTTTCACGCGGCGTAATAACACCTACATATAAAACACTAACTAATGCTCGTGACGTCGCCAGCGTGTATTTTGTATTATTTATTTAATTAATGTTTTGCTGCAATAGCACATAGTTTGTTTGTAGCAGGACTCTTTTTCTGCTTAGGATTCCGTACTACCCTCTTATTTCTGCCGCTGAAGAGCTGTACTTGGATTGCAGTGTTTAGATCTAGAGAAACAGTCGATTTACAGGCTCTGGAGGCATTCCATCTTAGTCCTCAGAACACATATTTGACCTGATTTGAAGTTGGCTGCAGTTATCGAAAGAACGCAGCCACTTGCCATCAGGTAGACGGGAAATTCGTTGGTCTCTCCAGCCTTATAAAAATATATAAATGATATATAACTGAACTTGCACTTATAACCGTTCTGTACATTTGCCATCTTTTGTCAGGAAATAAAGATTTTATTCGCCTAATACTCGTGAATAAGTCACATATAGTTCTCCATGAAAAAACATGTTTTTTCTGAATGTACACCATCTAGTTTAAGTGTTTTCCCATAAGCTTTATTGATAGATATTAAAAACGCTACTTTCAGAAGGAATTGCAGTCTCTTGAGTTAAAACAGCATAATATCCGTTGGCATTATCGGAAAGCATGGCGAAGAAAGGTTCTCCAGTGAGAGCCTCGTATCGGTAGGTGAAATATAGTGCGGTAGATGGAGTGACAATCTGGTAAGACATGCAGGATGTCAATGGATGCCGATGGCTCAGGACCGTGCTTGGTGGCAATGCTTGGGGAAGGCCTATGTTCAGCAGTGAACTTGCAAAAATAATTATGATGTGGTAAATTCTTTTCGCTATTCCATATATATTTCAAATATTTCATTTCAGTCGAGTCAAATTTAATTATGACCGGTTTAGTTGCTGAGTCGTTGAAAGGTAACAAACAGAAAGGCAGAGTTACTTTCGCATTTATAATATTAGTTTGATTAATTTTGTGATGAAACTTATCAGCTTTTCAAATTTCTTTGACTAGTTACATCAGACTTCTTAACAATAATGGAATTTCGTTTTCAGATTCCGGCATGTTGTATTGCACTCAGATTTCAATCTTCAAATATTCGCAAAAATAGTAAATCTAAATTAGTTTTTGTACAAGTGAAATAAATTTTGGGAGCTACTTAGCTTATACATTCAAAAATAGAGTAATAGTGAAAATATCGCCGAATTACATTTTCATCACTATAGTCTACCTCTTTAGCTCTAATCCGATTTTACTCCGACATATGGCTTTCCTGATACTGATCCGATTTAACCTTACTTAATGAAATAAACTGCGTACATCCTTAGAGAAATATAATAAAAATCGACTCCATTGAGGGAAGATGATAGAGGTTCTTTCGTTTTATTTATAATACGCTTATATAAGAAAGTACATCTTACAAGAAAATCTTTTAATTTTAATGTTAGACACACATCATCCAAAGTACACAATTTGTCGTTTTATTGACTTTTTCTGAAATTATTTTAATAAGTTTTGAACTGGAAAAAAATGAAAGCAGGTCATGAAGAGAAAAGAGATATAAAAAGATAATGCAGCCATTCTTTTGTTGAATTTAGTGCTCGCCTGGCTCGTGTATGCTTTTTGCAGGCCTAATAATTTTTATTCCCAGTGTACATACCTGTCTCTTGAAGAAGAGACAGAAGATTTGTAGCTCAAAATCTATACCGTTACCGTTACTGCCTATTAAAGCCCACTGCTGAACATAGTTTTCCCCCACAGATTGCCTCATAGGGGGGATATTTGCCATAGTTTGCCTCGCTTGGAAATCGGGTAGGTGATTAGGAAGACGCTGCTGCCCTTCTCCTTATTTCGTTCCTTCTGTCACCTCTTACGACACCCACGGGATGATATGGGGTAGTGGATATTCTTACACCGCCACTAATCGGTTAAATCAAAATTTTTTATAACAATCAATATAATAAATTGTCTCATATTGTCAACTGGAATATAAGAAGAAGAATAATGAAAAAACCGGCAAAGCGCGAGTCGGACTCGCGCACCGAGGGTTTCGAACAAATCTGTAGTTATATAAGTTTAAAATTATTAAAAATATTTTTATTATATGATGTAACTAAAAATTTATGCTTTTCGCAACTTTTCCTTTATCTGTGCTATAAAAGGTTGCTTCGTACCAAATTTCAAGATTCTGAGTTTACGGGAAGTACCCTGTAGGTTTTGATTCCCTTGCGAATGTTGAAAATTTACGACATAAACGGTTGTATATTTTGATTGCGTTGGATTAGAAGTTTGATTTTTTTACAGCTCTAAGGGACAGTAGACTTGAGTATTTGATATGAATTTCAGCTTGATACCTCCACGCGTTCCTGAGAAAAAGGGTCTTGACAGACAGACAGAGAGACAGAGGGACAACAAAGTGCTCGTTTTTTCGTTTTGAGGTACGGAACCCTAAAAAGACATCATCAAAAAAATGCCAAGTATTCCAAATTATTTAGATACAAAAACATTTTATAATGGACTATTCGTTCTAGGTTGGGCTATCCATGTTAGTTTATTATTCTTTGCCCATACGTTACTAGTAACTAGAATATATTGGATATCTAAAGCCTTAAGCCACGATCATAACTTCTACGTTTTAGAACTCTGAGAGATCTCCGAATGCGATTTTTATAGACGTGCAAGTTATTGGAACCACCAACCAAGTCACTTAAAAAATTGGACGTTCAGGAAACTTCATAACTAGTTATTATATGGTTTCATAGCCATCAGCTGTTTATTTACAATGATGAACATTAATGCCATTTAGCCACATTCGAATAATACGATAAGGAATTAATACTAACCAGCAATAAATATTAAATGCTAAATGAATGTTAAAATAAATTATAGGTCGGGGAAAAAGTTTCTTCGTATTTTGTTTGTTAATAATTGAAAAAAAATCTCTTCGATTTTGATCTCTTTGATTGTACTCTATTGTATCAGGCTGGTTTTAATATCAATACATATAAGACATTAAGAAAAAGAAAAAGTAGAAAACACTTTTCCGCCATTTTAAATAGTTTTTCTGTCCGCCTAAATGAGTGAATCTAACGAAGAAATTCGATATTCTAAAGTTTTATTACAAAAAAAGCGTTATGAATATCAATATACCAGCCCACATAGAATTTAGAGTTATTTTAAAAGCGTATTGAAAAGTGGTTGTATAAGAGTGGTTTATGATATTCCCATAATACAAAATTTATACAGCTCAAGCTGTATAATTTAATTAAAATATGAAAACTCTAGTATACAACTTTAAATATTTTGTAACACTTCACTCCGATTTGATTTTTTTTTATAGGAGAGGGGGCAAACGAGCATGCGGCTCACCTGATGGTAAGTGACTACCGCCGCCCATGAACAACTGCAACACCAGGGAGGGAATTGGAGATGCGTTGCTGGCCTTTTAAAAAGGAGTACGCTCTTTGCTTGAAGGTCCCTAAGTCGTATCGGTCCGGAAAAATCGCTGATGGTAATCGATTTCACAAGGAAGTCGTGCGAGGAAGAAAACATCTTCTAAATCGCACAGTGGTGGACCGCCAATCATCCAGATGATGTGGATGGTATCGGGAGTTCTGCCGCGATGTGCGTTCGTGAAATCTGGCCACCAGGGAGGGAATTGCAGATGCGTTGCCGGCCTTTAAAGTACAACTTTAATAATGAAGGAACTGAGGATTAACCACAAAACAGTTTTGACTCGTTTGAAAAAGTCTGGATATACAAAAATGCTCGATTTTTTTGAAAATATGGATCACTGGTGATGAAAAGTGGATCACCTATGACAATAACGTGCGAAAAAAATCATGGTCAAAGGGTAGTTAAGCTCCACAGACTGTAGCAAAAT
Source organism: Parnassius glacialis (assembly GCA_033319125.1). Classification (NCBI taxonomy): domain Eukaryota; kingdom Metazoa; phylum Arthropoda; class Insecta; order Lepidoptera; family Papilionidae; genus Parnassius; species Parnassius glacialis. Next base: position 17,779,584 of record JAVANC010000009.1, read on the forward strand.
CCGGATTAACACGCAATAAAGTGATGCTGTATGGTGGCATTCGAAGGGCCATCGTTTATTATGAGCATTTACGGCCGAGTAAAACCATCGACTCGAATCTCTACTGCCAATAAGTAATGAGACTCAAGCTCGAAATTTTTCTCAATTTCATTTTGCTTCATCTTCATTCATTCAAAACGGCCGGAATTGATCAACAGAAAAGGAGTGGTCTTTCATCATGATAATGCCAGACCACACATATATTTGGCCTTTCAGCAAAAATTGAGAGAGCTTGGTTGGGAAGTATTAATGGATCCACCATATATTTCTGACCTTGCACCCTCAGCTTTTCACCCGTTTCGGTCTCGTTTAAATTCTTTGGGTAGTGTTAGGTTAACAGCAAGAGAGGACTATCAAAACTACTTTTCGCATTTTTTACAGCAACGGGATTACGTCACTACCTACAAAATAGCAACAAGTTATCGAACAAAATGGCACTTAATATATATATAATTAAGTAAATAAATAAGTTATTAAAATTTGAAAAAAAATCTTGTATTTGTATATAAAATAGGAAGAAACTTTTTCCCTGACTATTACTTCAAAAGAATACGATTATTCTTTTAAAATAATAGGTTTTTTTGTATTTTATTTTGTATCCTTGTATTGTATTTTATCCCTCTCTGATGTAAAAAATATTTTTTAAACTTCCTATATGTGGATGTCGTTAGAAAATATTATCAAGATGCAAGTAACTTAACTTGTCTCATAAAATTTAAAGTTTAAGCAAGCTGAATTTGTGGTGCCTGTTTGTCATTGTAACTAAATTTGCTACATCTGCGTAGTAACATGTTAATGTTATAAATGTGAAATAATGGATTACATAATTTAATTATTAGTACAAATCTAAACTTTTCATTGAGAAATTAATGATGAAAATTGTAACAAATTTTAATTTTAAACGCTATCACTTACATCCTTGCTTATTATAATCGTTTGGCATTGCTAAGTAGCAAGCCAGTAAGTTAAGTAACTTAAGTATTAATTATCTCTATACATGTCTCTTTCCATAGACATTTAAGGAAGAGAGAAAGAGCAACTTTAAGCATTTCTTCACTTAACGACGATTTTAATAAGTAAGACCGTAAGTTTTAGGTCTGAGTAGAGGGCGTTTAGTGGACAGTGGGGTATAGTGGTGCATCTGCCACGCATTTTACACTAACACTAAGTCTATTACATATGGCACATATACCTAATAACCTTCCAGAGACTATCCCCTCGTCTCGCCAACGCATTAACTGAGTTATTCTAGATACGGGAGAGCGGCAACATTTCTACGCATATAGCATACCTTTCTTCCAAGAACCTGAGGTCACATCTACCGTATCGTCAGGTTTCCTGTTATCTTCTCTGTAAATAGTCAGATCTGTGAATAACGTCGTTAAAAATCCGTGCAATGTCAACTCTGTTGGTACACTTTTCTTACAATGAAAGTTCGTGCATAGCAACGTTCTGTGAAAATATAAACTTGAAACTATAAGTTCAGTCCCCCCGTGACCATGTGTGCTCCAAAGTACTAGAAGAATCGAAAGTTGAAAACAAGTAAAACTTAACACAATAAAATGTGTAAAAATAGTTTCATTCATTGTGTAGTGTTCGTGTAAACGCAATATATCATAACATAAGTTTCAGTTTAGGCCAAAGTTAAAACAGGAACTGAATGGTCAGATACGGTTTCGGTTTTGGCTGAAAATAGTGTTGCAACCAGACTCTAATTTTAACAAACAACATCATCGTCATCATTGCAGCCTTTCACAAGTCAACTGCTGAATATAGATTTTCCCAAGGAATGCCATGCACCTATCAATTTCATGCATCTCTTAACAGGTCGTTACTCCATCTAGTGTGAAGTCACCCTATACTCCGCTAGCCGTTACGAGGCTTCCATTTGAAAACCTTTTTTTCATATCGGTTGTCGATTCTATCGGCCATACTATCGGACATACAGGCCATAATATATCTTGAAGAATCTCTATATATGTATATTCATATGTGATATTAAATATGATATAGTTCTTCTGACTCTTTTTTTAATTACATGGGGAAATGCCTGCGCATACCCGCCATTCAGGGGCAACGACGGGTTATATCGGACTCGCACCGACTAAAACCCCATGGTGTTCCAGCTTTGCCGCATATTTGCAGGGCCACGGGAACGCTTTCGCACACATGCACGACCCCACCAGCGCCGGCCGCCCCATGGCAGCCCCTTTTCGGGGGAGAACCTCTCCTCCCCATTCTCCTTCTCAGGCAAAGCGCACTAGGAACACAAGGTACGCCCTCCTCCACGGCCTGCAACTCCACCTGCGTATCGGACCCCCCCCCCCCCCCGAGTCCACGGAAGCCATGGAGCCAGGAAAATCGAGCGCTTAGTAGGACCCGCTTTCCCGATCCGTCTCTGGCTCCGCCGGCAATCAAGTTTCAGCCGCGGAGGGTAGGGAGAACGGCACCTCGCAATACCGACACTCGTCTCCCCCCGCGGCCCCACCAACACCGCATCAACGATGCGGCCCCGTCAGAGTCGCAGAGGATAGGGCGAGTGTCGCATCGCCATACCAACACTCCTCTTCGTTCTTGTTTTATCGTTTAACGAGATACATATTATTATATCCTATCCTATACCAAACATTTACTATAATTAAATCTCGTATTTACTGGTCGTGTTTTCTGAAAAAAGTTATTTCTATACGTTTGAATACGAATTAGATTCATCTAATAACGCACTTAACGGGAACCACAGGGTTTTTGTTACATGTTGTATAAATAGTAATATTGTGCCCTGTACTAGAAATAAGACGCTTTTTTGATTCTGGTACATTTAATTATTGAGTATTTTTCAACCGAATTTTAATGTTTTAAAGAAACTTGATGCTTATTTGACAACTACTTTATTTTCTTAATTCAGCTTAAAAATGCATAGACACACTTAGTCGAACATCCTAGCAATATGGCGCCTTGTAATAACGATCCCATAATTTACGACGACAATATCCAATTTTCTGAGAGCATAGCCCGTAGCGGGTGGTAGCGGTCAGCAGATTGTAGCGCCTCATATTTTAGAACATGCAATAGGCCAAGCTGCAGTAACTTAATAGTAGTAACTTAAATTAGCCCGGACGTCAACAGATAGCATAAGATAAATATGTAACTTACAGCGTATTCTTAAGACTTTCAGTTTAGTTTTAATATGTTTCAGGCCACGATTTAATATCAAAAGATTTTTTATTGAATATTGATTTGTATTTAGTAATTAATTGTACTTAATAGGTTTTTTTTAAGTAAGAATTCTATATTTAAAAATAATTATTTTATAATGATTTTCTCAATTAACTCATAATTTTATTTTATTAGCTTTATTTTCACGCGGCGTAATAACACCTACATATAAAACACTAACTAATGCTCGGGACGTCGCCAGCGTGTATTTTGTATTATTTATTTAATTAATGTTTTGCTGCAATAGCACATAGTTTGTTTGTAGTAGGACTCTTTTTCTGCTTAGGATTCCGTACTACCCTCTGATTTCTGCCGCTGAAGAGCTGTACTTGGATTGCAGTGTTTAGATCTAGAGAAACAGTCGATTTACAGGCTCTGGAGGCATTCCATCTTAGTCCTCAGAACACATATTTGACCTAATTTGAAGTTGGCTGCAGTTATCTAAAGAACGCAGCCACTTGCCATCAGGTAGACGGGAAATTCGTTGGTCTCTCCAGCCTTATAAAAATATATAAATGATATATAACTGAACTTGCACTTATAACCGTTCTGTACATTTGCCATCTTTTGTCAGGAAATAAAGATTTTATTCGCCTAATACTCGTGAATAAGTCACATATAGTTCTCCATGAAAAAACATGTTTTTTCTGAATGTACACCATCTAGTTTAAGTGTTTTCCCATAAGCTTTATTGATAGGTATTAAAAAGGCTACTTTCAGAAGGAATTGCAGTCTCTTGAGTTAAAACAGCATAATATCCGTTGGCATTATCGGAAAGCATGGCGAAGAAAGGTTCTCCAGTGAGAGCCTCGTATCGGTAGGTGAAATATAGGGCGGTAGATGGAGTGACAATCTGGTAAGACATGCAGGAAGTCAATGGATGCCGATGGCTCAGGACCGTGCTTGGTGGCAATCCTTGGAGAAGGCCTATGTTCAGCAGTGAACTTGCAAAAAGCTGTAATAATGATAATTATGATGTGGTAAATTTCTTTCGCTATTCCATATATATTTCAAATATTTCATATCAGTCGAGTCAAATTTAATTATGACCGGTTTAGTTGCTCAGTCGTTGAAAGGTAACAAACAGAAAGGCAGAGTTACTTTCGCATTTATAATATTAATTTCATTAATTTTGTGATGAAATTTATCAGCTTTTCAAATTTCTTTGACTCGTTACACCAGACTTCTTAACAATAATGGAATTTCGTTTTCAGATTCCGGCATGTTGTGTTATACTCAGATTTCAATCTTCAAATATTCGCAAAAATAGTAAATCTAAATTAGTTTTTGTACAACTGAAATAAAATTTGGGAGCTACTTAGCTTATACCTTCAAAAAAAGAGTAATAGTGAAAATATCGCCGAATCACATTTTCATCATTATAGTCTACCTATTTAGCTCTAATCCGATTTTACTCCGACATATGGCCTTCATACTGATCCGATTTAACCTTACTTAATGAAATAAACTGCGTACATCCTTAGAGAAATATAACAAAAATCGACTCCATTGAGGGAAGATGATAGAGGTTCTTTCGTTTTATTTATAATAGATACGCTTATATAAGAAAGTACACCTTACAAGAAAATCTTTTAATTTTAATGTCAAACACACGTCATCCAAGTACACAATTTGTCGATTTGATTGACTTTTTCTGAAATTATTTTTAATAAGTTTTGAACCGGAAAAAATGGAAGCAGGTCATGAAGAGAAAAGAGATATAAAAAGATAATGCAGCTATTCTTTTGTTGAATTTAATGCTCGCCTGGCTCGTGTATGCTTTTTGCAGGCCTAATAATTTTCATTCCCAGTGTACATACTTGTCTCTTGAAGAAGAGACACAAGATTTGTAGCTCAAAATCTATACCGTTACCGTTACTGCCTATTAAAGCCCACTGCTGAACATAGTTTTCCCCCACAGATTGCCTCATAGGGGGGATATTTGCTATAGTTGCCTCGCTTGGAAATCGGGTAGGTGATTAGGAAGACGCTGCTGCCCTTCTCCTTATTTCGTTCCTTCTGTCACCTCTTACGACACCCACGGGATGATATGGGGTAGTGCATATTCTTACACCGCCACTACACGGTTAAATCAAAATTTTTTAACAATCAATATTATAATTGTCTCATATTGTCAACTGGAATATAAGAAGAAGAATAATGAAAAAACCGGCAAAGCGCGAGTCGGACTCGCGCACCGAGGGTTTCGAGCAAATCTGTAGTTATATAAGTTTAAAATTATTAAAAATATTTTTATTATATGATGTAACTAAAAATTTATGCTTTTCGAAATTTTTCCTTTATCTGTGCTATAAAAGGTTGCTTCGTACCAAATTTCAAGATTCTGAGTTTACGGGAAGTACCCGGTAGGTTTTGATTCCCTTGCGAATGTCGAAAATTTACGGCATAAACGGTTGTATATTTTGATTGCGTTGGATTAGAAATTTGATTTTTTACAGCTCTAAGGGACAGTAGACTTGAGTATTTGATATGAATTTCAGCTTGATAACTCCACGCGTTCCTGAGAAAAAGGGTCTTGAGAGACAGACAGATAGATAGACGGACAACAAAGTGAACTTATAAGAACATGCCAAGTATTTCAAATTATTTAGATACAAAAACATTTTATAATGGACTATTCGTTCTAGGTTGGGCTATCCATGTTACTTACTATTCTTTGCCCATACGTTACTAGTAACTAGAATATAATGGATATCTAAAGTCATAAGCCACGATCATAACTTCTACGTTTTAGAACTCTGAGAGATCACCGAACGCGATTTTTATAGACGTGCAAGTTATTGGAACCACCAACCAAGTCACTTAAAGAATTGGACTTTCAGGAAACTTCATAACTAGTTACTATATGGTTTCATAGCCTTTAGCTGTAACTGAACTGCTCACAGTTCAGTTACTTACTTACAATGATGAACATTAATGCCATTTAGTCACATTCGAATAATACGATAAGGAATTAATACTAACCAGCAATAAATATTAAATGCTAAATGAATGTTAAAATAAATTATAGATCGGGGAAAAAGTTTCATCGTATTTTGTTTGTTAATAATTGAAGAAAAATCTCTTTGATTTTGATCTCTTTGATTGTACTCTTTGTATCAGGCTGGTTTTAATATCAATACATATAGGACATGAAGAAAAAGAAAAAGAAAAAGTAGAAAACACATTTCCGCCATTTTAAATAGTTTTTCTGTCCGCGTAAATGAGTGAATCTAACGAAGAAATTCGATATTCTAAAGTTTTATTACAAAAAAGGGAAAATGCGACTCAACCCACAAGCCTTATGAATATCAATATACCAGCCCACATAGAATTTAGAGTTCTTTTAAAAGCGTATTGAAAAGTGGTTGCATAAGAGTGGTTTATGATATTCCCATAATACAGAATTTATATAGCTAAAGCTCTATAAATTAATCAAAATATGAAAAATCTAGTATACAACTTTAAATATTTTGTAACACTTCACTCTGATTTGATTTTTAAAGCATACAACTTTAATAATGAAGGAATTGAGGATTGACCACAAAACAGTTTTCACTCATTTGAAAAAGTCTGGATATACAAAAATGCTCGATTTTTTTGAAAATATGGATCACTGGTGATGAAAAGTGGATCACCTATGACAATAACGTGCGAAAAAAATCATGGTCAAAGGGTAGTTAAGCTCCACAGACTGTAGCAAAATCCGGATTAACACGCAATAAAGCGATGCTGTATGGTGGCATTCGAAGGGCCATCGTTTATTATGAGCATTTACGGCCGAGTAAAACCATCGACTCGAATCTCTACTGCCAATAACTAATGAGACTCAAGCTCGAAATTTTTCTCAATTTCATTTTTCTTCATCTTCATTCATTCAAAACGGCCGGAATTGATCAACAGAAAAGGAGTGATCTTTCATCATGATAATGCCAGACCACACATATATTTGGCCTTTCAGCAAAAATTGAGAGAGCTTGGTTGGGAAGTATTAATGGATCCACCATATATTTCTGACCTTGCACCCTCAGCTTTTCACCCGTTTCGGTCTCGTTTAAATTCTTTGGGTAGTGTTAGGTTAACAGCAAGAGAGGACTATCAAAACTACTTTTCGCATTTTTTACAGCAACGGGATTACGTCACTACCTACAAAATAGCAACAAGTTATCGAACAAAATGGCACTTAATATATATATAATTAAGTAAATAAATAAGTAATTAAAATTTGAAAAAAAATCTTGTATTTGTATATAAAATAGGAAGAAACTTTTTCCCTGACTATTACTTCAAAAGAATACGATTATTCTTTTGAAATAATAGGTTTTTTTTTGTATTTTATTTTGTATCCTTGTATTGTATTTTATCCCTCTCTGATGTAAAAAATATTTTTTAAACTTCCTATATGTGTATGTCGTTAGAAAATATTATCAAGATGCAAGTAACTTAACTTTTCTCATAAAATTTAAAGTTTAGGCAAGCTGAATTTGTGGTGCCTGTTTGTCATTGTAACTAAATTTGCTACATCTGCGTAGTAACATGTTAAAGTTATAAATGTGAAATAACGGGTTACATAATTTATTTATGAGTACAAATCTAAACTTTTCATTGGGTAATTAATGATGAAAATTGTATCAAATTATAATTTTAAACGCTATCTTACATCCTTACTTATTATAATCGTTTGGCATTGCTGAGTAGCAAGCCAGTAAGTTAAGTAACTTAAGTATTAATTATCTCTATACATGTCTCTTTCCATAGACATTTAATGAAGAGAGAAAGAGCAACTTTAAGCATTTCTTCACTTGACGACGATTTTAATAAGTAAGACCGTAAGTTTTAGGTCTGAGTAGAGAGCGTTTAGCGGACAGTGTAGTATAGTGGTGCATCTCTCACGCATTTTACGCTACCACTTAGTTTATTACATATGGCACATATAGTCAATAACCTTTCAGAGACTATCCCCTCGTCTCGCCAACGCAATAACTGAGTTACTCTAGATACGGGAGAGCGGCAACATTTCTACGCATATAGCATACCTTTCCTCCAAGAACCCGAGGTCACATCTACCGTATCGTCAGGTTTCCTGTTATCTTCTCTGTAAATCATCAGATCTGTGAATAACGTCGTTAAAAATCCGTGCAATGTCAACTCTGTTGGTACACTTTTCTTACAATGAAAGTTCGTGCATAGCAACGTTCTGTTAAAATATAAACTTGAAAATATAAGTTCAGTCCCCCCGTGACCATGTGTGCTCCAAAGCACTAGAAGCATCGAGAGTTGAAAACAAGTAAAACTTAACACAATAAAATGTGTAAAAATAGTTTTATTCATTGTGTAGTATTCGTGTAAACGCAATAAATCATAACATAAGTTTCAGTTTTGGCCAAAGTTAAAACAGGAACTGAATGGTCAGATACGGTTTCGGTTTTGGCTGAAAATACTGTTTCAACCAGACTCTAGTTTTAACAAACTACATCATCGTCATCATTGCAGCCTTTCACAAGTCAACTGCTGAATATAGATTTTCCCAAGGAATGCCTTGCACCTATCGATTTCATGCATCTCTTAACAGGTCGTTACTCCATCTAGTGTGAAGTCACCCTATACTCCGCTAGCCGTTACGAGGCTTCCACTTGAAAATCATTTTTTCATATCGGTTGCCGATTCTGTCGGCCATACTATCGGCCATACAGGCCATAATATATCTTGAAGAATCTCTATATATGTATATTTATATATGATATTAAATATGATATAGTTGTTCTGACTCTTTTTTTATTACATGGTGAAATGCCTACGCATACCCGCCTTTTAGGGGCGACGGGTTATATCGGACTCGCACCGACTAAAACCCCATGGTGTTCTAGCTTTGCCGCATATTGGCAGGGCCACGGGAACGCTTTCGCACACATCCGTGACCCCACCAGCGCCGGCTGCCCCATGGCAGCCCCTTTTCGGGGGAGAACCTCTCCACCCCATTCTCCTTTTCAGGCAAAGCGCACCAGGAACACAAGGTACGCCCTCCTCCACGGCCTCCAACTCCACCTGCGTATCGGAACCCCCCCTCCCCCTCCCCCCGAGTCCGCGGAAGCCATAGGGCCAGGAAAATCGAGCGCTTAGTAGCACCCGCTTTCCCGATCCGTCCCATCAGAGTCGCAGAGGATAGGGCGAGTGTCGCATCGCCATACAGACACTCCTCTTCCTCCGCGACTCCACCTCGACTGCGGTAGTTCACCAAAGCCACTCGAAGTGGTCACTTCGGGCCGGCCCTACATCACGGGCCAGCCAAGGGGTTCCTCTTTGTTCACCGCGAGTAACCAAGCCACGGCTACTAAGCCCTCCCGCCACGACAAGGCGGGAACCAGTTCGCGGAAGGTTGTTCTGACTCTACTGCAGATATCCGAGTGTAGATATACGAATATATCCTATACAGCTATCGTTTTATCGTTTAGCGAGATACATATTATTATATCCTATCCTATACCAAACATTTAATTAAAAATTATGTTAATTCCCTGTTTATATGAAATATTCTTCGTCAATTGTTACCATACATTTTAATTATGCCACCCATAAAGTAGTGCAAAAGCAGTAAATACATGTATATACCCGTAATATGTCTAAAACAGTTTCAAACGAAGCCGATTCATGATTGATGCTAAATTAAAAGACTGTCAAATTTCATATACACTACTAAATTTTACAAATAACAAAGCATATAACCGAATAAAGAATAACTCTAATGGAGGAGCTTAAACCTTGAATTATGTTCAAAATCATGTGGCGCGTTTCCCATGAATGTTGTTTGGTGTCGTCGTTCCATGATCGAAACAGGTAATTATTTAATAAGATACACAATGGTTTATATGAGAATATAATTTTGTAACACAATATAATATTCCTTAGGGCTGATTTTTATCGTCAGATAGAACTTATTCAAGATAAAATATAACAATTGAACTTCAATATTTTATATAAAATAAATTTTAACTTCCATACCCGTGTAGTGGCGGGTAAGAATACTCACTACCCCATATCTTCCCGTGGGTGTCGTAAAAGGCGACAGAGGGAAACTGAGGCACAGGATATGCAGCAGCATCTTTCTGATAACAGCAAAACAACAATAAAAACTGCGGTTGCCAACCCGCTCGCCAACCGTGGCAACTATGGCAATATACCCCCCATTAAAGTAACGAAGAGACGGCCCCCAGTTCCCGGCGGCCCCGCTATTCCTGGCTACGGTGGCGACCATGGTAACGGCGGGGCAGGGAGTGCTAAGAATCTCCGGTGGAGGTTCGGTTACCACCTACGACGACGTAGTTGTTGGGGGCACTAAGCTCGAAGTTGTTGACGAGTATGTTTACCTGGGACAAATAGTCCGACTAGGTAAGTCCACCTTCGACCAAGAGGTCAATCGACGGATTCAACTCGGATGGGCAGCGTTCGGGAAATTACGGCACATCTTCTGGTCAGGTATACCTCAAAACTTGAAAACAAGACTGTACAACCAGTGCGTGTTGCCAGTGATGACCTATGGTACTGAGACGTGGTCCTTCACCGGATGAGGAAACTCAAGGTCACTCAGTGAGCTATGGAGAGGGCTATGCTCGGAGTTTCTCTGCGTGATAAAATCAAAAATGAGGATATCCGCAGTAGAACCAGAGTGACCGACATAGCCCAACGGATTAGTAAGCTGAAGTGGCAACGGGCCGGCCATATAGCTCGAAGAACCGACAGCCGATGGGGAAAAAGGTTCTCGAGTGGCGGCCTCGTACCGGCGAAAGAAGTGTAGGGCGTCCCTGGGGTCCAGTGGGCTGGATGGAGTGACGACCTGGTAAGATATGCAGGAAGTCGATGGATGCAGGTGGCTCAGGACCGTGCTTTGTGACATTCGCTGGGAGAGGCCTATGTTCAGAAGTGGACTTGTGAAGGGCTGTAATGATGATGATGATGATGAAATTTTAACTTTTTTTGTATTTTATTCTATGAATAGCTTTTATTTGTCGATTGAAAAGTCAACTCTCAATAATACACAAAATACAATATAGTATTTTGTGTATTATTTTTAGCCTCTTGATACGTGGTAGAGCTATGCTGCAGCTATATTAGTAGTATAGATGTAGCATGAATGGGTCGGCTCGACCGGGGTAAGACCACACTCTCACAGAATACCAGCGTAAAATAGCAGCTTAACACTGCTGTGTTTCGTATGGTGAGTGTAGGTAGCCGGAGACACTTTTTACTAGAAAAGGGGCATTCCATCTTATTCCTCACGGGTGATGTAGATGTCTATGGGCCACAGCAACCGCTTACCATCAGGTGGATTGTGTGCTTGTTTGTCACCCTATCCTATAAAAAAGAGCCTCAATCATAACGCTAATCATTTTTTCGGGTAAGACTTCTTTCCCGCCTAAGGATCCATCTGCGGAGGGGCAATGCCCTTCACTTTTTCTGCTTTCGGAAGCAGTTTATTAACTGCTGTTTTGCTTTTTGTATGGCACTTAAAATTACAACTAAGACTTTCAATTGTATAGATAGGGAAACTAGAAAGAAAAGGTTCTTGTTTTTAATGTAGCTGGTTATGTTTTTAAAGCTTGTGACGATTATGAGACATATCTAAAAAAGCTTTTACGTAGTAGTGTCAAACTACAGCTATATTATGTTTGTAGCACGAATGGATCGACCGAGGTAGGACCACGCTCTTACATAATATCAGCGAAATATAGCAGCTTAGTTAGAAACGAGGCATTTCATCTTAGTCCTCAAGGGAGACAACGCATTTGAATTTTGTTTCTCAACCGAGGTTAAATGTAGATTTCTATGGGCCACAGCATCCACTTAGCATCGGGTAGACTGCGTGCTTGTTTGTCACCCTTATTCTATAAAAACATTGTGAGGAGAATATTTTAATTCTTCAAATAACCAAAGTGAATACTAAATCTAAATTACTAAGTAGCTGGTATGATATATTTTTAAGATACTTCCTTTTTTCTCAACATAGATATGAATACAGCACATTTATGTTACCAATCAGGTTTCTAAGTCCACTGTTAAACAAATACATTAAGAAGACTACCATAGTTGCATAAGTTGTAAAAAATGTTTTTAAAAGTATTACCGACATATATATTATAAAAGTAGCTGTATTGAAATACCAAATGTCTAAAAAATCTGTAAAAAAAATACCCCTTTGTCATAACAAATAAAAACTGTAACAAGCAAGGTTGTTACTGTTTAAAAAAACCCGACTGCGTAATCATTTTTTTTTAAATTTTAGCGAGAATGATCGCTACCCAACTTTAAATCGTTATAGATTCTTTAAATCATGATTAAAAATGAAAAATGACTACAGGAATCTAAATATTATTTTCAAAGAACTAATCAATGATACACCACTTCTTAGAGTAATTACACATAGAGTGATAGTGTCATTCGAAATTCCGTTCAAAGTTGAAGGCACAATACAATGAATGTGTGCATAAGCGGCCTGTTATTACGTTTGCCCACACGCACACAAGCAAATGAGTAATGTATGCAAGTTAATGACATTTTCCCCAAAAAGTGGGGAAAATGTAATAGTAGACATAGTCATAGAATTAATATTTAGGTTGCGTTTATAATTATTTATTAACTATTTGCAAAGAGAAAAATGTAACATTATTTATTTTTGTTAACTTTTGTAATATTTAAATTATTAATATCCGTAATATCTTGTGTGATATTCACAAATCTAATTATATTATTATGTTAGAAGTGGTATATTTATATAGATATCTGTTATTGATCTTCCATAAAATCTTATATTATTTGTAAATATTTATTTTTGTATAATATTCAATGGCCTTATTCTGTGTTATATAGAGAAGTGAAAGAAATGAAGGAGGCAAATGCCTACGTCCATTTTTTCCAGTATTTCCAATCCAGCCCCACTTACACGTAACAAGTGAATAGTTGTCAGACAATCATTTTAGCTGTCAGATATTTTTTCATTAGTTATTCATTACTAGCTGTGGCTGTGGCCCGCGCCTTCACCCGCATATTAAATCATACACTGATCTCGATTCTTGTCATTCTAAGAATCTACATGATATATTTAATTTAAATCGGTCTTAACGTAAAGGTTACAACATACAACTTTCACAGAATGGATATAATATTAGAAAGAATCACGAGTCTTAAGAGTGCCGTCAGCTTCACGTGACTATTATTATTACTTTATTGGATATTATGTTTTGCATTAAAACAAAATAAGATTCAGAAGGAGATAAACTATTTAAATAAAACATGAAATTAAAAATGTTTATTAAATAATATAAAATAAAATATACTCTAGTACTTAAAAACAGTATCTCTTAATGACCATGAAACTACAACTGTTTTCTAAACAACTGCCGCTTTGATGACGCTATCCTCGAAATGTTATCTTTTTTAGATTCATAAAAGAATCGAACTAAAAATGTTAAATATATGTAAATTAGAATAAAAAAACAATCATAGGCTATGTTATTTATCCTAAAATACATACCATAAAAAGGTAAAAGCAACTGCACATTATCAAAACAAAATAAAATTAACATTATTTTTTTCGTGGCAAATGGGAACCCTAATAATATTTGGCAAATAAAAATACATATTTATATATGAATGAGACTATTGGCAGTATGTATGTATTTTTTTCAATATGCATTTTTTAAATTATAATAATAAGAAAAAATGGGGTAAAATATTTTACTACGCCTAGCAACACTTTCATTATATTGGCGTCTGTCAAAATTATTATTTATTATTTTGTTTTGATGAATGTTTTTTTACAAAAATATAATATGCTAAGCAGTAATTACTCGTGAAATGAGATTTTTAATTTTTTTTTGTGATTATGTGATGAGTTGTGGCACCCTTTCACAGTAAAATACGTAATTTTTTTGAATAATTGTGCGAGCTGTTTACACGACTACGTGGACTCGAGTACTAACGCGGCAAAAGTCGTACTTAGCCTTTAAAGGCTAACTTGAAATGGCTTCACTTTGCGTGCGCCTACTGCGGTTCTAAGCCTAATACTTCTATGCACCACTTGACATAGTTTGTTGACTTTCATTTTCTTCTTTTAAGCAATATGGCGTCTGGTGGTCGTAAAATGAAACTTACAAAATCGCACTTTTCGGCAAAAAGGATATAATCGTTACATTGACTTTTGGGGACTTTTCTTTAATATGCTCTTTTATCAATTAAACTGGCTGGTTATAAAAGTGCCGTGGTGGTTAAAACAGTACATTCCATATTAAAATTTATGCCTGATGCTGGTTTTTAAAGGATTTTAATTTCTACTATACTTTGTGGCGTGAACTCCTAAAAGTTAATATTGACTCGGGGCGATTGAAGGTAATACCCACTAAATAAATTTTCGTTCGTTTTTATTGAATTACTTAATTTCCTTGACATTTTAAAATATTGCTATTTCTGTTTAGCGATCTTGAAGTGTAAGATAAAGTGATAAAGCCAGCAAAATTATTGCGCTGCTTGAGGGGATTGTAACCAATGCTTCGTGGCTTAGAGGCTAAATGTGAATCGTCTGATAGTCCAAAGGACCTGGTACCGCTATCAAAAAACCAGTTTTGTGAAAAGAAGGTCAGGTTCTGGAGGAAGGCTATGTACGGGAAGATCATTTTCTGGTGAGTCAAGTTTTGAGAAATTGCAAATCTTCCTATGAAGACCTCAAAAATAACCTCGAAGAAGTAAGAAATGCTCAAATTAGTCTATGGACGGTTAAGAGGAGGTTTCTCGCTCCTAATATACGCTGTCATTTATATTACTCATGAACACCGAGTTGCCAGGCTTAGTTTCGCTCGAAATTGTGTGAAATTGTAGGTGTGTGTGTGTGTGTTTGTGTGTGTGTGTGTGTGTGTGTGTGTGTGTGTGTGTGTGTGACTCATGAAGACTAACATAGGGTATTGTTCTCCGATGAAGCCAGGATATCTATTCACGGTGAAGATCGATGTCTGCGAGTACTACAAAGACATGGAGAACGCTTTGCAGAGGAATGTTTTGAAGAAATCGTACCTTATGGTGGGGGCTCTATTATTTTTGTAGCAGGAGTAAATTCGTTGTATCGTACGGAATTTACGACGAAGCTATATAGAGTATATATATATATATATATAAATATAAAAGTTATACTCGCCAGCATGCTCAGAAGAATGCAAGCTGTAATTTTATTAAGCAGGGGTCATACTCCATACAAAACTTTTATCTGTTTTTACTTTATTAATAGAAAAAACAAACAAAGAAAACGTGTTTAATTTTTACTTAGTGAGCAGGTACAGCGCTTTGAACTTTAACTTTATTTCTCATTAATTTAATCAAAATGTTATGATAAAAGTAACGAAAACAATCCCTTGCTAATTAATTCACAATATTATGAGTATAAGACATGACAAAGAGAGTAAATTATGCAATTTGACTGTGAAACAAAACTGTTTATTTGTCTTTTTTTACATATACATAAACAATCAGAGGGGTAGGCAGAAACTACGGACTTCCCTTTGGCGCGATCCTGACACACCTCTTTCGCCTCCTTTACATCCATATATATATACGTATGCACGCTCGTCGGTTAAGTGTACTCCTAAAGGTTTGTTTAATTTTATTATATATATTGAAAACAGCATAGAAGCTTGAAAACATTTGTTCCTATGGTCGTAGAAACGATAACAAAGACTATTCTGGCTTTTTCCCACTAAGATCAAGTCCTATAAAATACATCATATTATATACCTTGACTTTATTACGCGTGAACCTACATTGGCTGTGATTAAGGAAACCACTACAATCAGTGCGAGAGCTTGTCATTTTCTTCTAAGTGTTCCCAATGCCGCACAAAAAAATATAAAAACGAACTGAGAAAATATATGATTGCAAAACCCTCAAACTCACTGAAAATCCATCCGATCGAAACTCTCGTAACTCACGTTTGATCAAAAATTTACCTTTATAAAATATTTAGGTATAGTAACCTATGTATCTATAGCTAGATACTTGAGGCATGTAAGGTAACGAAATCGCTCGCCACGGCCACAGTATAAATATGAACAGTATGGAAACTAAGCCTAGTTGAGGATATAATTACCTACGCCCCATTGAAGCAATAGGATTGTAACTTTTAAAGTTTTAATATTGCTTTTTTTATATTTTTGTTCTGTAGTGATCAATCAATCGAATTTAAATAACAAGCTTACAAATACAATTTAAATAGGTAATCTCAGCACAAAACGATAGTTTAAACACGGAAAACAATTTAATATTAACACACAACAACTTGTAAAACTATAGATCTTTAACTTTCTCATTACGGCGTAACCTTTTAAAAGTTTCGGCGGGAACGTACGAGAGCCGTAGTTGGACGAAAACGTACCTTTATTCTTCACTAGTTGTTCCCTGCGACTTCGCTCGCATGTTGGGGTTTTTATTTTTTAGCGCGGAATTCTTATCCTTTTTCTAAATTAAAAGTAGCCAAAGTGACATGACATTAGCTATCTGCCAGTGAAAGTGTCGTCAAAATCGGTCCAGCCGTTTCGGAGATTAGACGGAACAAACAGACGGACAGCGAGACAAAAATTTAAAAAAATGTTATTTAGTTAGAAGTACCGTATTTACTTTCATATGCATTTAGTAAAAAACTGTTATTTTGACATTACAAACAGACACTTCTATTTTATTTATTTGTATAGATTATTACAAATTATTTACAGAAAAATATTTTCGTATAAGTTCTGAATTCTTTATTATTGAAAAATTAATACCTATTGCAGTCGTCATCTTGGATTTATATTTCAACAGCACTATCGGCTTCAACATCCTCAAAACCCATGAAAATGGCACCCATGACGAAAAAACTGATACCTATTGCAGCCGCCATCTTGGATTTACTTTTTGTTACCACTATTGCATATATACAAATAAGTTCACGAATTCATTATGATCAATCACACGGACTTATAATTCGATAACAATTATAAAAATGATAATAAAAATCATTCTTACCTTTCAAAATCAGCAGGAAGCTTAAAATAAGATAGCTCCGGTTTTGATGAAGCCGAGTTCAAACAGCCGTATAGTACGCAATACGTTTGTGGCATTTTTAAAGTCTTGAGGCGACACTCGCTACTGAGAGCACCGCGACGAGCGCTTAAAAGTCTTGTCGTTGCGCATGTTTGTGTGAGTGTGCCGTTTCGAGCGTTTGTAGGAAGTTTCCGTACTGTTCCTACTATATATTTACAGTGCCACGGCTGCTTTCGCGTAGGATCCGCGCGTCCTGCGCGCCGTCTGTGCCCTCACACTCCACTTGTAGGGCGGCCATAAATGATGGAACGCCAACCAAGACTATTTATATTTAAAATAAGGTATATCATCACGGAAAGTTCAAAAACTAAACTAGTTGTCGTAGCGAAGTTGACTTTAGGCATAAGAACTAAGACAAAAGATTTTTATAAAAATATTTTGCCTAATGACTATAAAATATATGTTTTTACGGAGATTCCGCTAATGAAAGTCGATGAACTGTGTCAAGTGGGGTATCATTGATTAGTTCTTTGAACATTATATTTAGGTTCCTCTAGTAATTTTTCATTTAAATCGTCATTTTTAGAATTTATAAGGATTTGAAGTTGGGTAGGGACCATTCTCGCTTAAATTTTCAAAACGAATATATAAGAACTTTATCACAGATTTATTATATAAGTTGTGATAAAGTTCTTATATAATCGTATAATGGGTATTATTAGTAATTTCGTTACGCAGTCGGGTTGTTTTTAAAAAGTATTAACCTTGAAAGTATTAACCTTGCTTGTTACTGTTTTAGTTCTTCTGACAAGGTGTAATTTTTTAACAGATTTATTAGACATTTGGTAGTTCAACATGGCTATAAAAGTTATATTATTACGGTAATATTTTTTTAAACATTTTTATTGCATTCATATATACCTCACCAAGTACAAACCTTGTAATTTTTCTTAAAATACTTAATGTCAACTTAAGTAATTCTTCTGTATCGTGGCGGTATTAGTTGCCATTTGCGTTTTTGGTGACGAGGATTTTCATTACTATAGTATGTTTCCAGGGCAGGCGGAAAAACGTACATTGACCTAAAGTATTATGTTAGCACCGAAACAAAACGACAGGTATTGCTTCCGTACATTTCATTATCGATTACGTATCGTTATGCGCCAAGCTTGTTTCATGGTACGGGGTGGGGTGAAGGAAGCGATCATTCAGAGATAACAAACCTAAACCGAAACAATACCACTTTTAAAATGGCAGACTTAAAAAACTATTAGAAGAAGGGCTATACAATATTGACCACAAAGTGGAAAAACTGCATTAACCACTTCATAAAAGAAGAAAACAAATTAAATTAATTGAATAAAACTGTAGATAGTTTTATAATCAATGTGGCGAACTTTTCTACGTCTTTATCGTCAGAAAATGCTTCTGAAATAGTTACAAAAGCAAAGTCTGTTAAGTGTCTCTGACAATCTATTATGATATTTTTTTATGCATGCTTCAAGGTTGACTGCTAAAGAATACGTTAAAAGTTCGCCATTTTACCCGCCTGCCAAGAAGTGGTTATGTTTTGTACAACTAGATACCTACCTACTTATTACACTACTTACCTACAGTTAACGTAATAATTAAATTTGTATTAACTCTTATGGTTTATATATAATAAATATTAATTAATGGTAATTTGGTTTTTAATTCATATAAGTACAGGATAATTTTCAAATTTATTTTTTCATTAATTTTAAAATAATAGACATAGGACCTGCAAAGAACTGCGTACTCGGCACTCTTATCATTCACTGTGATGATGTATGTAATGATACAAGGATAAAAAGATAAAACCTAAGAAAAAGGTTGGCTACCGCGATGATATCGTCAAAGGTCAATGTACTTTTTTCCGCCTGCTCTAGAAACATACTATAGTTCATTTCATACCCAGCATGGTGAAAATAAGCAAATCCTTAAAGCAATGAAAGCAACTGTGGTAATCTTCTTAATGTCTTTGTTCAGCAGTGGACTTGGAAGCCTGGTAATATGAGTGTGCTATATTTGTATCTATGTTGAGAACAAAGGAGGTATCTTAAAAAGATATCATGTATCAGCTTCTTAGTAATTTAGATTAAGTGTTAAATTTAGTTGTTTGAAGAAATAAAACTCCTCATTTTTATTTTTATACAATGAGAGTGACAATAGAGCACTGCATGCTCTTTTGTCACTCTGCCACCTGATATTAAGTGAATATTTTGACCCATAGAAATCTAAATTTATCCTCGGTCGAGAACCAAAATGCAGATGCGTTGTCAACCTTGAGGGTTAAGATAAAATACCTCATATCCAGTAAAAAGATTCTCCGGTTCTCTACACTTACCACAGAATAAACAGCTGCATTATAGCTGCTGGTATTCTGTGAGAGCGTGTCGATCTGATCCATTCGTGCTGCAACTATAATATAGGTACAGCTTAGTTCTACCACAAACAAGTCAAGCTACCCCATCTGTACAATCGAAATTCGTGGTTGTAATTTTAAATGCCAAAAAGAGAAACAGCAGTTAATGCACTTCTTGCTAAAGCAGAAAAAGTTAAGGGAAACCTCCGCAGATGGATCCTTAGGCAGGAAAGAAGACATACCAGCAAAAAATGAATAGCGTTGTCATTGAGGCTTACAACAATACACAGAATACTATATCGTATTCTGTGTGTTACTGAGGGCTGACTTTTCAATCTTCAAATAAAAGCTATTAATAGGATAAAATACAAAAAAAAAAACAAGATAAAATTTAATGAATTCAAAACATTGAAGTTCAATTGTAAAATTTTATTTTGATTATAATGACTATGTATGCATTGGATTCGCAAATTGTAGAAAATATATTATAGCGGGCGTTCGTGAACATACATTTCACAAAACATAAAACCACCGTTGTCCAACGTTTACAAAACTGAGAGCATATAATTATTACGTGAACGGAGGACAGACCTTTTATTTTTAAAATGATTAACGGAAAGATTAAATGCAGTATTTTAGTTAATCTTATATCATACTGAGTACCATCTTAACTTCCTCGATATTCTATTACTAAGACATTCCACATTCCTTCCCGCAAAACCAATTTAGGGCATACAACAAACTTTTAAAATCAAACGCAGTTACGCAGCCTCAAATTCAAAGGCACATGATAATACACATTTTAACCTATTTAGGTATTTAGTTTATTTAATCTCTTAAATGTCTTGGTATCTTGTTTCTTTTTGTATGATTTCGTTTGATCATTGATTTCTTAACATAAGTTATGTATTAGATATTTAGCAGTGGACTGTGATAGGCAGTAATCAATCTTATTCACGAAATCTTTATCACAAATCATGAAGTTCATTATAAATTTTAAAGAAAAATGTCAGATTCTCTATAGAACTTTTCCCACTCAAAAGTGTGGTGTACACGAATGCCGTATGCAACATTTTTTTATACTTTATTATTTCATCCATATTATATAATTGAAAGTCTCTAGAACTTGCGATTTTCTTTAAACTGGACATTAATAAATACTTTTACCTTATTTTCTTACAACAATATTCGTTGCAGTTCATTGTAATTTAAGAATATAAATTGTCAGGCGCTAATGATATATATGAATAATAGTTTAAGCATTTAAGGACCATAATAATATAATGATCAGTAACATTGAAAAATGGGTTCTCTTGTATAGGATCTAAAAGTTCCTTACATAATATAAGACTAGTACCACCTGCTTTTTATAAAATCTAAGTCCCAGTCATCTAATCGAGTTATATTATTTATAAAATTATTTTTCAAGATACATATTATTATGACATGTGTCTGAAGAAGGTGTAAATATTTACAGATTAGTAACTAATTTTACGACAACGGCAGGACCATAAATTATTAATCATATAAAAAAGCTATAAAATTAAATATATCTGTTCCAAAGATCTCCATGTTTATAGTTTAAGATTGTAAATAGAAATGAGGACACAAAATGCCCCTGAATCCTATCGACGCAAAGATGACAATTAGTGCACCTCAACATCGTGGATGCAATTATCAGAATGTCCGTAGTAATTAGCAGTAAATCAATAAGTAGGCGTCATCGAGTCCGTATATTAATAAAAGCATAAGTCGTCAGCAAAAGCAGGAAAAAGTGCAACGGTAAAGAAAGCGGGAATCAGCACAAGCAAACATGTGATATAATTATAATTAATATATTTCAAAAGCACAAATTAGTCAATGTGTGAAAATATTTGACATACGTACTTACGATATTGACACAATGACGTGTGTGTATCATTTTACAAAATGCACTAAAATCAATGATTGCTATTCAGGAATTATCTAATGCAATTCATGGTTATTATCGACTTATAATAATAATTGAAAATAAAAATTGATAATTAATATTTTTATATGACAAAGACTTATAATGTATTTTTATAGAAATATGTATTGTTTGATACTTTATGCGTACGTATGTACTTATTCGTACAAAGAAACGCGTATGTTATTAGAAAAGAATGGAATGTAAATATTAATTGATGAATTCTTTTTTTTTAAAACAATAATTTACCGCAAGTTATACAAAATAACAATTTATCGCAAAAAAACTTCAAAATTCATAAGATTATTTTTCATATTTTTACCTTTTTCTACAAGGTGGGGCACGATCTGGCATTCTCCTTTATCATCATTAACAAATTTTTGTAATGTATTTCTTTGTAACTCTCGCTATCTATTGCCATATTTGCCACTCTCGACGAGCGGGTTGGCAACCAGAGTATTTTTGTTATTTTCTGTTATCAGAAATATGCTGCTACCTATCTCCTACCTTAGTTTCCCTCCATCGCCTTACGACGCGCACGGGAAGATAATATGGGGTAGTGGATATTCTTACACCGCCACTACACGGTAACCACCACTTATGGATCTGAGACGTAGTCTTTCACTGCTGAACGTATGAAGAAGATCGCTCAGGCAGCCAATTAGAGGGCTATGCTCGAGGATTTCCGGCGTGGTATGGTAAGATATATAAACTGTCAAAAGATCGACGAAATTGAAAGATGTGACACACATAGGTACATTCACGAAAGCGATCAGTAGAGTCTCATTATGTGACCGACTCACATGTCACCAATAGAGCGTCACGCGTCACCGGTGGACCTGAACGGAGTAGCCATAGGCAGGCAGTCCCATCTGTCAAAGTGTGAGTTCACGCGGTACATGTTCACAGAATGAAATGTACAAAGAATCAAAATGCAGATTCCTTTTTGAAGATAAATCTAGATGTCTATGGGTCGCAGCAACCACTTACCATCAGGTGGACTGTGTGCTTCTTTGTCATCCTATCCTTTAAAAAAATCCACTAACCAGGAATATTTTTAGTTGGTGGTCACCCGTGAGGACTAAGATGGATTGCTTCTTTTCCAGTAAAATGGGTCTCCGGTTCTCTACACTCACCATACGAATCACAGCAGTATCAAGCTGACATTTTACGCTGGTATTCTGTGACAGCGTAGTCCTTCCCCGGTCGAGCCGACCCATTTGTGGCAGAACTAATATTACTAATATAGCTGCAGCATGGCTCTACCACGTAAAATAATATATAAGATAATGTTAATAAGTTGTGTGAAACTGCAATATCATCTCGGTCAGCGCAATCAATATATCTCGTTAACAATAACTCTTGTTAACAATACCAGGTAACAAATTAACGCGTAAAAAATTATGATACAAATACTTTTGCACTGTATAGTGCGCTAGCACTTCAAACCAGGACATGTCCTGTTATAGCTGGACGTAGAGCAGCCCCAACCGATTACGATATTTTGCTTTTTATTAAATTTTTATAAATCTTCAACAGATTTTTAGGGAATTACCATTAAATTTAGTGGACAAGAATTATTGGCATTAAGGTTCGCAATATATTTCAGATATATTCAACGTAAGATGATGAAGATGTCACATATAACTTTACTAAAGATTTAGTACTGAAATCTTGGTGGGTAATAAAGATGTACATAACTTTCATAAATTTTCACTCACTATACAATTATTGTATTAAAGTTATTGCTTATTTTATACAAAATATTCATTATCTACATAATATTTTTATTCTTGCCAGGGACCTTACTATTACCGCGTGCTTTAAGCAAGAATTCTCCCAACAATTTTCTGAATATATTTTTTTTATAGGAGAGTTTGGGGGCAAATGAACATGCGGCTCACCTGATGGTAAGTGACTACCGCCGCCCATGTACAACTGCAAAACCAGAGAGGGAATTGCAGATGCGTTGCCGGCCTTTTAAAAAGGAGTAGGCTCTTTTCTTGAAGGTCCCTAAGTCGTATCGGTCCGGAAAAATCGCTGATGGTAATCGATTCTACAAGGAAGTTGTGCGAGGTAGAAAACATCTTCTAAATCGCACAATGTTGGACCGCCATTCATCCAGATGGTGTGGATGGTATCGGGAGTCCCGAAGCGATGTGCGTTCGTAAAATTTGGCGGCTGGGATTAATCCGAACAATTCTTCAGAGCACTCTCCGTGGTAGATGCGAAAGAAAATGCAAAGGGATGCAACATCTCTTCGCAGTGCCAATGAGTCGAGCCGATCGGAAAGGACTCGGTCGTCGACAATTCGAGCCGCTCTGCGCTGGATGCGGTCAAGTGGAAGGAGCTGGCACTGGGAAGCCTCTGCCCAGAGATGGGAACAGTATTCCATGTGAGGCCGAACCTGCGCCTTGTAAAGTTGCTGGCGGTGGGCCGGCATGAAATACTGTCCCGCTCTGCTGAGCACGCCAAGCTTTTTAGAGGCCAATTTGGCCTTCTCTTCCAAGTGACCACGAAACTGCACGTCACTCGATATGTCGACTCCGAGGATTTCGATACTCGGTGAGGCAAGAAGGGGAGTGCCTAAAAACTGAGGAGATACGACAAAGGGTTTTTTTTTAGCCGTAAACGCGCAAACTTGTGTCTTCTGAGGATTAAACTGGACTAGATTTAGTCGCCCCCAGTCCGAGACTTTGTTCAACAAAGACTCGACTTCAGACACAAATTTGTTCCGGTACTCAGCGACGTTTTCCCGAGAAATATTGGCACGGCCAGTGTTTAGAGCATCACCAGTGCTGTCATCCGCATAGCAATGAATGTTACCAGTTAGCAACATATCATTGTTATGCCTAGGCTTGATAACACTCCTGCTTACTGCGTAATGCAGTCTTACAGGAGCGACCAAACCAAGGCTGAGATCTGCCTCCGATGGGTACCACAGATGATGGAATAAATAGTTCCATTCCCTGTAGCACATCAGTGACAGAGACAGCAACAGCGCTGGGATCATCCAGCGAGAAGCAAATCCAACCCATGCAAGTCCGCATTCCGTCCCAATCCGCCGAGCTGTAATGCCAAACACGACGGGAACCTGCAGAACGCAACCGCGAGTGGAGCGTGTAACCAGTTGTATCAGACCATATGCCAAGGCAAAGTCATAAACAGATCTCTCCACATGATCGGTTAAACGTGAACCGAGCCGTTCGGCGTGGTGGGCGTTAAAATCGCCAACGATTACGATCTCTGCGTATGGAACCTGTTGTAGCAAGTAATCTGTAGCCATTTGGACGTGGTCGATTAGTCGGTCTGTTTCTGCATTACCGCTATGGGACCTACAGAGGCACCCGTAGACGCGCAGATGGTCGTCGCTGTCTACGCGTAGCCAAAGGATGGACAGGTCCGAACCTTCAAGACTGCCGAGGCGTCGAGAACAGATGGCCTCTCTGACATACACGCAAACTCCAGCCCGAGGCACAAAGGAGTGCTCCAATTTGTACCCCGGGTAGGAGAGATACGAAGTATCCGCCGAAGAGGACACCTGCGTCTCGGTCAGAAAGAGCAAGGCCGGCTTCGCCATCTCGAGGTGGTAGTGGACGGCGTTTAGGTTCGAGTGATGTCCCCTGATGTTGCAGATATTCACTGATAGCGTGGCAGGGGTCGCCTTGGTATTATTGCTCATTGAGGGATTCTCCAGGGGTTCTGGTATCCTCCTGGGGTAGTCTTTTGTGTAAATCCGCTACCATGTTGATGGGGGGGGGGGGAATTGGGCCTCCGGCTACCTGCACTCACCAGACGAAACGCAAAAGCAGAGCCTCTACTTCACGCCGGTATTCTGTGAGGTCGTGGTACCAACCCGGCTCGAGCCGGCCCATACGTGCAACTGCAAAAACTGCCACCACAACTCTACCACCGTTATATATACAACGTGTCCCAAAATTCAACGATAAGCCAACACCGGAGGATAGACCTGCCCCGGACTAATTGGGGAAAAAAAGAAAAAAAATATATCCCAATTATATTTTAAGTTATATAAAAAAAAAGAAATTCTTCAGAAATTGAGACCGTTTATGATATTTTTCACTACCATGACCATAATTTTTTAAATATTTTTTTCTTTTTTTTATAGGCAACCTGAATAGTACTGCTATCTACCACAATTCTTAAAAACTCCGGAATAACTCTTGTTTTATCACGAAAATTAATGAAACTTATTTTATTCCCTAAATTTTTTGAAGACTTTTACTTTTAACCAAATTTAACTTATCGTGGTGTAAAAAAAAGTAAGAACACTAGTATGGCAAGTTTTTTTTTTTAAATTGACGCAACTAACCAACATTCCAAAATGGTATAATACTCTAGGAAAACAAGTTATAAAAAAATATGGGCCTATTATTTCTAAACAGGGGCCAAATTCCTTAAATTGTAATTGTCAGTAATCACTTTTACTACATGCCCAAAATGGGTTCCTGTTACAATTTCTAGGAATTCGAATGGGACATTAATACCTTAGATGTTAGAGAGAGATAGATAGATAGATATATTTACGTTAAAAAGAGACAACAACAGGGCAGGTAGAGAAGCTGTTATTATTCTCAGCAAGTCGGTTCAGTACGCTCTGCTCCTTTGTTTACTGCGCACCGTTCCCAATTCAACTTACGTGGCCCTCGTACATACTATCGACTTTTGGCTTGGCTTTTTGGACTGGAATCGACCTGCAAACTTAACTGACCTGGCATTATTTGGACTGGAAGTGATCTGCAAACTGAACTGACCTGGCATTATCTTGGACTACGATTGTGTGTTTTGTGATTTAGAGTTCTGGCGTATTTTGGACTGTTTGGCGTTTAACATGCCGCAACCGTACACACCACAGGAATACGCTAATATGCATTTAATCTATGGAGAATGCCGATGTAATGCTAACGCTGCTAGCAGACTGTATCGAGAAAGATACCCAAATGCTCAAAACTATCCTGATTATCGAGAGTTTATTAATGTGCATCAAGCGTTTTCGGAGGGTCGTATGTCATCCAATAGGAGAAGCGCTGGAAGACCTAGATTGGATTGTGATGAAGAAGTTCTCAATGAGATAGAAAATGACTCGACTACTTCGGTACGTGCCATAGAAGAAGCTACAGGAATCCCGAAAAGTTCTGCACATCGAATATTAAAACGTCACAAGCTTTACCCATATCACTACAGGCGTGTAACAGAAACAGAAACAGAAACAGAAACTTTTTTATTCAATATAGATTATAAATAATGCTTATTGAAAGTCACTCCTTTGTATAATTACCACTGGTTCGAAAAAAAAACCTCTGTCCTGGGAAGAACCAGCAAGAAACCCAGCGGGACTTTTTTTTTTAAAATAACAGCTTACAATCATGTATGTTACACAAATTAACAACACAACAAATTAGAAATAGCTTGGTAGCGATCACCTCATTTCCAGGGGTTATTATCATGTGTGCAGACGTTATTACCGCGGGACTATCCGCTACGGGTCACATTTAGCCATGTAATGCTGCAAAGGCAAAGTGAAGATCCCCACTTCCTAGACAAAATTCTATGGTCGGATGAAACAACGTGCAAGAAAGATGGGTATTTAAATCTTCACAACCTACATAGTTGGAGTAATGAAAATCCACACTTGATGAGACAAGACAAATCCCAATATCAATTCAAGGTTAACCTATGGACCGGCATATTAAATGGAAAAGTAATTGGGCCCTTTGAGTTACAAGGAAACTTAGATGGCAATAGTTATTTAAACTTTTTACAAAATGACTTGCAAGAATTGTTAAACGACGTGCCCTTAAGTGATCTTCAAAGTATGTGGTTCCAAAATGATGGTTGCCCAGCACATTATGCCCGTCCTGTGCGAGAATATTTAAATCAAGAGTATCCAGGGCGTTGGATCGGGCGACTTGGTCCTATCTTATGGCCACCCCGTTCACCCGATTTGAACCCCCTGGACTTCTTCTAATGGGGTTGTCTTAAAAACAGGGTCTACTCAAAACCCATTGTGACATTGGACGAGCTTCGTCGAAATATCACTCAGGCTGCTGATTACATTAATAGCAGAAGATATGCAAGACAAATAAAACGATCATTTTTAAGGCGATGTCGTGCATGTATTAATGCTGGTGGCAAACAGTTCGAACATTTGCTACAATGTAAATAACTTAATAAATTACACGTAAAACTGTTTGTACCATTTGTTTTGAAATATTAAACATTTTTCAAGAACTAATACCGACCGTCATTTAGCCCCTGTTAAGAAATAATAGGCCCATATTTTTTATAACTTGTTTTCCTAGAGTATTATACCATTTTGGAATGTTGGTTAGTTGCGTCAATTTTTAAAAAAACTTGCAATACTAGTGTTCATACTTTTTTTTTTACACCACGATAAGTTAAATTTGGTTAAAAGTAAAAGTCTTCAAAAAATTTAGGGAATAAAATAAGTTTCATTAATTTTCGTGATAAAACAAGAGTTATTCTGGAGTTTCTAAGAATTGTGGTAGATAGCAGTACTACTCAGGTTGCCTATAAAAAAAAGGTACAAAATATTTAAAAAATTGTGGTCATGGTAGTGAAAAATATCATAAACGGTCTCAATTTCTGAAGAATTTAATTTTTTTTATATAACTTAAAATATAATTGGGATATATATTTTTTTCTTTTTTTCCCCGATTAGTCCGGGGCAGGTCTATCCTCCGGTTTTGGCTTATCGTTGTATTTTGGGACACGTTGTATATATTAAACGGTTATACAGGGTATTTTTTGAACGCTCCCGAAAACTAAGACAAGCGACACAAATAAATTCGATCCTGATGAAAATAACTCATATTTTTACAACGTTTTATTAGCTTTATTCACGCGACATCATATTGGTACAGCTAAATGAAACGATAATTTCATAAAAAAAATCATGAAAATATTGAAACATAAAACCAGCAGTGGAAACTGAATTGACATCACCTGACTAGAGGTTAATGTACGCGCGAACGCTGAAAAAAGAACGCTGGCCTTAAACTTGGGCACTGAGCGATTTATCACATATTGGTACGAAGGGGGCGCGACGGGGGAACAATCCGCCAGTATTACTGTACCTGCATGCTATTGGTTCCTGCGCTTTGTTCGTTCCAAAAATACAGTCGCATACAAAGCTTACTTTGCGACTCGCGACGATGTTTTAAAAAGGAAGGAAAGAAAAATTATTTATATCTATTGTTTTAATATTAAACTAGTGAACGAAAAGGTAAATATGATAGGAGAAGGTGAATGGGGAAAATTGTGCAGTAAAGTTAAAAGTGTTGAGGAAGAATACCGAAAAAATTACCATGTGATCGACCTGATAACGGAAGCTCAAGCGAAGATGAAAGTGATGATGAAGTAGCATCCAGTAACACCAACACACCATCAACATCTGGCTTCCATGTGACCCAAGACGTCATAATGGACGGCGTGTCACCCTTAGCTTAAGTTTTCTTGTTACAAACTATTTTATATTTTACGATAGAAATAACAAATAATGCTCAAATAAACATTATCCATTTTTAATTCCTACCTCTTCCAAAGTTCTAAGTAGCTAGTAAAACACCTATTATGATTTTACAATAAAACAATTAATTACTATAATATTATAAAACAATAGCCCAATACCAAATGAGTTTAGATTAAAGTTAAACATTTTCCCGGTACATCGCTAAACATGTCGAACTTTAAAATGTATCCCATGTTAATCATATTTTGAATGAACATAAGACTAAGATAACAAAACCAGTAATAACTTCATCACGTATGATTTACGTATGTTTTAGGAATTTACTCGATGAGGGATAAGTGAAGACCAGTTTCGGACGCTGTTTCTTTAACTCTGGTTTCTTTACAAAGGGGCATGTCAATTTAGTACAATTAAGGTTGATATAGAGAACCACTTTTGCCTAACGCCTCCGGTGGAACTACACCAGAGGCGTGAAGCAGAAGTGCAGTGGTCTTGTTCTTCAAGAACTACAGACCGATTTCCCTTTTGAGCCGCGTCTATGTACTGTTTTCGAGAGTCATTATGAATCATCTTGCACGCAGATTCGACGACTTTTAGCCTCCCAAACAAGCCGGTTTTAGAAAAGGCTTTAGCACCATAGACCACATACATAACCTTCAGCAAATTGTACAGAAGACCGAGGGTTGAATTTTGCCACTATGTCTTACGTATGTGGACTATGAGAAAGCCTTTGATTCCGTCGAAATGTGGGCGGTGCCTTCAGCGGTGCCAAGTTTACTGCCGGTATATCAAGTTGCTGAAGTGCTTGTACAATAGGGCTACAATGGCTATCCGAGTACAGAACCAAAATATGAAACCTATCCAACTGCAGCGAGGTGTAAGACGGGGAAGTTATATCCACAAAATACTTCAGCGTTGCATTTAAAAACGATTTCAAGCTACTGTATTGGAAAAAATACGGTCTATGTATATATAATCTATACGGTAATGGCTAGTACATTAGTCACATTCGATTTGCATCCGATATACTCCTTAAAGCAGAATCGCTGGAGGACCTAAGCACTATGCTCAATGATATCGATAGTGCCTCTCAACGGATAGGTCTTAAGATAAACATGGACAAAACAAAGATCATGTATAATTTCCACGTGACACCTGTGCCGGTAGTTGTTGGGAGCACTAATCTCGAAGTTGTTGACGAGTATACTTACTTTGGACAAATAGTCCGAGTAGCACCGACGGATTCAATTTGGCTGGGATGCGATCAGGAAACAACGACACACCTTCTCATCAGGTATAGCTCAATACTTGATAACGAGACTATACAACCAGTGCGTGTTGCCACTGCTGGCAGTATGAGGAAGCTCAAGGTTTCTCAGCGAGTTAAGGAGAGGGCTATGCTCAGGGTTTCTCTGCATGATAAACAAAAAAATAAGGATATCCGCAGTAGAACCAGAGTGACCGACATAGCCCAATAGATTAATAAACTGAAGTGGCAATGAGGAGGCCATATAGCTCGAAGAATCGACAACCGATGGGGAAGAAAGTTTCTCCAGTGGCAGCCTGGTACATCGGGGCTGCCACTATTGAGCCTATCGAGGCGAAGTGTTGGGCGATCCCCACTAGATGGAGTGACGATCTGGTAAGATATGAAGGAAGTCCATAGATGCAGGTGGCTCAGGACCTTGCTTTGTGGTATTCCTTGGGGGTGGCTACTGCTTAGCAGTGGACTTGTAAAGGGCTGTAATGATGATGATGATGAAGCTCGGTAAGACAATTAGTTGCATGATCTTTTAAAGCGATTGCTAATGTCATTAACAAATCAAATCATTATCTATCGAAACGTTTATTTTTTGCAATATTTTTTGCTATATTAAACCATTCCTCCATATCCGAGTTTCGATGGTCTGGATTAAAATGCAAAAGTTGCGCTGAATTTTTACTCTTGGTTGACATATGCTGCATTGTTAATACTCGTAATAAAACGCCTGTATTACATCCAAATATGTACCTACGTATACATGCTGGTCGGTTAAGGCCACCTCAGGCAGACTTCGAATAATGTAATAATGTGATAAGCCATAGTGGTGACCCCGACGTGATCTGAAAATGCAACCAATAACCTTCGTAAACTACAACTTCAATTCTTAATCATCCTCAAGTACCCCATTCATTCTTCATTCAGGCTCGATTACCGTTTAACCAATCATGCGGGTAAATCTGTTTATGACTTTGCCTTGGCATGTGGTCTGACACAACTGGTTATTTCGCCTACGCGGATCCCAGATGTGAAGGACCATGTACCTTTTCTGTTGGAGCTTCTGCTGACCTCTCATCCGGACGGATATCAGGTCTCCGTCGATGGCCCTCTTGGCTCTTCGGACCATTGTCTGATCCGGAGTACAGTGCCACTCATGCTCCCATCGCAGTTACGATCTGCAGCTTGCCGCCGTGTTTGTCACTATAGATCGGCCGATTGGGACGAGATACGGTCTTTTCTTGAATCCTAACCTTAGGGCGAGTTTGCTTTTCGCTGGATGATCCCAACGTTGTTGCTGATTCTGTCGCTGATGTAATAATTCAGGGAATTGAAATATTTATTCCACCTGGTGGTGCCTATCGGAGGCAGAACTCCGTCATGGTTTTGTCAGTTCTGTAAAATTGCATCACGCTATAAGCAGGAGTGCTACCGGGCCAGGGCTGATGCATTAACATTCCGGAATGTCAGCACCAACGCTCTTAAAAATAATTATAATTCCGCCTCCAGGTCCTTCAAAAGTGTCATTGCTAAGGTAAAGTCAGAGCACATCGGCAGAATTGGTAAGAAACTAGTTCGCCTCCCTTCGGAAATACTTGCATTCTGGTCTCTCGCCAAGGTTGTCCAAGGGAACTTCTATCAACCATCTCTGCTATCTCTGCAAAGGGTGGACGATTCACTGGCCCATGACGCAAAGGTAAAAGCCGATCTGCTAGGCTCTCTTTTTGCTTCCAACTCGACTCTAGATAACAGGGAAACACGCCGCCGACCATGCCGCGGTGTAAGTGTTCCATGCAGGAAGTTCTGTTTACACATCGCTCGGTATGTAAAGCACTCCACTCCCTGGATGTCAACAAGTCGAGTGGGTCTGATGGAGTCCCACCTATAATGCTGAAGACGTGTGCTCCGGAGATGGCACCAGTTTTAACGCGTCTTTTCTAGTACTTCTACTCCCTATGCATAGTCCCAAACTCATGGAAGACAGCTTTGGTGCACCCGATACCTAAAAATGCTGACCGCTCAGATCCGTCCAACCACAGGCATATCGCTATCACGTCCTTGTTCTCCAAAGTAATGGAAACCAATATTAATTGCCAGCTGAGGATCATCTTGAGGATCACCAGGTGATTAGTGATCGCCAGTATAGTTTACGTCGAGGTTACTCAGCTGATAATCTTCTAAGTTACCTAACACATAGATAGGCGCAAGCGATCGAGTCATAGTGGGAGGCATTGGCCGTTAGTTTGGACATAGCGAAGGCGTTCGATCGAGTCTGGCACAAAGCGTTTCTTTTGAAGCTGCCTTCCTATGAGCTTTCCGAGAAATTGTGCGATTGGATCACCAGTTTTCTTGCAAATTGGAAGCATTAAGCTCATAGTAGACGCATAATCAACAAATCGAGTGACGTGCAATTTCGTGGTAATTTGGAAGAGAAGGTCATATTGGCCTCTAAAAAGCTTGACGTGCTCAGCATAGTGGGACGGTATTTCACGCCGGCACAGCACCTGCAACTTTACATAGCGCGGGTTCGGCCTGACATGGAATACTGTTCCTATCTCTGGGCGGGGCCTCCCCAGTGCCAGTTCCTTCCACTGGTCAAGTGGCATCCAGCGCAGAGTGGTTCGAATCTTCGACGACAGAGTTCTTTCCGATCGGCTTGACTCACTGGCTCTGCGTAGATATGTTGCATCTCTTTGCGTATTTTATCGCATCTATAACGGGGAGTGCTCTGAAGAATTGTTCGGATTAATTCCAGCCGCACAATTTCACCATCGCACATCGCGACAAAACTCGCAATACCATCCACAACATCTGGATGATTAGCGGTCCACCACTGTGCGATTTAAAAGATGTTTTCTTCCTCGCACAACTTCCTTGTGGAATCGATTACCACCAGCGATTATTACGGACCGATACGACTTAGGAAACTTCAAGAAAAGAGCCTACTCCTTTTTAAAAGGCCGGCAACGCATCGACAACTCCCCTGGTGTTGCAGTTGTTCATGGGCGGCGGTAGCCACTTACCATCAGGTGAGCCGCATGCTCGTTTGCCCCCTCTCCTATAAAAAAACCTCCATCAACTTCTTCAATGCTTAATTCTTCTTCAATTAGATAAATTTAAAGGAAACTTTACATCACAAAATAAAATGTCTAAGAGCTATAACCTTTTTAATCGTTCGTTACGCAACAAATGTATACTACATTTCATTTTATTTTTACTAGCACTCATCTCTATGTTTATTCATCCCCATTACATCTCAAGTACGACTAAACTAAACCTTTACCAAGACCACATGCGCACTGCACCCACTCTTTGAGCTCCGGTGACAGTAAGGCTGTTGACATAGTCAAAACACAAAATAAAATGAAGTAAGCAACTCTACAATTTAGCAAGGTCATTAATCAGTAAGATAGACTCAGTTTAGTCAATTGAAATAAGCTTGGCTTTAAGGCATTTCTCTCAACTAATTAAAAAGTTAGCCACTTGTTACTACAAAATATTTTTTCAAGGCAATATTTAAGACAAATATTCTTCCCTCACGCATCAAATGTCGGTCGGCAGCAGCGGTAAATTATCCGCCCGCTGCGTCCCACTCCGACAGCAGACTTCCATTCAAAAGCAATTGTCACTGCACCACACCTTTATCACATTATTCGAGGATTATATGTGGGCGGTAACAGGAATTTGATCCCACTTATGATGTAGGCGACTGGGGATAATCCCAGATGCACTCATGATAGTTAGCGCAAATATGCGTGCGTTGCAACATATAGTACA
This sequence comes from Parnassius glacialis, assembly GCA_033319125.1. Classification (NCBI taxonomy): domain Eukaryota; kingdom Metazoa; phylum Arthropoda; class Insecta; order Lepidoptera; family Papilionidae; genus Parnassius; species Parnassius glacialis. The sequence continues at coordinate 17,813,776 of JAVANC010000009.1, forward strand.
AGGAATTAATATAAATAGATCGTTAACAATTGGTCGCAATGGTACGCTTTCACGATGATGTTAATTTCAAAAATCCACTAAACAACAACAGTTGCCACGATACCACAGATACGACGCTTCGCTAGAGTAGAACCTTTACTCTTGATCTGATCAATATTAGTATAATAAATAAATAATTAATACATAAATAAATAAAAACCCAACCAGATTGGAGCTCTCGACAGGGGAGACCGAACGGCCGAGGGTTAGGGGAAAGAGGTGATTATATTTATTATTAGCTGTTCCTCGCGACTTTGCCCGCGTGTTATTTGGGGTTTTAGTTTTTTTTGCGCGGAACTCTAATTATTTTCTTAAAATAAAAGTATCCTAAGTTACTCCTTATGACATCAGCTATCTGCTAGTGAAATTCCCGTCAAAATCGGTCCAGCCGTTTCAGAGATTAGCCGGAACAAACAGACAGGCAGACCGGCAGACATACAGACAGACAAAAATTTTAATAATTGTGTTTTTGTTATAAGTATCGTATATACCTTCATATGCATTTAGTAAAAAGCCGTAATTTTGATATTACAAACAGACACTTCAATTTTATTTATTTGTATAGATAGATATAGATTTTCATAAAAATATTTAATGATTCCTATTTAGCGGTTGAACCAGATTCAAGGGGAATCGAATTTTGAAGGAGAGCATACGGTGACGCTTAAAAGACTGTTAAAGACTGCCATAGACTGATTGGAGCATTGTTAACCTATAATCAAGATTAGACTTACGTCTTATATCTGCACTGAGTATTGTTGAATCAGCTGTCACGATATATAAATAAAATATCTTTATTTCAGGCAACACAGGACCCATACAAGAATGTTAGTAACAGTGAAATTAAATATAACTGAAATTATAGTGTAAGTAATTAAATTAATTTACATAAATAATGATGACAAAATGTAAATGGAGATGTTTGAGACCAGCCGCCACGCACACTGCAGATGCTCTATGCTGAGGTGGTCATGACCAGGGGATTTACCCCGTACCATGCCCTTAATTACGCGGTCCACATCCTTCGCCGAGAATCTAACATTAAGTTTGTCAGGACGATACTCATCATCACACATCGCAGCTGCAGGCCCAAGAGGTGAGTCTACCCTGAAGTGAGCTTGGAAGGCCTTGGCTATCTCACTGTGCTCATGAAGGCCAGCGACGCTCACCGGAAGGCTCAATGTTGGGTTTAATTTATTTGTAGCCTTCCAAAAGCGCTTAAAGTCCTTACTAGCACGGTGTTGTGCAATCATATCCATTTTAATTTGTTGTTGATTATTTTGGCACCATTTCAGCTTAGACTTAAATACCCTCCTAGATTCCACCATATTCACGTATACTGGACCAGCACTCGGCTTACCGTAGAGCTGCCACTTCTGTAGACAATCCCGAGCATGCCGGTGAGGTCCCTGACATGTTTATTTCACCCAATGGTATGTTTGTTCTTTTTATCTGGAGGCACGGCAGTGCCCCCGCCAAGTCGAGCAAAAAAGCGGCACGGCCGTACCATCCTTTTCTCGAAGCAGTTCAGGCCATTTCCGAAACCCTATAACTTCGTTATGGATAAAACTAGAAGCCTGAATTTTTACTGACCATGTAGGCATTGTATAAACTCAGTATATTTCAAATTTCATTAAATTTGAACCAGTAGTTTAAGAATTATAACTAGTCAAATTTTCTTAATTTTGTCACTCACTGACTGACCGATCATCAAAACTCTGAGGCACTTCTAGCAAACATAGAAACTTCAAATTTGGAACACAATTGTTGTTTAATATATAAATCAAGTAAAAATTAAAATATTTTACAATTTCGGTCCAGTTTTCGAGACACACCAACTGCATAAATAACTTTGTAATCCCATATAAACATATAGTATTACAAAGTTACATTTGCAGTGAATGAATCAGTGTAACTATATATTATGTATAATGGAATAATAGATGTTAATAGCTTACCTAGATATAACTATCTACAAAAAGAAATGAGATGCTATCAAAAACATAACTTGTAAAAAAAGCCAAGTCTCGCAACTCAGTTCTTCTACCGTAAAAAGTTGTGAGGCCCATTTAATACCAAGTCGGTTAATTTATTCAGTCCATAGATTGACTTGGCAATCGCACTAGACAATCTAATTTAATATAATATGTATTACTTGTGAGATATATTGTGTTTTCATGCGATTGCCAAGTCAATTTATGTATCAATCTATGGACGAAATAAATTAACCGACTTGATATTACATGGGTCTCACAACTTTTTACGGTAGAAGAACTGAGTTGCGAGACTTGGCTTTTTTTACAAGTTATGTTTTTGATAGCATTATTATTTTTACTTATACGATTACTACGAATTTTTGCACCTTCTGTGAGGATACTAATTATATTTTTAATTATTATTATTATTCAATTATTAATTATTGAATTAATTATTTTTGTACAATTTATCTAAAGTTTGTCTATGACTACTATCATAACACATTTTATCTGCACAACTCGTGAGTTCCAAAGGAAAATTTACATTTCTAGGTTTAGAATGACAGTATTCCCTATATTTCTCTGTTTGAGAGGAATCCCTATCGCCCCATATTACATCATTAACGTTGTAGCAACAACTTTAGGTATTATTACATCAATGTTTAATTTAGTTACAATAGGGTAGTGATCCGACCAAAAGGTGTCATATATGACAGACACATGAGCCACTGTGTTCCGAGCGGCACTCGTCACAATACAATGGTCAAGCCAGCGCCGACAGGTATGTGCATCACTCACGAAAGTGTATGTGTTCGCCGGCAACAAGTCCAAGTCTATACAAGACCAACATTGTTCAGCACAAGAGTTCATAAGTTCATAACAAAACCGCTCACCTGGATGTGCATTGAAATCACAAAGTATGTACGCGGATTCAACGCCGCTGCTCTCTATAATGGCACTAACCTCACTGAGACACTCAGTAAACTCTGGTATATTTTCACTTGAATCGGTAGGCAATATATATATATACTTGGTTAAGACTTATTGGGTAGTGTGTTGTACTTGAATATTGTGTTAAACGTTCATATTTAGTATTTCGAATGCATCTAATTTAACTATTTTAATTTATATCAATTTTTATAATAATTTAAGTATAAAAATTATAAAATGCATTATCCATCAAAATACATCACAAGTCAAAATTGCTAATTTATGCTTTTTAAACTAATTAATTACAATAATAACGATCGCGTTGTTTTGGATTTGCTTACCAAAATAAGCCCTCATATAATATACACGTCGGTCAAGTGACTGATCCGAGTCTGTATCCGAGTTGTCACTGTAACCGAGCGATACTGTTATAATTTTATCTATGCGTGTTTGAAATTGTTAGTTTATTGTTTTAATTGTTATGTGTGAGTCTCGTAGTGAGAGACGAACTGTGTTTTGGCAAAACTGCAATATCATCTCGTTCAGCGTTAAGAATAGCTCTCGTTAACAATAATTTTTGTTAAATGAAACTAATTTTTACGTATTATATCGCGCTTAATTTAGCTTTTTTAATTCCGTACGTTTTGGGTGCTTTACAGCACCCATGGTCACGGGGGAGGGGGGACTGAGGTGTTTGACGTCCCGATGTCAGTTAGCCCGGCTAGCTTCAGTTTTTGAATATTAATTTTTGGTCCCATCTACGCAGAATGAGCTTATAGAATCCTGAAGTCTTGCAGTGGTATGCTTGGGTTTGGATTTAATTTTATTAATTATAGGATTCCAAGCAGATGACAGTACCCATCCAACTTCTCTATTGAAATTGGAATGTTTTTTTTAATTTCAATAGCCTCGAGAATCATCCTTGGTAGGAATCGGTGTTAATTTGCGAGGATTTGTGGTCTATCAAATCTAATGTAATGGCGACGATCTTAACATGTTCGCAGGCTGCGGAGTTCCCGGAAGGTAGGTGCTTAAAACCAGCATTATGTTCTTTTACGCGGGTTTTTATAGATCTGTTTGTTTGTCCTATGTAAGAGAGACCACATTCAGAAATATAGTTTGTACACTCCTACATCTTGCAAAGGGATGTGACACTTGACGGATGGTAAAAATTGATTAATCTTCTTTGGCGCCTTGAAGTATGTTTTAATGAAAGTACGCTTCAAGATGTAGTCAACTTTGTCTGTGACTCCTCTGACATAGAGTGGTACAGCAGGTACACCTTTGACTGTGGCCGGCTTCACTCGGTCACTGTGACGTTGGCGCGGGACTCGAAGCTTGTTGTCTTTCAATACTTACTTGTTGTGCTGAAGCTCGGCGACCAGATGTTTTCTGTCACAGGTCCCTCGTGCTATCTGAAACACAGATTTTCCCACGGTAGTTAACTGTGATGGATGGTGGTGAGATTCACCATTTAAATATCGGTTGGTGTGGGTATTTTTCCTATACACAGAGTTTCCAATAGTGTTATCAGAATTTCGGACTTTAAACATCTAGGAAAGCTAAAGAATTGTTTGCCTTTAATGCCATTGTGAATTGCATTTTAGAGTTTATGGAATTAAGGTGGTTTAAAAATGCAGTTCTGACAAAGTGTCAGATGGTAAAATTGTAAAAGTATCGTTACCGCTTGAAGAATCTTGGATTTACAGGAGCAGTAAGAAGGGCTTTCTCTTCAAAGTCCTCCATGAATATGTCGGTGACTACGGGAGATACAGGCGAGCCTATCGCCACACCATCTACTTGCTTGTAGAACTCTTCCATCCACAATAGATAGCTAGATGTGGGACAATTTTTGACTAAAACTGCATATTCTGTAGGCATGTTGTTATCTTCTAGCTTCCTGGTTACAATTGAGATGCAGTCTTCAACAGGTTAGCATGTGAATAGTGACTGAACATAAAAACTGGCCATAGTTTTATTGTCAGCGAGATGTAGGTCTTTTATCCCACTAACAAAATGGTAGGAATCCTTAGTGTGTGCTCTGGTGTGTCCTCTCAGTGATGACAATATTTTTGCCAAGTGTTGAGCCAACTTATAAGTTGACGAATCGATCTGGCTTACTACGGGACGTAGTGCAGCGTTTGGTTTATGTATTTTCGGTAACACATACAACCTCGGTGGTTCGGCACATAAAAGTATTGTCGAATTCACGTCGAGATTTAAATATTCGGAGTATTTCTTTATTAAGTCGGTAATTGTTTTAAGTGTTTTAGTTGTAGGGTCTAGTTTGACCTTTTTGTATGTACTTACATACGATAAAGTTGTTGTATTTTGAAATTATACTCTGACGTGTCTATTATTACCATAGAATTTCCTTTATCCGCGCGGAAAATCGTGAGCTCTGATCTGTTGCATAAGTTGTACAACGCTTTAACCTTGTTACGTCGAAGTCGTCTTAACAGTGGTAGAGCCACGCGGCAGCTTTTGCTGTCGCACGGATGTGCCGGCTCGAACTGGGGTGGTACCACGACCTCACAGAAAACCAGCGTGAAGTAGAGGTTTACCTTTGCGTTTCGCTTGGTGAGTGCAGGTGGCCGGAGGCCCTTTTTACTGGAAATGAGGCATTCCATCTTAGTCCTCACGGGTGACAACGCATCTAGATTTTGATTTGTAATAGAGGATAGATGTAGATGTCTATGGGCCGCAGCAACCACTTACCATCAGGTGGACTGTGTGCTCGTTTGTCACCTATATCCTATAAAAAAAAAAAAGTTCAGCGCCGAAATTAAATCTCACCAAAGACGATTGTGTGTTTCATTTAATGTGTAGTCTTCGCGTAATTATAAGAAATCAATAATTTTTGTTAACAAAACCAGGTAACGCATTTACGCGTAAACAGTACGATACAAATAATTTTGCATTGTATAGTGCGCTTACAATTCAAGCCGGGACATGTCCCATTACACCGGGTTGTAAGGCAGCCCTATCCGATTACGATATCTTTGCCTTTTATCAAATCACGAGAAAACTTTAATAGATTTTTAGGGGATTATCATAAAATTTAGCGGACAAGAATTGATGGTTTTAAGGTCCGTAATATTTTTGAGATATATTAAGATGATGAAGATGTCACATATAACTTTACTAAAGATTTAGTACTGAAATCTTGGTGTTAATTTATTTAATTATGGATATTATAGATGTACAAAACGTTCACAAAATTTCACTCTTTTTTTATATAGGATAAGGGTGACAAACGAGGCACACAGTCCACCTGATGGTAAGTGGTTGCTGCGGCACATAGACATCTAAGTGAGGAGTAAGATGGAATGCCTCATTTCCAGTAAAAAGGGCCTCCGGCCACCTGCACTCACACACCTCTACTTCACGCTGGTTTTCTGTGAGGTCGTGGTACCAACCCGGTTCGAGCCGGCACATCCGTGCGACAGCAAAAGCTGCCGCGTGGCTCTACCACTGTTAATAACTTTTAATAACTTTTCACTCTTTGATGTTTATTTTATACAAAGTAATTATTATCAACATACTCGTAATATTTCGATCACTATTACCGAGTGCTTCCACCAAGAATCCTTCAACGATTATCTTAATTTAAATAGTTTCTAGCTTTAGTGGTGTAAAGATGACAATTATTAATAACTTAAAAAATAATGACTCAATACTTTAAGAAATAGAGCCCTTTTATGAGATTCTAACTTGAATTCAACCAAGCAGCCTGTCTCGATTATACCAGTATTATCTGAATGGCAGAGACGTGCTTCGTATTTTAAGATTTAGTGATTAATTGGTTACTGTCATATACGAAGATTGAAACATGTCGAGGGACCGGATTTTTTTTGTATTAGGAAAGATTCTGCCCTGAAGATAATTTATCATAGAATAACACCATAACGCCCACGTTATTCATTGTGAAATGATGGTTAAAATAAAGTGATTAATTAGTTGCTGTTAGTTTGTGTTTGTGCGCTGACTAATCAATCGGGTATACGTGACAATAGTGTATTATTATAAAACAAACTATTTTTACGGATTTTATTGCGTTTAATTAACTTATTTTATATTCCCGACGTATCGTTTGCTTTCCAGCAACCGTGGTCACGGGGGACTGAGATGATTGACGTCCCGATGTCAGAGTTAAACCGGAATACCTTCAGCTTTTTTAATTAATAATTTTGGTCCGATCTACGCAGAATGAACTAACTGTGTCTTGAAATCTTGCAGTGGTATGCCTGGGTTTAGTTTTAATTTTATGAATTACAGGATCCCAAGCAGGTGGTAGTACCCATCCTCCCACTTTATTGAAATTAGGATGTTTTTTAATTTCAATTGCCTCACTTATCATCTTTGGCAGGAATCGATGTTCTTTCGCGAGAATTTGTGGTTTATCAAATCTAATATAATGGCAGGGGCCGTCTAGGATATGATCACAAACTTCAAAGTTTTATTCAATGTGTAGTGTTCGCATAAATATAAGAAATCATTATATAAACAACACTTTTTATCTTCCAAAGTTTTTAACTTACAGTAAATTTAAAAAAATCACATTTTGTAAAAGTTCCTACATTTTTCTAAACTTACATCGTTTTTAAATTATAAACCTCTATTTATTGATGTTATTTAACATTAAAAATAAGTTATTATTACACTTAATATGACGTAATACATCACTCCATTTTGTCCCGTGAGTGGTGCAAGAGGCGACTATGGAATAAGCCAAAAAGATCCTATGGCTTCAGATAGATAGTGATATAACTATATCTTCGAGGTCTTCATGGTTTTCCCATTGTTGCATTTTACCACGCCTACAGAAAGAAATAGGGTCACAGATTCTCTTACGCCACTACACGTTACACCTACACGACCTGGCATATTTAAGTGAACCGCTATATTATTTACAGGGCCCCGTCGCGTATAAATCTACCTGCTTATATCACTTCCATGGCGTGATTTGGGATTTAATTATTATATAACATTAAAATGCTTACGAAAGAATATCTAACTGTTAAATAAAATGTGTGTGTCTGACTGTAATATCAAAATAACTGCATTATTGTTGAGGGAGTAATTTGCTTGCCATTAAGACATAAATAACCATTTTAAAAAATAACGACGGGTTGCACTCCGGGAGTGCCGGCATAAGTGAAAAGTTGAATATTAACGTTGTGCATTTTTGATAGTTTGGAAAGGCGGAGATTATTTATTATTATCTTATTTTATTTATTTTCATTCGAAATTATTTGTTTGGTAAACCTACACTGCACATGTGCTTATTGTGATGTTATGAAAATATAGGATAATGCTATAAAGTATAAACATATTACAAATATTACATCTATAATGTGTAAGTACATATGTATCTATATTAATAATTTCGTCAACCCCTACAGTAGACTCGATCGAAACCTAATCTTAATAATAAAATTATATTAATTAAACCTAACTTACTTCCTCTCCTACGCCGCGCCGGCTGTCTACTCTCCCGTCCGTCTTACGAATTTTCGATTAGGACACGTGACCTAATGCGAGTTTAAATTTTTTTACCCTTACAAAAAAAGTGGACAACGCCGCTAAAGAAGTTTTCACTTCAAAAATCTGAATGTCCGTGCTAATATTCGAACTGACTGAACTAATTGCTGAAACTTCATGGACGGATACAGAGAAATGTCAGGAGCGATATAGGCTATATTTTATTTAAAAAATTTGAAGATTTAAAAGAAGTGAAAATTTATTAAAGAAAATAGGGTGTGATTACTTTAAGTCTACATAACACCACATTAATACATTCTACCAAGGCGGAGACATTAAGAATCAAAATGCAGATTTGTAACTCCTGGTAATAGCTTCAAATAGGTCTCCGATTCTTTACTCTCATCATACGAAACAAAAAAGCATTAACCTGCTATTTTACGCTACTATCCTGTGAGAGCGCGGTCGGTCCCCGGTCGAGCCGACCCATTTGCGCTACAACCATAATATAGTTGCAACATGGATCTCTCACGTAGAGATAAATAGCTAGAGTAATTGCTTAGTTAACATGAATAATAATCCGCGGTTATCGCGTTGCGGCAGTAAAAGAGAATCCACTATCTCATCTGTTGGTGTCGTTAGGGGGCAACTGAGTGAAATGAAACAAGAAATGGGCAGCAGCATCTTCCTGATAACGACTTCAAATAATAAAAAAGCTGCCCTGCCACGCGTGATATCTATGAGGCAATCTATAACGAGGATTTTTTTCAGTCAACAGTAAAAAAAGTAAACTCAATGATGTGACACGCTTTTTCATCTTGATGACAGGTAAAAAATGTAAAATTATGGTTTGAAACTTGATTATCATAATAAATACTTTTATATAAATCTTTATATTATATTGCAGAACTAGCTTTTACCTGCAACTTCGTTCACGTAGGACTTAAAAATATCGGAAATATTTAATAATTATTTGGTATGTTTACACAATTTTTGTTTTTAGGGCAAGGAAATGTCCGTTGCTCAGCCCCAGTGCACGTTGATGGACTTCACATGTCTTCACAAATTTTAATTTTTTGTCAGAAATCGTAATTTAAAATAATGTTATATATTGATATACTTATATCTAAAAAGGTTAAACGAAAAAAAAGTATATCATTTCTCTCTTTTAGCTAAAAAAAGAAAATAGTTATATAATAACCAGTCTCATCGATAGATGGTATTGTGTAAATGCAATGCAAAAAGGCAAGTTTTGTTTTTCTTTCCTGTGTGTGTGTGTGTTTATAATTGCTGTTTATCTTTATATCACTCATATACGGAATAACTCATGTACCAATGTAAACTTTATTATGTGTCTTAAAAAATATATCAACCGTAGAAACGTTCTAATGTAAATAATGAGCTAGGATGTCAATCAAATCAATTATTTAAGTTGTCCAATGATTTTCAAACAGCGCCTTTCTATAACATGGGCAAAAAGTAAAATATTCTGCTTCAAGTAAAAAGTTACTTATCAGCCTTTATGTGACCCACACCTGAGTGCAGGCATCTTCATACTTCTGAAAGGTTTTCGAAAGAGGGATGAATTTAATGCGCTGCTACTTATTTTATTTATTTACTTTATTTTTTTTAATTTTAGGTTTGGTTAAGTGGTTAAGTGGTAAATTAATTTTAAAATTATTATTTGTTTTTAATGATATTATTTATTTTTGGCGAGGATAGAACTTAGATGTTTCGCGTACTGTGGGGGTATTTATTTTCTGAACTACCACGGTACACTTCCATTCGTTATTAATCTATAAAAATAATGTACGTATAATCCTTGTTTTCGATTGATAATGTTCTTATATAAGTATGAATCGCGTGGATATTTTTGTCAATAAATTTAAGAACTAGTAATAATAACGTCATATTTTTGTAATTTGTATTTAAATGGTACTAAAACTCAGTACATGAAATCCATAACTCTCAAATATCTAAGACGAGTTCAATTTCATTGATACCCACATTTTTTTTAAATCACTCTAGATACGAAACTACAATGGGGATCTCATATTTAAACTAGCAAGCAGATTCAGTTTTGTATCGTATGCTGTAAAAACGATTACAAATCTTACCACTGTTATAACAGACAAACAGGTTTATTTTGGCTATTTCCATACCATAATCTCGCATGATATTTTGCTATGGAGACACGCAACTGACACATAAATTATATTTATTTTGCAGAAGATGTCCATAAGAGTTAACAATGGTATAAAACTCAAAGAGTGTATAAGAAAAAAAATTAAGAAAGTTAATATAAAGTTTGACATTTATGAAAATATAATGTAAAGGATATACAAATTTTATTCTCCACTATATTTAAAAATTTTCTTTAACAAAGATTGCATAAAAAGTGTTATAATAATGTTAAGGAATTTATAAATGTTTATAACTAATTTGTTTTGTGTAGTTAATTGTGTATCATAATATAATATGATTGTAAATTGTACTTTTTTTTAAAGTACCGCTGGGTCGTTCCAGGACAGAGCTATTTTCCGGACCAGTGGTAAATTAAACATTAGAGTGAATTTCAATGAGTATTATTTATAATCTAATCTATAGATTAGATGCACTGAATAAAATAATTTTTATTTCTTTCTCTCTTTAAATGCAAAATAATGTGATTTTGTTCATTACTAAGATTGTAGGAATTTTTTTTTTAATTTTCCTGTTCCCGAACATAAAAAACTGACTAAACGAATATTTGGTATGACACCTTTATGTTGCATATCATAAATTACTTTGAAATTTTCAACTTTCATTATTATATTACAAAATTTTTGGATTTGTATTTACTTTTCAAATGTACGCATATATTTGTATAAAATTGTTTCGATGCTGAACTTTAATAATATATTTTGTTTTTGCTAAAGGAAATCTTAATAGTGAAAAAAACTACATTTTTAACACTAGTTTTATATTTTCCTTTAAAATTATTATATTTTGTTGGATAACAACAGCCTTCATTCTCTGATACATAATTCTTAGATAATGTGTTTTTAAATAGGAGAAGTAAGAAAAGAAAGTAAGAAAAACTTTGATCAAAAACAATACTTAGTTTGTCATGGCTGGTCTAGATATTTATACTTCAATAAGATAATATATATATATATATATATATATATATACATATATATATATATATATATATATATATATACATATTTATACATACACACACATACACATATGTACGCCTACATCAACATAACATATAATTATATTTTAATGAAATACTTATACATGTAGGTAAACACATATATACAAACATATAAATAAATAATATACATACAATATACACACATTATATAAAATTCTTTTTATGTCAATTAGGGAATTAGACATCTAAATTGAGATGCTACTACGGATTTATAAAACTACGAATGCTACCAACATAAACAATAAGGATTAATTGTCTACTCCTGTACGTACTACCTTTAGTTTAAATGTATTTTATGAATGGATAAATGGGTCAATATGAGAGAATTTACTGTTAAAAATTTTAACCATTCTGGTGAGGACACTATTCTTGTCATAATTAGTATGATGTAAGGGAACAATGAATAAAGGTGTATGTATAGTCCTACGTCGGGGCCATTAAAGGAGATTTGTGAAAGCAGAACAGGGCAAGCAAGTTGAGCGCGTAGAATATAAAAAAAATCCCATGTCTAACATTTTACGGCGTTCTTATAACGTAAGAAGACTAAATTTACAACAATTATCTCTAAAAGACATGAATGTATGCGTGGTGACGTCGCATCTGAAATTTAGAGATTTTAAAAAGTTTTTCTGAATAAACTCTAAGCGTGCTTTACAAACTTCGTATAAAGGAGACCATACCGGACTAGCGTACTCCAATATGCTTCTCACCTATGCAAATATAACGTTTTTAATGCTTTAGTACTTTTAAACGGTTAAAGGTTCTTAGAACAAATTCAAGCATACGGTAAGCTCTACCTGCTATATTATCATAATGCATATTAAGGAGGATCTTGGAGTCAAAACAAACGCCGAGATCACGTACTTCATTGACTCGTGTTAATACTTGATTATTAAAGTTATAAGAAAAAAACAATTGGACTTTTCTTGCGCGTAAAGCTTATAATCTAACATTTTTTAAAATTGACATAGATCTTATTTTGTTGATAAAAGGAGAACAAGTTATATAAGTCAAATTGTAACAATCTACAATCTTCAACAGAACGAACTGCCCGGTACGAATTATCGTTTCCTCCTTTTTATTAAAGTTTGCAATGCAAGAAACCCAATTTTTTTTTACATAAGAGTAATTGTTGACATCTTCCCTAATTTTTTTTATGTATTTTCTTAGTGCATATCTATGTATCATAGTTTTATTTTTAATATAACATCAAAACAAATCTCGACGGATATTTAAAATAATGATATGTTTAACTTATAACATAGTATTTATTAAATTATGATTATTCAAATTAGTTAAATTATTTACTTTTACATCTGGAGGGTGTCGTAAAAGTCGACTAAGGTAATCAAGAAAATCCTGTGTGTCGATTACGTCAGATCTAAACAACAATGAAAACTTGTCTCACTAAGCAGTAAGTAGCAGCGTCCATATACAAAATGGTGGAAGGGTTCTTTTTCTCTCCATTTCAGTTAATACACACATTTGGTCTGTTTAAAGTATTAAAGAGTTAGTATAATTAATTAATATAAAAAAATAACAGTGGTAGAGCCACGCGGCAGCTTTTGCAGTTGCACGGATGGGCCGGCTCGAACCGGGGTGGTACCACGGCCTCACAGAATACCAGCGTGAAGTTGAGGTTTACCTCTGCGTTTCACTTGGTGAGTGCAGGTGGCCGGAGGCCCATTTTACTGGAAACGAGGCATTCCATCTTAGTCCTCACGGGTGACAACGTATCTGCATTTTTATTTGTAATAGAGGATAGATGTAGATGTCTATGGGCCGCAGCAACGACTTACCATCAGGTGGACTGTGTGCACGTTTGTCACCCTATTCCTATAAAAAAAATACAGGTTGCATAGAATAACATATTTCATGTTGTTTTTTTTGGGACGATATCGCACCTGTGGTTTTTTTTAAAGAAATTTGTTCTAGGTGTTTCACTGTAATTGAACTGCACTATGGTTTATTATGGCTGTAGTACGATTCGTTGAGAAAATTAACATTGTAGTATTTGTTTGTTATTTGTATAATAAGTAAACCGGAGACTATATTATATAGGCCAAGATATCTTAGGACTCTATGGTGAGAACGCGTCAGTATCTTGATGCTTAATCTTTTGGATTGGTTGTCACTCTAATATGATAAAAACACGTACAAATTTAAATCATACAGTTTACAAACTGTATTGTGAAGTTGAATATTTGACGACTAAGTATTACATCATCATGCTCATCATTATATCCATTCATAAGACCACTGATAAAGATAGGCCTCACCCAAATAATGACAAAAATTACATTAACATTCACAGAACGATTTCGTGACTGGTTACATGGTTAATTTTATAAGCTAATTACAGAGCAGTCATCAATCACAGTAATTCCCTCCGTAGTTTTGTGATATATTGCGATTTCTTAATTAGCAATTTTGTATTGATATTTATAATTTCGCCGGTTAAAACTAATAAACTTAAAGTAAAACAACAGCAAATATGTCATGATATCAGATTTTACATGTCCTGTTTTGTTTTTTCTAGAAGATTTCGTTGAAAACTGGCTGGTCCTAACATGGTAGCCCCAATCGTTTATGGTCTTCAAAAAGAGGCATTGTTGATGTACCTGTCAATATTGCGATACACAAAGACGCAGCCGAGACCAAGCTTATTAAGCGTCATAAAAGTGATTGACATTCCATTACCCTTTGAGGCTTTAAGAAGCCTGAATGACCTTGATGAAACAGCGACAGCAGAGATTTTAGCCGACGTCAACACCGTCTAGTGTCTACTTTCTGTATTACTTAGAAAAGTTCAAAGCATTTCTTCCCTACTTCGTATTGTGATTTAACAATCGCGGTTACAAATTAATATATGAAATGGTAGCAAATCGATTGCTATTTACATACATTTAAAATATAGCTTATCAAAATTCCACAACTGAGCATAGGCCTTCCCCATAGATAATCTTTTAGGAGGGATATTTTCATAGTTTATATTGGTCATAGGCGCCATCAATAGCACGCCGGTATTATTATACACAACATTTCTTACATAATTAACGCATTCCAAATTTGAATTTAGAAAAATAAAAAAAATTGACTTTCTTGGTGAACTAACAGAGAAATAACACTGTGTTTGTTCTCAGGCTCGGTATACAAATTCACAAAATAATCTGTCAGAAAGAAAACTGCAAACTTGTTAACACAAAGCACACTGTTATGTATACGAGGTCGAAATCACCCTACCTCCGAAATTTTTTGAATTTTATAAATACCAGTCACTCATCCTTTACGCATACGTTGCCTTTAATAAAACAAATAAAGTTTATTGACGTAAAATGTTAACAAAATTAAAACAATAAAGTTTAAATTTTGTGTCAGCCTCACCCCTTGCCACTTAAAGGGTATTCATCTTATAGAGGTTACCTTGTTCAATATGATTATGTAGGTAACCTCTACCATGCTAACTCTTAAAGTCATTGAAACAAGTATTTCCTGCATAAGATAGCACTTTTACAGGAAACACTTCTTTAAAGATGCCTCGAGGCCACACATTGCGGAATCTGCCTGGATCTACAACCATGACAAAATCTACTACTTGTAATGATCTTAGCTTTGTCTGCCATTTTCGCCTTTGAATCATGTCAGGCGAACTTCCTGTACCCAACGCTTTGAAAACGTGTCAGCCAATCTTTGAGCTCTACTCCATTGACTTCTAAAGTAAAATCTGAATGAATTTGTTTTATAAGTAGGGACGTTTTATTTTATTACGGAACATTCATCATCATTATCATAATCATGACAGCCTTTCAAAAGTCTATTGCTGATCATAGGCCTCCCTAAGTGAATGCCACGAAACAGAACCTTAATCCACCCAAATTGTTCATTGGTATATGTTTGCAGGTGAAATCTCTAAAAATATTCGTAAACGTAAAAGAGTGCACAGTACTAAACGAAGTCATTTTAATTTCTCGGATTCTATTAATACCAACGTATCATAAAATCATAAAATTCTTATTTACAATGATGATCAACAAATGAAGATGCAAAAAAGAAATAAATAAAAAGGTTAATCGTTTGATAAACGGTATGATAATTTAAGTTATAAGTTTTAGCTTTTTTATTACACTTTTTTTAATATTGTGTATATTTTATGTAAATCATTTATTTTAAAAATCATTATCTAAATAAAAAAATTCATCCTAATCGTTAGAGCCGTTGGCATAATATAATAATTTTTACTTTGTTTAAATTATTCAAGTAAATGGTATATATGTAGGTGTGATTGTGTACCGATAAAACAATGATTTTCTTTAACAATATTTTAATCAAACATTTATTGACCGTACTGAAAAAAATATAAAATCGTATGTATATAATATAAATGTATAATGTTATAAATATATTTTCTGCAAATAAATTATTTTATTAGTTTATAATAATTCATTTTGATCACACTAAAAGATAAAAAATCTGACAAAATTGCTGGACTTGGTCTCGCGTACTCCATCCATTGTGCAAGTCAAGACCACACCACATAACCTTCGGCAAATTGTACAGAAGACCAAGAAGTACAATCTGCCACTTTGTCTTGCGTATCGACTACGATTCTGTAGAAATTTGGGCGGTCCTCCAAACCCTTCAGCGGTACCAAGTTGACTGTTAGTATATCGAAGTGCTGAAGTATTTGTACAGTAGAACTACGATGGCTATCCGAGTACGAAATCCATCCGACTGTAGAGAGGTGTAAGACAAGGTGACGTTATATCCCCGACACTCTTCAACACTGCATTAGAAAACGTTTTTAAGCTACTGGACTGGAAAGGATACGGTATTAATATCAATGGCGAGTACATTACTCACCTTCGATTTGCCGACGATATAGTCCTTATGGCAGAATCGCTAGAGGACCTAAGCATTATGCTCAATGACCTCAATAGTGCTTCCCAACGAATAGGTCTTAAGATGAACATGGACAAAACAAAGATCATGTGTAACGTCCATGTCACACCTACGCTGGTAGTTGTTGGGAGCACTAAGCTCGAGGTTGTTGACGAGTATGTTTACCTGGAACAAATAGGTCGCCTAGGTAAGTCCAACTTCGACCGAGAGGTCAAGTGGATTCAACTCGGCTGGGCAGCTTTAGGGAAATTACGACACATCTTCTCGTCAGGTATACTTCAAAACTTGAAAACGAGACAGTACAACCAGTGCGTGTTACCAGTGATGACTTATGGAACTGAGACTTCACTGCTGGCCGTATGAGGAAGCTCAAGGTCGCTCAATGAGCTGTGGAGAGGGCTATGTTTCTCTGTGTGATAAACATAGAAATGAAGCAATCTCAACGTAGTAGTAAGCTAATGTGGCAATGGGCCGGCCATGTATTTCGAAGAACAGACATCGGATGGAGAAGAAAGGTTATCGAGTGGCAGCCATGTACCGGTAAGTGATGTGAGGGTGACCCCCCATTAGATGGAGTGACGACCTGGTAAGACATGCAGGAATACGATGTCTGCAGATGGCTGACGACCGTGCTTTGTGGCACTCCTTGGGGGAGGTCTATGTTCAGCAGTGGACTTGTTAAGGGCTAAAATGATGATAATAATGATGACTCCGGTGTGCTGAATCTACGCTCTAATAACCTTTGGCCTATTGAGAATATGATGTTTGTGGCTAAATAACCAATTCATTGCTCGGGCAAGTCAAGCTTGTTTTTCTGTGCGTGAAAATACAGAAAGAACTAATCTCGGTACGGCAGTGCCCCCGCCAAGTCGAGTAAAAAAGCGGCACGGTTGTACCATCCTTTTCTCGAAGCAGTTCAGGCGATTTTTGACCCCCTATAACTTCGTTTTGGTTAAAACTAGAAGCCTAAATTTTCATTAACCAAGCATGCATTGTACGAACACGGAATATTTCAAATTTCATTCAGTTTGAATCGGTAGTTTAAGAATTATATTTAGTGAAAGTTTCTTAATTTTGTCACTCACTGACTGACCGATCATCAAAACTCTAAGGCACTTCTAGCAAACTTAGAAGCTTCAAATTTAGAATATAATTAGTATTTAGTATATAAATCAAAGAAAAACTAAAATATTTTGCAATTTCGGTCGAGTTTTCAAGATACACAACATGCATAAATAACTTTGTAATATTATATAAATATATAGGATTACAAAGTTACATTTGCAGTGAAGATACAGTGTACCTTTATATGTATAATATAATGGAATAATAGATGTAGATAGTAGTAGAGGTACCTAGATATAATTATGTTCAAAGGTAACTTGTAAAATGGTCAACGGAATGAAAAAGCAAGAATGGGACATGTCTTATGAAGTTACAAAATCCCGCAAAGTATTGAGTAGAATAAATTGCCCGAAAATCCGTACTTAGTATTTAATAAGTAGATGGTACCGGAAAGGAAAAGAGTAGGACTATATACAAAAAAATGAGATGCCATCAAAAACATAACTTGTAAAACACACCAAGTCTCGCAACTCAGTTCGTCTACAAAAAAGTTAGTAGTAAAGTAGTAAAGTTGTGAGATCCATGTAATACCAAGTCGGTTTATTTATTCAGTCCCTACTTAAGGGTCCTTCTGTCTTAAATTATTACGTAATTAGCTAACCTAGCAACATCTTATAGCGACTATATCAATATTAAAAATCTTTTATGTTTTAAATACACAGATTGACTCGCGAGTGGTAGAGCCACGCGGCAGCTTTTGCTGTCGCACGGATGGGCTGGCTCGAACCGGGATGGTACCACGACCTCACAGAAAACCAGCGTGAAGGAGAGGTTTACCTCTGCGTTTCGCTTGGTGAGTGCAGGTGGCCGGAGGCCCTTTTTACTGGAAATGAGGCATTCCATCTTGGTCCTCACGGGTGACAACGCATCTGCATTTTGATTCGCAAACGAGGATAGATGTAGATGTCTATGGGCCGCAGCAACCACTTACCATCAGGTGGACTGTGTGCTTGTTTGCCACCCTTATCCTATAAAAAAATAAAAAATCGCGCTAAACAATGTTATTTAATATAATATGTATTACTTGTGAGATACATTGTGTTTTCATGCGATGATACTCCTTTTTTAAATACCTGTTCGTAAATGTAACCACCATTTGCAATTCGGCCGCCGACGATGCAAATATGACTTGATCATTGGCGAAGACATTTGACGATTAACTCATCCATTATTAACCCACATTTTTCAACTTTCAATGCTTCCAAACAACTATCCATAAATAGGTTGAACAGCCCCGGGGAAGCTACACAGCTCTGTTTGACACTTTTTGGACGCCAAACCAGTCCGAATAGACATCGTTGACCCTGACACAAGCACTAGAGTCCCTATAAAGAGACCTTAAGGCCTGTATCTAACCACCGCTCGACCCAAATGAGTTCAGTGTTTGCCATAACATATTCCAGTCCACTCACTAACTACTTAATTCACACAGTCACACACTAAGCCTTTTCCAAGTCTATTAAAACACAAAAACTTTCTGATTTTTAACCAAAAACTTAATTGCGACCGTACGCATGGAGAAGACTTGATCCGTACACTCCATTCCCTTTCTAAGTCCCGCTTGCAGATCCTAAATTTTTACATCAGATTTTTTCATAACTCTTTCAATTAGTACCTTAGCATACAGATTTCCCACAATGCTAAGAAGGCTGGTTATGCCTAAATTTGGTCATTTTGAATGATATCCAATCACGTTTGACTTCGTGAGTCGCCCGATGGCACGAGGTGTCACGCGCGTCGCGGGGAGGGGGAGCGGTAGGCAGCTTCCCAGCGTGTGACGCTCGTGGGCGAGAGGCAGTAGTTCGACGGCGGCTAGGCAGTTGATTAGTGCCTTTGGATGCCCGCTGCTGAGGTTGCGCGAGACCGTGTTTTTTTTATTAGGGTCTAAAATTTTGAATTTTGTGAGCGTGACTCCGATACGTAATTGGGTTTCGTGAAAACCGCCTCGGATTTGGTTATCTCGGGTTTAAGTTACTGGACAAGAGGCCTTTATTGGGTTTTACGGATTAAGTAACTTCTTTGAAGGTAATTGTGCAAATTAGATAGTTAAGGCTTGTTGAAGTGCCTTTTGTAATACTCAACTTGTTCGGGTAACGTGGAATTTCGCTTGTGCGCCGATTAGAAATACGGTTAGAATTTGAACAGCGCATTCCCCTTTGAGGTTGTTTCCCGGTTGATCGTTTTGGAATTCATTGTAATTAAGCCGTCGCGTTAAGTTCCCTTTTTATGTGTTGATGGTTTGTTCGTTTAAGTGTCAACAAAGCGTATTTATGATTCTTGTCGCGACGTGATATTTGATATCGAACGAAGGAACTTACTTGTGTTTAACGCTGGGCCGTGTGGCTCATGAAGAGATTGCGTTAGTTCCCTATTTATGATTTTGTGATAAGTGAACCCGGGACATTGAAAGTTGAACTTTGAACTACTGTCCGTTACGGTGTCGGGTATCACGTGTTCTATTCTACGATGAATGTGGAATTAGGCGAATTTAAGTTAGTTAAATGTACAATGAAGCTAAGAGACTGAATTAGTGACAACGAAGAAAGAAATGGTCCAGCGATGGAGCCTGCTGGGGCGATGCAGCATTTTGGGGCAGCCTGGAACTCGGCCGCTGCTGGTCGCCTAAGCTTGTTCAGGTCGCAGACATTTACACATCACTGTACACTACTCGCCATCCACTACTACACACACTCACGGCCTGCCCAAGCCTTGGTGCGAAGTTAGCTTCGGATACTGGTAAGTACTAAGTGTTTCTAGCTTTCTCCCATATAGTATATGGTGATAGGACATTTCCATGTGGCCATTTTGGGCCCGACCTGTGGCTGGCCGTTAATTCCCGCTTTTGGGCCCCGGGATATTCGACATTTTCAGGGGCAGCTGTATGCCGTAACAAAGGCTGATACTATGGTAGTTGTTACAGTCCTGCTGCGATCCTTTACCCTTATATATTGGGATTATCAAAGCGTTGCACCAGTCTCCCGGTACCCGCTTTAGTTCCCAATATATATTAAATAAGGTGTACAGCAAACCTGCCACCACTTCCTCTTCAGCCCTTAGCGTTTCGAGTGATAATCTATCATATCCTGCTGCCTTACCTGCTTTCCTGCTTTTAATTGCTGTCTTTATTTCACCTATACTTATTTCCCTACTTCTTTCTACTCAACTCCAATATTGCAAATTTAATCGAAATCACAACAGTAGTTTATGATTACATTATTGAGCATAAAAATATTTTGATCGTCTGGATGGGTTGAAAAATATATAAAAGAAAATTATAAATATATGTTAACAATAGTAAAATAAATAAATAATACCCAAATAATTAAAAACTCAACCAGATGGAAGCATTTGCAGAGGAGACCGAACAGCTGCGGTTTAGGGGAAAGGGGTGATTATATTTATTATTTTCATATTATTTTACGATTTGGTTGAGCAAAGTCCACGGCGAATCGAATTTTGAAGGAGTGAATACGGTGACACTAAAAAGACAGCAATGAAAAACAAAAATGTACACCTTGCCTTGTCCTGTAGAGGACTGCCACAGAGTAATTGAAGGCATTGTTAACGCATTATCAAGACTAAACTCGTATTATGACTGTACTGAATATTGGTGAATCAGCTGTCAAGAGATATACTTGGTGAAGACTTATTGGGTAGTGTTACCTGAATACTCTCTAAAAAGTCCTTATTTAGAATTTCAAGTGGAGCTTATTTAATTATTGAAACGAAGTTCCTTATCGAATGGTACGAATTTGGTGGATGGGGGCTAGGCGAGAAAAAGTGTAAGGTTTTTCCGTTACGACCCCTTCTGACGTAGTGTAGACGGCCTTGGCGGCTATAAGGACACGAGATGGAATAATATCCATCTCCTTCGCACTTCTTCTTATCTTGCCATGAATGAAATATTATTTTATTTTAAACCTCGTATTTCAATAGACGCTAGTAATTAATTTATTTGAATTTGTTAATCAATAATATAATACATTTATCTATAATAATATACCATGAAAGGAACTTCATTCCAACCGAGTGTTCCACGACACTCACGCATGTTTTTTTTTATTTATATAAATTTTATAATAATTTAAAAATAAAAATTATAGAAAGTATAGTTCAACAAAAAACATCACAAGTTGAAATTGATTAACAACATGAATTTTCAAAGATTTGTCTAGTTAAATATGTCACATTTTGACATATTTAACATGTCACTGTAATATTTTTAGCATCACTCTCAGTATTACGGAAACTGCTCTCACTTTGCTTAAACAATACCCACGGCTACGGATACTTCAGGACGACGCTAATGACGCTGTACACACGTTAAACACGTATATATGTGCCATACAATAAGTACTGTAGAATAAGTAACAGAATAAGTGTATAGATTTTTTGTTCAGTTTACATGTACTCGTTAATTTTATATAACAGCAAAATACAAAATTCAGTGTCAAAATTGTAATCTCATAACAAAAACAACCTAATTAATATATTCAAGTTGGAAAAATTTACGTCGCCAATATCCTACCTAGCCAATAATATCTTACCTAGTTTGAAGAGCACCTCCCGCCCTAAGTAAATTTTTCCAACTTTTATTTATTGGATTCCCGCAAAGTAACGCCTGATTAGATTAAATTACTTCGTGGCATAGAATAGAATAGAGTAGAGTAGAGTACAATAAGTAGAGTTGAGTAGAGTGGAGTAAAATAAAATAGAATAGAATAGAATAATTTTTATTTAATATAGATTACATGTAATCATTTGTGGCGGCACTGTCGTCACATCACGAGCGAAACACACCAAAGCCTAAATCACGCTATCAAAGTTCCGAAGCACTGCGCTATATATATATATATATATATATATATATATATAGAACAGCTCTGTACAAACACATGGAGCGTTGACCGATCCTCTGACTGAACACCTTGCTTGGCAGGAGATCTCCCCTTTTCCATTCTTTGACCAAACTTATAAGACTTTTTTACTTTTACCCCTGGTTTTGGAAAAAGCTTCTGTTCTGGGAAGAACTAGCACGAAATCCAGCGGGACTGTTTTTCAACCGACTACAAAAGAAGGGTTTTCAATTCGACTGTATTTTTTATGTGTGTTTCCTCAGAAATTTTTCTAGTTAAACCGATTTTGACGATTCTTCAATAACTGGTAAATAAGAAATTACTGTTAAATAAGAAAAATAATGCTAGTCTTATTTATAACAGTGATACATCGGCAGAATCAATAAAAATCTCTGCAATACAATTTATAGAGATGCACAACAACGCCATGTTTGAGATTCTGCAAAACTCTTAATCAATTTTCTGACTATAATGTTAAGATGAACGCTTTGTGCATATCGTCAAGTTGCATTGGATGTGATGAAATTAGCCGTAAAATGTTCGTCCACCTGATTGATATTATTCTCCTCATCCTTACTCATATTTTTAATTTATCCATATCCTCTAAATGCTTTTCTTGAATTTGGAAGGAAGCAAATATCATTCTTTTTCTCAGATTATCGACCTATAACTATCCTTGCATTACTTTCTTTCAAAAGTCCTCGAACGTTTAATCTTTGCACAACTAAACCACTTAACACCTTCTTGACTCCTTTCAATCAGGGTTCAGACTTAGTCAAAGTATGGTTTCAGCTTTACTTAAAATTACAAATGGTATTCGCAGAGCTATGAACCAAAATCAGCTCACTAACGCTTTTAACATCGTCGATTATGACATATTGCCGAGATATGTCCTATTAAAATATCTCCAGAGGCAATTGAATAGTTTTTAAGCTATTTTTTTGGCCGCGTGTTATGGTAAAAGGTGCCAAATCTAGGTTGTGGTGTATGTACTAACTGCTGGTTTACCACAGGGTGTCGTGTTGTCTCCTCTCATTTTTTCCGTGTTTATTAATTTTATTACTTCACGAATTTCTTATCGCTAGAATAACTATGCAGATGATCTCCATATTTACTACCAGACATCTTCTTACCCACCACTACACTAAAGAAGGGGAGGAAATGGTAATAATCCTCGAATCCGGCAACTTGTTCTATCTTAGGGAGTTCGATCATCTGTCCAAAGGAGGTGTCGGATTTATCGTCCACAAGTCTCTCGTTAACAACGTAGTAAAGATTGTGAATATGTCGACGAGGGTTGCGTACCTTATACTCAGAATTACCAAACGGTATTCGTTGAAAGTCATACAGTCTTACGCATGAATCTCGGTACATTTTGATGAAATTTATGGCGATAATTTTAAAGATATGGATTCATCCAAAACCTACTATACAGTATTAATGAGGGACTAAAATGCAAAACCAGGCACAAGAGACAACGTTAAGCTGAAAGTAAGGAAATTTGGCAAAAGGGCAACGCGGATCTCAAGGGTCCAGTAGCTAGCCGACTTCTTGGAGGAAAAGAAACTCTTTATGATGAACTCTTTTTCAGAAGCGGGCACACAAGAAGTAGACCTGGTTGAGCCCCGACTGTTCGACAATAAATGAGATTGACTTCATTATGACGACAAGACGGTACCTGTTCAATGATATCCAGTGATTGCCAGGGTGAAAACTGGAAGCAATCACCGAATGGTTAGAAGCACACTAAACATAAACCTTAAGTTGGAGAGGCGTCGTCTAATGAAGTTCACGTTCTGTCCCCCTCGTGCTCTAATTAAAAGTCCCGAAACCGTTCAACTCTAGTTACAAAACCGTTTTCAGTGCCTGGAAGATTGCATTGCAGTGGACAATACGAATGAGAGGCTCATCTAAAATTTCCATGCGATCAGAGCTAAGTTCTACAAGACCCGCCACAGAAGAACACAAAAACTCGCCGATCACACTCTTAATCTCATGGCTGTTCGATGTGAAATAAAGCTACAGTCTTCAGCAGATTTGACAACATACATGCAACTGAACAAATAGATCTCCTGCTCGTATTGTAGAAGCAATTGAGCGTAACCAGGCCTCTAAAGTCTTTTCCAGCGATCTGTCTGCCAGAAAGAGCCAACTGTCAAAGCTGAAGACCGAATGTAGCATCATCGTTTCCGGGATACCTGAGATTTATAGTGAGATTGAGAGGTTCTGTGGGCAGCTGTGTACAGCATCAGCTGTACACAGCTGATGCAAATACACAAACTAACATACACGCAAACTGATTGCGTGTGTAAGAATTCAAGAGCAAGTCTTATCCGAGACACTATTCCGATGATAACCCGAACAGCAGTCTGAGCGAGATTAGAATGGCTTTCCAGCACCAGGGTAGTACCACGACCTCACAGAAAACCAGCGTGAAGTAGAGGTTTACCTCTGCGTTTCGCTTGGTGAGTGCAGGTGGCCGGAGGCCCTTTTTACTGGAAATAGGCATTCCATCTTAGTCCTCACGGGTGACAACGCATCTACATTTTGATTTGTAATAGCGGATAGATGTAGATGTCTATGGGCCGCAGCAACCACTTACCATCAGGTGGACTGTGTGCTCGTTTGTCACCCTTATTCTTATAAAAAAAAAAAAAAAAAAAAAAAAAAACCTTAAAAACGGCAAATCTCCGGTCAAGGATGGAATTACAGAGGAGCTTCTGAAAGCGGGTGGAAAACCGGTACTTGAAGCCCTTCAGAAGCTCTTTAATTCTGTCCTCCATGGTTTTACTACTCCAGAGGCCTGGAGCAGAAGTACGGTGGGCTTGTTCTTCAAGAAATGCAACAACGCTCTCTTGAAGAACTACAGACTGATTTTCCTTCTGAGTCGAGTCTATGTGCTATTTTAGAGATTCATTACGAATCGTCTCGCACGCAGACTCTACGAATAGAGATCAATTGACGGATTCAATTCAGTTGGGTAGCGTTCGGAAGATTACGATACATCTTCTCGTTAGCCATAGCTCAAACCTCAAAACCAGATTGTACAACCAATGCGTGTTGCCAGTGATGACCTATGCCATGCATATGCTATGCATATGCATATGCTACGAGGAACAGTGACACCTTCACTTCTGGCCGTATAAGGAAGCTCAAAGTCACTCAGCGATATATGGAGAGGGTTATGCTCGGGGTTCCTCTGCGTGATAGACTTAAAAATGAGGATATCCGCAGTAGAACCAGAGTAACCGACATAGCCCAAAGAATTAGTATACTGAAGTAGCAATGGGACGGCCATATAACTCGAAGAAGGGACAACCGATGGGGAAGAAAGATTCTCGAGTGGCAGCCTCGTACCGGCAGCCCGGAGTGTAGGGCGTCCCCCCGCTAGATGGAGTGACGACCTGGTAAGACCTGCAGGAAGTCAATGGCTGCAGGTGGCTTAGGACCTTGCTTTGTGGCATTTCTTGGGGGAGGCCTTTGTTCAGGAGTGGAATTGTGATGGGCTGTAATGATGGAAATCATGATGATGATCACTCCATAATCTTTCCAATGCCATCTATGACACTAATATGAATTTTGCGGAAATAAATGATTGGAGCATATCGTTCGGGCTTAATTTAAATTCCAATAAGATCCCAAGCAATTATTATTGTTGGAAATAGCACTCTAATCTTTTGAATTAGTTGGGATAACTTTCCACCTATTGTTGTTGAGGTTGTTGTGGTTACTTTTAGTTAATCTGTAAAAAACCTTGGATTGTACAGTCTGTCCCAGAAGTTGACGTCACGCCGAAATCGAGTAATAAGTCAACTCATATTAGTTCACTAAAAAATATGAAAAATAAACTATGTTATTGTAACCTCCATCTTTAAAATATATAAAATATATGAAATTTACGTGAATTATGGTCACTTCGCACTCATTTGACATCAATAATGCATCAGCAGACTCTGTATTTAAAAATTAGCAGACATTTATACAAAAATTGAGAAAATCTACATCCTGTGACAGTCTTTTAACTCCTATTGCTACAAACTTTATCTTTTATTTTTTATTTTCTTTTTATTATGTAATCCTGAATAATGCTTCTAAAATCTGTGGCTTAGAATTACCAGCCAATTGCTCAAGTCCAGAATAACATGAAGGAAATATATTTTTTTTCCAAACCAAGTATTCAAATTTAATACTTTGCCCAATTTTAAATGACCGTACTGAAAAAAAAGTTACTACACGAGTTTGTTACGTAACT
This sequence comes from Parnassius glacialis, assembly GCA_033319125.1. Classification (NCBI taxonomy): domain Eukaryota; kingdom Metazoa; phylum Arthropoda; class Insecta; order Lepidoptera; family Papilionidae; genus Parnassius; species Parnassius glacialis. The sequence goes on from JAVANC010000009.1 coordinate 17,840,542, forward strand.
TTTATAGTTGGCGCATTTAATAAGGATTTCAAAATGATAGAACACTTGCAAGATATTTGTTAAATAATGAAAAAAAATGTTTTTTAAAGAAATCCAGTTGATAATTAATTTTCCTTACCACAAATCTGTTTCTTAATATTTAATCTAGTTTGGGTGAAACGGAGGCAACCAGTTGACGAAGGGTGAGCGAGACAAAAATCCTCTTTTGAGGTAGCCCAAAACACCACGAGCCATAGTAATGTTGGCTCAGTGTATTTGCTTTAAAATTAGGATTATCATTCTTATTTAGAAAAGTTTTAATTAATAAATTAAACATCGATTATTTGAATACTAAAATTTATTAAACTCACTAAATGTTTTAAATTAAACACATTTGCTGTAAATGTTCCATCCTTGATTTTTAATTAAGACGTTTACTTAATATAGTAAAAGGTCGGGAAAAAAGTTTCTTCGTTTTTTATTTAAAAATTCAAGACTTTTTTTTTAAAGTTGAGTAACATTTAATTATAATATATACTTTCTTCGATAACTTGTTGACATATTTTAGGTAGTGACATAATCCCGTTTCTGTAAAAATCTTGGGATTTTTAATAAAAAAATACGGCAAGTAGTTTTGACAGTCAATGTTATATCAAAATTAGTGCATGAAGTAATTTTGATATAACATTCACTTCATCACAATTAAATCCAAGTTACATTATATTCAAGATCAAATTACAAAAAGTTTAGTGGTCAACCATCGCAGGGTATATTTATCATGACCATGCCTATTTCGGAAGCGAACGTGTCTTATTATAAACGGTGGGGTACTCGTATTTATGATACATGAGGGAGGGAGTGAGTTGCTCTTCAAACTAGATAAGTCTCATTATTTTTATTTTTATCTAAGTGTTAAGTCGGAACTATTCCTTGAAATTGTTGTATGCCATTTACAAGACGGTAATAGTAATATGCAGCAGCATAATAATCCATAATATGCAGCGTGGCTTTACCACAGTCATTCTCAAAGTGGGCGATAAAGCCCCCTTGTGGGCGTTGGATACCTAAAGGGAGCGTTAAGGGGCCCAGAAAAAAATGAGGAGCGTTGGCGTAGTTTAGGGGGGGCGATGGTTGATTTATAATTTTATTTAGATACCTTATATTCTAAAATTTACTAAAATTAAAACCTAACTACTACTCAATAGTGAATAATTAGTTTATATTTCTGCCCTGTATGATGGTTTATAAACCAGAAATACTTAACATAGATTTCGTAGGATAGCTCCCTGGACGTCAGCAAGTCGAGTGGACCCGATGGAGTCCCTCCCATTGTGCTGAAGACGTGTGCTCCGGAGATGGCACCGGTTTTAACGTGTCTTTTACGGTACTCCTACTCTCAAGGCGTAGTTCCGAATTCATGGAAGACAGCTTTGGTCCACCCGATCCCTAAAAAAGGCGACCGCTCAGACCCGTCCAACAGGCCTACTGCATCACCTCTTTGTTCTCCAAAATAATGAAACCATTATAAACTGCCAGCTCATGAGGTACCTTGAGGATCACCAGCTGATTAGTGGCCGCCAGTACGGTTTTCGTCGTTATAATCAGCTGGTGATCTTCTGGTCTACTTAACTCATAGATGGGCGGAGGCAGCAGAGTCCAAGAGAGAGGCATTGGCCGTTAGTTTGGACATCTTTTTAAAAGGCCGGCAACGCATCTGCAATTCCCCTGGTGTTGCGGTAGTTCATGGGCGGCGGTAGTAACTTACCATCAGGTGAGCCGAATGGTCGTTTGCCCCCTCTTCTATAAAAAAAAGCTCGTACGCCGTACGCAATCAACTTTTTGTTCAATAACGCTATTGGTACAATCCAGTAGCAATCGGCTGGTTCATCGATACTTGTCTTAACTTGCTCAGTACGATTGAGCGTCGAAAGAGTATATATATATATATATATATATATATATATATATATATATATATATACAACGAGTTTGTGCGCGTTTGTCTTATTCCTGTCTGTGAGTGCTGTATACATCCTAATTTCCTAATTTTAATATTTTTATAAGTGTATTTTTATAAGTATTTAAGTTCAACACTATTTACATTAAAAACAAAGCCATGTCGGAAGCAAAAAGGAAGAGACGGCAATGTAGTGCAGAATATATAATTTTTTTTTATAAGATAAGGGTGACAAACAAGCACACAGTCCATCTGATGGTAATTGGTTGCTGCGACCCATAGACATCTGCATCTATCCTCGATTACAAATCAAAATGTAGATGCGTCGTCACCCGTGAGGTATAAGATGGAATGTCTCTTTTCTAGTAAAAAGTGTCATATTAAACGTGAATTCATAGAATATTCGACAAATCCATCTTTGCATTTATGCTTTCTTTGTTCAAAAACATTTTCGAACGCAGCGATGAAGCCTTCAAGACTTCAAGATCATATGAATAAAATGGATCCAGATAAGAATAAAAATGTAACCTGTTTTTAAACCTGGAAAAGAAGCATAACGCTCAGCCAAGTGTATCTAAACTTTTATCAGGAGCTGCTACGCAAGACGATGACGGACTTTGAGCTTTTTTTTTTTAATTTTCATACAAGATCTCTTTGATAATTGCTCAGAAACAGAAACAAAACAGAAACTTTTTTATTCAATATAGATTATAAATAATACTTATTGAAAGTCACTCTTTTGTTTAATTACCACTGGTTCGAAAAATAAAACCTCTGTCCTGGGAAGAACCAGCTTGAAACCCAGCAGGACTTTTTTTAAATAACAGTGTACAATCATGAATGTAACACAAATTAACAATACAACAAATTAAAAATAGCTTGGTAGCGATCACCTCATTTCCAGGGGTTATTATTATCCATAAATTCTTTAATATTATAATAACCCTTTCCATCCAAACTTAGTTTAATAAAGTTTTTAAACTTTGAGCAGGTCAAATTTTGTATATTTTCTGGAATTTCGTTGTAAAAGCGTATACATTGCCCCAAGAATGAATTACTGACTCGATGGAGTCGAGTAACTGGCACTACTAGCTTTTGTCTGTTCCTAGTATTTACAGAATTAATATTACTTATTTTTGTAAAACTACTTTTATTTTTGTGTACGTACATTACATTTTCATAAATGCATTGAGAGGCCAAAGTTAATACTTATTTTCCTTAAATTTTATCGGAGCGACTCTTTAGGCTTTAAATCATAAATTGCTCTTGTGGCCCTCTTCTGTAAAACAAATATAATTTCAGTATCAGCTGCGTGTCCCCATAGCAAAATACCATACGACATTATGCTATGGAAATAGCGAAAGTAAACTAGTGGAGCTGATTCAACACTGGTAAGTCTTCTAATCTTTTTTACAGCATATGCTGCAGAACTAAGTCTGCTTGCTAGTTTTGATATATAGGGGATCCATTGAAGCTTCGCGTCTAGTGTGATTCCAAGAAAAATGGTGGTTCTACAAGACTCAGTTTCTTATATTAGTATTTAATTATTTGACATTTGGAGGCATGAATTTCATACATTTCGTTTTAGTGCCATTTAAATGCAAATTATTAACATTGAACCAATTTACTAATTTAAATATAGCATTATTTACTTCGTCATATTTTAGTAATTGACGACTTAATTTGAAAATTAAAATAGTGTCATGTGCAAATAATACTATATTATGGTGATCCCCTACTATGTAAGGTAAGTCATTAACGTATACAAGAAACAGAAAGGGCCCGAGAATTGCGCCTTGAGTCACACCCATTTGTACCATCGACCCGGAGAGCCCGGAACCCGGAAGAGCTCATACTGTTAATGGTAACTTTTTTCGTTCTCTTACTTAAATATGACATAATTAATTTAAGAGAATCACTTCGTATACCGTAGTGTTGAAGTTTCCTGATTAATGTTATATGGTGAACACAATTAAAACCCTAGGATAGGTTACAAAATATACCCAAAGCATCCTGTGAATTCGCCCATGCATTAAAAATATACTTAATCAGCTCAACAACGGCATCAGTTGCCGAGCGACCCCTTATGAAACCAAATTGACTTTTATGAAGTATTTATATTAAATAAATTTAACATTTGATCAAGTTACAATCAAATCTTACTAAGTGTTGGTAGTACAGAAATAGGTCTAAATTGGCGGGGTCTAATGTAGTACCAGATTTAAATAAAGTTATTACTTTACTATGCTTCAATAAATCAGGAAACATACCAGATTCGATACTAGTATTAAAAATAATAGCTAAATGAGGCGCGATTGTATCTATTATAGACGTAGTAACTTTAAGGGAAATCCCCCATAGATCAGCAGTTTTCTTAACATTAATAGCTTTAAAATATTTTACAATATCTTTTGATGATACTTTATGAAATGTAAAATTCTTTGTATGCGCATTTACATTTTGTTTAAGTAATGTTTCGGTGACGGCAGGAGACAAATTCGTTGACTTAGTGGTTAACATCGAAATATCAGTAAAATATTTCTCAAAAACCATTGCAACGTCCTGATCTGATTCAGCTATTTGTTGTTAACACTTAACTGGTAGTTTGAATTGCGAGAGTTAATCTTACCAGTTTCGCTTTTAATTATATTCCATGTCATTTTAATTTTATAAGAAGCCGTCTTAATTTTGTTGCTCAAATGCAACGTGGAGCACACTCTTTTAAATATTTTTAATATTTTTTTTACATATTCCCTAAATTCAACGCTATAATTATATGTCCTTCCACGGTAAAGATCATATAACCTATGTCTGCTCTTATGAACTCCTATTGTCGCCCATTCTTTGAATGACTTCTGACTGTGCAAGGAGAATGTTTTAGAAGTAAAAGTATTATTAAATTAATTGCAAATATGCTTAAATAATGTTCCATACCAAAAATTTGGATCATTTTGGTATGAAAGTGATGGAAGTTTTTTCACTATGTTACTTCTGAATTGTGTGTGTGACGTGCATTTATTGGAACAAACGCAATTTTCGCATCTACTTGATTTTTGTGAACATAAGGTAATGAAACTGCTTGTCCACAATGATCGAAACTTAATATTTGAATTATACATTTATGCAACGACTGCACATTTGTAAAAATGTTATCTATACATTTTGCACTAGATTGAGCCATACGCGTTGGCTCTAAAATAAATTTAAAAGACCATATGATTTAAACAATGATCTAAATTTAATATTGACGGAGGAAGCTTCATCATGGAGATTGATATAAAAGTCTCCACATATTACAACAGATTTATTCTGTTTATTAAGCTTAGCAAAAACTTCATCCATAATTTTTTCAAAAGTATCGCTCAAATAGGTAAACCACACCAATCGAAAAAACGTTAATTTTGCTGGCAATAAAAGAAGTTATAACTTCTGTGCTTCATAAACTGACGGCAGACATAATTCGAAAATTATTTTAAGCAATATTTCTGTACAAAGACGAATTGATAAAGTGACTGAAAACATTGAAGAGCCATTGTGCAATCATCTGAAGACTAGTAAATTTTCAATTCATTGGATGAGTTCACTTTACTAACTAATGAAGCATTGTTGCTGTCTTAGGTGAGGTTTATTAAAGATATAAATTTATGTCGAGAACTATTATGTGCTAGAAATTTAGAGACAGGCACAAAAGGAGAAACCATATTGAGGACACTGGAAAAGTTTTGTGATGAAAAAGGAATTCCCTTGAATAAATTTATATCAGTTGATACAGATGGTGCTCCAGCTTTGGCGGGGTGTCAAAAAGGCTTCATAGCGTATTTAAAAAACAAAATTCCGGATATGCTTGCTGTACATTGCGATATACATACAATATTTGGTTGCTAGAAATTTAAGTGAACGACTATTTCAATCATTGCAAAATGTTTTTTCAGATTTTATTGACAGCTCTGATGACAGATTATTTAATCAGCTTTGTGTTACTATTTATGAAGATTTCAACCGATTGCTATTTAACACAGAAGTGCGTTGGCTATCAAAAGGAAATTGTCTGAATCGATTTTACAATCTGTTTGACTCAGTCGTAGAGTTCTTGGAAAACAAAGACACAGAATTGCGCGATCACCTCATCACATCAAAGAATTATATCGCATACCTGACAGATCTTTATAAATTGCTTAATGATATGAATTTCAGCATTCATTTCCAGCTGCTAGGTTATGACTTGAACTTAGTAAAAACAAAAAATGTCGTTGCTGCTTCCGTAGTCAAGCTGCTCTTACACAAAAAAAATATCGCCAGACGTGAGTTCCGTTATTTTCCCAATTTATCAGTATCCTGCAACAACGACGACTTGCTTGTCTACTGCCAACATTTGGAAAATCTCCACAGTGATTTCATTGAAAGATTCCAGGACATTTTGAAATTGGAAATACCAAAGTGGGTATTGGATCCTTTTCAAATGCAAGTACATTAGCAATATCAATCCAAATGGAAGAAGAACTTAAACGAGGAAATAAATATCAAATTCAAAAATGGCTTATAAGAGTTTTGGCTACAAAAGTCAATCCCACAGTTGTAGCCTGGATTGTGGTCGATCATTCAACGATTATTGATAGCATTCCCATCATCATATTTGCGTGAACGTGTATTTAGCGCTGTGACAACGCTGCTTATTAAAAAAGAAAAAATCGTTGGTATGTTACCGAACGCGGCAACTTACGACTGTTTTTGAGTAAAATTGAACCTGGTACAATAAACTTGTTAAAAATCATTAAATTCACCCTTCTCATTAGAATAGTTTTAAAACTAAAATTGATTACCTATCTATATTGTTTCTTTTAATTTGATAAAAATATACTCTTAATTTTTATTTAAATTGCCGTGTAGTGGCGGTCAAGAATATCCACTACCCCATATCCCCCCGTGGGTGTCGTAAAAGGCGACAAAGGGAAACAGGTGGGAGATGGGCAGCAGCATCTTCCTGATAATAGCCAATATTATAATAAAAAAAACTGCGGTTGCCAACCCGCTCGCCAAGCGTGGCAACTATGGCAAATACCCCCCAATGACGAGAGTAACAAAGATACGGCCCCCAGTCCCCGGCGGCCCTGCTATTCCTGGCTACGGTGGCGACCATGGTAACGGCGGGGCAGGGGGTGCTAAGAATCTTCGGTGGAGGTTCGGTTGCCACCTACGACGACTCGACCTGGCAACATACAACGCACGCACCCTGAGGACTGACGAGAAGATCGTGGAGCTGGAAGAAGAGATAGACAATTTGCGCTGGCATATTATAGGATTATCCGAAGTCCGACGAGAGGGGGAGGACACGGTAATCCCCGAATCCGGCAACTTGCTCTATCACCGGGAGGGCGAACATCTGTCCCAAGGAGGTGTCGGATTTATCGTCCACAAGTCTCTCGTTAACAACGTTGTAAAGATCGGGAGTGTGTCGACGAGGGTTGCGTACCTTATACTCAGAATCACCAAACGGTATTCGCTGAAGGCCATACAGGTTTACGCACCAACCTCGGCACACCCCGATGAGGAGGTGGAGGAAATGTATGAGGATATCTCTAGAGCCATGCATTCCTCCAAAACCCAATATACGGTGTTAATGGGAGACTTCAATGCAAAATTAGGCACAAGAGAGAACGGTGAGCTAAAAGTAGGGAAATTTGGAATAGGGCAACGGAACCCAAGGGGCCAGCAGCTGCGCGACTTCATGGAGAAAGAGGGACTCTTTATGATGAACTCTTTCTTCCAGAAGCGGCCCCACAGGAAGTGGACCTGGTCGAGCCCCGACGGTTCGACAAAAAATGAGATTGACTTCATTATGACGACCAGACGACAACTGTTCAGTGATGTCTCAGTGATCGCGAGGGTGAAAACCGGCAGCGATCACCGAATGGTTAGAGGCACACTGAACCTAAATGTTAAGTTGGAGAGGTCTCGTCTGATGAAGTCAACGCTCCGTCCCCCTCGTGCTCTAATCCAGGGTCTCGAAACCTATCAGCTCGAGTTACGAAACCGTTTTCAGTGCCTGGAAGACTGCAATAAAGTGGACGATATGAATGACAAGCTCGTGGAAACTGTTCATGCGGTCGGAGCTAAGTTCTGCAAGACCCGCCGCAGAAGAACACAAAAACTCTCCGATCACACTCTTAATCTCATGGCTGTTAGACGGGAGATGAGGCTACATTCTTCAACAGATTTGACAGCATACAGGCAACTGAACAGACAGATCTCCAAATGCATGCGGCGGGACTTACGCAACTTCAATACAGCTCGTATTGAAGAAGCGATCGAGCGGAACCAAGGCTCCAAAGTCTTTGCCAGAGACCTGTCTGCCAGAAAGAGCCAACTGTCAAAGCTGAAGACCGAATGTGGCAGCATCGTTTCCGTGGCACCTGAGATTTTGAGTGAGGTTGAGAGGTTCTATGGGCAGCTGTACACGTCATCGTTGGAGCCACACGCAAGTGTGAGTAACGATCCAAGAGTGAGTCTTATCTGACACTATTCCGAAGATATCCCGGACGTCAGTCTGAGCGAGATTAGAATGGCTCTCCAGCACCTTAAAAACGGCAAGGCCCCAGGCGAGGATGGAATTACAGCGGAGCTTCTGAAAGCGGGTTGAAGACCGGTACTTGAAGTCCTTCAGAGGCTCTTTAATTCCGTCCTCCATGGTGGCATTACACCAGAGGCGTGGAGCAGAAGTGCGGTGGTCTTTTTCTTCAAGAAAGGTGACAACGCTCTCTTGAAGAACTACAGACCGATTTCCCTTCTGAGCCGCGTCTACATGCTGTTTTCGAGAGTCATTACGAATCGTCTTGCGCGCAGACTTGACGACTTCCAGCCTCCCGAACAAGCCGGTTACCGAAAGGGCTTTAGCACCATAGACCACATACATACCCTACGGCAAATTGTACAGAAGTCCGAAGAGTACAATTTGCCACTATGTCTGGCGTATGTGGACTATGAGAAAGCCTTTGATTCCGTCGAAATTTGGGCGGTGCTGCAGTCCCTTCAGCGGTGCCAAGTTGACTGTCGGTATATCGAAGTGCTGAAGTGTTTGTACAGTAGGGCTACGATGGCTATCCGAGTACAGAACCAGAGTACAAAACCCATCCAATTGCAGAGAGGTGTAAGACAGGGTGATGTTATATCCCCGAAACTCTTCACCGCTGCATTGGAAGACGTTTTCAAGCTTCTGGACTGGAAAGGATGCGGTATTAACATCAATGGCGAGTACATCACTCACCTTCGATTTGCCGACGATATAGTCCTTATGGCAGAATCGCTGGAGGACCTAAGCACTATGCTCAATGACCTCAATAGTGTCTCCCAAATGGATAGGTCTTAAGATGAACATGGACAAAACAAAGATCATGTTTAATGTCCATGTCACACCTATGCCGGTAGTTGTTGGTAGCACTAAGCTCGAAGTTGTTGACGAGTATGTTTACCTGGGACAAATAGTCCGACTAGGTAAGTCCAACTTCCACCGAGAGGTCAATCGACGGATTCAACTCGGCTGGGCAGCGTTCGGGAAGCTACGACACATCTTCTCGTCAGACATACCTCAAAACCTTAAAACGAAATTGTACAACCAGTGCGTGTTGCCAGTGATGACTTACGGAACTGAGACGTGGTCCTTCACTGCTGGCCGTATGAGGAAGCTCAAGGTCGCTCAGCGAGTTATGGAGAGGGCTATGCTCGGAGTTTCTCTGCGTGATAAACTTAGGAATAAGGATATCCGCAGTAGAACCAGAGTAACCGACATAGCCCAACGGATTAGTAAGCTGAAGTGGCAGTGGGCCGGCCATATAGCTCGAAGAACCGACAACCGATGGGGAAGAAAGGTTCTCGAGTGGCAGCCTCGTACCGGTAGGCGAATTGTAGGACGTCCCCCCACGAGATGGAGTGACGACCTGGTAAGACATGCAGGAAGTCGATGGATGCAGGTGGCTCAGGACCATGCTTTGTGGCATTCTTTGGGGGAGGCCTATGTTCAGCAGTGGACTTGTGAAGGGCTGTAATGATGATGATGATGATGATACTCTTAATATTATAAAGTTGCGTTTTGATTGCTCTCACTGGTAATAATGTCTAGTTTAGAATGTAAGTTTAAACACCAGAACCGAGTTCTATAGCACACCATAACTAAATTAATTAAAGTTATGAAATTGTTGTTTTTAAGTTTTAGGAGTGTATAAAAATTGGAAGTGCTGAAAAATAATTGATTTTCAAAGGGGGTAGTAAAAGTAATGAGTTTGATAATCTCTATGATCTCTATGTACTATAGTTGTAGCACGAATGGGTCGGCCTGACCGGAGACCACGCGCTCACAGAGTACCAGCGTAAAATAGCGAAGCTGAAACCATACATAAACGAATGAATTTATCTAATACTTTTTTAAATTTATTAAAGAAATTTATTACAATACGTTTGAAATTTTATAGTATCTAAACTTGCAGAAATAATTTAACAACAACTCCAAGAAGAAATTATTCCATGACATAGAAATTTGCTGTATGTCTCTAAAAATCTGTCTGTATAGCAATGAATGTATCTGTAAATGAGTTCACTTGACATCAATTTTAAGCCTTATTAGCATTTTATTTTTCACATCCATGAAGCGTCCCTTTACACTTTACCACTTTTTAGTAGTAAAGCTTAAACGGCAAATTTATAACTAAAATTAAGACAATAAATACGTATACGTCATTATCATTACAAGCCTTTAGTATTAGTGGACACACTGCTGAACATGCTTTCTACAAGGAATGCTACAAAAAACGGTTTGAGCCACTTACACCCATCGACTTCCTGTCTGTCTTCATCTTGTGGGGGCTGCCCTACACTCGCTTGTCGGCACAAGGTTATCACTCGCAAACCTGATTTCACCATCAGCTGTCGGTCCTTATAGATATGACCCTGACACATTACCAGTTCAGCTTACCGATCCGCTGGGATATTTCGGTTAATCTGGTTCGGATATAATCGTTACAGATTTTATCACGCGAAAAATTCTGAACACAGCCTTCTCCATAGCTCAGACGCGAACCATACCGAAATCAAGTTTCCCCATAGAATAGAATAGAATAATTTTTATTCAATATAGATTATTACATAATACTTATTAAAAGTATTTTTTATTAACCACTGGTTCAGAAAATATCTCTGTCTTGGGAAGACCCAGCAAGAAACCTAGCGGGACTTTTTAAAAACATATTTCACTTCATAATCATTTTGTACAAATTTTAAATGAATTTTAATAGAACCAGCATGGTGGCGATCACCTCATTCCCAGGGCTTATTTTTTAACAACCCTACGAACATGATTCATATCTAATAGTAAAAATATATTTCACATTGAGCACTCTTTTAAACGAACTCCACATTACCAAATTGTTGACATGCTGCAATCGAGGCGTTAGCGACAATGCTCCGTCATAGGTGGCGTCCGCTTTCGATGATTCTGAGACTACCGAATGCCTCGCGAATAGTTTATGCCATCAAAAACATAACTTGTAAAAACTTTTTTTACAAGTTATGTTTTTGATGGCATCTCATTTCTTTTTGTAGATAGTTATATCGAGGTAGTTTTAAACATTTCCCCCACCCTTAAAGGGTCGCCTTTAAAAGGATAACAATAATATGATGCGATAAATACAATTAATACTAGCTAAAACTAAGCGAATATAAATATGTATATATTATAATACATAGATGTAAAGAAGATGTGAGCGATGTAGTTTATTATTGCGTAGGCAACGGACACAAGCGCACCACTGGTCGCACGAGTGTACCCCTTGCCGTTTTTACTGTAGCGACACGAACTATACCGTCCTTAGACGGGTGAACCTTTATGATCACTCCCAAAGGCCAGGAGAGGGTCGGTGAGTTATCATTTATAATTATGACAACTGTGCCCACCTTTACGGAGACCGAGGATTGAGTCCATTTCTGCCGCGCCTGCAATTGATGCAGATATTCAGTTCTCCAACGACGCCAAAAGGACTGAACTAATTTATCTAAGAGTGCATGTCGTTGAAGTAAATTAATTGGCGAAGATTCCACATCAGGTGCAGGTAGAGAGCGTAATGGTAACGTATTCAAAAAATGTGCGGGTGTTAAAGCCGTTGGTTCAGCTGGATCGGAGCTAAGCACAGTGAGAGGACGAGAGTTTAGTAAACATTCTATTTGAGCGAGGATTGTAATTAACTCCTCATACGCAAGGATCTGCTGTCCAATAACCTTAAAAAAATGGTTCTTTACACATTTTACCATACTCTCCCAACAACCACCGAAATGTGGGGCGGCAGGCGCTATGAACTTGAATTCAATGCGACTCTCGGCCAATTCTTCTTCTAAACGCGGGCGGTATTCTTTTGTGACAAAATTATATAAATCTCGTAGATAAGATCGTGTGCCTACAAAATTTGTTCCACGATCAGAGTAGAGACATTTCACGGGACCCCGTCGTGATAGAAAGCGCTTTAAAGCTGCGATAAAACTCACAGTGGAAAGATTCGTGGCTACTTCGATGTGGAGTGCGCGCGTAGTAAGACAAGTAAATATACATAGGTAAGCCTTGCGAGTTTTAACACCTCGTGCTGGTATGGGCGTATACGATATAGGGCCGCAGTAATCACAGCCAGTATGAGCGAAAGCTTTCTCCGCTTGCGTGACTCTATGTCCCGGTAGAGCAGCCATTAAAGGAAATTGCGGTCGCGGTTTTAATTTAAAGCAAATGTTACACTTATTAATTCTAGACCGTATAATTCGTCTAGCGGACAAGATCCAAAATCGTTGTCTTAACAAAGACATGAGCAGCTCTGGGCCGGCATGTAAATACCTTTTATGATAGTAGTCTATCAACGACTCCACAAGAGCGTCGTGACGCGGTAAAATAATCGGATATTTGTATTCTGAACTTTCAGCGGAGTTGGTACGGCGGCCCCCAACGTGGATGAGGCCATCACATAAAAATGGTTTAAGCTTCATTAGCGCGGGCGAGCAATTACTACCGGCTCCTAGCTGTCGAATGTCGAATGCAAAATGTCTTTTTTGAATATCGCCTATTATCATATGCTCTGCGGCGCTTATATCGAACGCGGTAACTGCTATCGAACCGGAACGGGGTAGTTTATTTATAAATCTGCAGATATAAACAAGGATACGTGTGAGTTTACTCCATGAGGAGATGCGATTATTAAGATCTTGAACTAAAGACATTTCTGGATCTGACGTAGTAACGGGGTGTGCGGTTATTTTCTCTTCCGGTACGTTGTCTAGCGCTATACTATTATGGTCTGTATTGGTGATAGGCCACAGCGAGGGGTCTTGCGCGAGCCAGGGCGGACCTTGTGACCATAATGGATGAGATATTAGCTTTTCGGGTGTAAGACCTCTCGATAAACAATCAGCTGGATTATCTATTCCCGCGACGTGATGAAAGTTAGCGGCTGGTAAATTGTCAATAATCTTGACGACGTGGTTAGCGACAAAAGTTTGCCATCGGTGCGGGGCAGAGTTTATCCAACAAAGTGTGACCATTGAGTCTGTGAACGCGTACATCTCACTTATACGGTAGCGTGAATCGTAGGTATCGTGCACGCATCTAATTAGTCTTGCCAATAATTCGGCAGCACAGAGCTCGAGACGTGCGATAGACAAAGGCTTCATTGGTGAGACCTTTGACTTGACGCAGACAAGTCGCGCCGTAGCTTGGCTTGCGTGAGTAATATGGGCGTATACCACTGCTCCATAAGCACGCTCACTAGCATCGGAAAAGCCGACCAGTCGTACAACGCAATGTTCGAAGACCCCCAAATGTCGCGGTATTTTGACGTTATTGAGTAGCGGTAACTCTATACAAAACCTTTTCCAGGTTTCTACTATATGCTGGGGCGGACAATCGTCCCAATCAAGTTTCAACTGCCACAAATCCTTTATGAGAAGTTTAGCGAAGAGAACAACAGGCGCTACGAAGCCCATTATGTCCCAAATTCTAGCTACAGTGGCTAAAACTATTCGTTTCGAACACCTTTCGTCAGGCGTGGTTACTTTAAATTCAAAACAATCGCGAGATTTATCCCAACTCAAGCCCAAAATTTTAAATTGAGCGGTTCTATCAAATTCAATAGGTTCAGACATCTTATATGACGAAGGCAGAGCGCTTAAGACCGAGTCGGAATTACATGTCCATTTTACTAAATCGAACTGCGCACGTTTAAATAACTCAATCAGCTCATTAGCAGCTGATGCAGCTTCTTCCTCCGATATAACACTAGAAACGATGTCGTCCATATAGATATAGCGAGAAGCAATTATCTTTGCTAGCCGAAATGAATCTCCATCATCCGCAATGAGTTGCTGAATGACACGGAGCGCGTGGAACGGGCTGGACCTAAGTCCAAAACAAACCCTATTAAATTCATATTCGGTAAGTTCTTCTTGCGGGTGAAAACGATATAAAATGCGTTGAAAGCGACGATCGCGCCTATTCATTATAATTTGAAGGAACATCTGTTTACAATCAGCGGAAAGCGCGGTAGCGAAAAGACGAAAATTTAAAATGATTGCAAACAGATCACCTTGTAAATTAGGACCACTATGGAGAATATCGTTCAGTGAGCGGCCTGAACTCGATTTATGACTCGCGTCGAGAATCATGCGAAGTTTAGTAGTGGTCTTATCTGTACGCAAAACACCGTGGTGTGGTATGAAGTAAACGGGATAGCAGTTATCACTGTCAACAAGCGACGCGGGTGACAGATAGCCCTTTTCTAAATATTCGTGGATAACTGAGTCATACGCGGCCTTAAACTCAGGAGCGGCTTCAAACTTCCTCTCCAACACCAGGAAACGTTTCCGAGCGGTTTCATAAGTATCACCAAGCGAAAATATATCATCCCGGAAAGGCAACGAGACTATGTATCTGCCCGTTTCTTTGTCACGTTCAGTGGTTTCGCGAAAGAAATGCTCACACTCTATCTCGGCCGGGGACTGAGTGGGCGGAGTTCTCAAAGGAGATTCATCTATTTGGCAAAACCGTTTTACCAACGTATCTAGCGGGTCTTCATCTGCGTGTGCGGGTAATGTACTACAACACGTCAAGGTTACGTTTTCGCGAGCGGGAAGAGCGGGCACATTGCCCATAATGACGTAACCAAGCGTGGTTTGTATAGCGGACGGTACAGCAGAGCTATTCCTTACTATACCGGGCAATAAAAGTTGTGAGAATAAAGAAGCACCGATCAAAACATCGATTTGTGATGGCTCAAAGAATTTTTCATCGGCCAACGGCAAATCTTGTAAGAACGGCATAGCGGATGCGTCGACAGGCATAGACGGTAAGTCATCTGTTATTCTATCGACGACGAGCGACGAAATATTATACTTTATGTTAGGGTTAAAACGAGAAGTGAACTGGAATGCTACAACTCCCTTTGCGTATTTTTCTGAACCCCCGATACCCTTTACCTTTATGTTGTCTTTAGTTACTGATAAACCTAATCTATCACAACATTCCGACGTTATAAAATTGCTCTGCGATGCACTATCTAACAAGCAACGCACACCATGACTCGTGCCATACGCGTCGGGTACCATAACCGCTGCAGTGGATAGCAGAACCGTAGTGTATACATTGCGTGCAAATAAATCTTCGGATACGCAAGATTGCGTTGATAGCGACGCGGCAATGGACGTTGTACACAACGAAACGCTCTTGCTACGCGCATCGGGCGACGACGCGGGAGCAGCTGTTGTCGGTACGGTCGCGCGCGTTGTTCCCGATGACTCGGCGGCGGTGGTCACAACGCGAACGTTAGCAGGTTTGAAAGCGTCAAAGTGCAGTAAACTATGATGTTTACCTTTGCAAATTTTACAGTTAGAGTTAGAGTTACAAGTTCCTGCCTTATGTATAACACTCAAACAATTTACACAAGCGTGTCGTTCCTTAACATATTTATAACGATCGTTTGCTGTCATTTTACAAAATGCCGGACACTTGTATAAATGATCATGTACAATATCCTTGCACAAACATTTGTATGTATCGGCCATAGCGACATAAGATTGCGGTTGTGGAGCTTTTGCGGCGGGTCGGTGATTCGGGTTCGAATTCGAGGTCAAACTCGAATGATAAGAGCGCTGTAATATATTAACTTGTTCCTTTTCGTAGTCGGTTAAACTTTTAAAATTAGGAATTTTATCCTTTCGAGAATGCATTTCAAAAGAACGAACTGTTTCGGGATCTAACCTTTTTAAGGCGGTATGTAATATAATAAAATCAGTTAAGTCAGGTATTTGTAAGTTTTTTAATGCGCTAACCGCGGTTACGAACGTATGTAAAAATAATTCTAAGTTTCGAGCAGAAGAGTTAGAAATTGGTTTGAAGTCGAAAATTTGATTGATATAGGTCGATGCTAGCATGCGTTTATCATCGTACTTCTCTATAAGCGCGTTCAAAATAAGTTCATAATTCTCAGCACAAGGAGTAATACCGGCGAACACAGAATGCGTTTTGATTGTTAATTTACCTAGTAGGTAATACAATTTATCGGCGTCTGATAGGGACGGGTTATCATGCACAGTTGATTTAAAACCTGCATAAAATAATGACCATGAGCGGATATCACCATCAAACGACGCTAGCTCTATAGGCGGTAAAGACGGTCGCGATATTGTGGCCGATTTCTGACATTCATTTGTTATTCGACTTGTAAGACGAGACATTACACGTTTTATATGACAGTATAGTTCCTCGAACGCGACCCATGACTGATATTCCACCTTTGCTTCTGGGTAGACTTGCATATTATATAAATTGTAATCGGTTAATACCCTTTCGAAATCACTTCGTAATGCATCAATCGAAATCGCGCCAGAAAGGAACTCTTCCCTGTCCACCTCACTATCTACTTGTTGGGAGCGATCATAAATCGTTTGTAAGCGGTTAAATAAAGAATCGCGCCTAGCTATAGCTATATTCAATAACATCATTAATTTGTGATCTGGCGTTTCAGTCCTAGGTTCATTCGTTTTTGACGTGCTAGTTTTTGACATTTTTATAATAAATATATATTATATATATAGGAAATATTAAGATTATAAGTAAAGTTTTAAATTTAACTGGCGAGCGATGAACAAATACATAATTTATTGAAGCGTCGTAAACGCTAATCTATCGCGGAAATATCAGGTAGATTTATTAAACTTGGTTCTAAATTTCTTCGTGAGCGAGTGGGTATGTAGACATGTATTATGTATTGCGGTAAGTATATGGTAAGTTATATAATAGCGATGAATATACGGCTTTAAATTAATGTAATAAATATATAATGCGTGTATATATGCGAGAAATTAAGTAAAATGTTATATTTAAATGTTTCTAAGTATATATATATATATATATATATATATATATATATATATATATATATATATATATATATATATATATATATATATATATATATATGTGTGTGGTTTTAATTATGCCTATACTGCATAGAAATATTCCAACGAAGTGGCAAAAAAATGGTTATCGAATTGAAAAGGTTTTAATCCGGCTCGAAGGACCAAAATGGTGACGCGTGGTTCAAAATTGGAATAAAGTGGACTGTAATAGGTGGTTGGAATTAGATTTCGTTGAAATTTGCAACCGACACATAAAACTGAAGGTACGCTGGAGAACGCCGTCAGCTTCTCTTCTTACTTGAGGTTGACACTCGCGTGGTACACTCCTAGTTTTCTTGCGCGATTTACACTTATTTTATACAATTCACGGCCGTGATTTTCGCGTATGATAATTAATTAAATAGATATGCGAGTAGCGAGCGTGATACAATATGCTTCCGCGTGCGGGCGTGTTTTTCTTAGCCTTTTTTCTTCTACCCGATTGTCGGTCGCAAGAAGGAATGAATGGAATGAATGAATGGTATTATAGAGGAAATCTGATTCGTCAATAAGATTGACAAAAAATGCGGAATATTTTAATTTTGAAAAGTGGCGGTAACAGTAATACTATATGTTTATATGGGATTACAAAGTTAATTATGCAGTTGGTGTATCTCGAAAACTGGACCGAAATTGTAAAATATTTTAATTTTTCCTTGATTTATATACTAAACAATAATTGTATTCCAAATTTGAAGTTTCTATGTCTGCTAGAAGTGCCTCAGAGTTTTGATGATCGGTCAGTCAGTGAGTGACAAAATTAAGAAATTTTGACTAGTTATAATTCTTAAACTACTGATTCAAATTTAATGAAATTTTAAATATACTGAGTCTATACAATGCCTACTTAGTTAGTAATTCAGGCTTCTAGTTTAATCCATAACGAAGTTATAGCGTTTCAGAAATGGTCTGACCTGCTTCGAGAAAAGGATGGTACGGCCGTGCCGCTTTTTTGCTCGACTTGGCGGGGGCACTGCCGTGCCCCCAGATAGAGCCAATGCACCCCGTGATCCAACTCGTGTCGAAGTCGTACGTGGGTCTGCGTTACTGCTAGTAGACGAGCCTTTAGAGCCTATGACAATATAGACTCTCGATGTTTAGGCCAAACAATTAACATTTGAAATTTGCATTCACACCCGTTTCCGCCCGCTGACTTGTAAAGATCACCTTGGCCCCACTCCCGTGCGTCGTCGGGTAGAGGGCGCGAAGGCAGAACGTGGGTGCAACAGAGTTGCTAGAATACCGTGCTGTCGAGAGCACGTCTTAAAGTCGCCCGGGAAACCTCCATTTTTTAGAGTCGGTTTTGATAGCAAATTGTGCACGACGAGGAGTTGTAGTCTAGAATTAGACGCTAGGTTGACAAATTGTTAGGAAGTTAACATTGATTGCGATCAACGTCTGAATTGTGTGTTATGCGCGCCTAATTTACCGCGAATTTGGTTATTCTAATTTGATAGCGTATACATATAAGTGCATTTGACAATATTAACTACTCGTGCGGCATTTGATATAGTTCGGAAACATTTTCCGTTGTCGGTTGAACGCTGAACTTTGTGATACTAGAGAAGGTCGTGTTAAGTTCTAGAAATAATTGTTGCCACGCGAACGGAAGTGACCTTTGATCCGAGCATTCTGTATTCGTGTTGTGTTTTACGCTTTATAATAAACGAGTGTTAGTGGCGTCTGGAAGTTAGTTAATTGTACGGTATTGTTAGTAGACTGTCATAGTGAAGAAGGAAGAAAGTGACTGTGGGTGACGCCGCTGGAAATTACCACAATTTGGAGCGGCGCCAAAGTCCGGGCTGCTGCCGACTTCAAAGGTCCCGTCAGGTCTATCACAACCAACACTACGAAAAAACCACTACACTCAACACATACACACCTCCGGCCTGACCGAGTCCTGAGACAGCAGTCGCCTCCTATACAGGTAAGTAATATCTATTTGACTAGCCTCCCCATTAAATTGTAGTAGGATAAAACATTTTCTATATAGTTTGTTGTGATAGGACATTTCCATGTGGCCATCTTGGGCCCGACCTGCGTCTGCCCGTCGAAGGAGACACTCGACGATGTCACAGATTAACGAAACACATTAAAAAAAAATTTGCAACTGGTCCCAACGTCATAAACATTAGGTTGAAAAAAAATATTTTACGGATTTTATAACATTGAATTTAAAATTTAATTTATTCCTCGCATTTTTGAAGAATAAAAATTTTTTTGAAGACATGTGGAGTCCCCCAACTGTCGTCCCAAAACAAGCTGTGGTAATAGAATAAAAGATGTGAATCAGGAATTTAGGGATTAAAGAAAATGACTATTTATTAGCTTTTTTTTTGGCTAGGAGTCTGTCAAGGTGGATCCCGCCCGCTCATATTTTTCTGTCGCCCAACGGCAGCGTGTGTACTGCTATTCCGGTCTGAAGAGTAAGGAGAGACAGTATAATTACAGGGTGTGAAGCATTTCGCCTTAGTTCTCCTCTTTTGTTTGATGTTGATTGCAGGTGTGTAGTGGCACTGTAATAATATAATAATTTCACATATTCAGCTCACTCACTAGCTCTCGTGCTCTTCTGTTTAGTTTCCGGACACGCGAAAAAGCCACATAACTTAGCAACCTACTATCGAGCTATCAGTCTCCTCAATTCACAGGGGAATATATATTAACGAACTAGCGTTTCGGCCCGGCTTCGCAGGGATGATTTCTGTATTTCGACAACATCGTTTAATATACACGAAAAATTTCATTAAAATCGGTCGAGCCGTTTTTGAGTTTCGTCGCGACTAATGGACAGCAATTGATTTTTATATACAGGGTATTTTTGGAACGCTCCCGAAAACTAAAAGAGGCGACAGCACCAAGTATACCTTTGATCATGGGTCACAAATAAATTCGATCCTGATGAAATAAAAATCATCTTTTTACAACGTTTTATTAGCTTTATTCACGCGCCATCATGTTAGTACAGCTAAATGAAACTATAATTTCATAAATTAAAATCATAAAAATACTGAAACCTAAAACCAGCAGTGGAATAACTGAATTCATATCAGCTGATTAAAGGTCAATGTACGCGCGATCGCAAATTCGCGCGGTCCGCAACTAGCGGGCAATACCACAATACCTAATAATTTACAACACTTGTCTAAATACCTAACTTATCTACTTAACCTACTATTTTGCCACTGTACGTAGCCATTTTAATCCGAATTTACAGGTTAAATAACCCAAATAACTGGTTCGATTTCCCGCTAATGAAAAAATACATAAAAGAAATGTAACCAAGAGTCATGCCTTTTTATTCATCGTGTAGGTATGTTTATTATTCTCATGTATTCAGTTATGTATGTATTCAGATTAGTTCAGTACTAAGTTATTTAAAAAAAATAGTTATGAAACAGCTTACCGCTCTAAATCCTCCGTGGCATGGAGGCGGGGCATCATCGTGTGGTCTTCGACAGAGTCCGTACGTAGTTTGTCGAAAACATCCACGGTCCTTTTGTAGTTTCGTCAGCACTATCACACTCACGATTAAAAACCCTTTCTTTCACATACCCCACAGAAAGAAGTCTAACGGGGTCAGATCTGGTGCGCGAGGTGGCCAAGCATGTGGTCCTAGTCCGCCAAATCCAGCGATCATCAAATAGCTCATTGAGGCGCTCACGGACGAACCTCACGACATGTGGAGGGGCACTATCATACTGGAACCATGTGCGGCGATATTCAGCCAACGATAGGTCGTCTAAAATATCAACCAACTGTTCATTTATAAAGTTTAGGTATCGCTGTCCGTTCAGTCGCTGTGGCAGAAACACTGGTCCCAGTATGCGATCTTTAAATAAACCTGCCCATACGTTAACCGACCATCGGGTTTGGTGCGCGGTTTGTCGAACAGCGTGCGGGTTAAACTCTGAATACACGTGTGTATTTCTTCGGTTCCACAGGCCGTTTCTGGTAAATGTCGACTCATCCGTCCAGATAATGTGCTCAATGGAACCAGGCACACGTTGTTGCTGGTATAATAACCAACGGCAGAAAACTCGTCGGCGGTCGTGATCGCCGGGAACTAAAGCTTGCACTTTGTGCAATTTGTATGGGCGCATTCGGTTACGCTTCAACACTTTGTGCACTGCACAGTATGACACACTTGTTCCATCCCGACGTCTTAACAATTTATTTAGTGATACTTCGTGTACCAAGGTTCGGATACATAACATGTTGTCGTATTCACAATCACTATAAACGTACGCGTTAAGCATTATTAAAACAAAAAACGAACAAGAATTATACCAACACGTAATCACAATTTAATAAACAAATCGACAAAACTGAAACCTACTGCGTCACAGCGTGATGCGACACGAGCCGGGCGGGTTACATTGTTTCGCACCGAGCTAGATACAGGTCGAGTGGAGGGAGGTTACAGTCGCGTTCTAAAGTACTACATGGTATTGGGATATTGTTTTATAATATTATAGTAAGTAATTAATTGTTTTATTGTAGAATCATAATATTATTATTATTATTATTATTATTATTTATTTACCATATTACAAAGCATTACAAAAAAAAAATTACTAAAAAGTCGCATACAGAAAACCACTAAGGTTTGTGATGACGCGACCAGAGTCGACGTTACATTAAGTATATTTAATATAGTTTGTAAAAAGGAAACATTACAGCCTAATTAGGACCTGAGCAAACGCATATACGCTGTATTAAGTATTTTTTTTTTTTATAAATTATTCAAAAAGTACAATTTAAGTTTTTTTTTAATGTTTTTTATATTTAAGTTATCGCGAAAATCTGGGGGTAGGTTGTTTATAAGTCGTGGAACAATGTAACTTGCCGTTCGTTCCCCGTACATATTGTTTGCATGGCTCGTCTGCAGCTTGCGGCTGTTTAAGGCGCGCGTACACACGGGATGCTTAATTTCTAATTTCAACTCTTCATTAAAAAAGTGTTTTTTTAAAAGTAAATATTTGACTTGTGTATGAACTGGTAGTATATTGCAGTGCTTAAAGAGCATACTATCGTCATCATGAAATTGACGTCGAATTTTGTCTGTTACAATGTTTTTAAGGATTCTTATCTGGAGGTTATATATTTTGTTTAAATAAGTATTAAATGTACGACCATAGCTACCTAAACCATACTGTATATAAGATTCTGCCAGAGAGTTATATAACATCATCTTAACTGGGAACGGAATTCTGTTCTTCAGTATTATAATATTAGCTAAGAATTGTCTTAATTTGTTACAAACACCCTCGATGTGGTTATGCCAAGTAAACTTACTATCGATCTGCATTCCGAGATATGTCTGGGTATTGACGAGATCTATAGAGGGGCAACTGCAAGTGTTTTTACAAGTCGAGTGAAGGCAATTATGATTGTGAGCAATAATGTGCTTGGATAAAGTACACTTGATATAAGGAGACTTTATGTGTAACAGCTTGGTTTTAGAGGAGTTCAGAACCAATCCGGCATCATGACACCATTTTGCAAGCATATTAAAGTCAGACTGTAACAGGTCACATGCTATATCAGGGTCTTTATCGGCGACTAGCAAACATGTGTCATCAGCAAACTGGTAGCATGAACAGTGATTTATGTAAAAATGCATGTCGTTTACATATGATAGAAAATGGAGGGGGCCAAGCACAGATCCCTGTGCTGTGCCTTCAGTTACAGTCACTGGGTCGCTGTGTGTGTCATTTATTTTCACAGAGAATTTCCTATTTTTGAGATAATTTGTACACCATTTCAGAAGAGGTCCCCGTATTCCACAATTGTCCAACTTAGTGATGATTTTTTTATGATCAAGAGTGTCGAATGCCCGTGAAAAGTCAATAAATAGGACGAGTACATGGTTTTTGTTATTTAGATACTCGTTAATTTCATCTGTTAACTTCATCAAAAGATCATTTGAACCCTTCCCAGCTTGAAAACCAAACTGATTTTCATATATTACATTATGCGTATTGTAGAATTTATAAATTTGTTCACACACATACTTTTCTACAATTTTGTTTATTGAAGATAATAAGGTGATTGGTCGATAGTTCAGGAAATCATCCCGTCTTCCTTTCTTGTATATTGGTCTAACACATCCTGTCTTTAGTTCGTCGGGATAAATGCCAGTTTCAACACTTGTATTAATTAGATTGGCAATGGCCGAGGCCCCTTCTGTGTCCATACATTTTATATCAGAAACCCCAATATTATCAGAGCCTGGTGCCTTTTTAGAGCTAAGTTTTTTGATTATTTTATTAACCTTGTCTCGGGTTGCTTTTTGAAAGTATATACTAGAATTATTTGGCCGAGAATACTTACTGGGACTTAACAAATTCGTGTTACAGGTTTGAATTATGTTTTTTACAGCGTTATCAAATCCCATCGCAAAGTTATTTGCGATATCTTTGGTAGTCTGCCCTTCAAAGGCTTTTAAAACTGCCGCATCCACTGATGATGTTACACGCCCTAGCATTTTGTTGATTATTTGATAAACTTTTCTTGTATTTCTGAAATTCTGTTGAATATTTTGAATATAGTATCTATTTCGTTTATTCTCTAATACTTTATGAACTTTATTTCTTATTGTATTGTATTCTAATCTTAATTTAGAGTCGAGTGGATTTCGTTTCCAAGAACGGAACAGTTTGTCACGTTTTTCGCATAATCGATTGATATTATCATCAATCCATGGTAGTTTATATTGATTAGTAGTATTTAGTTTGTTAAACTTATGTTTAATAATACTCGTAGCTGCTTTTTTAGCATTTTGAAAAGCTCGTTTAATGAAATTAAAGATCTCAGCAGGTGATTTCGTAGAGTTTGTTTGAAGCCATTTTACGTTTTTTAATTCTTTGTAAAGGATATCATAATCAATGACTTGTTTTAAAACCTCCCGTGTGTCAACACTAACTGAATCGCCCATGCAAGCGAGCATGATTGCTCGGTGATCTGCCAGTGTAGTATCTAACGCCGCGGCGTAGGGATTAAATGTGGGGAGACGTAAAAATATGTGGTCAATGCAGGACTTTGTGATAAGACTTAGTTTTTTTTCTATCCTAGTGTAGTCAGATATTCCACACATTAATCCGTACTCGCTGAGCATTTCTAGGTATGAGTCTGTAAGTGATGAGGCACTTTTTAGGTCAATATTGGTATCACCTATCAAGATAAGATTTTTTTTACTGTGAAACGTAGATATGCATTTGCTCAACTCCTTTACAAAAATATATCTATTTGTTTTTGGCGGCCTATATACAGCATACAAAACTATATCTTGATTTGAGTTAAGTTTAATAATACCTGTTATGTTTTCAAATGTTTTGGTTTGCTGTTGTATTAAGGTGAATTTAAGGTAATTTTTAATGTATACAATAATGCCACCCCCTCTTTTGTTAGACCGTAGTTGTGGATACATGTTATAGCCCGTCAAGTTATATAAATTTACAATACTATTGGATATACCAGCCTCTGTTACAACTATTATGTCTACAGGGAACGTGCAGTTGTGAATTACTTGTAATAATAATAATAGGTGCCTTACTTGGAATTAAAAATGGATAATGTTTACTTGAGCATTATTTGTTATTTCTATCGTAAAATATAAAGTAGTTTGTAACAAGAAAACTTAAGGTAAGGGTGGCACGCCGTCCATTATGTCGTCTTGGGTCACATGGAAGCCAAATGTTGAAGGTGTGTTGGTGTTACTGGATGCTACTTCATCATCTCATCATTCATCATTTAATAGTAACAACATTCATATCCTCTGTATTACTGAACATTGGCTAAAAGATTATAATTTCATTTTAATTTCAGAAATCACCAGTTGGTCAGTTCCTTCAATAGAGAAAAAAGTTTACGTGGTGGCTCCTTAATACTAGCAGATAAATCATTATTATATAAAGAACGTAAGGATATAGTGAGCCTCTCTGTTGAGCGAACTGTAGAAATGGCTTGTGTCGAGCTCGAGCACCTCATTGTTGTAAGTGTTTACAGACACCCATGTGCTACTTATGACTATTTTGAAAGGATTGTGGAAGAAGTTTTGCTCAAACTTAGTAAACAGAACAAGTCTGTTGTAATATGTGGAGACTTTAACATCAATCTCCTTGAAACTTCTTCCATTAGTATTAAGTTTAGCTCATTGTTTAAATCGTATAATCTTGTTAATTTATTCTTAGAACCAACACGTATTGCTGGGCCTAGTGCGACCTGTATAGATAATATTTTTACAGATGTTAAGCCCTTGCATAAATCAATTATTCAAAATTTAAGTTCAGATCACTGTGGACAGTTGGTTGGCCTTACATACACAAGAAACAGAAAAATAAGAAAGTTGTGTTTGTTCCAATAACTGAACATCGCTTGGATAGGTTTAGAAGTAATATAATAAAAAGACTTCCATCACTTTCATTTAAAAACAGTGCTAATTATTTGTATGGTATGTTATTTAAAATTATAACTTGTGAATTTAGTAGGATATTTACTTCTAAAACTTCCTCTTTTAACAGTCGCAAATCATTTAATGAATGGGCGACAGTAAGAATTTATAAGAGTAGGCGAAGGTCATACGAGTTTTATAATGAAAGATCATTTAATAGTAGTGTTATATTTAGAGATTATGTAAAAACATATTCTAAAATATTTAAAAAAAAGTGCGCCACAGCTAAGGCTTTACATTTAAGTAACAAAATTGAAACTGCATCAAGCAAAATTAAAATGACCTGGAGAATAATTAATAGTGAAACGGGCAAGGTCAAACCGCGCAACTCGGATTTTCAATTGAATATTAACAATAATTTAACCCGATCTGATCAAGAAGTTGCTATGGCTTTTGAGAAATATTTTACTGATGTTCCTTTTTTGACAACTAAATCATTAAACTCTTCTCCTACTGTCGCCGTATCATTGCTCAAACAAAATGTAAAGGCTTGTTCAAATACTTTTAAATTCCATAGAGTACTGCCAAAAGATATCGTTAAATATTTTAAAACTATTGATGTTAAGAAAACGGCAGATTTATGGGGGATTTCCGTTAAAGTTATTTTATCTATAATAGATATAATAGCACATTATTTAGCCACTATATTTAATACAAGCGTCGAATCTGGTGTGTTTCCTGATTTAATGAAACTTAGTAAAGTCATACCTTTATTTAAATCTGGTAGTACATTAGACCCCGCCAATTTTAGACCAATTTCTGTACTACCAACATTTAGTAAATTTTTTGAAAAAATAATTTTCGTACAAATGTTAAGTTTCTTTAATATTAATAAATTGCTACATAGAAATCAATTCGGTTTTACAAGGGGTCGCTCAACAACTGACGCTGGAGTTGAGCTTATTAAACATATTTTTTGTGCATGGGAGAATTCAGAGGATGCTTTGGGTATATTTTGTGACCTTTCCAAGGCCTTCGACTGCGTTCACCATGAGACATTAATCAGGAAGCTACAGTACTATGGTGTCAAGAACACAGCGCTTAAACTTACAATTTCATATTTAAGTAATACAATGCAGAAAGTTATTATCAATGGTAAAAGTTCTTCCGGCTCACCTGTACTAATGGGTGTCCCTCAGGGCTCAATTCTCGGCCCATTCCTGTTTCTAGTGTATATTAATGACTTACCTTTTATTGTAGAGGATAACCATGATATAGTATTATTTGCTGATGATACTTCTTTGATTTTTAAACTTAAACGTCAATCATTAATAATATTCTGTAAACACTAGGAACAAACACAAGCTAGTGATACCAGTTTCTCGACTCCACAGAGTCAGTAATTCATTCTTGGGGCAATGTATACGCTATTACAACAAGGTCCCGGAAAGTGTACAGGCTCTCTCCATTAGCAAGTTTAAATGTTTTGTTAAGTTGAAACTGTATAAAAAGGGTTATTATAGTATAAATGAATACATGGTTGATAATAACCCCTGGGAATGAGGTGATCGCTTCCAAGCTGTTTGCAAAATAAATTTTGTACTTATATAGTTAGTACAACCATTATTGTAAAATTTGCTTTAAAAAAAAGTCCCGCTGGGTTTCTTGCTGGTTCTTCCCAGGACAGAGGTTTTTTTTCGAACCAGTGGTAAAGTAAAAAATGACTTTCAATAAGAATTACACATGTGATCTATATTGAATAAAAAATTATTCTATTCTATTCTATTCTATTCATCACTTTCATCTTCGCTTGAGCTTCCGTCATCAGGTCGATCACATGGTAATTTTTTTGGTATTCTTCCTCAACACTTTTAAATTTACTGCACAATTTTCCCCATTCACCTTCTCCTATCATATTTACCTTTTCGTTCACTAGTTTAGTCATAAAACAATAGATATAAATAATTTTTCTTTCCTTCCTTTTTAAAACATCGTCGCGAGTCACAAAGTAAGCTGTGTATGTGACTGTATTTTTGGAGCGAACAAAGCGCGGGAACCAATAGCATGCAGGCACAGTAATACTGGCGGATTGTTACCCCGTCGTGCCCCCTTCGTACCAATATTTGATAAATCGCTCAGTGCCCAAGTTCAAAGCCAGCGTTATTTTTTCACCGTTCGCGCGTACATTAACAGCCATTATTAGTCAGGTGATGTCAATTCAGTTTTCACTGCTGGTTTTATGTTTCAGTATTTTCATGATTTTTTTATGAAATTATCGTTTCATTTAGCTGTACTAACATGATGGCGCGCGAATAAAGCTAATAAAACGTTGTAAAAATATGATTTTTTTTCATCAGGATCAAATTTATTTGTGACCCATGATCAAAGGTATACTTGGTGCTGTCGCCTGTCTTAGTTTTCGGGAGCGTTCCAAAAGTACCCTGTATAGAGATAGTGTC
Organism: Parnassius glacialis; assembly: GCA_033319125.1. NCBI lineage: Eukaryota > Metazoa > Arthropoda > Insecta > Lepidoptera > Papilionidae > Parnassius > Parnassius glacialis. The sequence continues at coordinate 17,868,803 of JAVANC010000009.1, forward strand.
TCGGACAATAAACCTATGTAAACCATCATCATTCACATAAGAAGTTTAGTTTATTCTTAATACCGGAGTTTGCTTCATCGATGTCATAGAGGCGTTTGATAGTCCTTTTTTTAAAGAATATGGGTGAAAAGTGAGGACACAGCCTACCTGATGGTAAGTTAATGCTGTGTCCAATAGACATCTATCTAAAATCAAAATAAAGATGCGTCACCACCTATGAGGACTACGGTGGAATACCTCGTTACCAGTATAAAGGGTCTTCGGTTCCCAGTTCCTGAACTATGTCAGTTACTCTGGTTATACTACGGATATCCTCATTTTTAAATCTATCACGCAGAGAAATCCCGAGCATAGCCCTCTCCGTAGCTTGCTGACGACCTTGAGCGAACTCATACTATCAGCAGTGAAGAACCTCGTCTCTGGCCCATAAGCTATCACTGGCAACATGCACTGATTGTACAATATTGTTTTGAAGTTTTAAGGTATATCTGACGACAAGATGTGTCGTAATATCCCGAACGCTGCCCATCTGCGTTCAATCCGTGGATTAACCTCTCGGTCAGAGTTGAACTTACTTATTCGGACTATTTTCTCAGGTAACCATACTCATCAAGAACTTTGAACGTAGTGCTTTCAACAACTACTGGCATAGGTGTGACGTGGACGTTACACATGATCTATGTTTTGTCCATATTCATCTTAAGATCTATCCGTTGGCAGACACTATTGAGCATAGTGCTCAGGTCCGCCAGGGATTCTGTTATAAGGACTATATCGTCGGCAAATCGAAGGTGAGTTATGTACTTACCATAGATGTAAATAAATTGACCCATTCTCACATAAAAGCACTAAAATTTTGAAGAAAACTGTAGCAGAATTTCTCACGATGTTATATTTAGTTGCCAAGAACGTAGTAAATTAGCACTGAAAATTAACAAGACCACGCGTACTACAGATACTAGACTTACAGCAGACGCTAGCTTAGCTAGCTACTATTGCTACTTCCCCTGAGCTCCCACGGCTCAGTTTATGGACAAAATTAAAATTAAAAATTAATTAACTATTGCTGTCTAGGCTAACGAAATGAAGCTATTCTTCACTTTATTAAATTTTTTGTAGAATTAATAAATTAAATATTTTATTCGTTACATAGTGTACTAGTTACACATTTAAATTATTATTCACTAAAACCAATTTATTTTTAGTGTTTTTATAGATTTTAATATCTTCATTATTTTTAGTATTATTCTTTATCATCAACTTAATCTCAGGAGGATATAATAATAATCTCAAAGCAACAAATCAGGTGTTTTTTCAATCGCAATACTATTTATATCGCACATTTAACGCTTTTTTCAATCACCGGTCTGATTAATTTGATTCTGGTATTATTCTGGCTATACACTATAGTTATGTTGCCTTCTATCAAAGTCAATTAGATGGTTCTATTAGTTTTCGAGGTCGTTCTTACCTACGAAACAAAATGGGGTACTCATAGTGTGGCCAACGAAAAAATGCAATCCTGACAGACCGTGATCGAACGGACGACATAAATTTGTAGTGGCGGTGAATTTAAGATGTAAAACAAATGTTTATTTGCCATGCTAATGGATAATTATCTTTAAAAATATATCATTATGTTAACTTAAAACAAATTTTAATCCATACAATGCTGTTAAAATAATAGATCAATTGTTTATTTTTGTAATGGTGTGCCAAAAATACCAGGTAAAAGTAACGTAATTTCTCGTTTTACTATACAATTCTGCGTTTTACTTTTGAATAATTTGATAATAAAAGAATGTAGTTGACGGCAAAAGCACCATTTCACGTGCGGCGGCATCGGTGTAGCTAGAAAGAATTCTTGTAAATAACACGTGTTTCACACACCTGCACCATTGCACCTACGGTGGCGCCCGTTTTGCTTGTATAAAACGGGCGCCACGCCGCACGTGCAATGGTGCTGGTGCCGTCATAGTTATAAAGTTTATAATATTATAAAACTGCGCGGAAACCAAACGCGCGAAGACAAGTTGCGTAATATGAGGAACTATTTTTATACTTATTTGAAAATAAAGTTTTGTCAATCCCAAATGGTGTGTTGGGCCGCCATTTTGTGGTGCTGAAACAGTCGTCTGTTGTTGTTGCGTGCGTATAGACAACGTTCTCCAGTGTTTCTCGTTCTGTTTTTTCTTGTGACCCGGCTTTTGTTTAATTGACTGTTCCTGCTTATTATACTGACATTGGTGCTAAATTGGACTTCGATTTTGTTGTATTGTACATTTTTTGGTGCATAATAATGCCGAAACGTGGAGAAAAATTAAAAAGTGAAAACTGTGAGCTAATCATCAAGCTTCAAAATTACTTTGAGTCGAAAGGCAAAATGGTGGACTCCTTGATACCTATCGAACGGGTACAGGATTTCGTTTCTCAAGCACTTGGACATAAAGGCATATAAAAACAACTTCGGCTCAACCGGCATGGAAGTATATATTTTACGAACTCCGAAGAAGAAACGCAGAACAAACCTGTGACAGATATAGATACCTTTGACGCCGATGCAATAAAGAATATTATTACTCGAGGAGTGAATACATTAACAGGACAGGACCAAGCTTTTGGCATCCTTGAAAGCAACTCGTTTGTTTAAGTTGAGGTAAAACAAATTTATTCAAAATTTTAAAAGATATTGGTTTTTAATATAAAAAGCAGACTATAGAAAATTTCTTTTCGAATGTAAAGAAAACGAATAACATTAAAACGAATAACATTTTTAAGGAAAGTGAAAAACATCGATAACAAAATAAAGTCGTATTCATTGACAAGACATGGCTAAACGCCAATCTTACGCTTTCCTGTTCTTGGATGACACACAAGAGTTTACGTGGAAAGTACTAATGGGTAAAGGGGTCCGGTTTATAATATGCCATGGCGGTTCAGGAAAAATACGGTTTCGTAAAGTCCTCTTGCTGGCATTTGAATAAAAAACTGACTACCACGAAAAAATGAATGCAACCACATTTAAAGAGTGGTTGCTATTGCCCGACCTGCCATAGCCTTCTATAATAATTATCAATAATGACTCTTATCATTCGATGCAAATATAGAAGGTACCTTACTCAAGTCAATAGAAAAGAAAAATTGGTGGCTTGGCTACAAATAAACGGCATTGACGTAAATATGCAGGTGCTAAAAACAGAACTAAGCAAATTAGTTAAAGACAAAAAGTCGGCTAAAATGCGTTATGAAATAGATGAATTGGCTCTGGAATACGGTCATCGCGTTCTCAGAATCTCTCCAAATCATTGCCAGTATAATGCAATTGAGCTAATATGGGCTCAAATAAAACGTTAAGCAGTCCACCACAACAATTCACCCCCATTCGGCACAAAATAAAATGATGAGTCTATTGAAAAAGCATAGATTGCTGTAATATAATTGAGAAAAAGAAGCCTGTGGGAAAGTCACAATAGAAGACTGGGCGAAGATCGTCGAAAAAACGAAAAATCTTATTTTCGAAAACTTTGAGATATCAAAACTGATACCATCATTGATAATAATATAATTATACATGTAGGTAAAGATGATGACGGAGACTAAATCTCCTCCAGCGTATCGGAATTGAATTATATTTGTCGCAGTTGCAGTCGCAACTCTTTTGCACGATATTGTTATATTTTTTAGTAAATATTTCTGATAATTAAACTAAAGTAATAAAGAAAAATTTATAAGCATTTTTATTTTCCTTATTAGTTTCGTTACATTCAGAGATTAGAATCCAGACAAACAAGTAAGTAATGAAACTTGGGTTACTTTTTATTGAGTCAGTTGAAAAGCAAATTATGTTGTTAATTATTTCCCATCACTAGTCATGACTAATGACAGATGTCAGGATCGCATTCTTTCGTTGGACACACTTTAATAAGGTAAACCTATTAACTGAACGTTGGATATAATATGTTGTTTATAAATAAAACCGTTTAAAACAAATTTACAATAAAACAATTTATTTACATTTTTGAGACCTTACAGTGACAAGAATTTTAAATTATATTTTTGGACTACCTGTAATTGTACCTGTAACTGTACACATTAAACAAGTAAAGGTAATTTTTTGAACAACCTGTTAATCGCTACTCATTATATTTGAGAACCAATTTATGCAAAACAAGGTGATGTAATAAGCAAAACGACATGACATGGTGTGATGTCGACCGCTTGATTTATTCATTCTTTCATCCGACATAACACTTGAAGCAATGACTAGACTTCGACTCCTTGTACGTTCACTGCTCGTTTCTTCAGCCGAAACACTGCTTATTTCTGATGAGGCGCAACTCTGCGATTTTATCTGCAATAAAAATCTTCATCTTTAAAAATTGTCTCCATGAAATCAAGGTTTAAAACTTTCCAACGAAATACGATTTTTTCCATGGGTATCCAAAAAAGGAAATAAGGATCACTTTGAAAAGTGAATCGGCGATTGCAGCACCTGAAGTATCGAATATCTGATTCTATATCACATCGCTAGTCTAGAAATTTTAGGTATAGCAAAATGTGAAATTACTCATCTATCATAGAACACAAAATCTAAGTAGCTTCCTTTGACAATTTTTACCACTCTATGGAACAAAGGAGACTACAAATTTCCTGGGTACAAGGTTCATAGTTGTGGGTAAAAGGGGAATAGGATTACACAAAAAGTATATAATATATTCACCTTTTTTAAATTTACCTTTGGTTCAGTGTAGTTAGTTATCAAACATCGCCTAGACTGGTGCGCTAGACATGCTGCATAAGCAATTGCGTGTGGAATATAGCTTTGTTCTACCACACCAGTAAACAATATTGTTGCCATTGGACCTAAAATTAAAAAAGGGTTTTTCATATTTCCACTGGGCCTATTAATACTACAGTAACAAATCTATTATATCAATAGCTGCCCAACTTCGTACGATATCATTATATATATATATATATATATATATATATATATATATATATATATATATATATAAGTATTCTTGTACATAGATTAATTAAGATCTATAACAATTGGCCAGGTAATGAGGTCTCGGAGTTTCTGATGCCAATAATTGCATTTGATGGATATTTTCTTTAAAAGATTACGTAATTATCACAACTGTCAATTACAGTTAGATTTAATTTAAGCATAGTACTTGTGCCAAAAAATTCCACTTGCTGAAAGTGAAGAAATTTTAAACGTAATTGTGTAATTGTGATTTTTCAGGTTTACGCACCAACCTCGGCACATCCCGATGAAGAGGTGAAGTAAATGTATGACGATAACTTTAGAGTCATGCATTCCTCCAAAACTCACTATATGGTGTTAATAGGCGACTTCAACGCAAAACTAGGCACAAGAGAGAACGGTGAGCTACCTTCAGCTCGGCAAATCGGAATAGGGCAACGGAACTCAAAGGGCCAGCAGTTGGCCGACTTTATGGAGAAAGGAGGACTCTTTATGATAAACTCTTTCTTCCAGAAGCCCCAAAGGAAGTGAATCTGGTCGAGCCCAAACGGTTCGACAAAAAATGAGATTGACTTCATTATGACGATCAGACGACACTTGTTTAGAGATGCCTCAGTGATCGCGAGGGTGAAAACCGGCAGCGATCATCGAATGATTATAGGGCACACTGAACCTAAACGTAAAGTTGGAGAGGTCACGTCTAACTTAATCAACGCTCCGTCCCCTCGTGCTCTAATTCAAAGGCCCGAAACATTTCAGCTTGAACTACAAAACAATTTTCAGTGCCTAGAAGATTGCAATGCAGTGGACGATATGAATGACAAGCTCGTGGAAACTGTCCATGCGGTCGGAGCTAAGTTTTGCAAGACCCGCCGCAGAAGAACACAAAAACTCTCCGATCACACTCTTAATCTCATGGCTGTTAGACGGGAGATGAAGCTACATTCTTCAACAGATTTGACAGCATACAGGCATCTGAACAGACAGATCTCCAATTTCACGCACAGGTGCTTACGCAATTTTAATACTGCTTGTATTGAAGAATAGATCGAGCGGAACCAGGGCTCCAAAGTCTTTGCTAGAAATCTGACTGCCATAAAGTGCCAACTGTCAAAGCTGAAGACTGAGTATGGCAACATCGTTTCCGGGACACCTCAGATTTTGAGTGAGATTGGGATGTTCTACTCATCTTTGGAGCCACAAGCAAGTGCGAGTAACGATCCAAGAGCAAGTCTTGTCCAACACAATTGCGATGATATTCCGGACTTCAGTCTGAGAGAGATTAGAATGGCTCTTCAGCACCTTAAAAACGGCAAGGCCCTAGGCGAGGATGGAATCACAACTGATGTTCTGAAAGCGAGTGGAAAACTGGTACTTGAAGTCCTTCAGAAGTTCTTTAATTCCGTCCTCCATGGTGGTACTACACCGGAAGCTTGGAGCAAAAGTACAGCGGTTTTGTTCTTCAAGAAAGACGACAACGCTCTCTTGAAGAACTACAGACCGTGTTCCCTTCTGAGCCGCGTATACGTACTGTTTTTAAGAGTTATTACGAAACGTCTCGCATGCAGACTCGATGACTTCCAGCCTCCACCACAAACCGGTTTCCGAAAAAGATTTTGCACCATAGACCACACACGTACCCTTCAGCAAATTATACAAAAGTCCGAGGAGTACAATTTGCCACTATATATGGCGTATGTGGACTGTGAGAAAGCCTTTAATTCCATCGAAATTAGGGCGGTGCAACAATCCCTTCAGCAGTGCTGAGTTGACTGTCGGTATATCGAAATGCTGAAGTGTTTGTACAGTATGCCTACGATGGTGATCCGAGTACAGAACCAGAGTATGAAATCTATCCAACTGCAGAGAGGTGTAAGACAAGGTGACCTTATATTCCCAAAACTCTTCACCGCTGCATTGGAAGACGTTTTCAAGCTTCTGTACTGGAAAGGATACGGTATTAACATCAATGGCGAGTACATCACTCACCTTAGATTTGCCGACGATATAATCCTTATAACAGAAATGCCGGAGGCCCTAAGCACTATGCTCAATGACCTTATTAGTGCCTTCCAGCGGATAGGTTTTAAGATGAACATGGACAAAACAAAGATCACGTATAACATCCATGTCACACCTTTGCCGGTATTTGTTGGTAGCACTTAGCTCGAAGTTGTTGACAAGTATGTTTACCTGGGACAAATAGTCCTACCAGTTAAGTCCAACTTCGACCGATAGGTCAATCGACAGATTTAACTCGGCAGGGCAGCGTTCTGGATATTACAGCACATCTTCTCGTTAGGTATACCTCAAAATATAAAAACGAGACTGTACAACCAGTGCGTGTTGCTATATGATGATCTATGGAACTTAAACATGGTCCTTCACTGCTGGTCGGATAAGGAAGCCCAAGGTCGCTCAGCGGGCTATGGAGTGTCCGATTCTCTGAAAATCTCTGCGTAACAAACTTAGAAAGAAGGATATCCTCAGTAGAACCAGAGTGACCGAAAAAGGCCAACGGATTAGTAAGCTGAAGTGTCAATGGACTAGCCATATAGCTCAAAGAACCAACAACCGATGGGAAAAAAAGGTTCTCGAATGGCGGCCTTGTACCGGCGGACGAAGTATAGGGCGTCTCCCAATAGATGGAGTGACGACCTGGTAAGACATGCACGAAGTCAATGGATGCAGGTGGCTCAGGACCGTGATTTATGGCATTATTGGAATTGTAATTTTACCACGCAAAAAAATTTAGTTTTAATTTATTTGCGTGGTAGATGAAATCCGTATCGATGATATCCTCGACAGAGACAGTGTAATGGACATAGTCTAACTTATCAGAAAATAATTGTCTGATCATTTTACTCAACGTACTGATGACCGATACATACTAGATGGAGTGAGACCTGGTAAGATATATAGGAAGCCAATAGCTGTGGGTTTTTCCCGACCATACTTTGCGGCATAACTTGGAAGAGATCCATGTTCAGACTTGAGGACTATAATGATGATAAGTCAGGATGTATCAAATTAATAAAAGACCATATTGTTAAAAGCTTACACGTAAAACTGATAAGAAAATACAAAACACAACATTTTCTTAGATTTGAAACAATTTATTAATTTATTTATTTAAACTTGTATGCACAAGCTATGAAATAGTATATATGGTGGACTTAATGCCTTCAGGTGTTCTCTCCCAGTCAGACACTAGGCTAAGTAGAGATAAAAATATTATGGGTGGTAGCACAGCAAAAATAAACTAGTAATGAGAAAAAAAGGTAACGAAGTCCGAATAAGCCAGAATATATAATATAAATATATCAATACAGACGTACACAAATACATAAATCTAATTAAATACATACAATATATAAATATATTTATGCCACAATAAATAAGGAAATCCGTGTCGATAGAATATTTTTTAAGAAAAAGCGTTAATTCACACTTGCAATGCTTTACTAAAATGTTCACAAACTTGGTTTTTGAAAAGAAACTTGTTGGAAGCTTTTTTAATTTCAAGAGCTATTTTATTCCAGTCTTATAGCCGTAAAAGCGAAATAGTGGGACATATAACCAATACGGTGTAAAGACTTTAGCAACTTTAGGTTATGTGAAGAACGGAAAAAACAATTATGAGTATCTCCTAGGTAATGAAATTTAGATTTCAAGTACTCAGGAGCACAAGTATAGTTTAGGATAGTGAAAAGAGTGCAGAGTATTCTAATATATCTGCGCTGATGGATAGGCAGCCAGTTAAGCTGGAGACGATCCAATGAGTTAAGATGCTGTTGAGATAAGTCTGTGCATACATACACATACACGCATCTACATAGTCTATTATCGGCAGAATAAGAGATTGAACAAGTAAAACTTTTGAAGCGGTTGGAAGAAAACTTCTTAGGCGATAAAGAGATCGCAACGTTGCAGTAACTTTGCGGATTACCTCTTGAATCTGCTTGTTCCATGAAAGACAGCTATCAACGTGCATACCGAGATTCTTAACATGTGGACAGTATGGGATAGCATTATTGTTGTACAAAATAAAGGACAAAGTGGATATATCGAATTTGGATAAGTATCTAGAACTACCAAAAACAATCGCTTGCCTTTTAGAAGGATTCACGTTAATTCCAAACACAGTGCACAATTCATAGATATTATGTAAAACGTCGTTTAGTAACGCTATTGAATTATTAATTTTGGATGGTTCCGTTTGTACATATAGTTTCACTATATAGATAATAAGAGCACTTGAGGTTTAATGTGATAAGATTGATAAAAATTTAAAACAGAAGAAGTGATAGAATACCGCCTTGAGGAACACCGATTAATACATCACTCCAACTGAAAACAATATAGCCAGAACGCATGACCTGTTAGCGCCCTCGAAGATATCATGAGAACCAATCCTGGGCTGAAGACGAAATATTCAAGTGAAAGAGTAGAGCTAGCAAGATGGAGTGTTCGAAAGTATTAAAAGCGTTAAAAAAATCAATTAAGATTAGAACTAATAATTTGGTATTTTCCATACCCTCTCGAATATCTTCAGTAACTTTGAGAAGAGTGGTTGTTGTGCCATACCCAGGGTGAAATCCAAACAGATATGATGAAATAATCTTGTTTTTGAAAATAAAAGTAGAAATTTGTTTATAAGCAAGAGCTTCTTAAACTTTAAGATAAAAATGGCAGGATAGAAATTGGTACAAAATGAAAAAAAGGCTGCACTTAGTGTAGGAAGAGGATCATTCCTCTCGGAGGAATGACTAAGGATTTACGCCAGAATGTTGGGTAAGCACCGTACTTCAACGAAAAGTTAATGATGTGAGTTAACGCGGACAAAACAAAATGACGTATATAACCATTCTACTCGCATCATCACGACCAAGAGCTTTAGATTTAGTAGACAGTGTTTAGCATATCTCGTCTTCATTAACAGTAAAAAAAGTGAAAAAGTCATAATAATAAGGAGGTATGGAGATATGGATGAAATAGCATTTGCTCTAGAACTATTAGAAATAATTTGAGCAGACAAAAATGATTATTGTAAGACGAGACGCTATAAGGGGCAAGGTGTGTTTTCCCAAATCCAAAGGTATTGAAAAACTTTCATATATTGGCTAAAGACGAATAAGGCACTTATTAATGGATGTAACGGCGTTTAGCAGCTCTCACTATCTGAGTGCATCGATTTCTCGCAACTTTATATGCTTTCCACTTTTCGTCTGTGTCCTCTTATATCTAATAAAGGCTCGAAATGCTCTGTCACGCTTTGCCATTGCCATTCTTACCCCTGCTGTTATCCATGGAACTGGATGCAGCTTAAGTTTGACAACACGCTTGGGAGCATATTTATCTAAGAGTTTTAGTATATTGCCGTTCAGGATATTAACTTAATCATCAACTGTAGATGACTGCATACACAGAAAACCAGTCAACTTCATTAACAACGCGCTTAAGCTTTTCAACATCCAGTCTAACAAAACAACGAATAGAGACAGACACTGATGTAGGCTTGGGATATATTAATTTGTACTAAAGAAAGAACAAATAATGCCCTGAAGAACTAGAAGCAGAAAATTGGCCGTAGTTGATAACATTCTCAACACAAGAGACGGATATATGGTCAATCCATGTGTCTGCAGAGTCAGTATTATGATGTGTAGCATTTAATGGCAGAATAGTGAGATTTAATTTACAAGATTTGCAAACATTATTGACTTGTTTCCTTGAGTTTTAAAATTGTTTTCATTTGCATGGGGAACGCCTTTCCATACCCGCCTCGCTGGTACAACGACAGGTTATGTCAAATTTGCACCGACTAAAACCCCACGGTGTTCCACCTTCGTCGCATATTAGCAGGGCCACAAGAACACTTTCACTTACATCCGCAGCCCTGTCAGAGTCGGCAAAAGATAACTCGTGCCCCATTTCCTTCTCAGGTTAAGTGCACCAGAACACAGGGAGTGTTTCTTTTTTCTTCACTATTACAACGCGCTACTCTGTATACTCTTTATGACATTGTTTTTATGAAAGCAAACAGTAAAATACCTAAAATGCTTTAATGGGCCTCCATATTTAAAACAAAATGAAGTAAATTAAAATATATTTTTTTTTTTGGGGAATTCCTCATTCATGACATTAACTTATATTCAGCAGAGCAATTTTCACAATTATTCTGTTAAATTCAATCAAATATGATTAGTTAGATATGAAGATAATAAAAATTTGAGACTTTTTTACCCAATGCGTAGATTGGTACGTCTTCTCCTCCGTGTGTTGCCCATTGTTTTGGAACAGCAGATTCGTGCAATGCATCAGGGGATGAAAATGAATTTGTTACATTTACTGGAAGTGATCGGGGCTCAGAGTGACCGGGTCCATTACCATACAACAGTGTTGTGTACCGCAAGCCGTCAATATCCGATACTTCTACGTCGGCTCCTTTAAAATAAGTATTATCATAATATTTAAGACTAAAATAAGTCACACTTTGAAGAACTTGAAAAATAAATTACTTTAAAAAATCACTTCTATGGAAGCTATACTAAGACTAGCTATTTATCGTTTAATTAATTTGCCTGATTGTTGTATGCTATGGTTATTGCACATAGGGTTGTGGCATAGCACATAGTCATAGTATGAAGTAAAATTTGTAAAAAATGGAAAATACCTAATATTGGATGTCCTCTTGGTGTACGTTGACCTCCAAACGTCATGACGTGACCATGATCAGCAGTAACGACGATTAAAGTTTCTGCTATATTAACACGCTCTAACGCGGCCAGAAGTGCAGTTTCTAATTCCAATGTTTCATCTAAAGCTCTGTACGGATTATTGTAATGATGAGCGTGATCAATTTTTCCTCCTAAAATATTTTTTTAAATCAGCAAGCAACAAGGTAATTTTCAATAAAGAAAATTACCTTAAAAGTTCGTCGTACGTAAAAGTAAATTTTAGAGGAAACTAAATGTGAGAAAAGTAATTCGTAAACCTGAGTAGAAAGTAAATACAAAGTTAATATTGCCGTCAAATTACTTAACAACTTCTCTTGATTAGTTTGTGATTTCATCATATTTCCCTACTATCAAATTGAGTCATAATATATTACCTTCAATAAATAAGAAAAACCCTTTTTCATTTTTCTTTATTATTGACAAAGCTGTTCTTGTCATATCCGCAAGAGAAGGATCGTCTATTTTTTTTGTTGAACTGGTACCTGTTTCATCTTCTGTATTTATAACTGTTCCGCGATCAACGTTGAAATTCAAGTGTGAATATTCAAATAAGCCTGTTAATAAAAGAAACGGTTGTTTAAATAATAAACGGTTCGAAATGGGTAAAAAATTCATGTATGGAATTTTTACCCCTTTCGAATAAGAATAAGTACCTTAATTGTAAGATATATACGGCTGTTATAAACCCTTGTTACTTACTTTAAATGATTACTATAGATTAGTTATTAATAACTTACCTAATAAATAATCTATATTACGAGGGTCTATTTTATGTAACTGTTCCTTCGAGGTGATATATTGTGCTCGCAATAGTCTTTTCCTTTTTTCTCTGACCCAGTCTTCAGCCAAGTTACGCCCGTCTAATCTTCGTCCTTCACGTTTTGGGTTTTCGGGATCCAAAGTGACTGTAGGTAAAAAATGTCTTCTTCCGCCTCCCATTATTACCTTTTTAAAACAAATAAGCTATTATTCAGCAAAAGTAAATCTTGTTTTTCCAAATTTAATAAGTAAAGTTGTGAAGAATGCGTCAACAATTTGTATATGAGTCATCATCATTACAGCCCTTCACAGGTCCACTGCTGACCATAGGCCTCCCCCAAGGAATGCCACAAAGCACGGTCCTGAGCCACTTGCATCCATCGACTTCTTGCACCAGGTTGTCACTCTATCTAGTGGAGGGTAGCCCTATACTTCACCTACCAGTACGAGACTGCGCAACGAGAACCATTTTTCCACATCGGTTGTCGGTTCTTCGAGCTAGATAGCCGGCCCATTGCCACTTCAGCTGACAAATCCGTTGGGATAAGTCGGTCAATTTGGTTCTACTGCGGATATCTTCTACGTTTCTACGTTCTAAGTTTATCACGCAAAGAAACCCCAAGCATAGCCCTCCCCTTAACTTGCTGAGCGATCTTGAGCATCCTCAAGTACAATCTCGTTTTCAGGTTTTGAGCTATTCCTGACGAGATGATGTCGTAATTTCCCGAATGCTGCCCATCATCATCATCATCATCATTACAGTCCTTCATAAGTCCACTGCTGAACATAGGCCTCCCCCAAGGAATGCCACAAAGCTGAGCCACCTGCTTCCATAGACTTCCTGGATATCTTACTAGGTCGTCACTCCATATAGTGGGGTGACGCCCCACACTTCGTCCGCCGGTACGAGGCCGCCACTCGAGAACCTTTTTCCCCATCGATTGTCAGTTGTTCGAACTATATTGCCGGCCCATTGCCACTTCAGCTTACTAATCCGTTGGGCTATGTCGGTCACTCTGGATCTACTGCGGATATCCTCATTTCTAAGTTTATCACGCAGAGAAACTCCGAGCATAGCCCTCTCCATAGCTCGCTGACCGACCTTGAGCTTCCTCATCCGGCCAGCAGTGACGGACCACGTCTCAGTACCATAGGTCATAACTGGCATCACGCACTGGTTGTACAGTTTTGTTTTCAAGTTTGAGGTATACCTGACGAGAAGATTAGATGAGAAGAGAAGAAGATTTCTCGAACCCTGCCCAACCGATTTGAATCCGTCGATTGACCTCTCGGTCGAAGTTGAACTTACCTAGTAGGACTATTTGTCCCAGGTAAACATACTCGTCAACAACTTTGAGCTTAGTGCTCCCAACAACTACCGGCATAGGTGTGACATGGACATTAAACATGATCTTTGTTTTGTCCATGTTCATCTTAAGACCTATCCATTGGGAAACACTATTGAGCTCATTGAGCATAGTGCTTAAGTCCTCCAGCGATTCTGCCATAAGGACTATATCGTCGGCAAATTGAAGGTGAGTGATGTACTCGCCATTGATGTTAATACCGTATCCTTTCCAGTACAGAAGCTTGAAAACGTCTTCCAATGCAGCGGTGAAGAGTTTCGGGGATATAACGTCACCCTGTCTTACACCTCTCTGTAATTGGATAGGTTTCGTACTCTGGTTCTATACTCGGATAGCCATCGTAGCCCTACTTTACAAACACTTCAACACTTAGATATACAACAACAACAAGTTGACTGTCGAACTTGGCATTGCTGAAGGGACTGCAGCACCGCCCATATTTCAACGAAATCAAAGGCTTTTTCATAGTCCACATACCCCCGACATAGTGGCAAATTGTACTCCTCGGACTTCTGTACAATTTGCCGAAGGCTATGTATGTGGTCTATGGTGCTAAAGCCCTTTCGGAAACCGGCTTGTTCGGGAGACTGTCAAGTCAAGTCGTCAAGTCTGCGCGCGAGACGATTCGTAATGACTCAGGCTGATGTCCGGGACATCATGGGAATAGTGTCGGATAAGAATTGCTCATGGATCGTTTCTCACACTTGCGTGTGGCTCCAACGTTAACGTGTACATCTGCCCATAGATCTCTATCTCACTCAAAATCTCAGGTTCCCGGAACTGCCACACTCGGCCTTCAGCATTGGCAGTTGCTTAGTTAGTCAGTTTCAGTTCCCGTCTAAACGGGAAATTAAGAGTGTGTCGTGATTTTTGTGTTCTTCTGTGGCGGGTCTTGCAGAACTTATCTCAGACTGAGAGGACAGTTTCCACGAGTTATAAGAAATTATGTTTAATTAGAGAATGGCCTGTGTACAACAAAAGACTAAATTGGTCCATATCACATGCTCGCGTATACATAAATAAAAACTGAACACACGTATATAACTACTATAAAAAGTTCTCACGTTAATACTTCTCCCAGGCTCATTCTCCACAAGTTGTAAAGCGATATCTTTGCATTCACGTCGCACAGTTGGTGAGACACGGCTGTCATCTTCCCAGTAACGAGATGGCGCATGAGCGTACAGAGCCGCAGGAGTTGCGTGCGTTACTCTTGCTGTTGTTACAATACCACTTGATTTACCTATTAAAATACAAAATAATATGTAAGAAAATTCATTGACAGGAAATATATATAAAAAATTTCAACAATATAATTTAAACAATATTCTACGGGGCTACTTTTCACCTGCACTATGCGCCCAGTCTATTAATGATGTAACTTTTGAGTTAAGGGCTGATGCACAGTTATTAAACTTTCCTCCAGCGTCTAAGCCGAGAGTTTCATAATGTGCTTTTACTCCACATAGTAGAGCAGTAGCGCACGCTGACGATTCTCCGGTTTGCGCATCAATGTTGTAAGTCTGTAGAGGATAACCGTATTTAATTGATGACTTTCGGGTCTTTTAATTCTACATAATTGTTTTAGCAATGAAAAGACAGAAAATTGAACCTAAATTAACTTTATTTTTAAATTTCCTAATTACTTCGCACAGAGTACAATTACAAAACCCAACAATGAGCGGAGAACGTAAAACATAAAACATAAAACCAGAAATCATAGAATAATCATTAAAGCGGAAATAACACTTCTGACATTAGCGGAAGATTTACGTTCAGAATTACTTTTATTAATCCATTATAAATTTACACCGTTCAAACATACTGGATGGTTATTACTTATATTATATGGTATAATTAAAAAAAATCTTATATTCAAAACAATAATATAAAAATATAATACAAAAAGCCTATCTGTATTATAAGTTTCATTTAAAAACTAATGAACGAGTTTTATGGCGAGTAACATTTGGCTACCCGTCATAAAACCCGATAGGCTTATTAGTGGAAAGTGTTTAATGTTCAATTTGTTACCGTCGTCTAAAAATTAGCTGAGCTATTTTATTATGACTTTTTATAAGGAATCCATCAAAATATTATAATAACATTCATTTATTAAGAAATTTAAATAGACTACTAATAAATTTATAAATATAATGAACTATCAAAGGTTGATAATTTTTCTCTATAAGGCTACGTTTTCACCAGAGATGTGCGAGGTACCCAGACGGTGCGAGGGTGCGTAGAGAGGCTGTGGAACGTTGTGAGCGTGTCCACCAGAATGTGCTAGGACGCTGAGCGGGGCAAGGATGCATAGCGTAGTAGATAACACATACCTCGCACACATCACTCGCAACACATCCCTCACAACACACTTGTTTTGTTCTTCCCTTGTTTTGTATGTACAAAATCCTCGCACCGCTGAGCCGTTTCCACTAGAGCTTCACTGAATGAGACTAGGTAAATGAAGTGATTCTATTGGTCCTTAACAAACACATCCCTCGTTACCCAGTTTTGCACATCTCTGGTGGAAACGCGGCTTGAAAGTCCAGAGATGTGGCGCTAAATGTGATCGACAAATAGTTTTAAGTATTAGTAGTATTTTAGCATCACGCTCGAATTTGGTAACTTTCCTATTAATCATTCACGAACGTGAAAGGACCGCCTTTCTCTGTTTAGGTTATGGTCATCTCACAAATCTCGTGCTACGCACAAACTCGTTCGAAAACGCATTACAAACGTTAAGTGTTTGCGGTTTATATATAAATGAAGACAAACATCTTTATTATATGCTTCAAACACCATGGCCACAAATTTGCCTGGTTATACTACTACAACTATTGTGGCTAGCTGTATATTTCTCCCTAATGGGTATTTACTTTCTCAAAGCGCCCATTAAGGGGCTCAATCAGACCACATCGTCCGACCAACTTAGTTTACTGACACATTTACCAATTAACTGACAGCCGATACCTGCTTTATTGAGCTCCTCATTTAGACCGTTTATGTAAAGATTAAAGGTTAAACAGCAGAGCGGTGTTCAGCCCATCCTACCTCAACCCACAAGGTATTTATTTTTATTTATTTAATTAATTACAACGGTTTTACTCCAATTACAGTAATTAATAATTTTAAAAGGTACATGAGAATAAACTATGCTAAACTAAAGCTATACTAAGAAAAATACAAATTATATATCATTGCTTTGGCAAAACCGTAAACAAGCTGACAACAGCACATTCCAACTATCCGCGAATATATCAAAGTCGGGTGTAGTCCACACAAGATCGTTGATTGCGCTGTGCATTCGACATAGTGGGGAATTAGCGAGCGACAGCGTGCGCGATGACGCCGTCGCGAATAATCTAGGCCGGCAAGATGCCTTATGTCGCAAGTAGTGGTCAGGCACATCGATCTTGCATAAGGTATTGTGAAGTTCAGGGGCATCTATTACGCCTCTTAGAATTTTGAGTGCAATGATAATTATGTTGCGAGAACGACGAACTGCAAGAGAATTATACCCTATGGTACCCAACAAAAATTGTGTGGGATTTAAAAACGGATAGTATCCGTATACTTTATTATAAAGGAGAAACGTAAGAAGGCCTTTTGAACTTTTTCTATGGTCAAAACACACTTAGACTCATAAGGATTACAAACACATGCCGCTGATTCCAATTTAATCCTCACTAAGGTTTTAAATAATTGTTTGATTACTGCTGTATTTTGAAATTCTCGGGCATTGCGCAAAACGAATCCGAGGCGTTTGTAACAGTCAACAGCCAAGGCGGATATATGTGCATGAAAAGTTAAGTTACAATCAAAAGTCACGCCAAGATCTTTTATGTTTGTCACGCGCGTTAGAGTATTATCTCCTAAAGTGTAGGTAGCTTGTAGAGGCTGTAATTTGAGACTAAAAGTCATAACATAACATTTACTTGTGTCGAAAAACATTTTATTGTCAATACTCCAACGGTAGACCCGGTCGATATCACTTTGGAGATGACTGTGATCGACACATTCATTTATTTCAAGTGTCAGTTTTAAATCGTCGGCGTAAAGTAAGCATTAAGCATGCTTAACGACGCTAACAAGATCGTTGATCATAATAAGAAATAAGAGTGGACCGATTACCGATCCCTGACTAACTCCGGAGCGAGTATGGTATGATTGGGATAGGTAACAACCATGGGTAACATATTGGCGCCGATTGCGAAGATAATTTGAAAAAAGGGATAGTAATTTCGGCGTAAATCTTATAGCGCATAACTTTAGTAACAATATGTCATTGTCCCCTTTATCAAACGCCTTTTTAAAATCGAGGTATAGCATATCTACCTGCCTATCTTTATCTAGACTCTGCGAAATGTAATCCACAAGCGAAAGAAGATTAGTCTCTACTGAGCGACCATGTCGAAAACCATGTTGTTCGTCACATAAATAGGATTTAAACTGTTCGTAAATGATGTTATGTACAATATGTTTAAAGACCTTGGCAAGGGATGAGAGAATCGCAATGGGTCGATAATCCTCAACAGAGGACCTGTTACTAGTTTTTGGAATGGGGGTGATACGAGATAGCTTCCAATGTTCGGGATAAGTGCCACTATGCAGAGCCAGATTAAATACATGACAAAGGGAGGGTGCAATATGTTCCTTCCATCCTTTTAATATATACTCGTCTGAAAAAGAACTGTCCCAGTTCACTACATTTCCCTGCGAATTTGACCAATTGACAACGATTTTAAGTAAGTAAGTTGGATTATGGAGGATTTTAACTTATGCTCGGTATACCGGGTGAGGCAAAGGTCATAAAGGTAATCACCATATTAGAAGGCGCTATAATTTTTGACAAATCGCAAATGGCGTCTGATGTCAAATCAGTTTTTAACATGTTTGAAGAAAACAGATGTAAAATACATGTCGACGAACCATGAATTGTTATACTCATACCCCTTAACTGTCCACGGTGACTAAAGTCCCCAAAAACCATTATTGCCTCACCTGTCTAGGCACCAAACGACATCTTTCGATTTAAACGCGTACAGCGCAAAAGATAGCTGTTATTATTACAGTAAAAAATTATAGATAGTGCTATATGAAATTTGTCGTCTGTAAAAGTGAATTTTATCTGTATAACAGTTACAAAATATTTAGAAAAAAAAGTTAAAATTAAATTTCGCCATTTTTGTTTGTGGAATGTTAACGTGTGAGAAATTCGATCAAAAATATGATAACTTTTCTGTTTTTATTCGTTTTTTCTAATGTTATTGTACATCAAGCTAATTGTGAAGATATTTTCTTTAGTAAATATGTATCATTACGACAATTCCGTTTACATATAATAATTTAGCTCTAAATTTTAATTACAATACGCGATTATCGTTTATTGATTATATGTTTTTCTAATCAGTTTTTTGTGTTTAATGAATGCAAAATATAAAATAATAATTCACTATTAACACGTTGATAGCAATTTATAAACGAAATATCTGTTGAGATGTGTCTAGAAATTATTAAAACCTATTTTTTTCATTTATTTATTTATTTATTCAAATTTATATTTATATATACTTATGTATATGGAGTATATAAGATGTTATTGATATTGGTGTCATTTTAAAGGAAATATCATGTGCTATTATAATATAAAATAATTGTCTCCATTAAGTATTACACTTTTCCTGTAAAACTCGAAATAAAAAATAAATACGATTTTTTTTTATATTTCCATTTTTAAGCTTTATTTTCAGGCTTTATTTTTAATTTGAATAATTTTCTTTTAACAAAATAAAATTTTTAATTCTTTGAGCCTTTTGAGAATATTTTTTATTTGAATGTAGCAATAGTAGTTTTTCAGTAGTAATCGTTTTTGTTGAGACTGTCTCGTGCGGTCGTAAAAAATAGTGATATTTAATTCGCGGACAGTGCAGGCGAGAATCACTCGCGCTGGGCGGACGGTTGAGTGGCTAAAGAACGCGGAATAATGTTTTCCATTTATTTGCGCAATAATTAGTCTGTGGCCTTGGCACCGCGTAAATTTCACGAACATGCAGGATGGAATGCGAACTGGACTAACACTGCTGCGTTTTGCCGGTTACCTTGAAGAGACTGGGACAACACGAGATGCTCCTTGGCGTGGCTGGTCTTGGACTAGCCGTTTTGCTGAGAATATCGCCGCGGTTGCCGAAGATAACGAAATGAACCCCGCAACATCGGCCAGATGACGTGCCACGTAATTGGGACTTAGCACGAATTTTGGTGAATGACCTGAAGATTCTCCCTTACAAAGTGCAGATAATGCATTAGCTGTTAGCTATTGATTGCTAAACGCGCGTAACCTCCTCTCAAAACATCCTGAATCTCAACCACGAAGATGACGCTATTTCATCGAAACTCATCATGAGCGAAGAGGCTCATTTTCACCTCAGCAGCTACGTTAATCACCAAAATTATCGCTTCTTGGGCACCAAAAATCCATGTGCGAACCACGAAAAACCATTATACCCACTCAAGGTTACGATATGGTGCGCCGTTTACGATGGAGAAATCATTGGGACATTTTTTTTCGAAGACGCCGCGGGTCAAACGGTTGCTGTGAGCCATGATCAACGAGTTGTTTCTTCCTGAATTGGATGAGCCGGGGCTGGAGGACAAGTCGTTTCAACAGGACGGTACAATGGTGCACACTGCCCCAGTCTCAACCCACATTTTGAAGCATATTTCGCTTAATCTCTCGTTTTTGCGATTTGCACTGGCCGCCAAGATTGCCCAATTTGATCGTACCAGGCTTCTTTATGTGGGGATTTTAGAAATCTCGTGTTTACGTAAACAAGCCTCAGACTCTGGAAGCCCTTAAAGACAATATCCTACACGAACGCGCGTACCTATCGCCTGAAGTTCTGGCAAAAGTGATGGAAAATGTCATAAAAAGGGCACGTATGGTCATCAATGCTGGTGGCATTTTGTGCGATATCATGTTCTTGATTTGATGGAAAAAATTCTAATGAAATAAACTAAAATAAAATAAAAGTTTTTAATTTATAAAAAAATAAAGCGGAAGAACATTGCATGATTACTTTTGTTTTTTCCAGTATAAAGCAAGCATTTTACAAAATAAATTATATTACAAAAAGAAACTACATTTTTACTCATTTAGAAAATACTAAACAAAAAATACATCCTGAAATCAGGTATAAACCTACAAATGTAAACCTCGCTGAGCTGGCCATCAAACCATATCGAAAACACAGACTAATTGGGGACAGAAAATGATTACATATAGAGGTTTAAAATTATTCAACAGCCTATCATCGGATAAAAAATCAAAATTATTGTGAAATATTATTCTATGCAGCATTGTCAAAACGTAATAAATATATCATAAAAAGAACTTACAGCCTATATACGTCCGACTGCCAGCTTTAGCAGCTACCAGCCTATATGCAAAAGAAATTAGGGGAGACCAGTGCCTACTGGTCTCCCCTCATTTCTGAGAAGGTTTTAGGGCAGGGAAGTATCCGCCGCCCTGCCACAGTGTGTGATGGCGAGCTTCACGTCTTTGAAATATTTATTTTTCTTATTTCTCAGATATGCAGGTTTTTTTACAATGTTTTCCTTCATCGCCGAGCATGTGCTAAATCAGCACTTAAAATGGCAATTAAAAATTTCATTGGTGCTGCCGGGGATGAAACCCGGGCGAAATTTACAGCGAGCGCTTAGACCCACAGTTACTAATTCGACACAAATAAATACGATTCAACAAATATAATTAAAACTCTTACGTACTTAAAAATTAAACACTTGATAGCCCGTGATGTCTACCGGACGAAGCTACAGCACCACACCGTATAATGTAATTGAGTATACTTAATCGCGACGTAACTCTCAGTGATGCGCAAGCATAATAGGCGGTATATCACTTGTATACTTTTCACCTCTGCAGTCTATTAATCTTTGGACTTTTCTATGTAATACAGAAAGTAGTCGCTAGACGGTGTTGACGTCGGATAAAATCACTGCGGTCACCGTTTCGTTAAGGTCATCTACGATCTTTTGTATTATTTAAATCTTAATTTCACATGTAAGTGACCATTTATGAAATTATTGTTTAAATGAGAATAAAATTTCTTTGAAACTAAATTAATATACAAAAAGTATCACCTTAACCGGTAAAGTAAATCTCAACGATATCTTTACTATATATACCAGCTCATATAAATCATAGATATAATATGACTTATTCTAACAAATTATTCTGTTCGGGAATGATATATATAATGTGTGCACACTGTTTCTAAACTAAAATTTAAAACATTCTTAACTCAGCCCAAATTAACTTAAATTAGTAATTAATTTAAATTAAGAATAGTTTCAATTAGTACACAACAACTTCCCAGTAGCTTAAATTAGTAATCCTATTGGAGGCACGACGCAGCCATATTATGATTTCAGAACGAATGGAGTGACACAACCGGGGAACGGCCACGCTCTCACAGAATACCATCATAAAATAGCAGCTTTATGCTGCTGTGTTTCTTATAATTAGTGTTGAGAACCGGAAACCCTTTTAACTGGTAACGGGGCATTATATTTTAGTCTTCAAGAGCTTTAAAATTTTGATTTTGAATCGAGAATTGGTGTAGATGTTTATGAGCTGCAGCATCCAATTACCATCAGATGAACTGAGAGCTCATTGGTGACCCTTATATTATAAAAAGTACAACAACAGCATCCTGTGCTCAGCTGTGGAATTAACACAATATAAAGGCTGTTGCTTTGCACTTATTGCACTTTAGTTTTTTTTTAAGAAGAGTTGGAAAACGAGCATGCGGCTCAACTGATGGTAAGTGACTACCGCCGCCCATGAACAACCGCAACACCAAGGGAATTGCAGATGCGTTGCCGGCCTTTTAGAAAAGTGTATGCTCTTTTCTTGAAGGTTCCTAAGTCGTATCGGTCCGAAAAACTCGCTGGTGGTAATTGATTCCACAAGAAAGTTGTGTGAGGGAGAAAACTTCTTCTAAATCGCACAGTGGTGGACCGCTAATCATCCAGATGGTATGGATGGTAACGCGAGTTTTGTCGTGATGTGCGATGGTGAAATTGAGCGGCTGGAATTAGTCCGAACAATTCCTTAGAGCACTCCCCGTAATAGATGCGATAAAATACGCAAAGAGATGCAACATCTCTACGCAGTGCCAGTGTATCGAACCAACCAGAAAGAACTCGGTCGTCAACGATTCGAACCGCTCTGCACTGGATGCGGTCAAGTGGAAGGAGCTGGCATTGGGGTGGCCCAGCCCAGAGATGAGAACAGTATTCCATGTGAGGCCGAACTTGCGCTTTGTAAAGTTGCGATGTGCCAGCATGAAATACTGTCTCGCTCTGCTGAGCACGCCAAGCTTTTTAGAGGCCAATTTAGCCTTCCCTTCCAAGTGACCACAAAACTGCACACTATTCAATATGTCGACGCCAAGGATTCCAATACTAGCTGAGGCAGCAAGGGGAGTGCTTTGAAACTGAGAAGAAACGACAAAGGGGTTCTTGTTAGCGGTAAACGCGCAAAGTTGTGTCTTCTGGGGGTTAAACTGGACTAGATTTAGTCGCCCCCAATCAGAGACTTTGTAAAACAAAGACTCGACTTCAGACACAAGTTTGTCCCGGTACTCGGCGACGTTTTCCCGGGAAATATTGGCACAGCCGGTACATAAGGCATCACCAGTGCTGTCGCCTGCATACCAATGAATGCTACCAGTTAGCAACATGTCATTGATATGCAGGAGAAACAGCGTTGGTGATAGCACGCAGCCTTGTGGAACACCAGCGTTGATAGGCTTGAAATCAGAGCATGCACCGTTTACTACGACCTTGATGCTCCGATCAGCAAGGAAACTCGTGATCTATTTGCACATTTTTTCGGGAAGCTCATAGGAAGGAAGCTTCGAAAAAAGCGCTTTGTGCCAGACCCGATCGAAGGCCTTCGCTATGTCCAAACTAACGGCCAATGCCTCCCCCTTGGACTCTACTGCCTCTACCCATCTATGCGTCAGATAGACTAGAAAATCACCAGCTTATCGACCCCAACGAAAACCGTACTAGCGGTCACTAATCAGCTGGTGATTCTGAAGGTATCTCATGAGCTGGCAATTTATAATATATTCCATTATTTTGGAGAATAAGGAGGTGATGGCGACCGGCCTGTAGTTGGACGGGTCTGAGCGGTCGCCCTTTTTAGGGATCGAGTGGACCAAAGCTGTCTTCCATGAATTCGGGACTACGCCTTGCGAGTAGGAGTACCGGAAAAGACGCGTTAAAACCGGTGCCAACTCCGGAGCACACGTCTTCAGCACAATGGGAGGGACTCCATCGGGCCCACTCGACTTGCTGACGTCCAGGGAGAAGAGTGCTTTGCGAACCGAGCACTGTGTAAACCGCACGTCCGGCGTTGAGCACTCATATCGCGGGATGGTCGGCGGTGTGTTCCCCCCGTCATCTAGAGTCAAGTTATACGCAAAAAGAAAACTCAAAAAATCGGCTTTCTCCTTTGTGGCATGGGCCAGTGAGTCGTCCTCTCTGTGCAGAGATGGAAGAGATGACTGACAGAAGTTCCCTTGGACAGCCTAGGCGAGAGACCAGAATGCACGGGTTCCCGAAGGAAGGCGAACTAGCTTCTCGCCAATTCTGCCGATGTGCTCAGTCGTTGCCTTGGCAATGTCGCTTTTGAAGGACTTGGAGGCGGACTTATACTTCTTTTTAAGTGCGCTGGTGTTTACATCCCGAGACGTTGATGCGTCAGCCCAGGCCCGGTAGCACTCCAGCATATAGCGTGATGCTATTTTACAGGAGCGACCAAACCATGGCTGGGATCTGCCTCCGATGGGCACCACAGAGGATAAAATAAAAAAATTCCATACCCTGAAGTACCACATCAGCAACAGAATCGGCAACAACGCTGGGATCTTCCGGCGAGAAGCAAACCCAAGCAGACCCAAGCCTAGGGTAGGATGCAAAAGAAGACCGCATCCCGTTCCAATCAGCTGACCTATAGGGCCAAACACGGCGGCAAGCTGCAGGTCGCAACTATGATTGGAGCGTGAGTGGCAACGTACTCCGGATCAGACAGTGTTCCGAAGAGCCCAGAGGGGCATCGACGGATACCTGATATCCGTCCGGATGAGAGGTCATCAGAAGGTCCAACAGGGAAGGTACATGGTGTTTCACATCTGGGATCCGCGTAGGCGACGTAACCAGTTGTGTTAGACCATATGCCAAAGCAAAGTCATAGACAGATCTACCCGCATGATCGGTTAAACGAGAACCAAGCCATTCAGAGTAGTGGGCGTTGAAATAACCGAGTATCACGATCTCTGCGGATGGGACCTGTTGTAGAACGGAGTTTGCAGCCATTTGGACGTGGTTGGTGAGTCGGTTTGTGTCTGCATTACCGCTATGGAACCTATAGAGGTACCTGTAGACGCGGGGATGGTCGTCGCTGTCTACGCGCAGCCATAGGATAGACAGATCCGTACCTTCAAGACTGCCGAGGCGTCAAAAACAGATGTCCTCCCTGACGTATACGCAAACCCCAGCCCGGGGCACAAAGAAGTGTTCCAATTTGTACCCCGGGTAGGAGAAATATGAAGTATCAGCCGGAGAGGACACCAGAGTCGCGGTTAAAAAGAGCAAGGCCGGCTTCATCGTCTCTATATGGTAATGGACAGCGTTAAGATTGGAATGAAGTCCCCTGATGTTGCGAAAAATCACGGATAGCGTGACAGGGGTCGCCTTGGTTGTATTGTTTCGCTTGCCCCGAGCAGCATTAGTCGCAAGCGGAATTTTGCCCCCCCCCCCCCCCCAGAATACGCGGGGCAGCCTGAGCACCCACGCTCAGGAGTGAAGTAGTTTGGTCGTGGATGCTCAGCGAGGGATACTCCAGGGGTGCTGGTACCCTCCTGGGGTAGTCTTTTATTTAATTCCTCTACCATGTTGATGGGGGGGGGGGAGGAATTGGACCTCCGGCCACCTACACTCACCAATCGCAACGCAGAGGTAAACCTCTACTTCACGCTGGTATTCTGTGAAGTCGTGGTACCACCCCGTTTCGAGCTGGCCCAACCGTGCGACAGCAAAAGCTACCGCGTGGCTCTACCACTGTTAAAGTTTTTAGTAAAAAATTACTGGCGCAGCTTACCTGTTATAATTTCTTAGATCTTTTAAAACTTACTTAAATTCATAGGCAAATTGGACAAAAATGGCTATTAGCGTCCTAGTTATAACGCTAACAGCCATTTGTAACTCTACATCTTTTACAGTGATATACAAATATTGGTTTTAGTCCTGCAATCAAAACAAAATATCATAGCTGGACCTCATCCCATTTACACTGAGATAAAATCTATCACACTCCAATTTGGTAAACAACAGTGAATGCACCCTTGCTTAGCGCCAAAAATATTTAAGAAGGTGAAAACGTGCCCTATTTCACTAAACACTATTTCATGGGTTTTCTTTCCTGCCTTGTTTTGATCACTAAAATATGTAACTAAAATTATACTACTGAAGTGTTGCAACTATTTTTTTATCAAAATATTGAATTGTTTTTGCTAAATTTGACATTTATCTTGAGTCAATGAAATTTATTACCTTAGCAAGGGCCACGGCAGGAAAAGTATCCCAAGCCAAATCTGTATCTTCGCCAAATTGTCCTTTTCGTTGCCCTTTTAAAATCCTTGCCGCAGTTGACGTCGTTAAACTCATACCATCGCCGACAACAAGAATGATGTTTCTTTTGTAGAAAAAATATTTTAAGTAAATAATTAATGAAGTTAGATTATTATCTTATATAAACATCCAAAAAAGACTTCATACCAACGAATTAGAGAAATACCTAGAAAATAAATTTTAATAAAGTAGGAAAACTGATTTTATTTGGAATAAAAGCTCTTACATGTTTCAAAACGATATTACTATCTTCAAATTAAAAATATCGTATCTATAAGTATAGTGACTCTAAGTATGAATAGAAACTCTTTTACAATGTCAATTATGTACGATTTCCATGAAATTATTAATAATGTCAGTTACTACATTATTAATTTAACGCGAGTACGTGTGCAGTCACATTGAATTTACCTGTATATTTTGGTAAATATGAATTTAATATTAATATAATATAACCAAATTATGAAAAAGGACCAGTTAAATTAGAAGGGAGTTTACATAACTCTAAAATCCGATTTAAAATAACATATTCCGCTTCTGATTGTAAAATAGAAATATTTAAACGAGACTTATCCCTTAAAATTAAAAATTTTATTTTGTAACAAGTTACAATCAGTAAAATTTGTTAGACGACGCCTTTATTATACATGTGGACAAATACTCATGCTCAGCTTTTGTTGAGGAGGTGATAAACAGGTTAGTGTTAGGGTGTTCATCTCTTCGCCCTTTGCCGGGCATTCGGGAACGCTTTCGCACACTACCGCCGCCGCGACAGTCCATACAAGCACGTGAAAAGAGGTTCAAATGTTCGACTACCTTTCGATTCACTGGCACTGCGAACAAATGTTTTAATCGCATTTATTACTTTGAGTGCTCAGAGCAATTGTTTGGGTTAATTCCAGACACCAAATTCCACCATCGCACATCATGATAAATTCATGATACCATCCATAACATCTAGATGCTTGGCGGTCCACCACTGTGCAACTTACTAGAAGTTCTCTTCCTTGCGCTACTGCTTTGAGGAATTAGCTACAGCATTTTTTGTACCAATACGAATCAGGGTCCTTCAAAAAAAGAGCATAACTACTCTTTTTTAAAAGACCGGCAAAGCACTTGCAATTACAGTTGTTTATGGGCGGCGGTAGTCACTTACCATTAATTGAGCCACATGCTCTTTTGCCCCGTCTTACAATCCATCAATACCCATATCAGATTACTAGAAGTACCTATATGAAACAAAAGAAATATTAGTATACTAACAATAGTAACAATAGAACTTACTTTGCTATTGGATTCTTTTCTGTTGCATATTGCAAACGCTTTTGAAGAGTATGCTCTGCTTGGGAATACCAGTAATGGCGATCTGGTGATAAAAATTATCTTTAAAAAAAATTAAAAAAATTGTTGTATATTATATTATTGAGTGTATATTATATTTTTACGTTAGCCAATCAGAAAGTTGTACGTAACTAAAAAAAAAGTTCTAGGTTTAAAGTTTTTATTATGAAATCTATTCAAAGAACTTTCCATCAACATTTAAACAAAGCTTCATAACGTTGCTTCCTTTTGAAACAGACAAACCGATGGCCTTTAATGGGCATACATATATCCTTAAATGCTATCGGAAGTCTGTCAACGATTCGTTCGCTTTTATGCTAAAATTGTAATCGTAAAAAAATCAACGCATGAAAATGTTTCTGATGCAGATATATTTATCAATTAAATCATTTTAATTTTACTCATACAATAAGTGAAGGGGAATTTGAAATAAGAAAATTCGTATGTTTACTTGTCAATTATCATATTACAATAATAAATTATTACTGGCCAATGTACCTTACAATACCTTTACCCTTCACCCTTTCTACGTGACCTATCGTATGTAATTTTTTAACTTTATTCTAATTATTCAGGTATTCATATAAGCAAGCAAATAACTTAACTGCACTTCGGGCAGTAGCTGAAAATTTACTTTGCTTCCTAGTGGACAATACACGCACTGAGCTACTGTCAAATTGTACCATTGCGGTGCACTCAAATACATGCCCAACAATGCCCAGCAATTGTTTTAGATTTCTGCTTTCATCCTACCACTGATTAGTTTCGTGTATGTGTTTCGTTCTTTTTGTGAATAGTGAGTGGTGTGTGTAAGTGTTAGTTCAGTAAAGAACTGAATAACTGACAGTCTATCTTTTATATTGTTTTTCCATTTGATTTTCTTCCATTTAAACTTCTGCCATAAAAACGGCGAAGGACCTAGACAACATTGATAATGTATAATAACAGTGTATATATAATAACATTGTATTATGTATTATATATATTTGACGGCTCCATGGCGCAGT
Organism: Parnassius glacialis; assembly: GCA_033319125.1. Lineage (NCBI taxonomy): Eukaryota > Metazoa > Arthropoda > Insecta > Lepidoptera > Papilionidae > Parnassius > Parnassius glacialis. Next base: position 17,897,733 of record JAVANC010000009.1, read on the forward strand.
GGCTTAGCAATGATTGCTGCGCTGGGGGCCGCGGGTTCGAATCCCGCACGGAACAAGTATTTGTATGTTTTACAAATAATTGTTCCGGGTCTGGATGTTTGTCCTTGTGCAATTTGTGTTTGTAAACTGCCTCCACGATACAGGAGAAAATCCTAGTGTAGGGGATACGTTCTTTTTTTTAAAGAATATTAAATATTATTACCATACGTTTCCTTTTTTTCTTTGTTTTGTGGCATTGGCAATAACACACCAGTACTGATCGTGGAAATCATGATTACGATGCAACACCAAGTACACATTTTTGATAAAACGCGTTAGTGTTTCTTCATTTTTACTAGCCAATTTAATCACGATTTCGGGTTCAAGTATATCAACTGTAACAAACATGAAACTTTTTACAAATTATACATAATATATTACAGATAAGGAAAGGAAGAAGAAAGTTTTACGCGTAGCAGCCACATATTGAGTGTGGGGCGACCTAATTAGCTGGGTGGACTAGCGTTACATAAGAGAGTTATGATACGATGAGGTGTCCGATCATAAATACGTGGTGGAGTAGTAGCTTACACACACGTATTTCATACGTGGTAGAGCCATGCTGCAGGTATATTAATTGTATAGTTGTTACACGAAAAGGTCAGCTCGACCGGAGAAGGACCACGCTCTGACAGAATACCAATAATTTTTTTTATAGTACAGGGTGACAAACGAGCACACAGTCCACCTGATGGTAAGTGGTTGCTGTGATCCATAGACATCTACATTTATCCTCGTTTGCGAATCAAAATGCAGATGCGTTGCCACCCGTGAGGACCAAGAAGGAATGCCTCGTTTCCAGTAAAAAGGGTCTCCTGTTCTCTACACTCACCATACGAAACACAGCAGTATTAAGCTGCTATTTGACGCTGGTATTCTGTGAGAGCGTGGTCCTTCCCCGGTCGAGCCGACCCATTCGTGCTACAACTATACTACTAATATAGCTGCAGCATGGCTATACCACGTATAAAGCGTATATAAATAATAAAAAAAGCAGCTTAATGCTGCTGTGTTTCGTACGGCGAGTGTAGAGTATTGGAGACCCTTTTTACTGGAAAAGAGGCATTACATCTTAGTTACAAACACTTATTTATTTACTACACTTATAATTAACTACTACACTTATTATTACACTTATATTTAACTTACAAACAAAATACCCCTTTGATAAAAAAATATAAACTTTAGTATTTTAATTTATTTAAGAAAGTAATAAAACTGAGGGGTGACATACAGGTGGGGGATAATAGGGCTAAACGAGGGCCATGAGATTAAAATGCGGGCATTTTGCGCTCGAAAGGAGATCCGCTACAATATAGAAGCTAGATAGAAACAACATAATATAAAAGCTAATAGTAACAAAGAAGAAACTACCGGAGGAGTGAATTAATAGGAAAATCTCTCATCACATAAATTTTTTATGTTCTTATTTCTTTCCTGATCTGTCAGCAATAGTCAAGCTCACCACTGATATTAAGATGAACCCGTATTAATTATTTTGATTTATTTTGTAATGTATCGCTGTCAAATCGTATTAAAATCTACCACATCTTCATATTCTGTGTACAATGTTGTAAAAGTAAAAAGAGGCAAATGACCAAAATTGCGTTGGTGAATTTACGATCTTTAATAATATGCCAGACCTACATTATCCAGCCTGCTAGCTGACAGCAAAGTTTATGGTGAGAAATGATAGCTGGTACGATCGCCGGTCAAGGTAAATACCTGTCATTGGGAAGGCACCTATTATGTCAAGCAATGCACTATCAAAACTGAAATGACAAACAATCCCATAACCTATCTGATAGTAAGTGACATACATAGACACCTATAGAGAAATTTAAACAAAGAATGCTACAGTTACATTGTCATCTAAGACGGAAAGTCTCACACCTTGCAATTACTCCGACTCTCTATACCCTTCTGACCGAAACACAGCAGTGTACTCACTGCAGCTTGTCGACTGAAATGGAATAGTTGTACCTCTCCAGACGGACTTCCGAGCTGAAAAGGGTCCTACCGTCTATTCAATACTGATTTAGACAAACAACACACCAACAAACTACGGTGTAAGAAGTGATGCTCTAAAAAAATTCATGACTCCAAAACAAACAATTAAATACTAATGTAATTTCAAATGGGGAGGAACTGAGTCTTGTCGATACTACCATTTTTCTTGGAATCACACTAGACGCGAAGCTTCAATGGAGCCCCCATATATGAAAACTAGCAAGCAGACATATTTCTGCAGTATATGCTTTAAAAAAGATTAGAAATCATATTTGTGTTGAAACAGCTAGACTTGTTTACGCTATTTCCATAGCATAATGTCGTATGCTGTTTTGCTATGGGAACACGTGGCTGACACTGAAATTATATTTCTTTTACAGAAGAGAGACATAAGAGCAATTGATGATTAAAGCTTAAAGAGTCGCTGCGACAAAAAATTAAGGATATTAATATATTAACTTTGGCCTCTCAATACATTTATGAAAATGTAATGTACGTGCACAAAAATAAAATTAGTTTTACAAAAATCAGTTATATTCATTCTGTAAATACTACGAACAGACACAAGCTAGTAGTACCAGTTATTTGACTCCACCGAGTCAGTAATTCATTCTTGAGGCGACGTATACGCTTTGACAACGAAATTCCAGAAAATTTGACCTGCTGAAAAAGTTTTTGACCTCAAAGTTCAAAAACTTTTTAAACTAAGTTTGTTTAGAAAGGGTTATTATAATATTAAGGAATTTATAGATGATAATAATCCCTGGGAATGAGGTGATCGCTACCAAGCTGTTTCTAATTTGTTTTGTGTTGTTAATTGTGTAACATACATGATTGTAAGCTGTTATTTAAAAAAAAAGTCCCGCTAGGTTTTCTTGCTGGTTCTTCCCAGCACAGAAGTTTTTTTTTTTCGAACCAGTGGTAATTAAACAAAAGAGTGACTTTCAATAAGTATTATTTATAATCTATATTAAATAGAAAAGTTTCTGTTTTTGTTTTTGTTTCAACGTCAGGAGTAATATGTAATGTATTCATCCTATTTGTTTATACCTAAACCAGTGAACACGTCGTGGTTGTCTTATAGTGTTAGGATCTTTTAGCTCCAAAACAGGAAAACACCTTTCCAAATAACAGTGATATAATTGTTTTATCCAAACCCAACGGTAGTTTATTTCGGCTCCTAACGTCCTTTTTTACATAATTTATTAACGTCTGACATTTCATGTATTGCAATTACAATGAACATCAACGATTGCTATAATAAAACATATGGCTAATGTAATTATAAAAGTTCAATATAAACAAATCGCAAGTTCTAAAAACTTTACTTAACTTAACTTAACTTATCTTCACGCACGATCCCTGACGGGGTAGCCAGAGAGAACAGATCGCCAAGTGTCACGATCCTTACATACCTCTTTCGCTTGTTTCAGATTCATTATCTTCTTCATACATGCACGTCTAGGTATCCGAGTACTCTTGACCCTCCCCTCTTCGAGCAGTTTGCTCACATGGTCTTCGAAAGTTAGTCTCGGTCTACCTCGACATCTTTTAATATTAACTTTCGCGCTATATATTTTCTTCACCATTCGGCCTTCACTCATTCGCTCAACGTGCCCAAACCATCGAAGCACGCCCTTATCAATTTTTGTGATAAGGTCATCTTTCAAACCTGCCATATTGCGAATCTCTTCGTTTCGCTTTCGGTCAGCCATGGTAACGCCGCACACTTTACGAAGAGATCGCATCTCCACTGCATTCAACTTGCTTTTATGCTTCTTCTTGCATACCCAGGTTTCGCTGCCATATAACAAAGTCGGTACCAACACTGCGTTATGTATTGCAAGGCGTGCACTCTTCACTACGCCTTGCCTTTTGACTAACGCAGTCAGGGCACCATTGACTTTGTTCCCGGCAGCGACACGCCTGTCCACATCTAAATCACATCTTCCGTCCCGGCTAAAAGCACTCCCCAAGTATACAATTTCATTTACCTGTTCTAGACATTCCTGATTTACCCATATTTCACACTTTGTTCTCTCTTCGTCGCTTTCAAATACCAGAACCTTAGTTTTATTAGCATTCAAACGGAGACCTTTAATTTCACATTCCTCTTTCATACACGTGACTAATGCCTGCAGTTCTGCCTCTGATGGTGCAATAAGCACTGCATCATCAGCATACAGCAGACAATTTGCTTTTATGTCACCCAATTTCACACCCAAACAGCTATCTTTCAGCTTCTGTAAACAGCTGTCGAGATACAGTATGAACAGCCAGGAAGACATGACACAACCCTGTTTTACGCCCGTTTGGACGCTAAATCCATTTGCACAATTTCTCGAGAAGTCCATAGGAAGGAAGCTTCGAAAGAAGCGCTTTGTGCCAGACTCGATCGAAGGCCTTCGATATGTCCAAACTAACGGCCAATGCCTCCCCCTTGGACTCTACTGCCTCCGCCCATCTACGAGTTAAGTAGACTAGAAGATCACGAGCTGATCGACCCTGACGAAAACCGTACTGGCGGTCATTAATCAGCTGGTGATGCTCAAGGTACCTCATGAGCTGGCAGTTTATAATGGCTTCCATTATTTTGGAGAACAAGGAGGTGATGGCGATAGGCCTGTAGTTGGACAGGTCTGAGCGGTCGCCTTTTTTAGGGATCGGGTGGACCAAAGCTGTCTTACATGAATTCGGAACTACGCCTTGGGAGTAGGAGTACCGGAAAAGACGCGTTAAAACCGGTGCCAACTCCGGAGCACACGTCTTCAGCACAATGGGTGGGACTCCATCGGGTCCACTCGACTTGCTGACGTCCAGGGAGAAGAGTGCTTTGCGAACCGAGCGCTGCAAGACTTAAAGACACTGTAAGTTCATACTGCGTAGATCGGAACAAAAATTAATAATTTTAATCTGGAGGTAGCCGTGGTCAACTATGACAATGGGACGTCATACACCTCAGTCCCCCCATGACCATAGGTGCTGTAAAGTTCTCGAAATGTCGAGAATATAAAATAAGTTAATATACGCGATAAAATCCGTAAAAACTAGTTTTATTTAAATCTCGCGGTTCTTCTCAGAACAGTTTTTTTTTCTTCTAAACAATAGACTAAGTAAATATTACTTTCAATAAGTATTATTTATAATCCAAATTAAATAAAAATGTTTATATTCTATTCTATTAAAGCAGCAGTGAATTAGAAGTGCAGTGGTCTTCTTCTTCAAGAAAGGTGACAACGCTCTATTGAAGTACTATAGGCCTACTTATCTTCAGAGCCTCGTCTCCGTGCTGCTTAAGAGAGTCATTACGAATCCTCCTCCTCGAAATTTGAATCGCTGAAGGATCTCTGCACTGTGCTCGATGACCTTAATAGTGTCTTTCAACGAATAGGTCTTAAAATAAACATGTGCAAAACAAAGATCACATGCAACGTCCATGTCACACCTATGCCGGCAGATATTATCAGCAAAACTAAGCTCAACGGGTGACTAACGAACACAGAACACAGACAGAACCGTCCAACTGATGGAAAGTGGATGTTGTAGCCCATAGACATGTACATTTATTCTCGATTAAGAATCAAAATGCAGTTGCGTTGTCACCCCTGAAGACTAAGAGCGAATGCCTCGTATCCAGTATAAAATAGTATCCGGTTCTCTGCACTTACCATACGAAACACAGCAGTATTAAGCTGCTATTTTACACTGGTATTCTGTTAGAACGTGGTCCTACCCCTTTCTAGCCGATTTATTCGTATTACAACCATAATATACCTGCAGCGTGGCTCTACCACGTACAGAATGTTTATCTAGGACAAATTTTCCAACTAGGTAAGTCCAAATTATACCGAGTCCTTCAAGGTCAATTGATGAATTCAACTTGGCTTGGTAGCGTTTTGAAGATTTCGAAAAATCTTCTCGTCGCGTATACGAGTACTTTAAAATTTGAAACAAGAGTGTACAACCTGGACATGACACTAACAACATATATGTACATCTGGCTCGTGGTTTTTCACTGTTTGTCGTATGAAGAAGTTCAAGGTATCTAAGTGAACTATGGAGAAGGCTATGGTCGGAGTTTCTCTGCGTGATAGACTTCATAATGTGGGTATTTGTAGAGAACCAGAGTAATCAACATAGCCCAAAGGATCAGTAAACTAAAAGACAATGGGGCGTCCATTTAGTTGGACCGACAACAACGGAATGAAGAACCAACCGCTGATGGGGAAGAAAGGTTATCGAGTGGCATTATCATACAGCTAAGCGAAATGTAGGACGGCTCTCCACTGGATGGATTGATGACTTGGTAAGAAATGCAGAATATCGAGGCATTATTTACGTGGTAGAGCCATGCTGCAGCTATATTGTGGCTACCACGCTGGTGTTTCGTATGGTGAGTGTAAAGAACTGGTGACCCTTTTTACTGAAAACGAGGCATTTCATGTCAGTCCTCAGGGGTGATAACGCATTTGCATTTGATTCTTAATTTAGGATATATGTATGTAGATATCTATGGGTCACAGCATCCACTTAGCATCAGGTGGACTGTATGCTCGTTCGTCACCCTTATTCTATAAAAAATGCAGATGGCCGTGTTTTGTGGCATTCCTCGAGGGAGGGCTATGTTCAGTATCTTGTGATAATTTAGTCTTTCTTGCTAATTTAAAGTTATGTTAACGGCAAACTCATCTATGTTATTGTGTTTCAAGGCGTCTCAGAATTTTTGAATAGTTTTTAAACATAAAAATTTTATACAAAACTAAAACATAAAAATAAAACATTTTATTTTTATTTTAAGGTTTAAATGGATATGGTTTCGAAATTGTGTTGTATTGTTTTTGATTGATGTCGCGACAGAAGCTGAAAAACGATGAACTTGGTTTAAGGTACTTTCACGTGTTCTTATAATAATTTGAGCATGGTTTTTGTATCGCTCAAAATGTACGCAGCGTTCCAACTTTATCTTTAGATTGGTCTAAGGATTTTGCACCAGATGTTTCTCACATCCTCCTTTACCTACAATTTTTTTAATAAATTGTGTATGTAAAAAATGGTACTGTGTCTGGATAAAGTGACCGGTATTGTCAAATTATTATTTGTTCTAATAAATAAATAACACATATTAATTTTTAAAGTTGATAAAAATGTATGCAATAATCCTTATAAATCTATTTTCATTTACTGGACATGATTAGTTTATGATTAGTTTATAGTTTAGTATAACTGTGCATTAATGTGTAAAATAATTTGCTATTATTTCAACAATTAAAAGTAACAAATCAAAATAAAAACACATAAAACATAATAATAATTTAATATATTTAATGTAGTAAAGCAATTTAATAATTTGACGATATTAGCTACCAAATCAGACTTTAATTAATCAGCTAGACTATCGCATTTAAACTTTCTCTTAGTTTAGCTTTTAAATAAGAACATCAAAGGAAAGTAAAGATATAAAGTCAGAGAATTAGAACGACTCTCTTTGCTTTCAGGAAGAAAATCAAATACGTATTTATCTGAAAATATTATGATGTACATTCTGTTCAATCATAATATTCTCTCTAAAGGTGAAAGTCAATTAGTGTGTTGCGCAGCGAGTGGTCTCGTCACTCATTAAGCGCTCTTTTGTTTTGTAAACGCTTGCAACCTATATCTATGTTTGAAACTCACATGTCTGGCTTTAACTTACATAGGTACATAATATTGTCCCTTTCTCATTGCTCGTTTACCACCATTTAGAAACGTGTGAATTTTTACACAACTCTAAATGGTGTGGCGCACCTTAACCTAATGTGGCTGATATTCCTTTATATGTGCTTCCGGATTTTTACAAAAAAATTGTGTATCATCGTATTCATTTTAATTATTAGAACTTTACCTAATTTTACCTAAAAGCAACCGGCCAAACATAGGATTTGTCACCAAGATATCGAACACAAATAAGTTTAACCAACTGCAAGCGGCTGCATTTATATAGTTTGTTGTTAAATTATACTTCTGACAAAAAAGCATTGCAATTGACGGGCACAGCTAGTTTATGATAAAATAAAACAATAACAACTTTATAATTGGGACTTGTTCTTTGTCCCGCGATATCATAGCAAATAGACCAGGAGAACATCTTAAAAGAGTTATAATATAAATAACTTTTAATATTATATTGCCTGCTATCCGATTAAAAATTTTGTGGCTCTAACGGTGCGTACACATTATATAACATAACATGTTATAAAACGTTGTATATAACATGTTTCAATAATGTGGTGGCTGAATGTTATAAAACGAATGTTATATAACTCGAGATGCGACGGAGGCGTCGCGCGGGGCAACGACAAACGACAATGTCATACGACAATGTCATATAACATTGTTATACTGTATTGTTATTCTAATGTGTACAGTATTGTTATTTGTTGCAATGTTGAAAAACAATGTTACATAATGTGGACATGTTATAAAACAAAAGATATAAAACATGTTACTTAATCTGTACGCACCTTTACATATAGCGCTGTTTTTCAAAAAGTACCTATCTGTGAAGAACTTTCAGAGATTTAAATATTTATATTGATTTATTTGCCGTGTAGTGGCGGTCAAGAATATCCACTACCCCATATCCTCCCGTAGGTGTCGTAAAAGGCGACAAAGGGAAACAGGCAGGAGCTTCGGAGCTTCATTTCGGCTATTATAATAGCCGAAATTTCAATAAAAAAACTGCGGTTGCCAACCCGCTCGCCAAGCATGGCAACTATGGCAAATACCCCCTAATGACTAAAGCAACAAACAGATGGCCCCCAGTCCCCGGCGGCCCCGCTATTCCTGGCTACGGTGGCGACCATGGTAACGGCGGGGCAGAGGGTGCTAAGAATCTCCGGTGGAGGTTCGGTTGCCACCTTAGAAGACTCGACTTGGCAACGTACAACGCACGCACCCTGAGGACTGACGAGAAGATCGTGGAGCTGGAAGAAGGGATAGAAAATTTGCGCTGGCATATTATAGGGTTATCCGAAGTCCGAAGAGAGGGGGAGGACACGGTAATCCTCTAATCCGGCAACTTGCTCTATCACCGGGAGGGCGACCATCTGTCCCAAGGAGGTATCGGATTTATCGTCCACAAGTCTCTCGTTAACAACGTTGTAAAGATCGGGAGTGTGTCGACGAGGGTTGCGTACCTTATACTCAGAATTACCAAACGGTATTCGCTGGTGATTGAAGGTATACAGGTTTACGCACCAACCTCGGCACACCCCGATGAGGAGGTGGAGGAAATGTATGAGGATATCTCTAGAGCCATGCATTTCTCCAAAACCCAATATACGGTATTAATGGGAGACTTCGAGGCAAAACTAGGCACAAGAGATAATGGTGAGCTGAAAGTAGGGAAATTTAGAATAGGGCAACGGAACCCAAGAGGCCAGCAGCTAGCTGACTTCATGGAGAAAGAGGGACTTTTTATGATGAACTCTTTCTTTCAGAAGCGGCCCCACAGGAAGTGGACCTGGTCGAGCCCCGACGGTTTGACAAAAAATGAGATTGACTTCATTATGACGACCAGACGACAACTGTTCAGTGATGTCTCAGTGATCGCGAGGGTGAAAACTGGCAGCGATCACCGAATGGTTAGAGGCACACTGAACCTAAACGTTAAGTTGGAGAGGTTTTGTCTAATGAAGTCAACGCTCCGTGCCCCTCGTGCTCTAATCCAAAGTCCCGAAACCTTTCAGCTCGAGTTATAAAGCCGTTTTCAGTGCCTAGAAGACTGCAATGAAGTGGACGATATGAATGACAAGCTCGTGGAAACTGTCCATGTGGTCGGAGCTAAGTTCTGCAAGACCCGCCAGAGAAGAACACAAAAACTCTCCGATCACACTCTTAATCTCATGGCTGTTAGACGGGAGATGAAGCTTTATTCTTCAACAGATTTGACAGCATACAGGCAACTGAACGGACAGATCTCCAAATGCATGCGGCGGGACTTACGCAACTTCAATACAGCTCGTATTGAAGAAGCGATCGAGCGGAACCAAGGCTCCAAAGTCTTTGCCAGAGATCTGTCGGCCTGAAAGAGCCAACTGTCAAAGTTGAAAACCGAGTGACCGAGTGGCAGCATCATTTCCGGGGCACCAGAGATTTTGAGTCACATTGAGAGGTTCTATGGACAGCTGTACACGGCATCGTTGGAGCCACACGCAAGTGTGAGTAACGATCCAAGAGCGAGTCTTATCCGACACTATTCCGATGATATCCCGGACGTCAGTCTGAGCGAGATTAGAATGGCTCTCTAGCACCTTAAAAACGGCAAGGCCCCAGGCGAGGATGGATTTACAGCGGAGCTTCGGCGGGTGTAAAACCGGTACTTGAAGTCCTTCAGAAGCTCTTTAATTCCGTCCTCCATGGTGGCATTACACCGGAGGCGTGGAGCAGAAGTGCGGTGGTCTTATTCTTCAAGAAAGGCGACAACGCTCTCTTGAAGAACTACAGACCGATTTCCCTTCTGAGCCGCGTCTACGTGCTGTTTTCGAGAGTCATTACGAATCGTCTCGCGCGCAGACTTGACAACTTCCAGCCTCCCGAACAAGCCGGTTTCCGAAAAGGCTTTAGCACCATAAACCACATACATACCCTTCGACAAGTTGTACAGAAGTCCGAGGAGTACAATTTGCCACTATGTCTGGCATATGTGGACTATGAGAAAGCCTTTGATTCCGTCGAAATTTGGGCGGTGCTGCAGTCCCTTCAGCGGTGTCAAGTTGACTATCGGTATATCGAAGTGCTGAAGTGCTTGTACAGTAGGGCTACAATGGCTATCCGAGTACAGAACCAGAGTACGAAACCTATCCAATTGCAGAGAGGTGTAAGACAGGGTGATGTCATATTCCCGAAACTCTTCACCGCTGCATTGGAAGATGTTTTCAATCTTCTGGACTGGAAAGCATACGGTATCAACATCAATGGCGAGTACATCACTCACCTTCGATTTGCCGACGATATAGTCCTTATGGCAGGATCGCTGGAGGACCTAAGCACTATGCTCAATGACCTCAATAGTGTTTCCCAACGGATAGGTCTTAAGATGAACATGGACAAAACAAAGATCATGTTTAATGTCCATGTCACACCTATGCCGGTAGTTTTTGGGAACACTAAGCTCGAAGTTGTTGACGAGTATGTTTACCTGGGACAAATAGTCCGACTAGGTAAGTCCAACTTCGACAGAGAGGTCAATCGACGGATTCAACTCGGTTGGGCAGCGTTCGGGAAATTACGGCACATCTTCTAGTCAGGTATACCTCAAAACTTGAAAACGAGACTGTACACCCAGTGCGTGTTGCCAGTGATGACATACGGAACTGAGACGTGATCCTTCACTGCTGGCCGGATGAGGAAGCTCAAGGTCACTCAGCGAGCTATGGAGAGGACTATGCTCGGAGTTTCTCTGCGTGATAAACTCAGAAATGAGGATATCCGCAGTAAAACCAGAGTGATGGACATAGCCCAACGGATAAGTTAGCTGAAGTGGCAATGGGCCGGCCATATAGCTCGAGGAACCGACAGCCGATGGGGAAGAAAGGCTCTCGAGTGGCAGCCTCGTACCGGCAGGCGAAGTATAGGGCGTCCCCCCACTAGATGGAGTGACGACCTGGTAAGATATGCAGGATGTCGATGGATGCAGGTGGCTCAGGACCGTGCTTTGTGGTATTCTTTGGGGGAGGCCTATGTTCAGCAGTGGACTTGTGAAGGACTGTAATGATGATGATGATGATGATTTAATCTTTATTATATGTACACCATAATAAGGGATATAAAGAATGCCTTATGACATTCTTTACCAATCAACCATGAAAATTCTAAACATATGAACACTTATGGCGGCTGTACACGCTCGTCTCGTCTCTTCGCGTGCCTCTCGTCACGTAGAGGTTCAACACGAGAGCACACCATGTACACACTCGTTGTATCACTTGAACTCCGGATGCCCACTGCGATGGACGTAGAAGAAACTGTTGCTCTGATTTGCCTTTACTATTTTTATTATAATTTTTTTTTACATATTTCCAATAAAAAGAAAATTAATAAGCCATGGTGAATGGTTTCTATTCACTGTAATAGAACCATGTAACTTCCTAAATTGTATTTAACAATATTGAACCATTTTTTTGATAATTTTTATAATTATAAGAAAACGAACGAGTGTGTACAGGCGCGCTCTCGTTTTCATCGAGAGACTCACGCGACCCTTTGACTCGAGCGCAAAAAAACCGACACGCTTCCGAGAGCGAACGAGGGCCGCGAGACGCGATGCGACGCAACGAAGGCACCATGTACAAACTCGTACTCGGCCTGTCTTGTGGGTGTCTTGTGTTCTCGACGAGCGTGTACAGCCGCCATTACATTTTGATTTATATATGGATTTAAGTGATTGTATATTGCAAAGAGTGTATTAATCACTATATTTATGTATATCTAAACAAATTTTATGATTGTATGATTTATGTCGAAATCTTTTGGTTTGAAAAATTCACGTAAAACATGTTTTATGTTAAATGTCAAACATGTATCACTTTAACATACTCATTGAAAAATGCAAACGCAATATGATACATTGTAAAAATATGTTTTAAAATAAATATTTTCTGTGAACGTTTTACCAATGTAAACACACGATAATATAACTTATGTCAGTTTATGTGCTCTTTTATAGCATTAGTAACTAAGGAATTATCAACAAATGGGCTTAATCCCTTATGTAAATATTATTACTGAATTTCACAGCATTGAGCCAATTGTAGATTGTTATTATTCAGATGCAACTCGTTGGACACACTTGACGATAGACCATGGTTCAGTTGACTCGCGGTTCTTATAATCGACAGATATAGATTGCAAGAGCTGTTTTATTCACTAGAGCTAAATTTGAAACCCCATTCCATAAAAAGCTTATTTTTGATTTTATTTTGAGTGTTATAAAAAATTTGAAATTAATTAAGCATTAACATTTTGACTTGTTTTTCTATAAATTATCTTAACTTTTTTATTAACTGATCCAAACAACAGTAACTATACATTTTATTTAGCAGCGCTTAAGTGTACTTCCGTAAGCGCAACAACTTCTCTGAGGGTGCATTTAAGTTTCATACGCATTATACTTAATAATATAAATTTGCCGTTTCGCGGCGTGAAAATTGCTAAGTTAAGAAAGTAGTTAGTTGAAATGGTGAAAAGGTCATTCCTGGTATTAGATAGGTAACAAAAAGAAATTACAAAAGCTACCTTCAAAAAGGGTCTATCACAGGCAATACCATTACTTTCTTGTTATATTCTTCAGACTTATTAGCTATTACTTTTTATGTCATTTATTAGCACTTGTATTATGAAAATCTTAATAAAGTATTGGTCTGACTGCCTCGTTAGTCCAGCGGTCATAAGCGCTATTGTTGATCACTATGTTATGTTTCATGTAATGTTTTTCTATAAACTGAAGGGAAAAACGAGATCATAGTCTATCTGATTGTAAGTGGTTAAAAGGCTATGCTAAATAAAGAAGGCTACAGATGGTTTGTCAGCTCAGAGTACTAAAATCGAATGTTTTACAACCTGAAATCATACTCGTTCTCTATACTCTTCGGACCGGAACACAACAGTGCAAGCACTGCTATTTGGCGACAGGAATAGTTAAATGGGTGGTACCCAGACCTATTCCTTTTTTTTTGTGATTTATCGTGCAATCAGTCGATGGACTATGAGCAAATTGGTTGTAGGACAGATTGGCGTGCAGAGAAAACTTCCCCAGCGGGAAGCACTCCATAAGTCTCAGCTATACATTGTCAAGTATATGCCTTCTCTTTAGGCGACGAATCGCTTGTAGCATTGTCAACTGCCATGCTAATTGATTTGGATGGTTGCCAAGTCTTGTTTTGTAGTTGCAGCTGTAGCGCCTAATTTCTTCCTTAACTGAGTTCATTTTAAGGTGTTCATGGATTTCAGATGTTCTTATGAACCATGGTGCATTTGAACTATTTCTAGGCATAAAAAAGACCGACCACCTTGTAAAATCTCTAATGGTTTACACGGAATTATTAATTTGAGGTTTTTTTAAAAATAAATTAAGATATAAATATAATTATTTAACTACGCAACAAATATCAACCTAACAAGATTTTTCCAACCATCCTTAGCATGTAAAATGGTGACTGCAATGCCAAATGCCTCGTTATCGTACAGGTTATATAGGTTCGGTTAGTTCTGAGACGATCATTTTGTCATTATTAACCCATTTTATTAATTCATTCATTACAGTCCTTCATAAGTCCACTGCTGAACTTAGGCCTTTCCCAAGGAACGCCACAAAGCACAGTCTTGAGCACTTACATCCATCGACTTCCTGCACGCCTTACCAGGTCATCACTCCATCTAGTGGAGGGCTGCCCTACACTTTGCCTACCGGTACGAGGCTGCCACTCGCGAACTCTTCCTCATCGGTTGTCGGTTCTTCGTCTATTCCATTTCCACTTCAGCTTACTAATTGGGCTATTTTGATTACTCTAGTTCTACTGCATATATACAAATGTTTAAGTTTATCATGCATAAAAACCCCGAGCATAGCCCTCTCTATAGCTTAATGAGCAACCTTGAGCTTCCTCATACGGCCAGCAGCGAAGGACCACGTATCAGATCTTCTAAGTCAGTGATGACTTAGGGATCTGAAACGTGGGATGTGGCCGTGTTGACATAAATAATAACGTTTTCTTAGTCACATTAAACAAAGTCAGTGTTTTAGTTTGTCGAAAACAACGTTCTTAGCTTACAAAATACCAAAGACGTATTAAAAAAGATAGACAGGTTACACACTAACATTTTTGTATTTTAAAGTGGCGCAGGTAGTACTATATCTACGTAGAGTTATTTATTATGACACGTTGCGCTTACAAAAAGAGACAAATGTTAGGGCATACCTATCGTTAGAAAAAGATGAATATACATCATTAGTTGCGTATTGATTGCTGCTGAGCGCTCATTGGCACGAGCGCATGACATACTGATATAGAAAATGAACACACTATACTCTATTCCAATTACGAAGTCCCATTTGACAGATGTCAATAATCAAGTACTAGTAAAGTACCGCTATAGTCGATACTTGACGATATTGATCTTCGATTACTATAACGAACAAATTAAAATCGTGTTGACAGAAAAAGGATTAGCATCAAATTAAAATTTATAAAACTGTTTTTTAATTTTAATTAGATAATATTACATGATATTTTTATCAAGATGGAACATATTCATCATCACTAGCCGAAATCGATATTTCATGGTCGGCATCGTCGTCATCACCCTCATCATCGTCTGTAGAATCCCCTGTATTTATTATAATTTGGTTATCTATGACGGCATCAATATGCATGTCTCTGTCCCAATCAGCAAAAATAAAATGTTTTGTTCGTAAAACCACACTTTCCCAATTCGCGGCAGTAACACTATCACAAGCTTCTTGCAACAATGACAGCATTTTGTTTGCAGTAAACGGTGAGCTGGTATTTTTACGAGCCGCATAACCTAAAATAAAGGTTTGAGTGTTAATATAGCAACAGATAAAATGTTAAAATAGGTAAAAATAAATTATAAAAAAGATTTGTCTAAATTCTTGCCTTTAATTTGCGCCCAAATCAATTCTATGGCATTGTATTGTCAATGGTAGGGTGGAAGGCGCATTACATTGTGTCAGGCTTCCTTAGCCATTTCGTCCAATACGTATTTTGGTCTAGCTGTCTTCGGTCTAACCAAATACAGCAGCTCGATTTTTAACATGGACATGTCAGCAACAATATTATTGTCATTCAGCCATTTCACAATATCGGCTTTTTTGCTGCTAGAAGTTGGAGGCTTACTTATTTGTACTGAATGATAAGGTGCATTATCCATAATGATCGTCGATGGGTCATTCAAGTTGGTCAATAAGGTACAAAACCATTCCTTAAATTTAACAAAATTCATCTCTTCGTGGTATTCCACAGTTTTCTTAGATTTAAACGCCAAGAGGCAGTTCAGAACAAATCCCTTCATGGAACCCGCATAACAAATAATTAAGCGTTCGCCTTTTCCACTAGGTACTTTTGTGGAGGAGTGAGGAGTGTCGTCTGTCCATATCTTGTATTATCTGTAGTATCTTGTATGATTAGCGTTTAGCCACGTCTCATCTAGAAATATAACATTACTCCAAACGGCAATGGACTTTGCTGATCTTAGAAAATTAAATCTGGCTAAAGTTATATCTCTACGTTCCATCAAAATCCGCCTTTTATCACATTTTTTATAAGAAAAGCCAACATTTTTAAAACCCTCCAGAAAGAAGTTCTACTGCCGTGAAACAGTCCAGATTCTCGTAAAGTATATGACAATTTATCGAGAGTCGGCGATTCGTTCCTACTATAGTAGCCCTAGATATGGTTTCTAATGGCGTCGTTATCAAAATTGTCAATATGTGTAACTATCGATCTTCTAACTTTTTCTTAAGTGGCGATTTTAATTTGTTATCTTCCATTAAATCTTTACCATGTTTTTCCTTACTTATTCGGGAAACAGTTTTTCAACTAATACCAAGAGCTGCACTTACTCGGTTAGTCACTTGTGAAAGTGGTAACAATGAACCACCATTCTGATACTCTCTTTCAAAGTAATCTTGTAGGCGTACTACAAACTCTCGCGCTTGACTGCACATCACTGTTCTTTTAGTGGTCTCAGTTTCGGCCATAGTGTTTATAAATACAAAAAAAAAACAAATCAAATAACAGTCAAAACTTAATAACAACGAAAGAATTATCAAACAGTTATAACTACAATAACAAGAACGAAATAAAAATACAACACAAAATCAACTAAACTGAACACGCGTATCGTATACAAGGCTTCTGCACTCGTACTGAAGAGACAAACAAAATGGCGGTCGTGATCACGAAGTGGATGCAATGTTGACAGATATTCACTCGCGAAAAAAATCTGTCTATAATCGATTTTATACGATTCTTTTAGTCACGTCACTATGTAAAAAAGTAAAAATAAAACTATAGAACGTAAACGCAAAACGGCAGTAAAATATTATTATCTTTTAAAGTTTTAATTATTTTGAGCACGATGTCTAAAAACAATATGTTGATTGTGTGTGTGTGTGTGTGAATTAATTGTATAATGATTTAGATTGATCGTGTATTTTTAAATGATGATTTACGACCATGAACAAAAATGATTATTATTTCAAATTATGCGAAACGTGAAGAGTAACGTTCTAAGAAGTGTCAAAAGGGACTTCGTAATTGGAATAGAGTATAGCTAGCGTCAAAGTTTACACTAGCGGTTAGTGTTGAAATAATAAAACAAATTATGAACAAACCATCTTATATTCATAATATTTATGAGACGTTTTTCTTGTCTCTAACAGTTGCCGTGTAACTTGTGCACCACCTAAAAACACAGGAAGGCATTTTTGCTACGAATAACTAGAAGATTAACGCGCTGTAGCGAAGGTATAGCCGCAACGCGAGAGCGTGCCCGACTGAGTCGGGCAATTACCTGACTTTCGTATAGCCATTTTAGAGCGAGTATGACGTATCTATACTTTAAAAACATCTTAGCAAAATACGAGTTAATTATTTTTCTTCTCGCTCACTCGCAGTTGACTAAAGAAATTACGGAGAATTGACCGTAACTTAGTATACATAGAAACCTTTGGCTAAGAGTGATTCACAATATAAATCATACGACGGTTTCAAACCTACGACGTTTAAATTGTTGAGTCCATACCTTAACCATTAGGCTACTTTCGCATGAGTTGCAAGATAGTAGTAGTAGAACCATGCTGCAGCTATATTAATAGTATAGTTGTCGCACGAATGGGTCAGCTCGACCTGGGAAGGACCACGCTCTCACAGAATGGCAGCGTAAAATAGCAGCTTATGCTGCTGTGTTTCGTATGGTGAGTGTGGAGAACTGGAGACCCTTTTTACTGGACAAGAGGCATTCTATCTTAGTCCTCACGGGTGACAACGCATCTGTATTTTAATTCGTAAACGAAGATAGATGTAGATGTCTATGGCCCACAGCAACCACTTACCATCAGGTGGGCTCAGTGCTCGTTTGTCATCCTTATTCTATAAAAAAAAGATATGGATGTAGACAACATGTGGTTACAACAAGGCAGCGCCACATGTCATACAGCCCAACAAAAAAATATGAGTCATTTTAAAATAAAATAAAATTTTAAAATAGAAAAAAATGCACCAGAGTACATTTTTTCCATTTTGTACGTCAGAATTAGCCACTCATTATGTGACAACGCCAAAGTGACGTTGAACTTTCTTCTTTAGGTTGTTTATTGCCGACAAACTGACTTACAGTTTGGGAAAATTTGAAATGTAAATAATTTAACACTCTTTCTAAGAATAAATTAAAAAAAGGTCATATGTTTACATCATCGAGCCCATGGCCAGCGAAATTCAGCTATTTTTTTTCAAATTGGTAATGGATTGAAATCGTCTAAAATTCTATAAAACATTTCGTATAAGCCAGCAGAGACGTAGTGCCCCTTTATCCAATATACTATTACTTACGTAGTCTTATACTTTTTGTATAACAATAATAAATTAAAATTATAATTAATTAAAAATCTATTTATTTTTTAATAAAAATTACTTCTTGCGTTAATTTTGGGACATACTTTATATTATATTGTCGGATGTTTGCACGCAGTCAGTTTTACGTAACGCTTTTAACGTGGCCGATCATCAGGTGAACTATAAGTTCGTTTGTCACTCTAAATCTATAAAAAATCGACTTGCTGTTTTTCAGAAATCATTAGAGAAGATACTGCGAATAGCTTTGCACACATCTCATACTTGTTGCTAGTAATAGCCTAGAGAGTAGAACAAAATTTTTTAGTTAGAATTCAAAATCCCCTTGCAAATTATGGCAATAGTTTGAACTTTACGTGATACAAATATATGATACAAAGGTCAAACGATCACGCCTCTGAAACTGCCAAACTTATAGCCTGAGTAAACCCGTATTCTCAAACGACATTCTTCTGTCGTTAAGATTTGTAAACTTTTACTTTACAGGTTTGTTTACTTTTATTTTATTGTTATTTACTATAGAGGTTCATTCTCAAAATAATTCTATGTTACTTTAATTATTTTAACGTCCCTATCAGAAGTCAAAAGCTGACATGCCTCCCCTCAGTTTATTATATAGGGGAGAAAATTGTTATAACGGGTCAGTGATTTAAAAGTCCAAGTTTTCAAATATCACGTTAGTGCGTGCTTACTTGCGCGCACTTATGCGTGCCTAGGTAAGTGTGTTCGTAGAAAAAGAAAATATCCGCCGTATAAATAACATAATGTACCTAATTAAATCTTCACTAAAGTCGATTTTATGGGTTTAAAACTTAAGAGTGTATCAACCATTTTAGTATATACTTACGTTAGATTGGCAATGTAAAAGAGAAAGGGCATTGCATATTCTTACGTTATAACGACATAGAGTGGTTAGAACATACACGTACACGCTATAGGCGTATATCAGGCTGACGTTAATCGTTAACGAAACAAATTCCGGTTATTTTCGCGATATCTTTGATTTTGAAGTATGTATATAAATGATTGTAAGGTGTGATTAATTATGGTGACGTGTACATTACCTGAATGCAGTTTACCGAAAAAGGAAAATCCACACAATTATACATTTCACACGCAAATAAAATTAAAATATTTAGCACTCTAAATAACTATATAATTTATAATTTGTTTTTTTTAATTTTTTTATATAACAATACACAAATAACAAATACTTGAATTCCCGCTATTTCTGATGTAATTTTTGTAGAGATTGACACTATCAATATCATCTTATCGATAATAATATGTTTCCAACAGGAAAAGGCATATCTTTAGATTCAGCCTCTTGGAACGTAATTTTTTTAATTTTCTATTTTTTATTTTAGGGTTTTGTAGCCAAATAGAATTATGGATAGAATAAAATGGAATTATATATTGATATAAATGGAATTATAAGATATTGAGATAATTTAAACTCTTATTTCATATTTTATACTATACTACTCATATTTCATATTTCCAAAAAATATTGAGGTTAACCAAAAGAGGACGCAAAAAGTTGTCATTAACAGTATGAGTTCTTCCGGGTCGATGGTACAGATGGGCGTGCCTCAAGGCTCAATTCTCGGCCCCTTTCTGTTTCTTGTATACATTAATGACTTACCTTACATAGTAGGAGATAACTATGATATAGTATTATTTGCAGATGACACTTCTTTAATTTTCAAATTAAATCGACATTTGCTAAAATATGACGAAGTAAATGATGCTATATCTAAATTAGTAAATTGGTTCAATGTTAATAATTTGCATTTAAATGGCACTAAAACGAAATGTATGAAATTTATGACTCCTAATGTCAAACAATTAAATACTAATGTAATTTTAAATGGGGAGAAACTGAGTCTTGTAGATACCACAATTTTTCTTGGAATCACACAAGACGCGAAGCTTCAATGGAGCCCCCATATATCAAAACTAGCAAGCAGACTTAGTTCTGCAGCATATGCCGTAAAAAAGATTAGAAGTCTAACTAGTGTTGAAACAGCTAGACTAGTTTACTTTAGCTATTTCCATAGCATAATGTCGTATGGTATTTTGCTATGGGGACACGCAGCTGACACTGAAATTATATTTGTTTTACAGAAGAGGGCCATAAGAGCAATTTATGATTTAAAGCCTAAAGAGTCGCTGCGACAAAAATTTAAGGAAATTAATATATTAACTTTGGCCTCTCAATACATTTATGAAAATGTAATGTACGTACACAAAAATAAAAGTAGTTTTACAAAAATAAGTGATATTCATTCTGTAAATACTAGGAACAGACACAAGCTAGTAGTACCAGTTACTCGACAACATCGAGTCATTAATTCATTCTTGGGGCAATGTATACGCTTTTACAACAAAATTCCAGAAAATATACAAAATTTGACCTGCTCAAAGTTCAAAAACTTTATTAAACTAAGTTTGTATAAAAAGGGTTATTATATTATTAAAGAATTTATAAATGATAATAACCCCTGGAAATGTGGTGATCGCTACCAAGCTATTTCTAATTTGTTGTGTTGTTAATTTGTGTAACATACATGATTGTAAGCTGTTATTTAAAAAAAAGTCCCGCTGGGTTTCTTGCTGGTTTTTCCCAGGACAGAGGCTTTTTTTTCGAACCAGTGGTAATTATACAAAAGAGTGACTTTCAATAAGTATTATTTATAATCTATATTGAATAAAAAAGTTTCTGTTTCTGTTTCTGTTTCTGAAGTGCACAGAGAGTAAAGCCACGTTCTGGGTCAATACCCAAATTATTTATGCACGTGCTTAGTTCCTTATTACATATTTTACTGTACATATATTTATTTCGTTTATGCATGTTCAAATATGTACAGGTTGTTGTCGTCATCCTTATAATGTATATTTTTTTATAAAACGAAAGTAACAAAGAAATTTACAGTAACACTTGATGGCAAACGGCTACTGAAGTACATGGTTACCTACAGTCAGTTTCAAACAAAGATAGCTACAAATCTTTCCCCTCACCCCTCAGAACTAAGAAAAATGCCTTACAGGTTATAATTATACAGGCTCCGCCGTAAGAAAGTCTTTCTCCTATTGTTCGTGTTTCAAACAAATATTAATAATTACTTTTAATGTTTTGTCATACGAATTTGTGCAGGTGAGTCTCTATACACAACAGGCCGGAACACGGCAGTGTAAGCACTGCTGTTTATTTCCGTTTATCCCTCACAAGACGTTTATGAGATAGTTATTCATTCCAAAAACATATGAAAGGAAAAATTGTAAACGAAAATATGTTTCGAAAATAAGTAAATAAATGCCTTGTGTCTTGCAAATTTTTTTTAATATACTTGACATATATATAATCGCCAGCAATATCAAACCATAAACACTTAATTATTAAATTAATAATCGAAATTTATTGAATTATTAGATTAAAATATGAATCAATATTACAAAATACCTCTAAGGAAAGCTTATGACATTTTGACAATAAATTAATTATTTTTGTTTGAAAATAAAAATCCCAAACTTTTCGTTTGTAGTTTTATTTTTATGCCCTCAAACATAAAACTATTCATTTTATGAGACGGACATAGCGCTCTGTATCGATAATTGAAGCTAATGCATGGCCCAACACTATTCGTCTCGCACACATGCACATTTCACTCACACCAGTACATTTCGTTTTTAGTCTCACCGTAATCAATCCTTCGTCAATCTAATGTATACTATATCTATGGTATTAACGATCTAAAAATTAACCGTTCGCATATAGTAGTCGTACTACAAATAGGATTGTACTTCCAATAATAAATGTATTGTTAGACGTTATATACATTTTAATATATAATATTAAAGCGACCCGGGAGTTGGTAGTCGTAAAGTAGCCGGGCCGGCTACGACTGAATGGTATATTTTCTCATAAAAATATCAGGTTATATTTAAAGATATATATTTACTTTATTTTTGCCTAATAAACTGTCCTACAACAAACTGAAGTATTAAAAAAAGCGATAGTCTTATTTAAGGTTCCGACCACTACATGGTACATATATCTACTTCCATACTATATTAAGAATGAAAATAAAAGAAATAAAGAAACCCGTATAGGATTACTTTGTAGTTCGTCTGTCTGTCCGTCTGTCGAGACCCATTTTCACAGGAACGAGTAGGGGTATTAAGTTAAAATTAAGTCTGAGTCGACACAATCAAAAGCGTAAACTTCTTTTAAACTTTCATTGACAATAATTTATTAAAGTTATAGTGTACGTAAAATTGATCTAGAATTATGAAATTTGACAAGAACCAAGGCGTCAGCACAAGTAAAAAAAAATCCAACAACAGTAAATTTGTAATGAAATCACATAAACATTTCTTTTGCGATTACAAGCTGCTTACATTTGCAGTTGGACTATATACTATTATGTAGACCGATGAATGCGAGAAAGTTTTTTCCACTACAAAGTTTGTTGTTCAATCTGCCTTAACTTTTTGTTATGTTTGGTACCAACCTTAGGAAATTATAAATTAAATTTCAATAATTATATGTAAAATATTTTGGTTAAAGTAAATACAAACATATCTAACCACTTTCATTATTATGCCTGCCCATTGTATTTAAATGAAATTAACTATCTTTTTCAATTTAGGACATTCGTGTATTGGTATCGAAACCAGGAAAAAATCGCCGAGACTCTCGATTCCCGGTGTGAATTAATTATCTATATACATAATCAGGTTTATTCAAAACCCTCAAGGCACAGTAGCTCCACGCTCTTATCCTGTTTTATTTTAATTAGACAACACACAGGTATAATTTCGCAGTTTCACGTAAAAGAGCGACACGATTGACACTTAACATTCGAATCGATTTGTGCATAATAGAATGTTTGGACTTACGCTTAGAGACAGTTTTGCTGGGAAATAGAGTCGTGTAAATTGAAACAATAGATTTGTTGGCGACTTCTTTAGATTCCACAATCCGGTCAGTATATTGCGCTTAAACAAAAATAATTTAAATAATTGCACTTGCAAGCTGCATAATTTAGGCGAATTTTATTTCCACAATAGAGCAATAGAGCAATCTTTTAGAAGCAGATTATGCAGAGGAACTAAAGAAAATTGCAGTAAATTGAGAAAATTCGTTGAACAATAGGCATTTTAGGGACCGACTCCACCTTAGACTTATATACGTGGAATTTTGTCATATTTCCGAGTGTTAGCGAAATCTTTTTGAGCACATTTCTTAAAAATATATTATTAGTGTAAATTAGTAACAACATTATGAATGTTGCTTTTACTCGCCTTCCGTTTTCTAAATGAACGGCAAGATGGATACTAATTGTATGTTTTTTTTGTAACCGCATTTTTTAAAGTTATTATTTGGAAAACCAAAAAGGTTTTAGCCCCATAGATACTATACCTTTCGGCAAATTGTACATAAGACCAAAGAGTACAATCTGTTACTTTGTCTTGCGTATGTGGACTATGAGAAAGCCTTTGATTTCGTGGAAATTTGGGAAGTACTGCAGTCCCTTCAGCGGTGCAAATCGAAGTGCTGAAGTCTTTGTACAGTAGGGCTACGATAGCTATTCGAGTACAGAACCAGAGTACGAAATCTATCCAAATGCAGAAAGTGTACCAGACAGAGTGACGTTATAACCCCAAAACTCTTCACCGTTGCATTGGAAGACGATTTCAAGCTACTGGATTGGAAATGAGACGGTATTATATCAATGGCTAGTACATCAGTCACATTCAATTTACCGCCGATATATTCCTTGAAGCAGAATCACTGGAGGACCTAAGCACTATGCTCAATGAC
The DNA here is from genome assembly GCA_033319125.1 of Parnassius glacialis. Taxonomy (NCBI): domain Eukaryota; kingdom Metazoa; phylum Arthropoda; class Insecta; order Lepidoptera; family Papilionidae; genus Parnassius; species Parnassius glacialis. The sequence goes on from JAVANC010000009.1 coordinate 17,922,240, forward strand.
ATCGATAGTGCCTCCCAATGGATAGGTCTTAAGATGAACATAGACAAAGCAAAGATTATGTATAATTTCCATGTGACACATATGCCAGTAGTTGTTGAAAGCACTAAGCTCGAAGTTGTTGACAAGTATGTTTACCTGGGATAAATAGTCCGACTAGGTAAGTCCAATTTCGACCGAGGGACGCATTCGACTCGGCTGGGCAGCAACTACGTCACATCTTCTCGTCAGGTATACCTTAAAACTTGAAAACGAGACTGTACACCCAGTGCGTGTTACCACTGCTGGCCATATGAGGAAGCGCAAGGTTGCTCAGCGAGGTATGGAGAGGGCTATGCTCGGGGTTTCTCTACGTGATAATAATAGACATGAGGATATCCGCAGTAGAACCAGAGTGACTGATATAGCCCTACGGGTTAGTAAGCAGAAGTGGCAATGGGCCGACCATATAGCTCGAAGGACCGACAACCGATGGGGAAGAAAGTTGCTCAAGTGGCAGCCTCGTACCGGTAGGAGAAATGTAGGGCGATCCCCCACTAGATGAAGTAACGACCTGGTAAAACATGCAGGGAATCAATGGATGTAGGTAGCTTGGTCTCGACGAGATTCAAAACCGGGTTGTTTACGAGTACGCACGTATACGTATACGTACGTTACGTAAATATGCATGTATAAATAATTAAACTAGGGTGTGCCAATTACAAAACAACGTATAATAATAATAATTCATATTTACTATCGCACAAACAACACATAGTATTGATATCATTTTTATTTATTTTTAAAGTTACCAAAAGCGTAAAATAATAATTTCACTGGATTTAATCATAAATGCACATCAAAATTATCCCATCGGTTTTGCAAGATGTTTTTTGGAATGAATGAAATTGCAAAAACAAATAGTAACAACAAACTATCTATCATTGTGTATCGATATTTCAATTTGTTTTAGCCTTTTTTACTGTTGTTGTCATAAAATACACGTCAATACTTTTATTAATTATTATTTTTAATGATCTCATTACTATATTCAACGAATCATTTAATGGATTTGCAAACACCCGGATGAAGTTTATTGCAATGATTAAACTCAAGTGCTTAGATTAATGTAAAAATGTCAGGTAAACGTTATTAATTTTTAGTTTTTTAAACCAAGTAAAAAAAAATAGGTTGAACACATTAACAAAAATCGTAATTTGTGGTTTACCCTTTCATTTTCTACAACTAAATAAACCTTAAAATTTGTTTTTCATTTTATTTAAAAAATTATCATTCAGTAACAGCCAATATACCCATAGTTCAAGAAGTAGGTATGTAAAAGTAGGAACTAAAAAAACTGTTAGTACCGCATTTCTATTTCACATTACATTATATTATTTCTATATAAGTCTAATTTTATTTACAATGATGATGCTGTTGGTTCTGAAGTAATTGATTTTCATGCGATGTGCTACTTTGATAAAAATATGCTAGTAATATAAATATAAAGAGTAATAAAAAGCATAGTACATGCATTAAATGCATGTTTATTACTTTACATTCTCGCTACATTTCGAGTTTAAAAAAAGTAAAAATTTGCAAATCCAATTGGGCATACCCTACGCGCATTAAAAAAATTACGTATAAAATGATTATACACGGAATTTTTAAAAGTAGTTTAAATACATTTTGACAGCACTATCGGCTTCAACACTCTCGAAACCTATGAAAATGACACCTATGATGAAAAAATTGATATGTTTTGCAGTCGCCATTTTGGATTTACATTTCGACAGCATTATCGGCTTCAACACCCTCAAAAACCATGAAAATGACACCCATGACGAAAAAATTTATACTAGTTACTTTTAGTACTCCTATTATTTATTCTGTGATTTTAAAATATTGTAATAAAAAATCTCTCATTATTATTAAAATCAAGTTCTGTGCTTTTAAAATATTGTAATAAAAAAATCTCTCATTATTATTAAAATAAAGTATTTAAGAAATTTGGTTATTCGAATATTGTGTATTTGTACTGCGATCTTTTTGAGCCGCTGCAAACAACCGTAATAATGTCTGGCCGCTTAATGGAGTCTCGGTTAAAAAGAGCAAGGCCGACTTCGCCGTCTCTAGATGGTAATGGACAGTGTTAAGGTTGGAATGAAGTCTCCTGATGTTGCAATAATTCACGGATAGCGTGACAGGGGTCGCCTTGGTTGTATTGCTCCGCTTGCCCCGAGCAGCATTAGTCGCGAGCGGAATTTTGCTCCCCCCCCCTCCCCTTCAGAATACGCGGGGCAGCCTGAGCACCCACGCTCAGGAGTGAAGTAGTTTGGTGGTGGATGCTCAGCGAGGGATTCTCCAGGGGTACTGGTACCCTCCTGGGGTAGTCTTTTAAATTCACTACCATGTTGAGGGGGGGAGGGGGGGGGGTAATTCGGCCTCCGTCCACTTGCACTCACCAAGCGCAACGTTCACGCTGGTATTCTGTGAGGTCGTGGTAGCACTCCGGTTCAAGCTGGCCCATCCGTGCGACAGCAAAAGCTACCGCTTGGCTCTACCACTGTTAAAAATTCTAAAAATATTTAATAAATTATATCGAAAAACAACGGGGCACCTAGCAGGTATAGTGATTCCGTACTGACAGTTTTTATTCCTGGAGAAATATGATTGAAATTTTTAATTAAAGTGTCTCTATGAGAAGTACATAAATTATTGGCAAAAATATTTCACATTTATTGCTAGTTAATTCAAGACCAATATTTTTAAAATTTCGAAATATATGAGTAAGATCACTGAGGACGTCATCTGCTCTACCTTCCAGTGTACCGTCGTCCAGGTACCAGACATTCAGCTTGGATTTCAAATTTCAAATAATGGGTGTAATTCCTAAACTGAAAAGTGCTGGACCTATTGGGTCACCCTGTTGAACACCGACAGCAGAATCGATAACATGGTGTTCGTAAAACAAGTTAGTATTTTGACTGTAATATTGCCAAACGTAATGAAAAATTTCTATCGATAGAGTTAAAAGCATTCCTTCGGGCAATCTTCACAAGAACATCTGCATTAGATTTTGTTAAATATGTACGCACTAAATGTACCGTCGCTTTACAGCCACCTCTAGTGCCAGCGCCTGGTTGAGTAGGCTGAAACTGTGTCTTAAGTTTAGAGATTATTGCCTGCAAGCTAATTTTAAAGTTAAGCGTTGAAATGTGGAACCAACGGCAATAGTACGAAAACCGTAATCCTTTGTTTTGAAGGCACATAATCTTGCTCCATATAAGAATGCAATGAAATTTGGATTAATATTACCAGAAAGCATAAAATTACATAATTTTGTAATGTTATTAAGAACTGAACAGACAGATCTCCAAATGCATGCAGCGGAACTTACGCAACTTCAATACAGCTTGTATTGAAGAAGCGATCGAGCGGAACCAAGGCTCCATTGCCAGGGATCTGTCTGTCGGAAGGAGCTAACTGTCAAAGCTGAAGACCGAGTGTGGCAGCATTTTTTCCGGGACACCTGAGATTTTGAGTGAGATTGAGAGGTTCTATGGGCAGCTGTACACATCATCGTTGGAGCCACATGCAAGTGTGAGTAACGATCCAAGAGCGAGTCTTATCCGACACTATTCCGAAGATATCCCGGACGTCAGTCTGAGCGTGATTAGAATGGCTCTCCAGCACCTTAAAAACGGCAAGTCCCCGGGCAAGGATGGAATTACAGCGGAGCATCTGAAAGGGGGTGGAAAACCGGTACTTGAAGTCCTTCAGAAGCTTTTTAATTCCGTCCTCCATGGTGGCACAACTCCGGAGGCGTGAAGCAGGAGTGCAGTGATCTTGTTCTTCAAGAAAGTCGACAACGCTCTCTTGAAGAACTACAGACCGATTTTCCTTTAAAGCCGCGTCTACTTGCTGTTTTCGAGAGTCGTTACGAATCGTCTCGCTTGCAGACTTGACGACTTCCAGCCTCCCGAACAAGCCGATTTCCGAAAGGGCTTTAGCACCATAGACCACATACATACCCTTCGGCAAGTTGTACAGAAGTCCGAGGAGTACAATTTGCCACTATGCCTGGAGTATGTGGATTATGAAAAATCCTTTGATTCCGTCGAAATTTGGGCGGTGCTGCAGTCCTTTCAGCGGTGCCAAGTTGACTGTCGGTATATTGAAGTGCTGAAGTGCTTGTACAGTAGGGCTACGATGGCTATCCGAGTACAGAACCAAAGTACGAAACCTATCCAATTAAGACAGGGTGACGTTATATCCCCGAAACTCTTCACCGCTGCATTGGAAGACGTTTTCAAGCTTTTGGACTGGAAAGGATACGGTATTAACATCAATGACGAGTACATCACTCACCTTCGATTTGCCGACAATATAGTCTTTATGGTAGAATCGCTGGAGGATATAAGCATTATATTATGCTCAATGACCTCAATAGTGTCTCCCAACGGACAGGTCTTAAGATGAACATGAACAAAGCAAAGATTATTAGCATTCATTGCTATGCAGACGACAGCACTGGTGATGCCTTATATACCGGCCGTGCCAATATTTCTCGGGGAAACGTCGCCGAGTTACGGGACAAACTTGTGTCTGAAGTCGAGTCTTTGCTTAACAAAGTCTCGGATTGGGGCCGACTAAATCTAGTCCAGTTCAATCCCCAGAAGACACAAGTTTGCGCGTTTACCGCCAAAAAGAACCCCTTTGTCGTATCTCCTCAGTTTCAAGGCACTCCCTTTGCTGCCTCAGCTAGTATCGGAATCTCTTTATGATAAGTATCTGAACACTTTTCAAGGCCAAAGATTATGATTATATGTTACATATATGTGAAATATGTTAATAAAAATAAACTTATTATTAATTGCAAGAACGCAGTATTTTTCAATACTTTAAGTATTACTTTTAGACGAACAGTTAAGCGCATCGGCCACCGAGACGACACGTGACAAATTATATGGCTCTCTCTGAATTATCACTCACTAACCACGTCGCAGCAACTTTGTTATTTGATTTGTTAGGTGATTTGAGAGCATGATGTGAGGCGCGACGTAGAAGTGACGTGTGCGAATAAAAGGCTCATAATATGAAAATTGTGAAAATTAAAACGAAATAATAAAGTAAAATGCATTAATTTTTATAGAAGAAGAGAAGAGCAAACGAGCATGCGGTTTACATGATTGTAAGTGTCGACCGCCGCTTTTGAACAATTGCAGCGCCAGGTGAATTGAATTAAATTGAATTTCAAAAAAAATCCGTGTAGTGGCAGTGTAAGAGTATGAACTACCCCATATATTTTTTATAGGATAAGATTGACAAACAAGCACATATTCCACCTGTAAGTGGTTGCTGCGGCCCATAGACATCTACATCTATCCAGATGCGTTGTCACCCGTGAAGACTAAGATGGAATGCCTCATTTCCACTAAAAAGGGTCTCCGGTTTTCTATACTCACCATAAGAAACACAGCAGCGTTAAGCTGCTATTTTACGCTGGTATTCTGTGAGAGTGTGGTCTTTGCTCGGTCGAGACGACCCATTTGTGCGACAACTATACTACTAATATAGCTGCAGCATGGCTCTACCACGTAAATCGTACCGTGGGTGTCGTAAGATGCGACAGAGGGAAATTGAAATTGGAAATAAGCTTCAGAGTCTTCCATATAACAAAATAATAGAAAACTGCGATTGCTAACCCTCCTGTCAAGGGTGGGAACTATGGCAAAATCCCTAAGAGGCAATCTATGTGGAAGGCCTATGGTATGTATGAAATAAAAAAGCCCATTTCTTGCTGCAACCTTGCTTGTTAGGTGAAACAGCACGGCATATTATCCCAGTGAACGATAGCTATTATACGAGGAAAATGTTATTTTATTCAATTGACGGAGTAATTAAACATCGTTCCGAATTAGTTATCTATTAATTATATCTTTTCAGCGCTGTCTATAAAAACAATGATCTATATAAATTGGCTAGTATCATTGACGACATTAAATGCCTAAGCTAGGATAACACGAATGAAACATATATTATTAAAATTTCAGTAAAATAATTATTGTCAAAATGGTCCATCACGAGTTATCTACCGAACACAGACCCCTCTGCGACAACTTCTTCCATGACCACCATGTTGCCCATTAGGTTTCACTGTACTACAAAGTTCAATGCTGCCACCCGAAGCCCCTTTATTCACCCGAACTCTTCATTTCTCAAGAGATGTCGGTTTTACGTAGTATGTAAAAATTCCTTTTTTAAAAAATAATTGGTAGGATTCAATACATGAATCTACTAATTGTTTGGTCATAATTTTAATATTCCATCATAAATAAATAATAAAAAGTCATAAATCCCAAGCATAGTCTTCTTCGTAACATATGCATAGGTTTCCTCGTACGGTTAGTGAACCACAACGTGGTAAACCTCTTGTAAAAAAACTCCTTTATATATAATTTAACCTTTGAGTCTGCTTAAGAAACTTTCAGGACGTTTTTTGAAAACGTATTAAATAATTTAATTAAAGTATATTTCATCTTAAGTCAAAATAATGAATGTTTTTATTTTCTTTTTCTTTATAAGCACATTCATATTTTTAAATCCAAATGTTATTGTTTATTTTTAATATCGAGAACAATAAATTAATATTAAAAAAATCCAGTTTAAATTAATGTTATCATACTTACCGATGACACGTTAAACATCACAAGAATTTGTTCACACTTCATATTATTTTCTAAACATTTTAAACACTTGTAACTTTAAATATTATTAAACAAAATATTTTAGTAAACTCAGTTCGTATAAACAGTTTAAAAGTTTACAAAAATATCAAAACATTAGTTTCATCATAAGCTACACTTTTAAGTATAATATTCAGTTACTGCGTAAAATGCTAAGTTACCTAGGCGAATCAGAAGTTAATACTATTTTGTGTTATAAATAATAAAAGTGATTATGATCATACAACACTGCTATTACACGAAAGGGCAGTAGCGTATTCCAACAGAACCCAAAGTACACTGTTTGACGAGATAGCTAGCATTGCATTACGCATGCGTCTTTTCCTGTAACAAAACATAACTTATCCTTGTGTATGTGTTCATTTCTCAATATCAAAATGGTTTAGCAGATTTAACGCTAATTCGATTCTGAGTTATAAGTCTATTGTAAATCCTTATTAAAATACTTTTAATAGATTGATATGTATGCATAAATGCAATTAAATTGTATGCTTAATTTACCTATTACTTATTTTCAGACGTCTGAACTATCTGAAAAATATTCGAAACGTATTAAGAAACGATTACAATACTATAATTTCATAACTATGACCAAGTGTTTTCACCAGAATTTAATACCCTATATAAATTGAATTACCCTAGTGAAAGTAATTGCAGCTCATAAAAACCAGGCTGTTGTTTAAAATTTTATATCATTTTATTTTTGTAAGCGTGCACAACAATTTCGTATTCGTAATAAGGATATTTGTATCAGCTAATACAAATCCATGTAGAAAATTATTGATTTTCCGATTAAATTGTAGAGCCGCGGTAGCTGAGAGGCTAAAAACTCGTCGTAAATTTCACAGTATGCGAGCAATCGAGGTTTTATCGCCGACGGCACTTTACTTTTAACTTTTTTCAAAATCATATTGTTACAATTAATCTATTCGTCTTACGGTTATATAAATAATAAATGTTTATTTAGCATTTATCAATTTCAATTCTCAATACTATGTTTTGTCGTAACATCGGATACAGAATAAGCGAATTTAAGTGAATGATTGTATGGACTTTGTGAACACGGCAATTTAGAATGGCTTGATTTTTGTAATTGATTTATTCACCTAGATTTATTTATTTATTTATTTATTTCACAATTTATGTACATACAAACAGTGGAAAGGACACAATATGATGAAGAGTTTGTACAAGGGCGCTACTTATCTCATTATGAAATTTCTTCCAGTAGGCCAGTTAAAAAGATATGTGATAAATAAAAGATAATAAGGTGTGCACTTTGTTATTATATACACATACATACATATATCCATACAAGATAAAATAAATACATATATATATATATATATATATATATATATATATATATATATATATATATATATATATATATATATATATATATTACTTGGATAACTTTTATAATTGGAATTAGATGATGTTATAACTGTAAAATTTAAAGAATTCCCCATTACGATTTTTTTTTAATTTTCAAGAGATAGGTAGGTATGTAACAAAAACTGTTATCGTAAGATAACCTTAAGGTAAAGATAAATTGATTAAATTACTTTTTAATTATAAATTGATAAGTGTACATAGCATTGAAATGAGAAGTTAAAAAAATGAAAAGTATGTTAAAATCGTATATAAATAAAAGTTGAAATAGAAATCGTTATAAAAATTCCTAGAAAGGAAATACATTGGATTAGTACACATTTCAAACGCCAATTAGGGAAAATTAACTTTAAAATTAAAGTAAAATAAAGTTATCATCATCATCAAGTACCGTCCTTAACAAGTCCACTGCTGAACATAGGCCTTTCCCAACGAATGCCACAAAGCACGGTCCTGAGCCACCTGCATCCATCGACTTCCTACATGTCTTACCAGGTCTTCACGCTAAATAGTGGGGGGTCGCCCTACAATTCGCCTACCTGTTCGAAGCTGCCACTCGAAAACCTTTTTTCCCCATCGATTGTCGCTTCTTCGAGCTATATGGCCGGCCCAGATTTTAGCTTTTCAGCTTATAAATCCATTATATCCGTAAAATTAAGTAATAACACATGAATATGTCTCAGGTTGCATGCCTCATCTTATTTCTGAAAGGTCCTCTTATTTGTTAAAGGTTTCCGTATGGAACAACCGATCCGCTACGTTACTCCAGTACCTGTTAACAGATTGCACATGTTCGCGAAACATTTTATTTACCATACATGCAACTCACGATGTTTTCCTCACCGTAGATATATGGTTAATCAGCACGTAAAATTAAAATTAAAAATTTTATCAATACCAACGGTAAAGTTCGAACCCAGGTTGCTTGCGTACAACCACGGTTCAAAAGCTTTACTTAACTTGCTTACCTTATTTTCTTATTATCTTATCACGAAATCTCATACACATATATATATATATATATATATATATATATATATATATGTAAGGAACAATAATACCATAGACCCATCATAGGATCAGTTTTGTGCAATAGCACCTTTGTTCAAAATCAATAAAAATCTTTCTTAAACACCATTTTCAGGTGAAACGACATTATACTAAAAAAATGTGCGTGTACTTATTTACGCGCTTTAAAAAATATTCTTTTGATATATAAATGGCGATTGCTATACCAGAAATTTAGTATTAATTTTAAATCAGAAATTTCTCGTCCCTAGACTCCGTCACATGATGTTTCAATAACATTGTACTAAGAATTATTTATAATGTATGCTCTTTAAGGCAGTTAAGGCACTGTACCAGTATACTCGACATCATCATCATCATTACAGCCCACCACAACTTCACAGCAGAAAAGCACGGTCTTAAGCGAGCTGCATCTATCGACTTCTGCATCTCTTACCAGGTTGTCACTCCATCTAGTGAAGAGGCCGCCGACACACTATTCGACCACTAGAGAGATATGGCCAGCCCATTGCGCCATCCTTCGTCTGTTCTTGTTCTTCTGGGCATATCTTCATTGCGGGATATGAACCCGCAGAGAAATTTAAAAAATCGCTCTTTCCATGGCATCGCAGACTTTGCAACACTGCATTTTTCTGAGATATTTTTTTACATGTTATTTATATAATTATTTATAACTACATTATACCTAGACGATCTCTATACCAAATATCCGTTCAGCCATTGAAATGTGAAGGAGGAATTATACTAGTAGAATTATGGTAAATTCTAATTAACTCCCACAAATCACTGAAACCGTACATTTTTCGGCGTAAAACCTACTTAATAAGACAGCTTTATACTTAATTCCATGAAAATCCGTTCAGAATTACGCTCAAGATTTATCTCACAGAAACCGTGCATTTGCCGGGATAAAAATAACCTATATCACTCTCTGACCAATAAAACTATTGCAATGCAAAGAGACAATCATAATTATCGTTACAGCCTATTAAAGTCCACTGCTGAACATAGGCCTCCCCATAGATTGTTTTAAATAAAACTTTAAAAGTTAAATATGAATTGAAGCATGACTTCATCTTTGCCGTAGACCGAATAAGAACTATTTATTTATTTATTCATAGGACACCAGCAGTGCACACATTGTTAAATTTTTATTGAAAGTAGGCTTAATCTAGGGACTGATGTGTGCACCTTATAGGTGACACAGTATTACAAAATACTATAAAAATTAAAACAGAGCAGTTGCAATAGCTTATAAAGAAATATGTCTCAAAAAAATTCTAAAGATAATATATAACTAACACAATAAAAACATGCATATAACCAAGCAGCAGCTGTAGGAAACATGAATATTAAATTATAATTAAATCATTCACAAACCATTTATAATACAGATCTATTACATTTTTCATAGATTTAGGAAAAGGATCATGAAAAATATCGACAGTAGGCAATATTTGTGACAACTATAAGTAGAGTGAATTATACATGTCACACATTCGCGGTACCGGGGCGTATGAGCGCATTGTTACAGATTGAGGAATGTGTAACTGTTTCATATTATTCTTCTTATAAGAATGTTATATAGTATAGCCATTTATGTTTATTAAAAATGTGTGTATATATCGTTACATAAATTGTGATTTGTCTTTGCTCTATTTGACTTTGCGTGCGTAACTTCCCTTTCATTGTCAAAAGTTTAATACCGCTAAAGATGTAGTATTACTTCAAAACACGGTTTTCATTTATTTGATTATAGATCGAGATAAATGTGACAGTCAAATGACAGTCAGCTCAACATATTTAACAGTGGTAGAGCCACGCGGCAGCTTTTGCTGTCGCACGGATGGGCCGGCTCGAACCGGGGTGGTACCACGACCTCACAGAATACCAGCGTGAAGTAGAGGTTTACCTCTGCGTTTCGCTTGGTGAGTGCAGGTGGCCGGAGGCCCTTTTTACTGGAAATGAGGCATTCCATCTTAGTCCTCACGGGTGAAAACTCATCTACATTTTGATTTGTAATAGAGGATAGATGTAGATGTCTATGGGCCGCAGCAACCACTTACCATCAGGTGGACTGTGTGCTCGTTTGTCACCCTTATCCTATAAAAAAAATATTGCTACTGTTCGAGAAGCGTTGATTTATAACGACCTTAAGGTTTTGAAGAGGACGTTTAGCTTTAGTTTTAAGACCTAACTGTCCATTTTTGATATGTTTTGCTATTGAGGTCGTAGTTGACTTCATGCATCTGTTCAATATTATGACGATTAAACAATATTGAAACTTCCCAGCATTATTGGCAAATACGAGTCGAAATTTTTCGTTATTAGCCTTCAACTATTGCCTCAGTTGAATTTTATAAGCTTTTACTTGCAAATCCTTTGTAAATCCATCCATTTGGCTTGGTTTCTCTTTTGAGTAAATTTGTTGTGGATATTGTATTACCGGTTTAGTAAAAGGCTAAACAGTCTCTGCGGTGCTTGTTGACATCAGGCGGCCTTCATAAATTATTCTCACTGTAGACCCAGTTGCCTTAAACATTATACTCGTAATCTATTTACCACTACACTTTACGCTTGTTGCTTAACATTCGTATATGTGGGCACGGAGAGACCATGCCGGGAATTCGCCTCAAAATTTTCATACAATTATTGTTTACATAATACATGATAACACGAAACGCACTTTGAGCTCCGTGATTAACTAGGTGATAGGACTTTTTTTTCCTAGGAGTTCGTCTGTGTAGGTACTACCTTCTTACTTATTTCTACCGCCAAATAGCAATGTTTAAACTGCTGTGTTCAGGTACGAAGGGTAAAAAGGGTTAATATAACTAACGGTTGTGAGACATTCCATCTTAGTCCTCAGAGATAACGCATCTGTAGCCTCCCTTGCTTAAAGTTGGCAGCAGGCCTACAGTAGCCACTTAATCAACTCAATTTCACCATCGCACGTCGCTACAAAACTCGCGATACCATCCATACCATCTGGACGATTGGCGGTCCACCACTGTGCGATTTAGAAGAAGTTTTCTCCCTCGCACAACTTCCTTGTGGAATCGATTACCACCAGCGCTTTTTCCGGACCGATAGGACCTAGGGACCTTTTAGAAAAGAGCCTACCCCTTTTTAAAAGGCCGGCAACGCATCTGTAATTCCCCTGATGTTGCAGTTGTTCATGTTTTTCCGTGTAAATTGTGTATGGGCGGCGATAGCCACTTACTATCAGGTGAGCCGCATGCTCATTTGCCCCCTCTCATATAAAAAAAATATCAGGTGGACTGTAAGTTCATTTATCACTTTTCTGTATATGAAACTTATACTAAAAAAAGGATTATAAAATAAACTACAACCAGAAGCATAGTACAAGTAAACATGAAACAATATAATTAAAAATTAAAAATTTTGTGCATCCGACTTCGATATAAATTACTAATTATTACTCAAAAACTATTGGTCAGACTTTGATCAAATTTATATGAGACCACATGTGATATACCAGCTTTTAAGTAAAAAAAGAATCATTGAAATTAGTCCACCCAGTAAAAAGTTATGAACTAACACATAATAAAACATACAGTCAAATTGAGTACCGTCTCCTTTTTAAAGTCGGTAGAAAATAACACAGAAAATAAAACTACAATACATTAAATCTGTCGCTATAGCAAAGACAACTTGCTTTTAATTAACTCTTTGTAACTATAACCCCAAATCGGCACGATATAAATGACGTTTTGTAAAGATATTAATATAAATATTATTTTCTTTGCCGTCTTTTTCTTTACCAAAAGAGAGCAGTGGACTCCATAACTAGTGCAAGAATAGTTGAAATTTGAAGCTTTTATTGTTTACATTAAAATATTCACACAATATTTAAATATGATTTTTTTTATATATCCCTCTGTAGCTTTATAGTAATTCAAGAAAGTCTAAATCATTTAAGTAATCCGTATCCATTTCCGTATAAATTGTATATTTGCAAATTTTCGAGACTGAAACGTTTTTTCGGAGTCACGCATCCTAATCTACAACTCTGTATCATATTCATATTCATTAATTCGTTACTTATTATTATACTTAAATATGTGGCAAAAATGGGGATGTTAAAAATCTCTGCTGGAGTTTCCGTTGCCACCTTAGATGACTCGACCTGACAACATTCAACGCACGCACTCTGTGGCCTGTAGAGAAGATTCTGGAAGTGGAAGATGATATAGATAAGTTGCGATGGCATATTACAGGATTATCTAAGGTTCAAAGAGAGGAAGAGGAAATGATAATCGTCGAAACCGATAACTTGTTCTATCGCCGGGGGGGCGAAAATTTGTCTCAAGGAGAAGTTTGATTTACCATCCATAAGTATTTCGTTAACAACGTTGTAGAGATTGAGAGTGTGTCGACGAGAGAAACCTTATACTCAGAATTACCAAACGACATTCGATGAAGCTCATACAGGCTTACGCACCAACCTCGGCACATTCCAATGAGGAGGTGGAGTATGAGGATATCTTTAGAGCATGCATTCCTCCAAAACCCATTATACGGTGTTAATGGGAGATTTCAACGCAAAACTGGACATTAGAGAAAATGGTGAGCTGAAGGTAGGGAATTTTGAAGTAAACTTTATAGAAAAAATTGAAATCTTCATTATGAACTCTTTCTTCCAAAAGCGGCCTCATAGAAAATGGAACTGGCAAGCTGAAGCCCTGAAGGTTCTACAAAAAATAAGATTGATTTCATTATGACGACTATACGGCAACTGTTCAGTGACCGCAAGGGTGAAAACTGGTAGTGATCACCGAATAGTAAGGGTCACAATTTAATATTAAACTGGAGAGATCACGTTTAATGAAGGCAACGCTCCGTCCCCCTCGAGCTCTAATCCAAAGCCCCGAAAACTTTCAGCTCGAATTACAAAACCATTTTCAGTGCCTAGAAGACAGTTACAGATATAATACAGTGGATGGTATGAATGACAAGCTTGTGGAAGAACCCAAAAATTCTCCGATCCCACTCTGAATCTTATGACTGTTAGACCGGAAATGAAGCTGCAGACTGCACCGGATATGACAACATGCAAGCGGCGAGACTTGTGGTACTTCAATACAGCTCGTATTGAATTGAGCAGCATCGAGGCTCCAAAGTCTTTACCAGATATTTATATGCCGGAAAGATCCAATTGTCGAAGTTAAAAACCATCTACGGCAGCGTCATTTCCGGGACACCTAAAATTTTTGATGAGATTGAGAACTTCTACGAACAAATTTCCAAGTCTTATTCGACACTATTCCGATAATATCACGGAATATCTGAGTGAGATCAGAATGTCTCTTCAGCACCGTAAAAGCTCGGCTCAGCTGGGCAGCGCTCGGAAGAATACGATACCTACATTTTTTCGTCAAGTATACCTCAAAACTTGAAAACATCTGAGCTGACTTCTTTTACTGCTGACCGTATGATGTAGGTCAAGGTCTGTCAGCGAACTATAGAGAGGGCTATGCTCGGAATTTCTCTTTGTGGTATACTTAGAAATGAGAATAGCCAAAGTAAAACTCACATAGCCCAATGGATTAGTATGCTGATATGGATATGGGCCTGCAATATTGCTAAAATAAGGTTCATAATTCAACTCTTACGTAAAAGTAGGCAAAGACTACCGATTTCCATTTTGCATGATCCTGATGCATTTTTATTACTTCTTACTCTTTCATATATCTAGTCATACATATATCATCATAGAGCTGCTTATAGAGATAGTAGCCTCATCAAGTATGCTAAGTTTGCCCAACTCCTAACTATTTTAACAGAATTTATCGATGATATGCTCAAAGAGCTTAATAGGATAGAAAATATATTGGCATTTAGTCGTGCATCGAGCAACCACCATTCTACGTTAAGTGTTAAGGTAATTAAGTCTATGTTAGTAAGATTTAAAGCAAATTTTTGATAAGGAATATGTATTAAATTTTGAGACTAGACAATATTACGATATCAATTAGTCAGGTTATTATTTCACAAAAAATCAAATAGTAATTGTTCTAAAATTCCCTGTTATTTCCAAAGACACCTTCGACCTATTCCGCTTATCTATTGATTTAACAAAAACCACCAATATATTATTCCATCATATCCTTTAATAGTAACTAATTGAAAAAAAAATCGTGTACATGGGAGACAGAATGTCCGAAGTTGAATAATCGGTTCCTATGCGAAAAGGAAACGAAGATCCAAATTCGAACACAATCCGACTGTATCCAGAACCTCATCATCAACCAGTTTATAGCAAAATCCTGTAAGGAAACCAACATCTCACTATCAAAAAAACCATGGAACGTCTTGACGACAAGCACTACACCATCTCCTTCCCTCAACCAACGAAGGTCCGTACAGTATGCTTGCGTATACTTATACTTAGCCACAATACCAATTAATTGCTTCCTGCGAATACAAAAATTTAAAACTACTAATATTAACGATCAAGTAGAAGGCCATCCCCTGAAAGTAATGAAAATACCAATGGATATAAACGCAAAAGACACCCTAGCGGTATCACGAATCAGCCTTATTACAACCAACCTGAAAGGACTCCACGCAGCCCAGAACCAACACACGATACAACCACCGCTTCATCTGAGAGAGATGAATCTCTCGAATCTTTATATCACACTACTATTCCCTTTACGCCGTAATCAAGCGTAGTAGTATTCGCTGTCATAATCTCAGTTTGTTACTACTACAAGACTAGAAAGCAAGAGAACAGATCCAGAATAACACCCAACATAGCAACGAAAAGCCTGAATAATCTAAAGTCGAAAAAGCATTACCAGCAACTTTTTCTCTCAAAGTTCTAAAATAGTTGCTGGTCTGAGGGTGTAGGAGTTATAACATAAGCTCATAGATAAAGAGCCTACACAGCAGCGATACATTGCAGCGGCACGAGGCGCAACTCAGCAGAACGTGAGCATTAACGTCAACGGATGCAATCAGACCTCTGCAATATACCTTTATTTTTATTGTAATAATTAAAATTCATTCTAGATCTAGCATCGATCTGATTCACTTTTATTTTAGTTGTAGTAATTATATTGTAATTTGAGTTAACGTAATTCAAGTGACGTATAGTAACATAACTATTTTAATGAATAATATACGCTGCAAGACATGTTGCAATTTTTAAATTCATTTATGTTTATATCATTTTGTTATGATAGACGTCATTCATATATCATCTTTTAAAGAGTATATTATCTTTATTAGTAGGCAATAATTGTAAGTCTTAAGATAAAATTATATTTTAATTTAAATAATGACTATTTAGTTTGAAACTAATTATATATTTTTTTTTAATTTTCTACCTCACTATTGTTAGTATTTAATATTCTAAATGGAATGTGACTCTTCATTGCTTTCCCAACTAATCCAGGTACCAACTAAAATTCCCTGTTGAATTTATTTCGATAAAACGACACAATCGCTATTCAATGACGTAGGAATGTATTTTAATCGCGGCGGAATTAAATGTCTATAAGTAGCGTTATCGTCTTAGATTATTGATATGTCATCGCGCGCTCCGACTAGATACCGCGCTACCTGAAAGTAACAGCACCGTGAATGCGCCATCTCAATATTGTAGTGTGTTATGACAATTTGCAAGGATGCTAGTGCACGTGAAAAATTGTATATGCCAGCAGCTTAACTATTACCCGATTAACGGGTAAATTTATTTTATGCTATGGCTTAGTAGTTAAGTTCATAGTTGTGAATGCATTCCAGAAATATACTTAGAAATGAATAAGTTATTATAACGAATATATCAATATATTCGTGTATATTATATAAAGGTTTTTCTTCTGAATAAATGACATATAAATGATAAGGCCTTATTTTTATCAGCTTATTTTTTTTATTTACATGTCTAACTAATATTCACAAATTATTTAAAAAAAATAGTAACTATATATATTTTTTTATAGGAGAGGGGGCAAACGAGCATGCGGCTCACCTGATGGTAAGTGACTACCGCCGCCCATGAACAACTGCAACACCAGGGGAACGAGGGGAATTGCAAATGCGTTGCCGGCCTTTTAAAAAGGAGTAGGCTCTTTTTTTGAAGGTCCTTAAGTCGTATCGGTCCGGAAAAATTGCTGATGGTAATCGATTCCACAAGGAAGTCGTGCGAGGAAGAAAACATCTTCTAAATCGCACAGTGGTGAACCGCCAATCATCCAGATGGTGTGGATGGTATCGGGAGTTCTGCCGCGATGTGCGTTCGTGAAATTTGGCGGCTGGGATTAGTCCGAAAAACTCCTCAGAGCACTCCCCGTAGTAAATGCGAAAGAAAATGCAAAGAGATGCAACATCTCCTCGCAGCGCCAATGAGTCGAGCCGATCGGAAAGGACTCGGTCGTCGACGATTCGAGCCGCTCTGCACTGGATGCGGTCAAGTGGAAGGAGCTGGCACTGGGGACCCCTGCCCAGATATAGGAACAGTATTCCATGTGAGGCCGAACCCGCGCCTTGTAAAGTTGCAGGCAGTGTGCCGGCATGAAATACTGTCCCGCTTTGCTGAGCACGCCAAGCTTTTTAGAGGCCAATTTGGCCTTCTCTTCGAAGTGACCACGAAACTGCACGTCACTCGATATGTCGACTCCGAGGATTCCGATACTGGCTGAGGCAATAAGAGGAGTGCCTTGAAACTGAGGAGACACGACAAAGGGGTTCTTTTTAGCGGTAAGCGCGCAAACTTGTGTCTTCTGAGGTTTAAACTGGTCTAGATTTAGTCGCCCCCAATCCGAGACTTTGTTCAGCAAAGACTCGACTTCAGACACAAGTTTGTTCCGGTATTCGGCGACGTTTTCCCGAGAAATATTGGCACGGCCGGTGTATAGAGCATCACCAGTGCTGTCATCCACATAGTAATGAATACTACCAGTTAGCAACATATCATTGATATGCAGAAGAAACAGCGTTGGTGATAGCACACAGTCTTGTAGAACACCAGCGTTAATAGGCTTGTAGTCGGAGCATGCACCGTCTACAACGACCTTGCTGAAAATAATGAACTACAGACCGATTTCCCTTCTGAGCCGCGTCTACGTGCTATTTTCGAGAGTCATTACGAATCGTCTCGCATGCAGACTTGACGACTTCCAGCCTCCCGAATAAGCCGGTTTCCGAAAAGGTTTTAGTACCATGGACCACATACACACCCTGCGGCAGATTGTACAGAAGTTCGAGGAGTACAATTTGCCACTATGTCGGGCGTATGTGCACTATGAGAAAGCCTTTGATTCCGTCGAATTTAGGGCGGTGCTGCAGTCCCTTCAGCGGTACCAAGTTGACTGTCGGTATATCGAAGTGCTGAAGTTTTTGTACAGTAGAGCTACGATGGCTATCCGAGTACAGAATCAGAGTACGAAACCTATTCAACTGCAGAGAGATGTACGACAGGGTGACGTTATATCCCCGAAACCCTTCACCGCTGCATTGGAAGACGTTTTCAAGCTACTGGACTGGAAAGGATGCGGTATTAACATCAATGGCGAGTACACCACTCACCTTCGATTTGCCGACGATATAGTCCTTATGGGAGAATCGCTGGAGGACTTAAGCACTAAGCTCAATGACCTCAATAGTGTTTCCCAACGGACAGGTCCTGCAGCCTCGTACCGGTAGGCGAAGTGTAGAGCGACCCCCCACTAGATGGAGTGACGACCTGGTGAGACCAGGAAGTCGATGGATGCAGGTGGCTCAGGACTGTGCTTTATGGCATTCCTAGGGAGAGGCCTATGTTCAGCAGTGGACTTGTGAAGGGCTGTAATGATGATGATGATAACACATGTGGGCCCATTCTCTTTGATAACTTGTTGCCATCTAGTGGACTATAGGCAAGCTAAGGAGGCCCTGCCAGAAATAAACAGTCGTATAATCAAGTTCTTAATGAGATTGAACAAACCACAGCTCAGGATAGCAACAAGTGCTATTACTTGACATGGCTTCTTTAACAAACTTTCATTTACTATAGGTGTTACAGAGAGTCAGTCCCCTGTGCAGGGCATATATGGGGAGGAGGAAACAGTGGCCCAGTGTTAATGGCATGTCCTGAGGTCGCTACGTATAGGGCTAAACATCTCGGCTCACCGGAATCACTCCTCGTAGTTGCTTGCAACATCAAAAGACTGTTGAATTTCAGTAAATCATGATGTTAACTTAGAAACTAATTTTCTTTCGAAGAAGGGGGCCATTAGTGTAATTCATAACATAAAACCAAAATAGTCTCTCATAGAAACAAATATATTTACTTTGTTCTCTCAATATATTTACGGAAATTTATTGTGTTTAAACAAACTTATTCATTAATGATAACCCCTGGAAATAAGGTGATTGATTTCAAGCGGTTTCTTAAATAATATTTGTAAGGAGTGTGTCCAATCTGTGTTTATTATGCATGACTTTATTATGAAAAATGTCCCGCTGGGTTTCTTGCTAGTTCTTCCCAGGACAGAGAGAGATATATCCTGGTAGAGCCATGCTGCAGCTATATTAGTAGTATAGTTGTAGCACGAATGGGTCGGCTCGACCGGGGAAGGACCACGCTCTCACAGAATACCAGCGTCAAATAGCAGGTTAACACTACTGTGTTTCGTATGGTGAGTGTAGAAAACCGGAGACCCTTTTTACTGGAAAAGAGGCATTCCATCTTAGTCCTCACGGGTGACAACGCATCTACATTTTGATTCGCAAACGAGGATAAATGTAGATGTTTATGGGCCGCAGCAACCACTTACCATCAGGTGGACTGTGTGCTCGTTTGTCACCCTATCCTATAAAAAAGAGGTTTTTTCCGAATCAGTATTAAAAATAAAATCTACTATTTACAAGAGTTAATTGCAATCTGTATTAAAGTTAAAAAAAGAGTCAAAGTTAGCCTCCTCTAATCCCTGAGAGGGTTATAAGGTTTTAGAAAATGTCCGCCGCGCTGCCCCAATGTGGCGTATTCGTATGGCGTACTTCACATGTCTTCGATTTTTTTTTCTTATTTCTTAGACACGCAGGTTTGCTCACATGTGTTCCTTCACCGACGAACACGTAGTAAATCTGTATTAAATAAAAATTATTCTTTACTATTCTAATAGTATTTGATGGGCTTTAATATGATAATGATAGCAGGTATTTAAAATATAGCTTTTTATTTAAAAAAAAAAACATTTAGCAATTACTATTCCTTGTAAACGAACATAAAGGTGTGCACAATTCAATTTCTAAGCTCCTTATTTCCGCTTCAGTCGGCATTTCGCAGCGAGAAGGTGCTTTGAAGAATTTTCCATTAATTATATGATTAATCTTGAGAATAGCCTTAAAAGAATTCTCGATTAAATATCAACAAGCAGATGTAAATTTACCCCCGAATACTAGGATAGAAAGCCTCATTACCATAAACGGAAACGTCACTAGTTCTTTTTACTTGTCACAAAATCGCTGCAGCATTATGTGGATATTTAAACAGTTATAGAATGCACGTGGGGTCATTTCCCCGACCTATTTTACAGTGAGGCTCTACCACATATAGAAATACAAATATATATAATCTATACACATATTAATAAAATTCAAGTGTCTGTCTGTTATATTAAAATAACTGCCTTTTATTGAGCTGAGGGGGTTATTTGAATAAAAAAGGAGTCATCGTCTTTCAAATTCTTGCGTATCTTTCCGGGATAACCTGAATCAGGATAATCTTTGTTGAACCGATTTAAATGAATGTTCACGAACAGAAAAGGAGCAATACCAGGAGTTATCTAGGCTATATTTTAACCAACTTAAAAAGGAGGAGGTATTCAATTCGACTGTATTTTTTATATGTGTTACTTCAGAACTTTTTTCTAGTTGAACCGATTTTGATGATTCAATTTTTATTGGGAAGCTGGTGCTTCTCATAAAGACTCATACAAATTTGATTAAGATCTAAGCAGTTGTTTTTGAGTTATCCTTAATAATGTGTAATTAATTGACTTCGACTACATTGATGATGTTCTCATTTTATTTATATTGAAGTCGGTAGTACAAAATCTTTAATTTTACCACTTGTATCTGATAAACTTTGTCATTTTTTAAGTCGAAAAACTGATAAATAATAATTGTCTTAGATAATTATCTTAAATAGAAATAATGCCACATTAATAAATCCCACCCAGGCGAATTCGGAGCGATTTTTTTAGTGTATAAGAGGAAATACGGGTGGTCTTTTCTCCATACAAACGCTCTTGTCTGTTTTCTTTCTGATTTACGACCTTATAGCAATGAGTTTTTACAATAAAATAAATTTCAACCTCTTCTATGTCCCAATGTTTTCCGCTTTGATGATACATTATGTTTTTAAACACTAGAACACTTACAAAATGCTCAAAATTTCCTATTTAGACCACAGTCAACAGAGGCCTAGTGTTCAAATTTGATAGCTAATACTGAAAAAAGAAATATATTGGGACATATTATAATATCCTTCTTATTCGGTTTATGAAATATCTTTAAAATTGATTCAATATTGGAGAAGGAAATGGCAGAGAGTCAAACCTCGAATTATGCATTTTCACTTAGGCCATATTCAGTCATATCTGCAGTTGTCCTTATCGGACGCCAAGCGCTCACAGAGCGTCAGCGATAGTTTCTTCTAATACCTAATTTTTTAAAAATTCTCTCGGCCCGCATTTTCTCTTAATTTCATGAAAATAAGATCAATAAAATAGTTATTTCGATATTACAGTCATATTTTTCTCAGTAAAAATTCTCAGTTAATTTTTTTTTTAACTAAGACTTGCATAATAAGCCTTCACAGCCTCGTCGGTAAATTGTATGCGAAAGTGCTGATTGAAAGGGTTGTGAATAAAACAGATGAAAAAGTATGTGATGCACAAGCGGGATTTACAAAGGGAATGGGATGTACAGATCAGGTCTTTTCCTTGCGGTGCATAGCCGAAAAGTGTTTGGTTAAAAACAAGAAGATTTATTGCGCGTTCGTGGATCTAGAAAAGGCCTATGATAGAGTGGTGAGGACTGAATTGTGGTCAGCATTGTCTGATAACGGTGTGAGCAGTATCCTCATACGAGCATTGCAATCTCTTCATAGCAATTCTAGTGCTTGTGTAAAGATAAACGGGGCATACACTGAATGGTTTAATACCGAAAAAGGTGTTAGACAGGGATGTGTAGCGTCACCGTGGCTGTTTAATCTGTTCATGGACAATTGCTTGACAGATTTAAAAGATAATGAAAGTGGGCTGAGAATGAATGAATTACTCGTCAAATGTTTTCTCTGTGCTGATGACCAAGTACTACTTGCGTCTTCGGCCAAGGAGTTGCAGGAGATGGTAACTGCTATGAGTGGAGCTTTTGTTAGAAAGGGAATGAATATGAATGTAAAGAAGACGAAAGTGATGGTGTTTGAAAGAGATGAGGCAGTGACAGACGGCAATATCGTGATTGGAGATGAATAAATTGAACAGGTGAAGGAGTTTGTGTATCTGGGTTCAAAGTTTACGAGAGATGGAAAGCGTGAGAGTGATATCGAAAGAAGAGAGTGCAGGAAACATGGTGAATGAAGCTTTGCACTCCTTTATGAGCAGTCGGAAGGTGTCTTACAAGGCTCGTTTGGCTGTGCATAAGAAGGTGTTAGTTCCGACACTTATGTAAGAAAGTGAAAGTTGGGTATGGCAGAAGAAACATGAAAGCAGAATAAATGCAGTTGAGATGAGAGCATTAAGAAGTATGATAGGAGTTAAACTGAGTGACAGGATAAGAAATAGTGAGATAAGGAAACGTTGTGGTCTGAAAGAAGATGTAGTGACAAAAATTGAGAAAGTTGAGGTGGTTTGGCCATGTCGAGAGAATGATTGAAGAACGTTTGACGAAAAAGGTGTATAAGGCGAGTGTGAATGAAAGTGTTGGAAGGGTTCTAACTAAGTTCTAACAGTGGTAGAGCCACGCGGCAGCTTTTGCTGTCGCACGGATGGGCCGGCTCGAACCGGGGTGGTACCACGACCTCACAGAAAACCAGCGTGAAGTAGAGGTTTACCTCTGCGTTTCGCTTGATGAGTGCAGGTGGCCGGAGGCCCTTTTTACTGGCAATGAGGCATTCCATCTTAGTCCTCACGGGTGACAACGCATCTACGGATAGATGTAGATGTCTATGGGCCGCAGCAACCACTTACCATCAGGTGGACTGTGTGCTCGTTTGTCACCCTTATCCTATAAAAAAGGGGGTAGACCTAGGCGGACTTTTCTAGATCAAATCAAGGACGTCTTGAAAAAAGGCCAGGTCAAGAGTACCCTAAACCGAAGAGCATGTATGAAGGGAATAATGAAAGTGGACGATGCGAAACAACTATGTAAGGATCGTAGCAAGTGGAAAGAAGTGGTATCTGCCTACCCCTACGGGAAAGGGGCATTATTATATGTATGTATGTAAGACTTACCTTTCTTGTTGGTATTGGCAAGGCAGGGCGTACATAAACTAAAGGACAAGCCAATAACGATGATAAAGGAACGCGCATTTTTAAAATATCGAAAGGACTCATACTATTCACTAGTTCTGTAACAAAAGTGTTGTACTTTAAGTGTTCTAAATATGTACGTACGTTACCAATAAACCCATAAATATAACAGAAACCACAAGCTAAATATGTTATAACATACCTGGATATATTCTTACGATATATCTAACCGAGCTGGAATAAATAGTTTCAACAGATTGCAAGTTTTCAGTTAATTGCCAAATTTTAGAAATATCTTTTTTCAAGCCTTCTATGAAAATAAATATTATATCACAGGTATCCAAAGAAAACCCACATATTAAGTTTTCCATTTTTGTTCTATGTATTATTTCGTTATACCTCAATATATTTTCAACTATAAGCTGTGCTTCTTGTTTATTCTTACTCGTAACGAAACAATAAAGACGAGTAATATATTCATTGGAAACATAAGGTTTACATCCAATTATGCCTAGGGACACCTCCAGCATCATATGGGATTGTAAAATGTGATATGGTTGAAAACTTATTGTACTTTCAATTGCACTAATAGCATTTATATAATTTGTGCAAATATTTTCATATTTCAAATTTATGAGCAAAGATCGTGGTGGATATAAAGGGAACTCTCCAAATATCAATTTATTCATTCCTTTAGATATATCTTGCACATCAATTCTTGTGCAAGCTATAAGTACATCTTGTTCATCTTCAACTATTTTAACGTCAACCTTATTTGTAAAGAGAGTTGGAGAATTTTCCAATTTCTTGTCTTGTTTAACTCCACGCAACTACATGAAAGCAGAAAAGGTGCCGTGTTTTATAATAATATTATAATAGTATTTATATAAACAATATTTTATTTATTTCGATGTAAAATATAAATTGAAAATCGAAAATTTATTTATTTCTCTACTTTTCAAAAATGTTCTAACACTAAACTTAATAGCTATTACAACAAAAATTATTATGGATCGCTGGTGCCTGAAGTAGGTAATAAAAACGTGAGGTACAGTTCACCAGGCCTCCATCTTAGTTACCGATAATTACTGAGCTTTTAAGGTAAACATAATATATAAATGGGTGCTAGAATTGATGAGTGCATGCGCACGCGCGCGCGCATGAGCATGTGTGTGTATGTATGTGTGTGTAAGAGAGAGAGAGAGAGAGAGAGAGAGAGAGAGAGAGAGAGAGAGTGTGTGAATGAGTGAGTAATGTGTGAAGTGGGTGTGGAGTGTGAATATATAAATAATACAACAGAAAGCTTATTTCAGAATATCAAGAAGACATTGTTTCAGTGTAGGTACGAATGATTTAAAAGCCATTCTTTCAGATTGCATTTAAATCTCAAGTGATTTAATTCGTGTAGGAATAATTTCCGATGCAATTTAGTATATAGGTTAGGGCCAAGGAATACGAAAAATCTATGACTGAAATACGTATTGAGAGAAATCGATTTGGCGACAAGATGATTCCGTCGTGCAGCTTTCTTATTATATTTAATTGAGGAGTGCTGTTTAAAATCTGAAAATATTTTAATAATTTAAACTAATCCCATAGTTCTTACTTAAAAATAATAATACTATAATAAATATAATAATTTAAATTATAATTTACCTTTGCCAGTTTGGTAGCGCGATTTAGTTCCCGAGCGGAACAAGTATGTGTTTAGTATACAAACACTTGTGCCAGGCTTTGGATGTTTAAAGCTAAAGCAACAGCCTAACTACGCCCGACTGCTGGGTACAGGGTTTTCGTCTTTTATAAAAGGGCGAAGAACAAAAATTTCGTAAATTTCTTAAATACGCAAGTATTCCCGGTTAGTCCCCCGCCGACACAAGTGTAATGGTTAATTTGCAATAATTTAAAGCGATGCATATCACGTGCTCGGTGGTGAAGAAAAACATGTTAAGGATTGTCTAAAAAATTACAAAAATATTTCGAAAACATGTAAAGTCCATCAACACGCACATGGGCATCGCAGGGGACACTTCCTTCACTTAAAAGCCTGTCATAAGCCCTTGGAAGTTTAATCATGTGCATTTATGCATGTAAAACACCTCAGTGAAACGAAAATTCCTACTTTATGTGCTATTTGTTTTTTTTTTCAAGAATAAGAAAGAAAAATAACAAAAAACTACTAATTTTATTTCATCATCATCATTATTACAGACCTTCTCACAAGCCCACTGCTGAATATAGGCCTCCCCCAAGGAATGCCACAAAGCATGGTCCTGAGCCACCTACATCCATCGACTTCCTGCATGTCTTACCAGGTCGTCACTCTATCTAGTGGGCGGTCGCCTTACACTTCACCTACAAGTACGAGACTGCCACTCGAAACCTTTTTTCCCCATCGGTTGCACATTTTTCGATATATATGGCCTGTCCCATTACCACTTCAGCTTACTAATCCGTTGGGTTATGTCGGTTATTCTGCCGCAGATATCTTCATTTCTAAGCTTATCCCGCAGAAACCCCGAACATAGTCCTATCCATAGCTCGATGAGTGACCTTGAGCAACCTCATACGGCCAGCAGTGAAAGACCACGTCTCAGATCCCTCATCCATCCATTCATCCATTCATCACCGCTGCACAACACGCACTGTTTGCATAATCTCGTTTTTAGGTTAAGATGTACACTTGACTAGAAATTGTGTCGTAATTTCCCGAACGCTGCCCAGCCGAATTTCCGTCGATTGACTTCTCGGTTGAAGTTGGAATTACCATATAGGAATATTTGTCCCAGGTAAAGTCCTTAGGTGCTTAGGTCCTCCAGCGATTCTGCCATAAGGACTTTATCGTCGGCAAATCGAAGGTGAGTGATGTACTCGCCATTGATGTTAATACCGTATCCTTTCCAGTCCAGAAGCTTGCAAACGTCTTCCAATGCAGCGGTGAAGAGTTTCGGGCATATAACGTCACCTTGTTTTACACCTCTCTGCAATTGGATAGGTTTCGTACTCTGGTTCTGTACTCCGATAGCCATCGTAGCCGTACTGTACAAGCAATTCAGCACCTCGATATAACGACAGTTTCAGTCAACTTGGCACCGCTGAAGGGACTGCAGCAACGCCCAAAATTCGACGGAATCAAAGGCTATCTCATAGTCCACATACGCCAGGCATAGTGGCAAATTGGCTTGTTCGGGAGGCTGGAAGTCGTAGTCTGCGTGCGAGATGATTCATAATGACTCTCGAAAACAGCACGTAAACAAGGCTCATAAGGGAAATCGGTCTGGAGTTCTTCAAGAGAGCATTGTGACCTTTATTGAAGAATAAGACCACCGCACTTCTACTCCACGTCTCCGGTGTAATGCCACCATGGACGACGGAATAAAAGAGCCTCTGAAGAACTTCCAGTACCGGATTTCCACCCGCTTTCAGAAGCTCCGCTGTAATTACATCCTCGCCTGGGGCCTTGCCGTTTTTAAGATGCTGGAGAGCCATTCTAATCTCGCTCAGACTGACGTCCGCAATATCATCGGCATTGTGTCGGATAAGACTCGCTCTTGGATCGTTACTCACACTTGCGTGTGGCTCCAATGATGACGAACCTCTCAATCTCACTCAAAATCTCAGGTATCCCGAAAACGATGCTGCCACATTCATTGTTCAGCTTTGACATTTAGTTCTTTCTGGCAGACTGATCTTGGCAATGACTTTGGAGCCTTGGTTCCGCTCGATCGCTTCTTCATTACAAGCTGTATTGAAGATGCGTAAGTCCTGCCGCTTTTTTTATAGGATAAAGGTGACAAACGAGCACACAGTCCACCTGATGGTAAGTGGTTGCTGCGGCCCATAGACATCTACATCTATCCTTTATTACAAATCAAAATGTAGATGCGTTGTCACCCGTGAAAACTAAGATGGAATGCCTCATTTCCAGTAAAAAGGGCCTCCGGCCACCTGCACTCACCAAGCGAAACGCAGAGGTAAACCTCTACTTCACGCTGGTTTTCTGTGAGGTCGTCGTACCACCCCGGTTCGAGCCGGCCCATCAGTGCGACAGCAAAAGCTGCCGCGTGGCTCTACCACACCATAAAAATAAATAAATAAATGCATTTGGAGATCTGTCTGTTCAGATGCCTAAATGCTGTCGAATCTGTAGCAATCTGACGTTTCATTTCCCGTCTAACAACAATGAGACTAAGAGTGTCATCGGAGAATTTTTAGCTTAGCTTAGCTCCGACCGCATGGATAGTTCCCACGAGCTTATGATTAATATCGTCTACTCGAATTCAGTCTTCTAGACACTGACAACGGTTTTGTGACTTGAGTTGAAAGGTTTCGGGACTTTGGATTAGAGCACGAGGGCGCGAAGCGTTGACTTCATTAGACGAAAGCTCTCCAACTTAACTTTTAAATGCAGTGTGCCTCTAACTATTCGGTGATCGCTACCAGTTTTCACCCTCGCGATCACGAAGACATCACTGAACAGTTGTCGTCTGGTCGTCATAAGGAATCAATCTCATTTTTTGTCGAATCGTCAGGGCTCCACCAGGTCCACTTCCTGTGGGGGCGCTTCTGGAAGAAAGAGTTCATCATAAACAGTCCTCCTTTCTCCATGAAATCGGCCAGCTGCTGACCCCTTGGGTTCCGTTACCCTATTCCAAATTTCCCTACTTTCAGCTCACCGTTCTCTCTTGTGCCTAGTTTTGCGTTGAAGTCTCCCATTAACACCGTATATTGGATTTTGGAGGAATGCATGGCTCTGGTGATATTCTCATACATTTCTTCCATCTCTTCATCGGGATGTGCCGAGGTTGGTGCGTAAGTCTGTATCACCTTCAATGAATACGGTTTGCTGATTCTGAGTATAAGGTACGCAACCCTCGTCGACACCCTCACAATCTTTACAACGTTGTTAACGAGAGTCTTGTGGACGATAAATCCGACACCTCCTTGGGACAGATGTTCGTTCTCCCGGTGATAGAACAAGTTACCGGATTCAAGGATTACCGTGTCCTGCCGCTCTCTTCGCACCTCGGAAAATCTTGTAATATGCCAGCGTAACTTGTCTATCTCGTCTTCCAGCTCCAGAATATTCTCGTCAGTCCTCAGGATGCATGGGTTATATGTTGCCAGATTGAGTCGTCTTAGATGGCAACCAATCCTCCATCGGAGATTTTTAACACTCCCTGCCCTGCCGTTACCATGATCGCCAACGTAGCCACGAATAGCGGGGCCGCCAGGGACTGGGGGCCGGGGCGTCTCTTTGTCACTTTTATTGTGGCGTGATATTTGCCATAGTTGCCACGCTTGACGAGCGGGTTGGCAGGCGCAGTTTTTTATTGTAATATTGCTGTTATCAGGAAGATGATGCTGCCCATTTCCTGTCTGTTTCCCACTGACACCCCATACGACACCCACGGGAAGATATTGGGGTAATGGATATTCTTAACCGCCACTATACGGCAAGTTTATTTACTTGTAACTTAATACGTATAATATCTCGTTGATAAGAAATTGAATCGTTTAGAACTAAATTACTATACTGTTATACTTATAAGGGTTTGTCTAACACATATCGAAAATTAGGCAACAAATCAACTATAATGGTAACGATTATATCGTTTAAGTATAAACTTGGTAAATAATATACCTAACATTATTATTCACTTCACTTCATTTCTTTTGTCTGTGAAAGCAGTAATTTAAAAAGTATTCAGTAGTTAAAATATCGTAAAATTTAAACAATGATCAGCATGCAGGATGCATAAAGCAAGCATGTGGTTTTCTTTGGTACACATTCGTTACTGTCGACGAGGGTTTCACCAATGATTTATTTAGGGGATTTTATTTCAACTGGTTATGTCAGCCTCATCATAAACCGAAAAATGTGAAAAATTTAGGTGGAAAATTATTGCTCACATATACCGGTTTTGTATCTCTAATGTCGAGTACGTCCGATTGGATATTGATGACTTTAATCGAAGCACTCGAAACTTCAAACTCGATGACTTTAAACGAAGAACACAATCATGCATGACTTGTAATATTTAAGTTTAATATTTACGGAAGACGGCCTTTTTGATACGGCCAAAATATGAAAAAATATATTTTATATTTTGTTCTTTTTCTTTATATATTTTTAACAAGTCTAAATTATTCGAATTTGAGATATTTTAAACATTTAAAAATTCAAAATTCCGAAAATATTAACTTCATCGTAGAATGTCATAGAACTTTCAATTTGTATTTCATCAAAGAAAATGAAAATAAATATGTTTTATATTTTATTATTTTTCTTTATATATTTTAATGAATCAAAAATAGTTGAATTTGGAATTTTCCAAACATTAAAAAAATCATAACTCCGAAAAAAAATATCGGCAGTCATACGACTTTTTTATTCGTATTTCATCACAAAATGTAAAAAATTTACCCGTTGGAAAATAACAATTTCTTGTAATTTAAAAAAAATCGGTTTAAACAATATTTTTCGAGTTTTCCCATGGCAATATGCATCTCTATCATCAGTAGGATAATTTGAAGAGAACAGCATAAGACAAAATTGAGGTGGAATTTGTTTTCGGTACTCATACGCCGATTCCTCCTGCACTAAAATCTGCCAAGTCATTGAAAAGTTAATTCCTATTTCTACCATGACAGCGCTCACAGACATGCTACCAGTTGGTGTAATTTTACCAATGCATTTTTTTGCTTTAATCAGTATATCCACTCGTGTCGCGGCCATTTTGGCCAATATGGCGCCTCTGTCAAGCACGTCGTGAAGTACTTCCAGACTACTTCCGACTGTTCATTATAATGCCTATTTCCAAGCCATTTTGTATGAAAGGTATATTAAAGTCATATATCAATGGAAACTTTATTAAATAAGCTATCAGGTTATGTATAACTTGAACATAGCTTTACTTCGAAAATGATACTAATTCGAAAGTGAAAGTAAGAAAAGTGTTTTTCCACAATTTTCTGAATGAAATGTGTAATAATTATAAATAATTTGTTTTACTTGTACGTCAAAAGCATATTTAACAATAAATAATTAAAACAAAGAAACTTCTTCATACATTTTTGTTCACGAGAAGGTCGAGAACAATGGGCCTCACTTACCTCTACTCGAGATCGGGGCAAAAAATTGGGATATTCACAATTCAATCCCGCAATCTTTGTTCTATACTCTTGATTACAGTAAAGTTAGAGAGAGATAGGATTAGTAGAACCGATAATAATAATAATAATAATAATAATAATAATAATAATAACAAAACTGTTACGTCAGTGCAGTCAGTCAGCGCCTTGCCAAGAGGTGTGTGCGCCGTGCCTCGGCAGAATTGAGGGTGCAAAGGTCCGTCTGTGCTTATGGCCGCACCATGAAACGGTGCCGGGTCTGGGCGTCTCTCGTTAATTGACGCCCATAAAATGGACGATGGACAATAAAAGAGTGCGCAAAGGGCCGCTGCCTGGAGGTCGCCAGGGCGCGTCTGGAGCTGGCGCTAGACGCGACAGCATGCGGGTCGCCAGCCAAGCGTGGGGGCAAGACCACCTAGTGGCCGCCCGCATCCATCATCCCCACCAGAAGGCTTGGTGTCGGCTGAATCTTCTCGGACTCAGCAAGTGACACCCGCCGCTGGTGAAACACGTCGCATGCGTTGAACAAAAATGATGAACGCAAACGCATTGCGAGCGTATTTTAGGGCAAAAGGGGAAGAAACTGGAATGTTGGCGTATCGGGCTCGGATGCATCGCTTTTTCGCGGAGCTGGAGCCATCTGTTCATGTATCAGAGCAAAACCTGGCAGACCGAGTTCGGTACATCCTGCGCTCCAACATGTTTGGTGACGCCGAACTCGAACGACTACGACGTGAGGCTATTCCCTCATCGGATGAAAATGCTACAGCTGGTAATGCGACGCCACAAATTGCAGAACAATCTGCACACGTCGATGCCGCCGCGGATTTTCCAGTTGCAGTTGATTCAGACGATGATGGAATGGTCACCCAAGAACTAGAGCAGATGAGGAATAAATTGGAGGAGGCGATTGTGGAAATGCACAGTACGCCTCTCGAAAATCGACCGCGACTACCGCGCATACCCCTAAGCAAGCGGAATCGGGCTGTCGTGAGGGCTCTTAACCCAATGCTGGTGACCTATTTGGAAGCCAGCCGGGACATTTGCGAGACGGACTCAATTCTTTTTGGCGCCGCACTGGCAGTTTGCCGTATTATTGGCGCCAAACTTCCCACGGCTGGACGCGCTACTAGACAAAGTAGCGCCATCCTAGCCTGGAGAAGAAGGATTGAGGACCGTATCGCAAAGTCAAGGGTCCTCATCGGCAGACTGATAAGCTTCAGGTCGGGAAATAATAGGCTGAAAATTGTGCGCACCGTCAGGATGGCGTTTGCTGAGACAAATATCAGTTTGTCCCAGCCGGATATAACGCAAAAACTGACGGAGTGCATAGACGACCTGAAGCAGAGATTCGGCGATATACCGAGAGGTCGACACGGTTCAACCAGAATCGTCTCTTCCAGAGTGATCAGAAGAGGCTCTATGAATCATTGGAGCGACCAATGGTACGTGGAACGGGCCCAGCACCGAAACAGGCCGACACTATCGCATTCTGGCGTGGCCTGTGGTCAGAGCCCGTAAACCACAGCGAGGGCCCTTGGACGGAAGTTGTGGCGAGTCAGTGTGCGAATATTATGCCCATGTACCCCGTCATCATAACGCCGGATGACGTAGCTGAGGCGGTCCGTAGGGCCCCGAACTGGAAAAGTCCGGGACTCGACGGACTGCATCACTACTGGCTGAAGGGGTTCGTGGTGTGTTACGCTGTGCTCGTCCGACAGTTTCAAGAGGCTCTCGACCAAAAGTCGCTCCCGAGCCTCTTCACTACTGGGATCACTCATTTGGTTCCTAAAGACTAGGATTCCACAGACCCGAGCAAATACCGCCCCATAACGTGTCTACCTACCATATACAAGACACTAACATCCATTTTGAGCGCGAGAATCACTTGTCACCTGAACTCAAATCAGGTGATATCGCGCGCTCAAAATGGATGTCGGGGCGGTGGTCGTGGAACCAAGGAATCAGTCCTCATTGACGCGGTCATTGGAAAGGTGGTTAAACGCAACCGTCGGAACCTCTCCGCCGCCTGGATAGACTATAAAAAGGCATTCGACTCGGTGCCTCATACATGGCTTAAGAGGGTCCTCGAGCTATATAAGATCAATTGTACAGTTCGAGACTTCCTCGGGCAGTGTATGGGGCAATGGAGTACAATCCTTTGTCATCTAGGCGAGCGGATGACGGCTGCGGAGAGCCACATAAAGATAAGAAGGGGTATCTTCCAGGGCGATTGTTTGAGTCCAATCTGGTTCTGCCTCTCTCTGAACCCTCTCAGTACCTTACTGGAGGGCTCCGGAAGGGGATTTCAGCTTCGGAAAGAAGGTACAAAAGTGACCCACCTTTTCTATATGGATGATCTCAAATTATTCGCCTCCAGTCGCTCTCGTCTTATGGAATTGCTAAACATCACTTATGATTTTAGCAATTCTATTAGAATGGAGCTGGGGACGGATAAGTGTGCGGTCCTCCATGTTGAAAGGGGAAGGGTTGCTAACTCTGAGGGCATAGACTTATCTATGCCCATCAACATAAGGACCCTTTCCGAGGCTGAAACATACCGATACCTGGGTATGTCACAGAACATCGGTGTAGATGAGGCGGGTATGAAACAGTCAGTTTGCGATGTGTTTTATGCACGCTTGACCAAAGTGCTTAACAGCCTTTTGTCCGGCGTGAATAAGACGCACGCATATAAGGGTTGGGTCATGCCTGTTCTCATGTATACCTTTGGCATGCTCAGGTGGACTCAGACCGAACTAAACGCTCTGGATAGAAAAGTCCGCACTATAATGACGTCCCACAGGGTGCATCATCCGAGATCGTCAGTAATGAGGCTGTACTTGCCGCGGAAGCATGGTGGAGGCGGCTTTTTAAGCGCGCTTACCATGTATAATCGCGAAGTGTGCAGCCTCCGTAATTACTTTCTGACGAGAGCGGATGATCCATACTATAGGGACGTTATTTCTTGTGATAAAGGACTTACCCCTCTATCCTTAGCCAACGAGCAATGGCAAGACCCGGCAGTACAGAGCATTTCCGACCAGGAGACCGTATGGAAGGAGAAGGAGCTCCACGGAAGGTTCTACAAGGCTCTACATGAGCCTTTCGTAGACACAGTCGCCTCCCTCCACTGGCTACGTTTCGGTGACCTCTTTCGGGAAACCGAGGGTTTTGTCTGTGCGATACAGGATCAGGTTATTAAGACCAACAATTATCGGAGATACATCCTAAAGGATGGCACCGTTGACGTCTGTCGAGCTTGTCGCCATCCCGGTGAGTCACTTAGGCTTGTCATCTCCGGTTGTTCGGCGCTTTCTAACTCTGAGTATTTGCACAGGCACAACTTAGTAGCCAGGATTCTACACCAGGAGCTCGCTCTGAAATACGGTCTCGTGGATCGGAAACTGCCGTATTATAAGTACTTGCCGGAATCCGTGGTCGAAAATGACCGCGCCAGGCTCTACTGGGACCGGGCCATCATCACAGACAGGACTATTCTTGCGAATAAGCCTGATATTGTGCTGATGGACCGGGCACAGTCAAGGATATTTTTGGTCGACATTACCATTCCTTATGACGAGAACCTCGTGAAAGCCGAAACAGATAAACTGACTAAATATCTGGACCTGGCTCACGAGGTGACCGACATGTGGGGTGGATTGCCGGCCGAAATTATACCTGTAGTCGTCTCTGCGAATGGGTTCATTCCAGTCAGCCTCTCGGGTCATCTGAGGCGACTGGGACTCCGTGACGGACCGCTCCAAGCTCAAATGCAGAAGGCGGTGCTCCTCGATACCGCCCGCATCGTCCGCCGGTTTCTTTCCCTTTCCCCCTAACCCTCGGCCGTCTGGTCTCCTCTGCCGAGGGCTTCCATCTGGTTGGGTTTTTATATATTTATGTAGTTTTTATGTATTTATTTTATTTTAATGATATTTATGTACGTTTACCATGTTTATTTACAATTATATATTTATATTGCCCAACCAGATGAAAAAACTTTATTGATAACCCCAATAATAATAATCTTTATTTACAAGAATATGGTTGTACAATGGTGTTTGAGAGTATAATTTGTTCTACATATTCTACCTTAGTGGTGTGCAAATATTAATGGTCAAGTAACCTTAACAACAATACTTATCGAATTTAACAACATATATTAATTTAACAAAATATAAAATTATTAATATTATTTACTTGATTTGATAATTAATTTATTATACCACAGTGTCAGAAAAAATATAAGTAAGTATTATTATATCAAGTAAGATTATTATTATACGTCAATGTCATATATTAATTATTAGTCTTACGTCAAAAATTATATGTTACATATCCAGTTGTCATTAATTTCTTTTTATGTTTACATCAAATTTATTAATTAATTAAATACATAAGTCAAATTTTATATAAAATAATATCAAAAAAAAATATTTTTTTAAACATTACAATCTTGTAATTACGTAATTAATCATATTCTAAAATTATCGTTCATTATTACTCGTATGTAGGTCGTTGTCGTTTAAGAACTCTTCTACAGAATAATAACATTTAGTGAGCAACAATGCCAAAACAGATTTCTTAAATGACAATAAACTTTTACGCTTTAAATATATATATATTTTAATTATTAATTATATAAAAAGTACGTGTCACGTTGTTTGTCCGCGATGAACTCCTAAACTACTGAACTGATTTCAATGAAATTTTTGGTCAATGTGGAGTTTGGTCCAACTTAAAAGATAGGATAGCTTACATCTTAATTTATAGTCGCAATACAATATTATTTTATTAAAAATTATTTGCCTATTATTTGACAGTCACAATTATCTGTTAGCTCCAAACGATTCTGTCAGATGACGATATCTGTTGACTGGATTGAATAAATATTTAATAGATGGCGTATTTTAAAAATGCAAACGTTTAATATAAGCTACAATTTAGTAGTATAACCACCACGTGTTTCAAAATTTACAGACTGTGCAGTTTGGTCCAACTTGAGAGATAGGATAGTTTTTATCTCGATAAGTGACCCTCAATTTTTTTTATTGCTAATTTCAGGAGTATTTTTAAGGTAAGCAAATGGTCGTTCGGAAAGGGCAGAACAACGTCTGCCTGGTCAGCTAGTTTATTATAAATTCTTATCGACATTGCAGAAGCATTTCTTTTTGTAAATTTAAGACGATTTGCTGGTGCATATAACCTATTCTTGTATCTACCTTTACTTTCACTCACATCGCACTTACTTATTATTATGAAGGATAGGATGCTTATGAACAAACACGCACATTTCAAATATGTATAATGAAGGCAAAGGCAGGATGTTTTTAGTTTTGAACAAAGGTTTGCAACTCACTAAAGGACCAACACCACAAAGAGCTCTTATGCAGCGTTTTTGTGCTTTAAATACATTGAGATCAATGTATCTCTAAAGCTTCGCGGTAAAACGACGCCAGATTATGGAGTTTGACAGATGCGCATATTATTTGACACGCCAGAATATGGCGTTTGGACAGACGAGCGGTTATAGGATATATTTAAATTTTACGAACAGAAAATATGCTTATGTTTTATTATTATTTTGTTCTATTACATTGAATATAGCAAAAGTATAGAACAAAAAATAATAACGAAATTCCAAAACTGATCATTGCTGCATAGATAAACGTTACCTTACGACTGTAGTCCTTGAGCGTGCGAATTTCTTATAGAAGACCTATATTGATATTTTCACGCATCGTGTAATGTTATTATACGCACCCTGCAAATGAATAAATTACTTTTGGTGCTTCGCACAAGTTACATATTCATCACGCGTTCATCTTCGTAGGATGTTCATGAATGTTACAAAAATCACGGATTATATGTAGCCATTTTGCAATTTATTCTGTGTCATTTGTTTATCCCACAACGAAGTCCGCAAGCCGGTAATGCAAAGCTGATGGCAAAGGGTGGGGTCTGAGTGTACGCTTTCTAGGTATTATGTTAACTATAATTTTTATTTATGAATTATTTTAAAATATTATTTATGTTTTGTGAATAATATAGGAAATATGGGTTTCATAAATGATATTTTATTAAAAAATAAAGGTTAATAATACAGATTTAAACAATCGCAGTGGTTTAAACTATTTATACAGCATGTAACAAACAAACCTTTGGTCGTTTTAGGGACGTATAGGTAGGTGTACTATGAATGAGATTTTAGCGTTTCTAACCAAGTAACTTACTAAATTTAATATTTCTAAAAATGTTATTTGCATCTGAACTAAACGACATGTGCCAACGTACCCTAAGCACACTGTGAGGTCTCTAACACGGTAGATACAATATTTTCAAAGAGAGCTTTGTGCTTCGTACTATCACTATCGCTGTTTTTTCTGCATATCAATAATATGTTGCAAACTAGTAACATTCATTGCTATGCAGACGATAGCACTGGTGATGCTTTACATAGGCTCTGCCAATATTTCTCGAAAAAATTTCGCCGAATACCGGAACAAAGTTGTGTCCGAAGTCGTGACTTTGTTGAACAATGTTTCGAATTCACGACTTTGGGAGCGACTAAATCTAATCCATTTCAATCTCCAGAAGATAAACTTGCGCGTTTACCGTTATAAAGAACTTCTTTGTCGTATCTTCTCAGTTTCAAGGCACTCTCCTTGTTGTCTCA
Source organism: Parnassius glacialis (assembly GCA_033319125.1). Taxonomy (NCBI): domain Eukaryota; kingdom Metazoa; phylum Arthropoda; class Insecta; order Lepidoptera; family Papilionidae; genus Parnassius; species Parnassius glacialis. Next base: position 17,959,688 of record JAVANC010000009.1, read on the forward strand.
ACCAGTATCGAAATCCTACAGATCGAGTGATATGCAGTTTCGTAGTCACTTGGCCAAATTGGCCTCTAAAAAGTTAAGCGTTATCAGCAGAGGGTAACAGTATTGCATGCCGCCACACCGCTTGCAACTTTATAAGTAGCAGGTTCAACCTCACACGGAATACTGTCCCCATCTCAAACAATAGATGTATCGACTCGACTCATCACATCGGGCTACGAAAGGACGTGCAGTCGCCTCGAAAGTTGAGACGGTACTGAACCCCCCTTTATTTTTAACAGTGGTAGAGCCACGCGGCAGCTTTGCTGTCGCACGGATGGGCCGGCTCGAACCGGGGTGGTACCACGACCTCACAGAAAACCAGCGTGAAGTAGAGATTTACCTCTGCGTTTCGCTTGGTGAGTGCAGGTGGCCGGAGGCCCTTTTTACTGGAAATGAGGCATTCCATCTTAGTCCTCACGGGTGACAACGCATCTACATTTTGATTTGTAATAGAGGATAGATGTAGATGTCTATGGGCCGCAGGAACCACTTACCATCAGGTGGACTGTGTGCTCGTTTGTCACCCTTATCCTATAAAAAAAAATATAATATACTCTGTGATACTGAATTATTTTCACGGTTGATTTTCATATAAAGCGAATTATGGAAAGAAACTACGCTTCATACTAAAATATGTTATGGAAGACGGCGAACAATTTCTGCTAAAAATGAATGATAATTAGGCTTACATAATCGCTTTTTGGTTTGAATTAGTAAAAATAATGAATGGTGAATGTATTATTCGTACTTTTATCTTACGTTTTTAATCAAAAATATTTTCTAAAATAATAACGAAGTAGCCTAGAGATTTAAAACATTTTTTATTAATAAACTAAAAAAAACTAAAAAAAGATTTGAAACAGAAAAGGCCGTTTTTACCATTGTTGAAGATTTTTTTTCTCGAAAATCAAGAGTTTTTTTTTATAAATATGACGCGATGAAAGTGAAGACTCGTCTATAAACTAATTGAAATTTTTAATGGTGTATTTCAATGAAGTCAGTTTTTTTAATACTTTTAAAACCGTAACTGCTGATTTGCGCGTTTCCTAAGGACCGGCCTCTTAAGATGTTTTCCTAAGCTTTCGTTAATTATTTTTGTTTTTAATTTTTCTTAATTTTTCATAAATATTTGTGCTAAATTAAACAGTTTAGCCAGTCCATTAACTGGCTGATAAGACCATTAGGATGTAACATAATATATACGTTTACATTCATTTTGGTGAGTAGGTCAGTAAAATAGTAGGTATATATTTCGTTTAGCCATATGCTGCAATAAGTGCGATACTAGATGGAGTGACGACCTGGTAAGACATACAGGAATTCTATGGATGAAGGTGGCTCAGAACCATGCTTTGTGGCATTTCATGGGGGAATTCTATGTTCAACAGGGGACTTGCGAAGGCGATGATAATAATAATGACGATGATATGCTGCAACCAAATTAAAGAATATCCTACTGAAATTTTATAAATATATTATGCATAAAATAGCAAATAATAAAATAACTTTAAGTAGAACTTAAAATATCGCATTTCAGACTTGATGCAACAGTAAATAACAAAAAAACTACTGTTTTTCACAATGGTGAGAGCGGAAAAGTAGAAACTAATGGCAAAAATGCATTCCATTATTATCATCTCCAGTATACAAAATGTACCTATCTGCACGATATTTATTCAGTTCGGTTGTGTTTTAGGATTATAACGATTACTGTGTTCAGTGTGTAAATTATATATTTCGTGCAGTTAGTAAAGTTACAGTATTTATACTTCCAACTGCTGAGAACAAGATTCCTCTCATTTGTTGTTGATGATGTTTATGGAGCAATTATTCCGCAGGGCTGCTCCCATAGGTGTTGGTGAACTTTACATATTCTGGATATAATTTATTACTTGGATATTTTTCTTGGCCGCCAAGAATGTCGTAAATCAGCACTTAAAATTGCAATTAAGAAATTCATTTGTGCCGGCGTTAATCGAACACGAGTTACTCGCGTACACTAACATTCATAGCTAGCGCTTAACCTTTGAGCTACTATGGCATTATTCACGGCATATTTGTGAATTATAACTTTCTTAACATTATTGAGACATATTAACTTAAAGTGCACTCAGTGGTAAACTGGACTGCAGCTCAAAACAAACCTCAGCAAATTCAAACCAAATGGCTATAAAAACATTGTTACCTACAAGGGCGTTTTTATAGAATAAGGGTGACAAACGAGAACACAGTCTACTTGATGGTTAATGGATACTGTGGCCCATAGACATCTACATCTATTCTCGATTAAGAAAAAATGCAGAGGCGTTGCCACCCCTGAGGACTAAGTAGGAATGCCTCGTTTCCAGTAAAAAGGATCTCCGGTTCTCTGCACTCATCATACAAAACACAGCACCACCATTAAACTCCTATTTTACGCTGGTATTCTGTGAATTCTTAAACGCAATATAAACATTATCTTTAATTTTGTTCTAGATCTCATGTATCTGTCTATAATGAAGAGTCTTAACATATAGACAGAACACTACACCAGGATTAAAGAATCATCCTCAACACTCTTGGCTACATGTTTGGCAATCTCAGTACCTTTAAGTTGCTCTCGGTCTGTTTATTTTACATCTTGTATATACAAGATGGTTGCACCGCTGACATAGATATAATAAGAAAATGTAAGTGTGCCTTCTTCTCGTATCCAAAGTGGGTAAAAAACTTGCCATTACTACACTTAGACCCGCGCGCAAACGTTATCATAGCTTCACGACAGTCAAAAAGTTAAAAATGCGTGTAAAACCACCACAGTTGGAAGAAGTGGAGTAAAAATATTAAGTTTTATGTATATGTTATTTATTTTATATCAATTATTATGTGTACTGGTTATCTATTCTATTTTGTTATCTTGTTTTCATAAAAACATCTCTATTGGTCTCTCTTGTCAGTTAATAAAAATTATTAACAAATATTCTTATCTTAAATCCTACATTTTTTTTATAGAATAAGGGTGACAAACGAGCACACAGTCAACCTGATGGTAAGTGGTTGTTGAGGCCCATAGACATCTACATCTATCTTCGTTTGCGAATTAAAATGCAGATGCGTTGTCAGCCGTGAGGACTAAGATGGAATGCCTCTTTTCCAGTAAAAAGGGTCTCCGGTTCTCTACACTCACCATATGAAATACATCAGCATTAAGCTGCTATTTTACGCTGGTATTTTGTGAGAGCGTGGTCTTTCCCCGGTCAAACCGACCCATTCGTGCTACTACCATACTATTAATATAGCTGCAGCATGCCTCTACCACGTATAAAACATGCTCATATTACTTTATTTATTTATTTATTTAGAAAACCAACAGCGTATATAGAGTATTTTTATTGACCACGGAAAAACAAAATACGAAATAGAAGAACAATTTCAAATATATGCACAACAGGCGGTCTTATCATTCTGAAAGTGATCCCTTCGAGACAACATTTGGGTAGTGGACTGACGTAAACATAGATTAGAGGAGATGAACGAAAATAGAAATAAATATTTATTTCGACATATAAATGTAGATAAGTAAAATGATCGCAGAAATGCAAAAGTGAAGTAATTTATATGTATAAGTCGAAGCATTTCAAGTAATAAGAATTACCAAGACTTTTCAAAGTAGTGAGATATTTATCATGGCGGATGTACGAGTATATAAGTAAAGAATTCCTCAAGTGCACAGCAGTATATTCCTTAAGAAGGAGCTAAGTTTAGCAAGATCCGCCGCAGAAGAACACACAAACTCTCCGATCACACTCTTAATCTCATGGCTGTTAGATGGGATATAAAGCTGCAGTCTTCAATGGATATGACAGCATACAGGCAACTGAACAGACAGATCTCCAAATGCATGCGGCGGGACTTACGCAACTTTAATACTGCTCGTATTGAAGAAGCAGGGGTCATTGTAGAAGCGTGCTCGTCGCGACCCCTGCCATCCCTTTTCAGGGCTGCAATTCTACTCAGCTGCGCACCCATGCCAACGAGGCTTAGGGCGTCCCCCCAAGGCAACGCACACCAGCTCGTCCCCGTTGGTGTGGAATGCAGCGCGCAAAGCGGCGATGGGGACCGCCACCCGTCACGCATAGCCCGACACGGTGGAAGGTGGAGGACAGAGTGCAGAGTTGGCACGTGGAATGTTAGAGGAGGCATAGAGACGAATGAGTTGATCGAAGTAATGAAAGAAAGAGAATTAGATGTCGTGTGTATGTCGGAGACCAAACGGAAGGGCAGTGGTACTGAAGAGCTCCCTGGCGGGGCGTTCGCTCTATGGTCCGGAGTCCCGGAGATCGAGAACGCCTGCCAGGGAGTGAGGGTGCTGCTGTCGTCTCGGTTGGTCGATGTTATGACTGAATATAAGGTTGTGAACTCAAGACTTCTCTGGGTTCGCTTTAAATTGGGACTGACGAAGTTATTCCTTTTGGCTGTTTATGCGCCGGTAGCTTCGTCGTCCAGGGCTGAGCTGGAGGAGTTTTGGGAGAGTGTAAGAGAAATTCTAGATTTGGCTAGGGGAAACGAAAGAATTGTTGTGTGTGGTGATTTTAATGGATGGGTTGGTACCGCTCGATCAGGGTACGAGTCGGTGCTTGGAAAGTTTGGCGATAAAAGGGTTAATGATGCTGGCAAGTTTATACTGGCGGTATGCAAGGAAAAGGGTCTTCTTGTGACAAACACTATGTTTAATCACAAGAAAATCCATATGTATACTAGAGAAAGAAAGAATGAACGATTTGTTCCTGGTGGATGACCGACTGCGAAAACAGGTAATGGATACGCGAGTGTTTAGGGGTGCTGACCTGGGAATGGATCACTATCTAGTGATTACTAGATTTATGGGGTCTGTTTGCGGGTTGGCGCTACCGGACGGCAGTGACAGAACCACAGTCGGTCTGTCGCATCCGAAGCTGGAAGCTTCAGGAAGCGGATACTAGGGACAAATATCATGCGAGGCTAGCCGTAAATCTTGACACCATCGATGGCAGAAAATAATGTGTGGAAAGAACATGACAGAACCTTAGGGATGGAATGGTAAAAGCAGCGGAAGAAGTGTGTGGAACAATAAAACGAGGCAGTAGTAAAAGAAGAGATACATGGTGGTATGATGAAGTGAAAGAAGCTGTAAAGAAGAAGAAGAAAGCATGGTTAGACTACTTGGCCTCTAGTAATGATAAGGATATGAGAGAGAAGATGAAAGAAAGATATAAGCTGCAGAAAGTTCACACGAAAGCATTGATTGAGGAAGTGCGTGAAAGGTGTAGAATGGAAGCGGACGTAAGGTTGTCGCACAACTTTAAGGAGAACTCAAAACTCTTATGGAAAGAGGTTGGAAGGACCCGAAGTGGTGCGACGGCCTTAACAATGAACAAAGTGCTTTCTAGAACTAATGACGTCCACTCAGAAAAATCGGACGTCATGCAGCGATGGAGCAAATATTATAGAGAAATGTATGCGTGTGATGATCTTAGTGAGGGATCCGGGGATGACGCCGTGACTGGTACGCCAGACCCGGACCTCGATGACACTGAGGTCATCAGTATGAAAGAGATTGAACGTGCGATTTGAAGTTTGAAATGTGGTAAGGCTGCGGGACTAGACAGAGTTACTGCTGAAATGGTCAAGTATGGTGGGCCTCGCGTCTGGGACAGCTATTTTCTGCTGTGCAATTTGTGCTGGCGGACGGGGGATGTCCCGGATGATTGGCGATCCGCGGTCATTGTGCCTTTATATAAAGGTAAAGGTTCACATTTTGACTGCGGGTGCTATCAGGCGATCAGCTTGACCAGTTTAGCAAGTAAAGTTTACTCGAAGGTTTTGACACGTAGGATGCAAGAGAAATCGGAAAGATTTCTACGGGAGGCACAATGCGAATTTAGACCTGGAAGAGGATGCACGGATCAAATGTTTTCTTTCCGCATGATCACGGAGAAGCTTCTGGCTGCTAACCAGAAGATTTTCTGTGCTTTTGTGGATCTTCAGAAAGCATTTGATAAGGTTGTAAGGAAGAAAATGTGGGAACTGTTGCCGGGGTACGGTGTGGATGGTCGATTGCTAAGGGCTGTGCAGTCACTTTACTGTGACTGTAAAGCCTGTGTGTGGGTAGGACATGACCTGTCACCCATGTTTAGTGTCCAAACGGGCGTAAAACAGGGTTGTGTCATCTCTTCCTGGCTGTTCATACTGTATCTCGACAGCTGTTTACAGAAGCTGAAAGATAGCTGTTTGGGTGTGAAATTGGGTGACATTAAAGTAAATTGTCTGCTGTATGCGGATGATGCAGTGCTTATTGCACCATCAGAGGCAGAACTGCAGGCATTAGTCACGTGTATGAAAGAGGAATGTGAAATTAAAGGTCTCCGTTTGAATGCTAATAAAACTAAGGTTCTGATATTTGAAATGGACGAAGAGAGAACGAAGTGTGAAATATGGGTAACTCAGGAATGTCTAGAACAGGTAAATGAAATTGTATACTTGGGGAGTGCTTTTAGCCGGGATGGAAGATTTAGATGTGGACAGGCGTGTCGCTGCCGGGAAGAAAGTCAATGGTGCCCTGACTGCGTTAGTCAAAAGGCAAGGCGTAGTGAAGAGTGCACGCCTTGCAATACATAACGCAGTGTTGGTACCGACTTTGTTATATGGCAGCGAAACCTGGGAACCAGGAGAAGCATAAAAGCAAGTTGAATGTAGTGGAGACGCGATCTCTTCGTAAAATGTGCGGCGTTACCATGGCCGACCGAAAACGAAACGAAGAAAAGAAAGATTCGCAATATGGCAGGTTTGAAAGATGCCCTTATCACAAAAATTGATAAGGGCGTGCTTCGATGGTTTGGGCACGTTGAGCGAATGAGTGAAGACCGAAAGTTAATATAGTGATATATATAATATATAAAGTTAATATAAGTGAGGGCGAAAGTTAATATTAAAAGATGTCGAGGTAGACCGAGACTAACTTTCGAAGACTATGTGAGTAAATTGCTTGAAGAAGGGAGGATCAAGAGTACTCGGATACCTAGACGTGCATGTATCAACAAGATAATGAATCTGAAAGAAGCGAAAGAGGTATGTAAGGATCGTGACACTTGGCGATCTGTTCTATCTGGCTACCCCGTCAGGGATTGTGCGTGAAGATAAGTAAGTAAGTAAGTATTGAAAAAGCGATAGAGCGGAACCAGGGCTCCAAAGTCTTTGATAGATATCTGTCTGCCAGAAAGAGCCAACTGTCAACGCTAAAGACCGAGTGTGGCAGCATCGTTTCCGGAACACCTGAGATTTTGAGTGAGATTGAGAGGTTCAATGGGCAGCTGTACACATCATCGTTGGAGCCACACGCAAGTGTAAGTAACGATCCAAGAGCGAGTCTTATCCGACACTATTTCGATGATATCCCAGACGTCAGTGTGAGCGAGATTAGAATGGCTCTCCAGCACCTTAAAAACCTGCAAAGTGCGAGTCGGACTCGTGCACCAAGGGTTCCGAACACATCTGTAGGTATATAAGTTTAAAATTATTAAAAATATTTTTTATTATATAATGTAACTAAAATTTATGCTTCTTGCAATTTTTCCTTTATCTGTGCTATAAAACGTTGTTTCGTACCAAAGAATGTCGAAAATTTACGGCATAAACGGCTGTATCTTTTGATTGCGTTGGCTAAGAAATTTTTGCACAGCTCTACGGGACAGTAGACTTGAGTATTTGATATGAATTTCAGCTTGATACTTCCACGTTCCTGAGAAAATGGGTCTTGACAGACAGACAGACGGACGACAAAGTGCTCCTATAAGGGTTCCGTTTTTGCCTTTTGAGGTACGGAACCTTAAAAAACGGCAAGGACCCAGGCAAGGATGGAAGCGGGTGGGAAACCGGTACTTGAAGTCTTTAATTCCGTCCTCCATGATGGCCATTATATACACCGGAGGCGTGGAGCAGAAGTGCGGTGGTCTTGTTCTTCAAGAAAGGTGACTCGCTCTCTTGAAGAACTACAGACTGATTTCCCTTCTGAGCTGCGTCTTCATGCTGTTTTCGAGAGTAATTACGAATCGTCTCGCGCGCAGACTTGACGACTTCCAGCCTCCCGAACAATCCAGTTTCCGAAAGGGTTTTAGCACCATAGACCACATATACACCCTTCGGCAAATTGTACAGAAGTCCAGTGACAGTCCACAAGCGAGTACAATTTGCCACTATGTCTGGCGTATGTGGACTACTTGACGACTTCCAGCCTCCCGAACAATCCAGTTTCCGAAAGGGTTTTAGCACCATAGACCACATATACACCCTTCGGCAAATTGTACAGAAGTCCAGTGACAGTCCACAAGTGAGTAAAATTTGCCACTATGTCTGGCGTATGTGGACTATGAAAAAGCCTTTGATTCCGTCGAAATTTGGGCGGTGCTGCAGTCCCTTCAGCGGTGCCAAGTTGACTGTCGGTATATCGAAGTGTTGAAGTGCTTGTACAGTAGGGCTACGATGGCTATCCGAGTACAGAACCAGAGTACGAAACCTATCCAATTGCAGAGAGGTGTAAGACAGGGTGACGTCATATCCCCGAAATTCTTCACCGCTGCATTGGAAGACGTTTTCAAGCTTCTGGACTGGAAAGGATACGGTATGAACATCAATGGCGAGTACATCACTCATCTTCGATTTGCCGACGATATAGTCCTTATGGCAGAATCGCTGGAGGACCTAAGCACTATGCTCAATGACCTCAATAGTGTGTCCCAACGAATAGGTCTTAAGATGAACATAGACAAAACAAAGATCATGTTTAATGTCCATGTCACACCTATGCCAGTAGTTGTTGGGAGCACTTAGCTCTAAGTTGTTGACGAGTATGTTTACCTGGGACAAATAGTCCGACTAGGTAAGTCCAACTTCGACCGAGGGGTACGGATTCAACTCGGTTGGGCAGCGTTTGGGAAATTACGGCACTTCTTCTCGTCAGGTATACATCAAAACTTGAAAACGAGACTGTACAACTAGTGCGTGTTGCCAGTGATGACCTATGGAACTGAGGCGTGGTCCTTCACTCCTGGTCGGATGAGGAAGCTCAAGGTCACTCAGCGAGCTATGGAGAGGGCTATACTCGGATTTCCTCTGCGTGATAAACTTAGAAATGAGGACATCCGCAGTAGAACCAGAGTGACCGACTCGAGTGTTGGCCTCATACCGGCGTACGAAGTGTATTGCGTCCCCCTACTAGATGGAGTGACGACCTGGTAAGACATGCAGGAATTCGATGGATACAGGTGGCTCAGGACCGTGCTTTGTGGCACTCCTTGGGGGAGGCCTATGTTCAGCAGTGGACTTGTGAAGGGCTGTAATGATGATGATGATGATGAGCGTCTCTGATAAATTAACAGTTATGAAGCCAGAAAATTGATATAACTTCTTGCATTTCTTCCACAATTCTACAAATTATGTTTCATGATGGTTCATGGTAAAATAGTTGTTATATGAAACCCGGCGCGTTCCTACCGCAGAAAAAATATTTCTGAAAATATCGTAATAAATATCTTGGTACCACGGCACACGCGCACCATTTACTGTAATTAAATTTTATTGTGCCTATAACATATATATAATAAGTTGGCAAAATTTAAGCGCAATTTGATGAACGAAATGGCCGCGCATAAAATACAAACAAACAAAAAAATGTTATATTCGATGGACCAAATTCATGCTGTCAGCAACAGTCAGACGTCTTTTTTGTGTGAACAATTTACGTAACTTACACAAATATTACGTACCTGTATTTGGAAACAATTATCCGAAAAATTGTTAAATACTTCAAGCACTGATGACTTTTCAAGTAACATCACATGATGATCATCGAACTGAACTTTATTCTTTGATATGAAACTTTGAGGCTTGGATTCGTGTACTTCGGCACCTATTTTCCATCTTGTATATACTTGCGATAACCTAATAAAAATATGAGTAGTAAATTGTAATCATAAAAAGAAAAGTTTCTTGGCGATATATAGTTCAAATGAACTAAAGGTCTATTAATAATAATAAATAATAATGTCCTCCAGACCGAATTTCGGCCACGGCGGCCAGCCTCAACGGAGACTAGCCATCTGCGCAGGACAGGATCATAGTGCCCAAGTGTGTGCGCAAGCACAGGTGCACTCTCTATTCCCTTACTCTCATAGCCCGATGGGACGGTAAACCGACACGACCGGAGAGAGATCAGGCGCAGGACCAACGGCTTTACGTGCTTTCCGAGGCACGGGGGTGAAACACCACCAACTTCCTGACTCCGGGCAGATACTGAGAATTTCTTAACTCAATAACTGATTTTTTGACCCGACCCGGGATTCGAACCCGGGAACTCACGATCAGCAGTCGCACTAAGGTCTATTAAGCAGTGTAGTAGCAGCATAAACGAATACACATCGTCACAACAAACTAACTAACTCGCCTACCAAGCGTAGCAACTATATACCCCCCCCCCCCCCCCCTACTATCATAAGGAAATTTATGCGAGAAGTCAATGTTCAGCAGTGGACTTTGAAAGGCTGTGATGATGATAATAATGAAAGGCTTTTTAAATGTCTCATTTGCTACAAACTGTTACACACATATTAACAATTATTCACTTCGCTGTCCCAATACTACCGGAGTTTCCATTTTAGTAGTTATTTATTTTAAAATTTTTGAGATATGCAGCTTTTCTCATGTTTTTTTTCAGGACCGCAGAGGTTGTGACAGATCAAAGCTTGTAATCAACATTAAAATCGTGAGTTGTGTTAGCATAAACATTAAATATAAATGCCCTGCGCCTGAGCGTATAATTCCTATTTCAATTTTAGCGTTGCGCTCAACGGGTTAAGGAAGTTCAAAACTTGCATGTTATGGATGACTTTTAGGGAATTCTTGAAAGGCTTATTTCTAGTAGTGGGCTAGTGGATAGAATTATTATTGCGTTCAGTACATTTTACGTGATTTTTGTTGTATTTTGTACTAACTCGAGTTTTATTCAGAAATAAAGAAATAATTCTTGAATGTCTTGTCCAACAACAACTTGTCGTTTTTTGAATATAAATAAGGTAATGATTTTGATACATTTAGAACATACGTCCCTTTTAGACAGTACAATAGCTGTACGTACTGCATTTGCCTCTTGATACCCGGTTATTCAACATTTTTGCAGTATCATCGGTGTGTAACCTCTAGCTAGTTCTACGGTCTGATCTACGCAGAATGAACTTACTGTGTCTTGAAGTCTTGCAGTGAGTGGTATGCTTGGGTTTAGTTTTAATTTTATTAATTACAGGATCCCAAGCAGGTGATAGTACCCAAAGTAAGTAGAAATAAATTTCAATAGAGAGGGAGGCTGGGTACTACCACCTGCTTAAGATCCTGTAATTAATAAAGTTAAGACTAAACCCAAGCATACCACTACAAGAATTCAAGACACAGTAAGTTCATTCTTCGTAGTTCGGACCAAAGTTAGTAATTAAGAAAGCTGAAGGTACTCCAGGTTAACTCTGACATCGGGACGTCAATCACCTCAGCCCCCGTGACCATGGATGCTGTAAAGCACCCGAAACTTCGGCAATTAATAAAAATAAGTCAATTAAACGCGATAAAATCCGTAAAAGTAGTTTTATTCAATGTGTAGTGTTCGCGTAAATATAAGAAATCATTAGTATGATTTAATTTCATTTTTTTAATCAATCATATATTATTGCCCTACAAAAATTTCAGTTGTGTGACAAACTTACCCAACTTTCTGTAATTCATCTATAGGAATGGCTGTCAATTTATTGATATTAACGAATATTATAGGTATATCCATCTGTGATGGTACATTCCAGCTACTAATTATTGCTAAAATCCGCCCTTGATTTATAGCACATTCCCCAACCGGCTTGAAACGATTAATCCGTCCTGCACCTGCAATTATATTTTTATAAAAAATATTTAAGATTTCGGGTGAAATCACATTTTTCAAGAGTCGCTTTTCAATGTATGGAAAATGGCTATCATGTAAAATGATATTTGTTACGTGGTAGAGCTATGCTGCAGCTATATTAATGGTAAAGTTGTAGCACGAATGGGTCGGCTCGACCAGGGAAGGACCATACTCTCACAGAATACCAGCGTAAAATAGCAGCGAAGGAGTAGGCTCTTTTCTTGAAGGTCCCTAAGTCGTATCGGTCCTGAAAAATCGCTGGTGGTAATCGATTCCACAAGGAAGTTGTGCGAGGAAGAAAACATCTTCTCAATCGCACAGTGGTGGATCACTGGCCAATCATACAGAATGTAACAAATACATCTCAATGCAGCTTAATGGAAATGATCAGCTGTAATATATAAGTATGATTCTATTCATATAGGTTATGGACCCAAGGGAATGAAGGAATCTTCTTTAAATAAATTTCATTAAATATTAATAACGATCCATATACTACTACTTCCACTGGCTTTGTAATAAGGATCACAGAATTGTTAATAGCACAAGGGTATACGAGGATAACTATTATTATGAGTAAAAAGGAGTCATTTTTGTAGTATAAATATTATTCTTTATAAAACTAAACTACATCTTGAGTAGGTCGTCTTTGTAAGTAGATGAAAACTAATTAAAATCGTATGTAGATCGGTAACATTAAAGTTTTATGTGTTAAGTATTATGTTATCAATTTTTATGTATATAATATAATATTATAATAATTGAGTTCTATGATTAAAATATAGCTTTGAATATAATTGTGTTATGGTGTTCTTTCTTTAAAAAATTCACTGCTGGACTCAGGCCGAGGCCGAGTCCACCAAGCTGCTTCAATACGCTTCAGATAGTGCAAATTTAAGAAATAAATAATACTTAAAATTATATTATTATTACATTAGTATTTTTTATTTATTTATGTTATTATAATTACAAAATCACTTATGCAGTGTTTTTGACATTATAAAATGTTCTCAGGACGGTCGTATACTATTTATGGGGAGCACCGGCTCCGACTTACCACGCCTCCATAAGAGCTTGGTTTTCTATGTGAGTAGGTACCACATACATATAAGTAATATATAAATTTCGTTTTCATTTTTATAGCCAATATTTATAAAGAAAATAAAATATGTGAATTGAATTGCCTGCTAATATTTCGGTTCCACTCAATTTAAGCATATATGTAGTGTTTTCCATCGTAGCCTTCTTTTCCTTCTCTTTAAAATGTGTTGATTCGATTTTCATTTCCTTGTCTTCGTTCTTAATTATTTCAGTATTCCATGATAATACAGTATCCTTTATATAACATAAAATTGTATCTTGATGTCGAACATCTTCAATTAATATAAGGAAGTTGTAATAAATATCACCACAGTATATGGTAACGCTAATAAAATAATCGGGGAAAAAAGTTTCTTCGTATTTTGTTTGTATAAAATTGAGGAAATATCTCTTTGATTGTACTGTTTGTATCAAGATGGTTTTAATACTAATACATATAGGATATTAAGAAAAATAAAAAGTAAAAGAAAAAACTTTCCCGCCATTTTCAATTGTTTTTCGAAGAAATTCAATACTTTTTGAAGTTTTATCACTTGAGTAAAGAAACCGTACCGTACAGAGGCAAAGCTTCATACAACCACGCTATTATAATTACACTACTACAAGCTTGAGGCGCGTGTGTGTGTGAGCACTGGGGCGTGTGTCATCACGTATAGGGAGAAACTTGCTTGGCCAGTGCTCAAATCTAGGGTATTTACATAACAGAACAATAAGTGTAAAATTTTATTTTTTAAAGTATTATTCGTGTCAAATGAAATATAAAAAAGTGTGAATATGGCTTACTTTACTATTTGTATGAACAAAACTAGAACAAAAAAAAATTTTTTTTTTAATTATCCTGAAGACTCCACTAGGTAAGTAATAACTTGACTATAATTTATTATTTTTAATGTGATAGATAGATAACTCACCTATAAGCGACTTACCTTCCTGTAAGTAACTGAATAGTTATTTTTATAATGTTTATAATTAAATAAATACGTTTATAAATTAGATACGTAGGTTCATGTTTTTTTAATTATTATTATTTCAGACAGCAAGAGTGGTTCAAAGCTGTCAGACGATCTTCGTTCAAAACGTTTATATTATAAAAACGGCAACAATATAAATGCTGTGAGGATCACTTAAAAAAATTCTGTATTAAGTTTTCTAAAAATGACCTGTAAATTATTTATTTGGAAATGCTTTTAAAATACTCAACTTGCTGACAAATGAAGGTTGTTTGAGTTCCAGCCAACGTGAAATTTTATCTGAAATGAATCAATGGATTGCTTGAGCAAAAATTTACGAATATTTTTTCTCGAATATTGATCCCGAAAGAAACATTATAAATATTGGTAATGAAATACTAAAACGTGTGCCAGATTATATATTTGTTATGCCATGTGAGTACTTTCCAATATGTTATTAAAACAAACTTTACATTTAGTTTTTAATTTACCATTTAATTAAAAGGCGCAACAAATTTTTGAGAAACAAAAATGATACAATGTTTAGAATAAGTAGATTATAAAACATATCCCATCTTAAGTATATATTAAACTTTAATGAAATAGTTTTGTTTATTTAATTTTATTCTCCTGTGTCAACCCTACAACAATAGATAAAACATTTTGACAGTTTTTTAGAAGCCTTGCCTCTGTACGGTTTCTTTACTCGTGTTATTTTATTACAAAAAAGGGAAACTCAAGCCCCAAAAAAAATTTGTGACTTTTATGGACCTAATGCAGTGTCAGTAAGAGTATCAAAAAGTTGGTTCAAGCGTTTTCAGTCCGGGAATTTCGATGTCAAAGATGAACCTCGCTCTGGTCTCTCTCATACGGATAAAGTCGATACCATATAGTTGTTACGACATAGCCAAGGATATTGACGATTGACCACAAAACAGTTTTGACCCATTTGAGAAAGTCTGGCTTTTTTTTTATAGGATATGGGGTGACAAACGAGCACACAGTCCACCTGATGGTAAGTGGTTGCTGCGGCCCATAGACATCTACATCTATCCTCGTTTGCGAATCAAAATGCAGATGCGTTGTCACCCGTGAGGACTAAGATGGAATGCCTCATTTCCAGTAAAAAGGGCCTCCGGCCACCTGCACTCACCAAACGAAACGCAGAGGTAAACCTCTACTTCAGGCTGGTATTCTGTGAGGTCGTGGTACCACCGAGGTACCACCCCGGTTCGAGCCGGCCCATCCGTGCGACAGCAAAAGCTGCCGCGTGGCTCTGTTGTGTGTGTTGTGTGGCTATACAAAAAAGGTCGATATTTGGGTACCACACGGGATCATTGAAAGAAACCTAATGAATCGTGTACCCATTTGCGATTCTCTATTGAAACGTAATGAAATTAACCATTTTTGAAAAGATTGATCACTGTTGATAAAAAGTGGATTACCTGCAACTAGAGCGTGCGAAAAAGATCATGGGTCAAAGGGTAGTCAAGCTTCACAGACTGTAGCGAAACACATGCAATAAGGTGATGCTGTGTGTATGGTGGGATTGGAAGGGCATTGTTTATTATGAGCTTTTAACGCCGGGCAAAACCATCGATTCGGATCTCTACTGCCAACAACTAATAAGACTCAAGCAAGAAATTGAGAAAAAATAGCCGGAATCAATCAACAGAAAAAGAGTGGTCTTTCATCATCATAAGGCAAGACCACACACATCTTTGGCCCCTCGGCGAAAATTGAATGAGCTTGATTGGGAAGTGTTAATACATCCACCATATAGTCCTAATTTTGCACCCTCAGATTTTCACCTATTTCGTTCCCTTAGAATTCTTTGGGTAATGTTAGGTTAACATCAAGAGAGAACTGTCAAAACTACTTGTCGAATTTTTTTTTAATCATAAATCCCAAGATTTTTACATCAACGGGTTTATGTCACTACCTACAAGATGGCAACAAGTTTCAGACAAAATGGCGCATATAATATTATAATTAAATTTAAGTAAACAAATGTCTTGAATTTGTATATAAAATACCAAAGAGATTTAAATATACACCTAGGTAATCAATTGAGCGGACATTGGGAACATTTATATACAAAGACTTTGAGCTAGTGCGCGTATGGCACCCTCTAGCTAAAATAGAAAAACAACGCTAAGCATTTATTAAGACAACATTTTAGCTATTCTCCAGTAGGTGACGCTAATAATTATATCCTCGTTTTAGGAATGTTACTATTTTGATATCAAAGTATCGATAACGTTATTGAAGATTACTAAGTTTGAAATGCTTTTCCACATAATAATAGGAAATATACATGATTGTTTTATTGTATAAATCTATTTACCATGACTACACAAAAATATCATATTAAATTTTTACGCCCTTTTGGTGTCATGAAATAAAATATTCAATTTCCAATAACTAAGAATGAATTCAAACAACAGTCACTTTGGTTGCCACCTTGATGGCATGACGTCACTCGGTTCATTAGCTGCTATAATAATAGCAATCTCATCAGCATGCCTAAAAAAACTTTCCCACTATTGCTCCACATAAAGTAGGGTACTTAGCATTGTTGGTATACGCTACTCATTTTTGTTGGTATGAGTAACGATTAAATCTGCATGCTGTATATTTTTTATCGATAATCCCAATCAATAAACGTCGTCAATCACCAACTTTAAAATTGATAACTAAATAGTGAAGTTTACTGGATAAAAGAGGGCGCTTATTACAATAAAAATCATTGTTCTAGAACAATCTACTAGAAATAATAAAATTTAAAGATTATTCGGTAAATATATAATGATTTCTTATATTTACGCGAACACTACACATTTAAACGTCGGGAATGTAAAATAAGTTAATATACGCGATAAAATCCGTAAAATTTGTTTTATTTAAACGGTAAATATATGTTATATTTACGATAATAAACCGAAATCACGTTCATTTTTTGCTCCATATCGTGACTTACAATATCTTAATGCACAAGCGGGCATATTGTCTTTATAAATATTTTTCAAATATATGAAACGAATGCGTCTTGACTTTTTGACGATGTCACTATGACTAAATGACGAAAATCGGAGATATATCCTATAGGACATAAGTTACAGACGATAATTTTGCTACTGTTGGCCGGTCTATTACTACTACTATTTAAATTTCTTTGTAAAATACGAAGAAACTTTTTTCCCGGCCTTATAATTTAACTTTGAGTTTAAAGGTACCCAAAATATTAATGGAGCAGTATGGATGAGGCTTTTAATTTATGCACTTGCAAGGCAGCGTGAACCACAAATTACTCCTGAAATCCTGTTGGACTAACAAACATTCAAAATTGGTATATAGATTTGAAAAGATTGTAGAAGCGTACAAATTTTACAGTGTCGTACAGGCTTATTAGTAAAATAAATAGTGAAAATGGCAGTAAGTAGTTCTGAATTCTGAGAGGGTTATGAAGCAATTAATCTGCCACGCTGCTATTGTGCATGTCGGCGGACATCACATGTCACATGTCATATTATTTCTAGGATATGCGGATTTCTTCCTGATGTTTTATTTCTGTGGCGAGTACTTTTTTCTCAACTTTATTTTATTGGTGTCAACGGGGATCGAACTCGGGTTGCTCACGTTATACGAAAACTACAGCAAGCGCTTCGCTCCTGAAAATTCCATTTTTGTGCATTGAAAATTATCTCAATAAGAGGTAAAAGCTGACTTCAAAGAACTTTAATTTCACATTCTGAAGTCGGTGCTTAGGCATAGTGTATGGAAAATTTAAACACTAACGGCTGTGTACTATAAAAAGATTACAAGTCTCAGCAGTGTTTTAGTTAATTATTTTAGTTATTTATTACCTCATTGGTTTTTTCTATAGGGAAATCAAGTAATTTTGATTTTTTTTTGAATTTATAAAAAAATATAAACAACCTAAGACCAAATGCACATGTTAAATAACCAAACGCAACTTTTAGAGAAAAATGTTAAGAAACTTTTGCCTCTCAGCATATTTACGAAAATTTTATGTATATTTACAAAACCAAAAAGAGTTTTAATAAAAAAGTGATATACATTGTGTACATTAGAAACAAACACAAGCTCGTAATACAACTTACCCAATTCCTTAGTAATTCACCAATGAGACAATGTATACGATTTCATAACAAAATCCTAGAAAATATACAAGGTCTCTCTTTTGCCATGCAGCAATTTGACAGACTATTGATGGGGGCATTATTCGTGTGATGGTAATGCTTGACAATTAGTGCATCCTTTTTATTGGATGTGTTCAATATCCGCTTAATAAAATAAATGACAGGTAAAAAATGCATTTAAAAATAAATGTTAACCTACATTTTAACTACAAAATTAGACGTGCGGGATCGCGGCAACTTCCAGCACTGCCGTACACCATTCTCACTTCCGCTGCGCGAGTGACCATGAGAAGGCAGGGACTAGCATAAACATCGGCTTATTAGCGTCATTAATTAAAATAAAAAACCGGCCAAGTGCGAGTCGGACTCGCGCACCGAGGGTTCCGAACAAATCCGTAGGTTAAAATTATTAAAAATATTTTTATTATATGATGTAACTAAAAATTTATGCGTTTCACAATTTTTCCTTTATTTGTGCTATAATACGTTGCTTCGTACCAAATTTTAAGATTCTGAGTTCACGGGAAGTACCCTGTAGGTTTTGATTCCCTTGCGGCATAATATTTGCGGCATAAACGGCTGTATCTTTTGATAGCGTTGGCTTAGATGTTTGACTTTTTCACAGCTTCAAGGGACAGTAGACTTGAATATTTGATATAAATTTCAGCTTGATACCTCCACGCGGTCCTGAGAAAAAGGGTCTTGACAGACAGCCAGACAGACAGACGGACAACAAAGTGATCCTATAAGGGTTCCGTTTTTTCCTTTTCAGGTACGGAACCCTAAAAGTAACTACAATTGAATTACTTGTGGTTGCACAGATCTCGCACACCTAATTTGAGTCTAAAGAAATATTCAGAACAATTATTATCAATAAATATGTGCAACAAACCCGACACTGGTTGTGGGGTATCAAAAACTTCATCAAAATATGAAGCCGGAATGAAAACCAATACTTTATTCCAAATTAGTTCTACAATTTCTTTTCCTATATTATACTGTTTTTCAACCACACTGGCGAAATATCGACGCTCGTTAAGTTTCAGTGGAGGAATAAGTATACGGAAGTTTTTATCATTCTTTGCTCTGTGCACAAATTTCAACAAAATATTACAATTATTATAAATTAACAATAGTTGTAATAATGCTACTATAATAATAATATTAAAAAAGTTTATAACATTGAGGTGAGCGCCGTTGTTCCAAAATTTGGGGTTATTACTATTTCATGGTTGATGAATTCTTTCACTTTGACAGGAATTTTATGCCGAATGGAGAAAACCATCCATAATCTGTCTAAAAATCGCCAGACTCGTACCCATCCGTGCTGATTTTCGCACCATATCTAAAATATAACAAATATAATATAAGTGATTCTTTATTTTTGAGATATCGTTATATCTGGATTAAGTTTTCAGGTGTTTATTGCTAAATATTTTTATGCATCGTAGGCGAACAGGGGAGATTCAGCTGCTTCTCTAGCCATTTCTCTTCATCAGCTTGAAAATATTCTAGTGCTGTAAATGCGATTCTAGACACACACTTGGGAGGATTTGCCGAAATTACACTGTTGTCGGACATATTGGCAACAGTACTCATATCATGAGTTACACTCGCTGGCCTGGGTATTGTTCATCTGATGTAAGTAAGGACTTGTAAGAGGTCGAAATTGCGTTTGACTGTAGTGTAGTGTGAGAACACTAAAAGCGAACGTTAAACGTGCTAAGTAGTGTTAAGAACTTAAAGACCTAGGAGCGGTCTTAAGGAGAAGAATGTTATGCACATTTTCTTGACATGCATTAACAACATCTACATGATGGGCGCTGAACATTGGCGATGTAAAAATTGCGATCACCCAGCATCCTAAGAGGTGACGGAGGGAAACTGAAACAGGACTGCGCGACAGCGTCTTCTTGATAACAACCGAATATATTTAAAAAAAATTAGTTGCCAACCCGCCTGCAAACAACTATGGCAGAATTACTCAAAATGATTATCAAGCCGCCTTCAGTTGCTAGGGATTGAATTTTCTCCGAACCTAAACTATGGGCGGTTCATTGAGTCCAGAGTTAAAGCAGCCGCAAGGAAACTTGGTGTCCTTGCAAGGGTGCGGCGGTACTTCACGCCGGGGCAGCTTCTTACCTTATATAAAGCGCAAGTCCGGTCGTGCATAAAGTACTGCTGTCACATATGGGCTGGTGCTGCAAAATGCCACCCGGCAGCATTGGATTCAGTAGAGACGTGCTAAGAGGCTCATTGGTGACCTTGATTTGGTTGAAACCAATCTTGTCAGCCTCGAGCACAGGCGCAGAGTAGCCAGTCTCTCGGTATTCTATAGGATGCATTTCAGTGAGTGTGCGCCGGAATTACACGACTTAATTCCTCCCTCTCCTTTCCACCATCGGACAACCAGACGGTCGGCGGATCTTTATTTTTTTGTTGTCGATATTCCACGCATTAGAACCAAACGGTTTGCTTCGTCTTTTGTAATGCGTACAGTAAAGGAGTGGAATAATTTGCCGGCGTCTATCTTTCCGTCCGAATAAGATCTGGGCATCTTCAAGGCAAGAGTGAATAGGCTTTTGTTACGATAAGACAGTGCGATTTACCATCGAAGGCTGCATCACCACTTACCACCAAGTGGGATTGTGGTCAAGCACTGGCTTATAATAAGTAAAAAAAATGAATGCATGAATGACTGAGTGACGTGACTGAAATTGAATGTAACGGCTTTTGCTTTAAATTCCAACCTGACTGATTCACTAGACGCACACTGCTAAAACCTAACCAAAACTTTAAATATTATACACAGACTAGTAATGGAGGAACGTGTTCTCAGTAAACGAGTACCGATTCTAGGCTAACTAACCTGCCTTCGTATCGCGGTGAGTATGGGCTAGCGGGCGCATTACGTACATATGAAAACGCCTTTGTGAAGAATGGATTCATAAAGACTCTTGATAATGATGATGATGACCGAAATAGGGTGATAGATTCTAAACTCTCGGCTAAACCGCTAATCTATAGAGGTATTTTTCGTACCAGTTACAAATTAAACATAAGACTGACTTTAAATACATAAATATTATTCATAATCTGTATTATCTATTATTATTGACCGCCTCGTTGATCTAGTGGTTGTAAACGTGATTACTTATCATGAAGTCCAGGGTTCGAATACCGAGTCGGGCAAAAAATCAATTATTGGGTTTTTAGCTTCCCTGAGTCAGGAAGTTGGCAGTGTCTCACTTCCGTGCCTTGGAAAGTACATAAAGCCGTAGGTCCTCCGCTTGATCTCTCTCCGATTGTGCCGGTTTACCGTCCCATCAGACTACGAGAGGTAGGGAATAAAGAATAGACCTGTGTTTGCGCATATACTTCGGCTATATAATCTTAATCTGCGCCGATGGCTAGTCTCCGTTGAGGTTGGCCGCAGCGCCAAGACTATGAACGCAATTCGGCCTGGAGGACATTAGTATCTACATATTGTGTATGTCGTTAGAGGTGACAGTGGGAAATTAAAACAGAAGATGGACAGGAGCATATTTCTTATAATAACAACTCAAAATAATAATAAGCTACGGTTAGCAACCCGCCTGCCAAGCGTGGCAACTATGGCAAAATCCACCCTACGTGGCAATCAATGGGAGAGGCCTATGTTCAACGTTGGACTTTCATAGGCTGTAGTGGATGGATGGATAATAAATATTTAATAAAAAATGTAGTATCTAAAAATAAATGCATAATGTAATAAGCTACTAAAATTTTCTATTCGTAAAATATGCATACTTTTCCTACATTGTGCCATATTAATATATCTAGGTCGAAAATATGGCCAGGATATAAATTATATTGAATTTTAAGCCCTTGTTTATATGATTCTAATTCAATCCACTCCATATTATCACAGTCATTGATTTCATCATTGTCATTACATAATATTTCTATAGCAAAGGTAAGCGTAAAAGTGCTATTCATCCTTCAATAATTATTATCGTTTTCTTGAATCTGCCAAATATTTATTAGTAAATTATATTGTTAAAATAAATTGTTTTTTATAAAATCAATATGGAAAAAGAAAGAAAAATAACGATTTATTGTTATAATTTATTTACATTACAATATACAATATTTTATTATATACAATATTAAAAATCGTGCCAAGAACTCTGACTACGTTTCCCCGCAGTATGGTTATGATTAGCATTGAGTTATATTATGTACTTCGTACTAGAGAAGCCATTCCGAACATTGACTATGTTTAACTGAACTGTACTGCAATCCGTACAAACTAAATATTGCGTAAATTGAAGATTTGTGAATTCCATAAAATAATTATTATTTATTTTATTTAGAAATATGTTTGTTTAGATTAAATTAAGATATTTCATATTAAATTCTTATATTTATTATATAATAATATCTTATTTTATATCAAACTAGCTCGCCAGGCAGACGTTGTTCTACCCTTTCCAACGACCCTTCCTATAAAAATCCTTAAATTCGCAATAAAAAATTTTGAGGGTTATTTATCGGGATAAAAACAATCTCTCAAGTTGGACCAAAATGCAAACAGTGTGCAAAATTTCATTGAAATCAGTTCAGTAGTTTAGGAGTCCATCACGGACAAACAACGTCACATGTAATTTTTATATATAAAGATTAAAGTCTTCGTGCATACGCGGAAGTAGTATTCGACATAGAGTAGGACACAATTTTTATTTGGAATGGCTTCTCTAGATGCTTAGCCTTTGAGCGAGAAAAGAACCAACCCTCTTATCACCAGAATGATATAATTTATATAATACTAGCTAACCAGGCAGACGTTGTTCTGGGTACGTCTTTCCATTGATTCCCGTCGAGTTGGGGGTTGATACGTATTTTTACAGAAAAGTTACACTATTATAAGCACACTCACAAAGTTACAACATGCGTAAGCGCGTAATTTTTGAGAAAAAAGTTATTGAAAATCAATTATTCTTGCATTGTTTATGTCTAATCCTACAACAAAACTGACGCCATTTTTTATTGTTATTGTCAGTAGGGATGTCGATTCTTTCCGAAAAAGATCGATTTTTTAAATAGAATCGAATTGTAAGCTGATGTATAGATTCCCAAAAAATCGATTTCTAAAATATCTATATTTTTTCATGTTTGCATTTATAATGTAAATATAAATCCATTTTATGAGAAAAAATCCCCTTCATCATAAAATATAGGGGGACTGATTCAGAAGGATTTCTGTATCTATTTTGAGAATGCTACGTCTCCGGCGCTGCGGGAAGAGCAGCCTCTATGCCTCAGTGTAACAAATCGCAGGCATCCCCCCTCGCCTCCGCAGCTTCGGCTTGTTGATCGCTTTCGACGACCAGCCTCAGCCGCTCCGGCTCGTCCGATGCCTACGATTTGTTACAGCAGGCGGAGACTACTCCCCCTACACACCTACGGCTCTTTAAACCACTCTAGGGGTAGGACAGACTCGTACCAGGTGGAGTCGGGGTCAATCAATTCGGTTCTTTGACATAAATTGAACCTAACCTATTTTATTTGTTATCTGCCCTAATTGGTACTGTTAAAATAAAACAAATTTCAATAAGAGATCATTTATTATGGTAACTTTCATTTTTTCATAAAATGGAATTATATTTACATTATAAATGCAAACATAAAAAATATAGATATTTTAGAAATCGATTTTTTGTGAATCGATACTTCATCTTACGATTTGAATCGATTTAAAAATCGACCTTTTTCGGAAAGAATCGACATCCCTACTGACGACAATGACATTACAAAATGGCGTCAGTTTTATGGTAGGATTAGATATAAACAATGCAAAAATAATTGATTTTCAATAACTTTTTCTCAAAAATTACGCGTTTCCGCATATTGTAACTTTGTGTGTGTGCTTATAATAGTGTAATTTTTCTGTAAAAATACGTATCAACCCCCAACTCGACGGAAGTCAATGGAAAGCTAAGCCTTGTTCTGCCCTTTCCGACGACCATGATGTGTCCTAAAAAAATCCTTAAATTCACAATAAAAAAAATTAAGGGTCACGTATCGGGATAAAAACTATCCTATCTCTCAAGTTGGACCAAACTGAACACATTGTGAAACATTTCATTGAAATCAGTTCAGTAGTTTAGGAGTTCATCGCGGACAAACAACGTGACACGTAATTTTTATATATAAAGATTTTATGGCCTTTTCTTAAGACATTTTCTGCACATCAATAGTTAAAAGTTTGTAAAAATATATTTGTTAGGTACCTTTTTGGTTGTCCTTTTAAATTTTTAAATAAATTAATTTTTTCGCTTTTATATATAAGACTAAAATAACAAGAAAAAACTAACTTTGTGAGAGTAAGTAATCTAAGTTTGTAGGTAAATTTGTTTCAAATCTTAATGGTAAATTTAGAAACATCAATTTATTTTAAGAGAACTGTCTACATGATTAATTTTTTTTTCATAATTTGACGAGACAAAACATATGTATGTAAGTACTCTAAGGACAAAACCTTTTTGTAGTAATTTAAACAAATAGTACATTATGTTATAATTAATTTATACGGATTTTTTTTATTAACTCGTTCTAATATATGATCAAAGGAACAATATAAAAATTTTCTATAGGAAATTTTAAATTATTATAGTAGACATTATCTTAAGCGAAAACAATAGATATTATGGGGATGGTAAAATTATATTTTTCTTTTTATAGTTTCGCCCTCATTTTTATATTATTTTTACTTTTTACAGAATATAATAAATTAGTTTAGTTAGCTTTAATCCTCAGAGTAAGTATGCATACGTATGTATGTAATTACTCTAAGTTTTAATCAAATTACATAACATAATACATAAACACTCACGTCTGTCACCAGAGGAGTAGGCAGAGACTATGGACTTCCATTTGGCACGATCCTGACACACCTCTCTCGCTTTCTCCACATCTATATACCTACGCATACACGCTCGTTGGTTAAAAGAACTCTTGATTTGGCCCATTTTCAATATATCGCCAATTTGGTCGATAAACTTTCGCCTAGGGCGTCCCTTCCCGACTCTGCCGTTCACCTCTGCAACATAAATTTGCTTTGTGACCCTTTCCTCATTCATTCTTTCTACGTGACTAAACCACCGAAGCATTCATTTCTTAATCCTGGTCACAACATCATCTTTCAAACCACACTCTTCTCTTATCACGCAATTTCTCACTCTGTCATTCAGATTTATCCCTAACATACTCCTTAATGACCGCATTTCTACAGCATTTATTCTACTTTCGTGCTTCTTCTGCCACACCCAACTTTCACTACCATACATTAAAGTATGGACTAACACGGCATTGTGAATTGCCATACGTGCCTTTTTGGACACATTCTGACTTCTCACAATAGAGTGTAGAGCCCCATTCACTCTTATTTCCTGCGTTCACTCGTCGTTCTAAATCCTTATCATATCTACCATCCCTGCTAAATACACATCCCAAATACACAAACTCATCTACTTGCTCGACCAACTCCCCTTCTATTCTTATTTCACATATCGTTTTCCTTTCTTCTCTTTAAAAAACCATCACTTTCGTCTTACTTGCGTTCACTTTCATTCCCTTTTCTTTTAATGTCCTGTTCATTAATGTAACCATCATTTGCAACTCGGCCGCCGACGACGCAAGTATGACTTGATCATCGGCGTACAAAAGGCATTTGACGGTTAGCTCACCCATTCCTAACCCGCATTCTTCTATTTTCAAATTTTCCAAACAACTGTCCATAAATAGGTTGAACAGCCACGGGGAAGCCACACAGCCCTATCTGACACCTTTGTGGATGCCAAACCAGTCCGAGTAGGCCCCGTTGATCCTGACACAAGCACTAGAGTTCCTATACAGAGACTTCAATGCCTGTATTAACCCAGTGCTCAACCCAAATGAGTTCAGTATTTGCCATAACACATCTCTATCCACTCTGTCATAAGCCTTTTCCAAGTCCACGAACGCACAAAAAACTTTTTGGTTTTTGGCCAAAAACTTCTCCGCGACCATGGGCATGGAAAAGACCTGATCCGTACATCCCATTCCCTTTCTGAATCCCGCTTGCACATCCCAAATTTTTCCATCAGTTTCTTTCATAACTCTTTCAATTATATCTATCTATATAATTAACTCTTTCGATTAAAATGCAATTTTAGCATGCAATAAAATCACTCGTAGTGACGAACAGCTTAAATGTATTGCATGCAACGGATGTTACCATTATAGGACGTCTTTCTATAAAGACAATTTACACGAACTGAAACGACAAAGAAAGTACCAATCATGTAAGTTAGTAACGCGTCGTAAAGATGATAATACGCCTTTTCGCAAGCAACTCTCATCACCGCCTACCGACATCTCGGATATGTCTTCCGATAACATAACACCGCAGACGGTTGATTTTACCGAGAAAAGTGCTTCCATACTACCATCGGCGACTATAACATATGATCAGTTTAGCGCACGCCTGGACTTAAAATTATCGGATATGAGGTCTTCAATTAGGGAGGATATGAACTGCGCTATTTGTAAGCTTAAAGCAGAATTCACCGAGACGACTGACCACTTAGCCGCACTACAATGTGATATGCAAATAAAATTAGATACTGCCACAAAAAACATCGCCAAACTGGAAACCGAAAAAATCGTATTAGAATCGCAGATTAACAAATTAAACAGTCGTATCTCCATATTAGAAAAAAATTCTAGGGGGTGTAATTTTGAAATACAGTGTGTGCCGGAAAAGAAAAATGATAATTTGGTCTCAATTTTGTGTAATCTGTTAAAAGAAATAAAAATATTAATTAGTGAAACCAACATTAAAGCTGTAAAGCGAGTTGCAAAAATTGATAAAAAATCAAAAAGGTCTCGTGGAATACTTGTCACTTTACCATCGGAGTGCGACCGAGATAACGTGATATCTGCTTACAAACGCTACAACAAGAATAATAAATCTTCCCAATTGAACTCTGCTCATTTGGGCGTTCATGGAGAGGAGTGCCTCGTTTATGTTTCAGAACACCTTTCACCGGAAACAAAAGAGCTTCAAGCCGCTGCAAGATTAACTGCCAAAAACTTGTCATATAAATATGTCTGGATTAAATATGGCCGTATATATATGAGGAAAGACGATAATTCAACTGTCATACATGTTAAAAATGCAATCATTTTGAACACTTTAAAGTAATGGTTTCTTTTTATTTATTTTTTTGCTTATTATTTTATAAAACCTTTTAAACTTTTATTTCATACTTTATAAATAATTTATTAATGGATATTTATTTAAAAAATGTAAATAGAATCAGGACGAAAGTCACTAATATTTATTTAAATACTTTAAGTTGTGACTTTTATGTTATATATTTCACCGAAACCAATTTAAATGACAGTGTCTTTGATTCTGAAATGTTTGATTCTCAATTTACTGTATTCAGAAGGGACCGTCATATTAGTTGTATTTTTAAGCATGAAAGCGGTGGCGTATTAATTGCTGTTAAGGAAAAATTTCATGTAATTAGACAAGCGAGTTAGGAATGTGAAGTAGAAGATCTTTGGGTGACTATCCTTCCGAACAATGTTTCCTGTCGAAAGCTCCACTTATGTTTATGTTATCTCCCTCCCGATATTTCTCGTAACCACTTACAAGCCTTTTACGACAATGTTCATAAAAACATATCCCGTGGTGAGGATACAGACCCATTCTTACTTGTTGGCGATTTTAACACCCCACATCTGAGTTGGTCGCCTAGTACTCATAGTAACGTTATGACGCCAGGTATTTCATCCGACCTTAAATCTAATTGTATTGTTGATATTATGAATCTTTGTAACTTAGTTCAACTTAATTCAGTATAATATGTATAATGAGAATAACCGTATCCTTGATCTCGTTTTATCAACAACAGAGAAAGTGCTCGTAACAACTGAGCCTATTACTCGAAAAGATTCTCATCATCCCCCACTTAAAATTGTAATAATGAAAAATTTGAAATTAAAAACAATTAAATGTAATGTGCGCAACAAATAACATATAACTATCGCAAATGTAATTATTATGATTAAAAAAAGGATGTAGCAACTATTGATTAGTCTAGGTTATCGAATGAACCGGATATAAATTATGCTGTCGATAATTTCTACACTATCGTAAAAAAATAATTGCAAAACACACGCCCCTTGTAAGTAAGACCAAAAACAAATATCCACCATGGTATACTTCAGCATTAATAAAGTATCTTAAAGAAAAAAATAAATATCATCGTCGCTTTAAGAAATATCATAATCCTAGGGATTACGATACTTATGCATTGCTACGCACGAGATGTAAAAAACTCACGGAATCGGCGTATGCATCGTTTATTACCTCCACGGAGGAGGTTTTATCGGACAACATAAAGATATTTTGGAATTTTGTTAGCAATAAAATAGGTAGCTCAGGTGTGCCAGAGACTATGACTCTTGGTACAAAACTTCTTCTGACACACAAGGAATATGTGAACTTTTTTCTCGGTACTTTAGTTCAGCTTTCGATGTTTTTCATTTCATCAACTCTCTGACTAGTGTACAGTTATCTGTGTCATCAACCAGGATTTGGTTACTAATGGCACTGTAAATTGTGATACTTTTTGTAATTACAGTATGTGTAATATAGAACTATCAGGCCACAATATTGGACAAATTAAATAAAATATAAATAAATTAAATAATAAATAAATTAGATATTCGCAAAGGCCCAGGGTATAGTGGAATTCCCGCTATATTTTTCTGAAATTGTGCAAGGGAACTGTGTGAACCACTAACATTATTGTTTAATAAATCCTTAAAGTCTGGTGCTTTCCCTTCCATTTGGAAATTGGCTCACATCGTACCCATTCACAAGTCCGGAAGTAAGTCCAACTGTGAAAATTACAGACCTATTAGCATTTTGTGCTGTGTTGCTAAGGTATTCGAATCTGCGTTATATGATCATTTTTACTCTCAAGTTTAGCCGCTTATATCCAACAAGCAGCACGGTTTTGTGAGAGGCAGATCAACAGTGATTAACTTGTAAGAATATAAAAATTACTTATATGAAGTTTTCGCCACGGGTGGGCAGGTTGATGCCGTGTACACCGATTTTACGAAAGCTACGCGACAAAGTAAATCATTCTTTACTCTATAAGAAATTAGCTATGTCGGGAATTCATGGAAATCTACTACGCTGGGTTCATTCGTACCTCGATAACAGCACTTTCGCTCTCAAAGATTTCATGTCATCACCTGTAACAGTTAACTCCTGGTGTTCCTCAGGGTTCACATCTCGGTCCCGTAATTTTTTATATTTTTTTTTATAAACAATCTGATTGCAATCTGTCCAGTCCTTGCCTTCTATATGCAGATGACTTGAAAATATACCGTGTGATAGAGGACTTTTCTGACTGCGATAAACTACAAGATGATATAGATTCAATATATGAATGGTGCCGGCTTAACGGTATGCACCTCAATGTTAAAAAATGTTTTATTATAACGTTCACTAATAAGAGATATAAACAGACTTATGACTATAAACTTAACGAAGATTCATTAGACAGGTAAACGGTACTTAAAGACCTAGGTGTGCTGTTTGACTCTAAATCAACATTTCGTGAGCGCTATGTGTACATTAAAAACAAAGCATTCCAGTTACTAAGTTTCATAACGAGATGCACTAAGGGCTTCAAACGGCCTCAAAGCTTCCTGACCGTTTATTATAGTCTTCTCCGTAGCATTCTTGAATATGCTTGTGTCATTTGGTCTCCCTGCTACACGGTCCATTCAGATAGTATAGAAAGCGTCCAATAAAGAACCCTCAGAATACTTAGCTACAAATGTGAGTTTGCTCGTTAATTTTAATTTAATTAGTTATAGTGAAGTTAATTTAGTTAGTTATAGTGAATTACTCGACAAATTTAAAGTGACCACCTTATTTATTCGCCGTAAGGAATATGACCTTATATATTTACATAAAATGCTCCATAATAAGATTGATTCCGATTAGCTCTTAAGTAAATTAAACTTAACTACAAAGCGCAATCCTCGAATTCCTAGCAAGACATTTTACCTGCAGACTTATAAGAATAATACTTCCTTTTATAACCCGATAATAAGAATGTGTCGACTTTACAACGAGATATGCATGAAAAGCTCCGGCATGGAAGTTTTTGACCCAAGATCCAGGATATTCAAAATTGCAGTGAAACAGTACTCGTATATACTTATGCACACTCATTCCCATATCACAAAGGTTTTAAATTTCTTATTTGTATATTTTTATTTTTTGTTTCATGTACTTATGTATGGAAAGCGTAGAGTTAATCTCCTGTATTTCATATAAAAATGATGTGTCAACACATTTAGCATAACAATCTGGCACAAAACTGTTATATTTATATTATATTTTAATGTATTTTGATTGTTATCTATTTTATTGTCCATATAATAAATAAATAAATAAATAAATTAGTACCTTAGCATACAATTTTCCCACAATGCTAAGAAGGCTGATACCACGGTAGTTTTTACAGTCCTGCTGTGATCCTTTTCCCTTATATATTGGGACTATTACGGCTTTGCACCAGTCTCCCGGTACGCGCTTAAGTTCCCAACATAAATTAAACAAGGTGCACAGCAGGTCTACCACCACTCCTTCTCCAGCCCTTAGCATTTCGAGAGATACTCTATCATATCCGGCTGCCTTACCTGCTTTCATACTTTTCATTGTTTTCATTATTTCATCTATACTTATGTATCTATCTATTTCCTCTTCTTTCAGAATTTCTATTTTATTTAATTCAAACGTCTCATCACTCATAAACACGCTTTTAAAGTATTCCTTCCATCTCCTTAAACTCAAACTTCGTCATTCAGAGTACAGCCATTCTTGTCTCGTATAGCATTAATTATAGGCTGTTTTGAATGTCCCCTGGTAATTCTTACGAGTTTCCAGAACATTTTAATTTACCTGGAAGTTATCAGATATCCTTCTATCATTCTTATCAGTTCTTTCTTACTTTTTCCTTTCAACTACTTCTTTTACTCTCTTATTTAGATGTCTAAAGACTGCCTTTTCCTTTCAATATCATCATTCATACCGCTAGAATTACCAGCTTTGATCGTTGGTAAACTAACCATGCTTTCTTCTTTGCTTTAACTTTCAAACGTACCTCATCATCCCACCATAACGTGTTATTTTTCCTTTCATTCGTTCTCTTACTTACACGACATACTTCAGTAGCTGCATCCACCAAAGCTTCTTAACATTATTCCAGTCTTAATCACTCATACACAATTCATTCAAACCACTTATATTTTCCCTCAGTCTACATTTATACTTCTCTTTTACATTTTCATCTTGTAGCATCTCTATTCTTATACGCTCTAATGCAGTGGTAGACATAGATTTCCGATGCCGCCAAAGTCTGAATAGACCATTAATTCGGCATAAGACCAAGTAATGATCCGTCCCTACGTTGGACCCCCGGTAAATCCCTGTATCTACCACTGCGTTCCTCATTCTTTTATCCACAATTATGAAAATCTAACATGCTTCTATCATCCCATCTTCCCCATATATACATGTGAATCCTCTTATGGCGAAAGAAAGTGTTCGTCACAAAAAGATTCTTTTCCACACAAACGGTGCGGAGATCTTCACCAATCTCATTTATACTTTCATCATCAAACGTTCCCAATATCCTTTCATAACCAAGCCTCCTCACCCCAACCCTTCCATTAAAATCTCCTAATATCACAATATTTTCATTAACCTTGCATTTCATTAGCACCATCCTTACCAACTCCCAAAAATGCTCTCGGATATAAGTGGTCTTAGACATGTCTGGGGTGTAGACCCCTAGAACAAACAACTTCTTTAAGCCCGCTTTCATTCGTATCCATAGCAGTCTTGGGCTAACACATTCATACTCTTTCACATAATGACCGATTCTTTCTGATAGGATGATACCGACTCCCTGGCATGCCCGCTCGGTCTCGTCTACACCAGACCAGTACGCGGTATACATTCCATGTGTAGTGGCATCCTTTCCTTTCCGTTTCGTCTCATTTATACATAACACGTCTATTCCTCTATCATACATCATATCGCATACTGCATCAATCTTATCATTAATTGCTCCACATACATTCAACGTAGCCAGACGGGCTTCCGCAATCCACTTTTCGCCCCTCCGGGGGACAGGACGTGACGGGTGGCGAAACTCGTC
The DNA here is from genome assembly GCA_033319125.1 of Parnassius glacialis. Taxonomy (NCBI): domain Eukaryota; kingdom Metazoa; phylum Arthropoda; class Insecta; order Lepidoptera; family Papilionidae; genus Parnassius; species Parnassius glacialis. The sequence continues at coordinate 17,992,176 of JAVANC010000009.1, forward strand.
GCCAGTTTTCCTCCCGGAGATTCTTCGCACCCCTGCCCCATTAAAGGGGCGCCGGGAACTCGGGACCATTTCGTATATGTTTTGCCTCATGGTGCGAAAGTAGGGGGTGGTATTATTTACGCCGCTACCACACGTCGAGGAGCCGCGTCTGTTTTTTCGGCTTTGTCGCTTGTTTAGCACCACCCGGGGGACACGTGTAGGGTGGGTCTAGGATTAGGTGGTCGAAGCCTACGGACGCGAGCGACTCATCTCCCCAAATTGTGCAAAAATTGTACATAGAAGAGGAGTGCTTAAAATGTACACATATATTCTATTATACATATTTTATTTATGTCATTTTCCGCAGTTATCATGCTTGGCAGCCGACTTGACTACCACCGTCTTTATTGTTTTGAACACCAGGAAGATTCTGCTGTCAGTCTCTTGTTTCAGATTATCTTTGTCACCTCTTGTGATAGCCACGGGATATCATCCCGTGCGTGTGGTGGATTCTCATAAATCGCCACTTCACGGCATACCTATATCTTAGATTAATTTCAATGATATCTTGATATTAACAAACGTTGTAACTTAAATATTCAATATTGCAAAAATTTTCAATTCAAAATTCATATTTTTTAATCATTCATATAAAATAATAACTCACTCATATTATGTATCATGAAAATAGACTGAAACTTCCTAATTATATAAGCCATAAGCAAAAAAAAAACATGGGCATCATAATATTCTATAGAAATTTAAGACACGTATATTAATATTCCCTGAATAAGAAATTACTTTACATATTTTCGACAGTAACATTATATACACGTGGTAAACCCATGCTGTTCTATATTATGGTTGTAGGACGAACGAGTCGGCTCGACGGCTTATTTCCACTTTTCCAACCAAATGTTCCACTGCGCTGGGCCAAAGTGGACTCATTGAAATGTGTTCGTCTACTTATCCCACTAATCGTTTCTTGGTGGGACAAATTATACTGTTAAAATAAACCTCGTCCACTTTTCTCCACTAGAGCTGTCATAAGCAAATTCTGAGATCTAGAAGTGTTTTTCAAACAAAAAAAACTAATCATCACAATTAAATAATTGTAATCAATATAAGTCATAGATTTACATATAGTTTATAACATTTTTGGAGTTATCTACAGAAATCACAGCCAACGTTAATATAAGATTTACTTACATAATATCTGAAAGAAGTACATGTATTTCATTGAAATCACAGATCAAAAATACAGATAATATACAACAATATACATGCCAAGAAGTATAAATTACGGAATATTTGTTGCAAATATTAAAATAACAAACGAGTAAAATGAAACATTTGGGTATAAAATAAAAAATAAATTGCTTTCATAACAAATTTATAATATAATTAAACATATGAAAATATATTGACATATATATATGATAACGACTGGATTTCACTCCTTAGAACGATTATACAGGGTCATTTTTAATATACTAAAGACCTTTTGGGAATATATTGGTTACATCATTACAAACAATTTTAGCGAGATCACTCTTTACAGAATATAATACATTTACAAAAAAACTACTTTTAAGTTTTTGTTGTCATGTCTGACTCCTTTTAAGTCTGTATTTGTAGTACATAAACAATGTCAGAATAAATCGTCAAAGAAAATGCCTTATTTATTTTACACTTGTTATCAATATCACACATTGTGTTGAAATGATTAAACATAATTAAAAAAGCAAATGACATTAAAAAAAAAATCGCAAAAATATTAAAATTTATAATAAGTAAGTCCGGTCGACGCCCGCGCTCAGCTGATTGCGTTGCGAGTGCCTACTAAACCATTCATCACTGTGCCTATTGCACCAGCGCGCTACTTTAAATGACTACATTAAATGTTCATATACTTCTTTATTTTGAATAAAACCATTTGATGAACTATTTGATTATTTTATTAATTTCTTTACGAATTAATAGACATTCGTTAAAAGACATTTAGGTATTATTTTTTACGAATGCTGTTTGCTAGCAACGTCGCACATGCAGCGGCCCAAGGCCAAGCCAAAGGTATTTTATGACGTCGACACAGGTGTCATTGTCATCAAAAGCGCCGCCTGCGCTTTTCGGTTTACAGCCATCGATGTGGTGATCGACGTTTGCAGCACGTGCAAATTAAATGAGTATTATTAACTATTTTTTTATTTAATGTAAGTTGTATTTAAAAATGGATGCGGGTTAAACTAATTACAAATATTACAACAAAATATTTATAATGATTAATAAAAATTAACAGTAATTGAATAAAGATATATATTGGTAAATCCAATTGAGCATGCCTTCGCATTAAAAATAACGTATAGCATGATTAAACGGATTTTTTTTAAAGTAGTTTAAATACATTTCGACAGCACTATCGGCTTCAACACCGTCGAAACCCATGAAAATGACACTCATGATGAAAAAATGTATACCTATTGCACCCGCCATCTTGGCTTTACATTTCAACAGCACTATCGGCTTCAACACCCTTGAAAACCATGAAAATGATACCCATGATGAAAAAATTGGTACCTACTTCAGCCGCCATCTTGGATTTACATTTCGACAGCACTATCAGCTTCAACACCCTCGAAAACCATGAAATGACACCCATGATGAAAAAATTTATACCTATTGCAGCCGCCACCTTGGATTTACATTTCGACAGCACTATCGGCTTCAGCACCCTCGAAAACCATGAAAATGACATCTATGATGAAAAAATTGATATATATTGCAGCCGCCATGTTGGATTTACATTTCGACAGCACTATCGGCTGCAACACCCTCGAAAAGCATGAAAATGATATCCATGATGAAAAAATTTGGTACCTACTTCAGCCGCCATCTTGGATTTACATTTCGACAGCACTATCGGCTTCAGCACCCTCGAAAACCATGAAAATGACACCCATGATGAAAAAATTGATATATATTGCAGCCGCCATTTTGGATTTACATTTCAACAGCACTATCGGCTTCAACACCCTTGCAAACCATGAAAATGACACCCATGATGAAAAACTTGATACCCCTTGCAGCTGCCACCTTAGATTTACATTTCGACAGCACTATCGGCTTTAACACCTCGAAAACCATGAAAATTACACCCAAGATGAAAAAATATTGGTAAATCCAATTGGGCATACCTTAAGCGCATTAAAAAAATTACGTATAACATGATTATACGGAATTTTTAAAGTAGTTTAAATACATTTCGACAGCACTATCGGCTTCAACATCCTCGAAAACCATGAAAATGACACCCGTGATGAAAAAATTGATACCTATTGCAGCCGCCATCTTGGATTTACATTTCGACAGCACTATCGGCTTCAACTCTCTCGAAAACAATGAAAATGACACCCAAGATGAAAAAATTGGCACCTACTTCAGCCGCCATCTTGGATTTACATTTCGACAACCCTATCGGCTTCAACTCTCTCGAAAACTATGAAATTGACACCCATGATGAAAAAATTGATACCTATTGCAGCCGCCATCTTGGATTTACATTTCGACAGCACTAACGGCTTCAACTCTCTCGAAAACCATGAAAATGACACCCAAGATGAAAAAATTGGTACCTACTTCAGCCGCCATCTTGGATTTACATTTCGACAGCACTATCGGCTTCAACACTCTCGAAAACCATGAAAATGACACCCAAGATGAAAAAATTGGTACCTACTTCAGCTGCCATCTTGGATTTACATTTCGACAGCACTATCGGCTTCAACATCCTCGAAACTCATGAAAATGACACCCATAATGATAAAATTAATACCCATTGCAGCCGCCACCTTAGATTTACATTTCGACAACCCTATCGGCTTCAATTCTCTCGAAAACCATGAAAATGACACCCATGATGAAAAAATTGATACCTATTGCAGCCGCCATCTTGGATTTACATTTAGACAGCACTATCGGCTTCAACTCTCTCGAAAACCATGAAAATGACACCCAAGATGAAAAAATTTATATCTATTGCAGCCGCCATCTTGGATCTACATTTCGACAGCACTATCGGCTTCAACACCCTCGAAAACCATGAAAATGACACCCATGATGAAAAAATTGATACCTGTTGCAGCCGCCATCTTGGATTTACATTTCGACAGCACTATCGGCTGCAACACCCTCGAAAACCATGAAAATGACACCCAAGATGAAAAAATTGAAAAAATTTTGCAGCCGCCATCTTTGATTTACATTTCGACAACACTATCGGCTTCAACACCCTCGGAAACCATGAAAATGACACCCATGATGAAAAAATTGGTACCTAATTCAGCCGCCATCTTGTATTTACATTTCGACAGCACTATCAGCTTCAACACCCTCGAAAACCATGAAAATGACACCCATGATGAAAAAATTGGTACCTACTTCGGCTACCATCTTGGATTTACATTTCGACAGCACTATCGGCTTCAACACTCGAAAACCATGAAAATGTCACCCATGACAAAAAAAATTATACTACTTGCTTTTAGTACGTACTACTATTATTTATTCTGTGCTTTTAAATATTGTAATAAAAAAATGTCTTATTATTATTATAATTAAGTATTTAAGAAATTTGGTTATTCGAATATTGTGTATTTGTACAGCGATCTTTTTGAGCCGCTGCAAACAACCGAAACAATGTCCACTCACGAAGGCGACTGAAGCCAAACCACAGAAAAAAAAAACAAAAAACCAGCACAAACTATATTATAGAAACACTACCAAACCAGTGGCATACAGTCCATACTATAATTTTTCTTAGAGGTATTATTATGTCATGACAGTTTGTCCATGTTGCAGTAGATGTCGCTTTTTTAAATTTAGCCATGCTTGGCCAATTAAGAATCAAACAAATTAATGAATAGTTTAAAATACAATCGAACCTTGCTAACTTACTATTTTGTTACAAAACAAATTTGTAATTAAATTTTTAGTATAATTTATTTATTTTACATTATTCCCTATATATAATGTACTCTGTGAGCCACACTAAACTACTCATTACTACTCTGTGGCTGTAGCTTCCCATTTAGAGAAAGAGTTTTGGCGGGAACTCGACCGGCGGCGCCTTGCTGCTCCTGTATTATTGTTTAAATAATGGTTTGAAGTGGACTTTGATATGTAAAAGTAGTGCGATTTTGTGTATTAAGTGTCTGCGCATGTGAACTATTAATGGAAACTGTGAAACAAGTGCTCTGATGGTGATGGAATCTCAAGATAAGCTGTTTGTTTGCATAGGCGCCTTTAGATACCATCGCCAACTGTTAGCTGCCTGCTGGCTCAAGTTACCGTCAAAATCTCCCAAGGCTGCACAATGTGACGCATCAACATATTGTGAAGCAGTGAAATATGAAGGAAAATTATACATGAAGACAAGGCTGTATGGCATAGTTCCTTTGCCTGCTCTCTCGAGCGAATAATAAAAACAACAACAACAACCATTTAGAGAAATATTTTTGTATACGAGGCTAACAAATCAACGAAAATTTCGCCATTTTGGAGCCGAAAAAATTAATTATAGCTAAACAAAACAAAACTACACTGCCATTTACATTCAGTGGCTTCCCACATGATAGATGAAGAGATTAAAAAATAGATTGAGTTAAACAATTAATATTTTCAAAAGTTATTGTGTTTACAAGCCACAGGGACATGATAAATCCACACCATAAGCCACTAAAACCCTTTTTTTTATTTAAAAATAGCAATTAATCGATTTAAAAAAAATATTAATAAGTTCAACAATCATTTATCTTTCTAACAATGTGCTTTTTATATCATTTATATGTATAATATGATTGCTAGATACGATTTTATTCGATAAAATGTTGGAATCTTAATTTTTAGGCGATAGTAGAACACACCTTGCGCTTCCGCTTAAGGTATGCAATTGATATCTATTGCAGCCGCCATCTTTGATTTACATTTCGACAGCACTATCGTCTTCGACACCCTCGAAAAACCATGAAAATGACACCCATGATGAAAAAATTGGTACCTACTTCAGCCGCCATCTTGGATTTACATTTCGACAGCACTGTCGGCTTCAACATTCTCGAAAACCATGAAAAAGACACCCATGATGAAAAAAATTATACCTATTGCAGACGCATCTTGGATTTACATTTCGACAACACTATTGGCTTCAGCACCCTCGAAAACCATGAAAATGACACCCATATTGAAAAAATTTATACATATTGCGGCCGCCATCTTGGATTTACATTTCGACAACCCTATCGGTTTCAACACCCTCGAAAACCATGAAAATTTCACCCATGACAAAAAATTGATACTACTTACTTTTAGTACGTAGTACTATTATTTAATCTGTGCTTTTAAAATATTGTAATAAAAAATCTGTTATTATTATTATAATCAAGTATTTAAGAAATTTGGTTATTCGAATATTGTGTATTTGTACAGCGATCTTTTTGAGCCGCTGCAAACAACCGAAATAATGTCCACTCACGACGGCGACTGACGGTGAACCACAGAGTACTTTTTATAATATCACAGAACATATATACCCCTAAAGGGGTGCGGTGAACCATAGATAAATATAAATGTAGCAAGCTTATGCGGCGAACAGATATATACAGTAATCTATGGCGATGGCCAACTGAGTTGACTGACTACTCTGTGACTGCAGCTCCCCATTTACAGAAATAATTCTATACGAGGCTACCAAATCAACGAAAATTTCGCCATTTTCGAGCCGAAAAAAATTAATTATAGCTAAACAAAACAAAATTACACTGCCATTTACATTCAGTGGCTTCCCACATGATAGATGAAGAGATTAAAAATAGATTGAGTTAAACAATTGATATTTACAAAAGTTATAGTGTTTACAAGCCTTGGGGACATGATAAATCCACACCATAAGCCACTAAAACCCCTTTTTTATTTAAAAATAGCAATTAATCGATTTAAAAAAATATTAATAAGTTCAATAATCATTTATCTTTCTAACAATGTGCTTTTTATATCATTTATATGTATAATATGATTGCTGGATACGATTTCATGCGACAAAACGGTGGAATTTTGATTTTTTAGGCGTTAGTAGAACATACCCACGCGCTTTGCGCTCGGCATGCAATATCAATAAAAATTATAAAATACAAATTTAATAATTAGACTTACCTAGGTACTTGTCCGCGGATGGCGGTGAGTATCGCGCAAAATAATCACCTGCACATTCTATGCATAGGTGACACCTAACACTTAACTGTTCACTGACACGAGATAATACTTGATGATTCATTTTGATTTGATCGAATGCCCAAATTATTTTTTTCTTTCAACATGTCAACGGATTTCGAATGCGCGAACAGTATACACTAATGTCTTTACATGCCCCCCACAAATAAAAATCCATTGGTGTGATATCTGGCGATCTGGGAGGCCATGCACAAGCCCCGTCACGACTGATTCAGTGACCAGGGTATTCTCTGTTTAAATAAAAAGTTAAGGAACTTGACGAGCATAGTGCGCCGGCGCCCCATCATGTTGGTAATACATATTGCGTAGAGATGCAAGTGGTATGTCCTTTAATAACTCTGGCAGCGTGTCGGTGAGAAAAGTATGATAGCTTTCACCGTTTAATCTTTCTATGAAGACCGGGCCTGCCTACACATTGACACTAAACCGGTGTTGAAAGCTATGCGGTCTTGGTTCATGTGGATTTTCATAGCACCACAAGTGTTCATTGTGCGAATTAAATAATCCTATTCTGCCAGATGTTGCTTCATCAGTCCATAAAATCATCAGTCCATAAAATGTACCTCGTTCAGCAGTTAGTAACAAGTTACAAAATGTAACTTGCGCTGGTTTGTCAGTTTCGCTGAGTTCATGAACACGATGCAGGTGGAATGGGTACTTCCCTTCATTGTGTATGACACTCCATGCGTAGTACTGTGACACCTGTGGTAAGCCCGATGGCTTACCGATACTAACGTACAACGTAACTTTCGCGATATTAATCTCACAACGGAAGGAGAAACGTCGCGGGCGCATCAAAGGCGACTGACGACACAGGTAATTAGGTCAAGTTCAAATGAGCAAGCGCCGCCTCCCACACCCCTCCACCCCTACCCCACCACGCGCTTTCTTTTGCTAACTAGGGCTATTGCCGTTTAGAAGGTCCAATTAAAATATTTTTATTTTTGTATGAAAATATAAATTGAAGAAATATATTTTTTTTTCTTACAGATGTTATTGTTATGATGTAAATAATATATTCCCAAAAGGTCTTCAGTGAATTAAAAAATTATCCTGTATACAAAAGAACCATGCCCACTTTTCATACATTTAAAAACCTGATAATGAAAGTTACGTATAGTTATAAGGTATAGTTTGGGTATAGTAGAAAAACTTCCTGCAAGTTTAGAAAATAATGTCATATAGGTAGGCATTTTTACGATTTAAACGTCCACAAAATATTAATACTACTTTTAAGGTTAGGGGTTGGGTTTAGAATCAAGTCGCTTGAATTTGAGGAGTCTGTCACTGTGGGCGGGTCAAGGGGGCTTATCTCAGGCGCCCCCGTGCAATTTTAGCTGCCGGAGCTGCGTCGAAATATTTAAAATTATTTTCTAAAAATTTTCATAAATCACTAATTAATACCTGAAACGGAATTTAAATTGCTCTAAATTCTTCCTTTTTTAAGTTGACATTGACAATAACAGATATACTGGACCAAAGAGAGTACAATCACTACGTTTATACTCGCCTTCGCGATTCGCGTCCTAAGCATGACGCTTCTTTTTCCTTTTTCGCTTTCCGTTGATTCCTTTACATGAATGTGCTCCTTATTGTTATTATCTGCCTCTGTTTTTCGACGACTTCGCTACCCCTCTGGAGACCGATTGCTTGCTATTTTACGTTTTTGGAAATGGTGAAAGTAATAAAATACGTTTACTTATTAAAGTAATTATAAAAGTTAACAATTTGGTATTTTATTTGGTGCAAGAGCGAGCGAAGCGAGCTTGGGACTTGCGGCATCCCGACTCGGACAGGTTAAGTTAGAAGGATGGCGGGGTCGATTGAGCGAGCGAATCGAGCGTACAGACCCCTCCATCCCCTTCGTGGTTATTTTTTTATAAACGATCCAGAAATAGTCGACTACACTTTGATATTACTTCAGCGAAGGGGGGACGCCCAATCTCCCTATTAAAGCGGTTTTTCTCAGAAATCATTGAATAAAAATTTAATCTTCAACATTTAATATAAAAAGGCACTTTCGGCAGGGAAAAAAAGGTGAAGGGCAAACCTACCCCTCCCCAAACCCCTTTCCCACCGCCCCCACCCCCTATTATGGCGACTTAATTCTAAACCTTAACCGATAGGAATACTTACCTAGCTATGGTCAAAAACGTCTTTTTAACTTTGTGAATTCCTTGAAACCAACTGCCCCTAAGTCACTTCTTACTCTCGATGATTGTCACTATAAATTGAGTGTCGACCACTATCTGCTATTTCTCCAGTACACATAAGTAGTACATATTTAGTACATACCGCTTACGCATGGTCGCATGAAAGCAGACAGTGCGTGCCTCTGGCATGTTTGCGGAGGCACTTCTGCTGTGCCTCCGCAAACATGCCAGAGGCACTGCAGAAGCGGGGCAGCCCAAAGATCACCCTGAATGCGTTATTGTACAGGATCTGGAGATCATTGTAACTTCGCTTATTATAGTCTGCCCACAGGCTGGATGTATAGAGTGATGTACAATAAGCTCTAAATAGTATAATTTTTACCTACTGTAAACATCGCGCAAATCTGCGGGCTATCATGTTAGCTCTAATGGACAACGCTCTCCGCTCCGGCTCAATGTCCGCATTACCTTGAGGTCATTACTTATTAGATGTCCCAGGTACTTAAATTGATTGACAACCTCTAGGGGCACACAATTCAATAATACCGGTGAAAAATCCTGGGGACACTTGGTACTTGCCTTAAAGACCATGCATTAACTTTTCTTCACATTGTACTTTAAACCGTGTCCACTCGCATACTCCTCACAAATGCGTATCAGTTTCCTTAGGCCACAGATCGACGCACTCAGCAAAACCATGTTATCAGCGTAACTCAGATTGTTAACACAGACACCGTCAATATGGCAGCCGACACGCTGGTTGCTGAGAGCGTCGATCAAATCATTCATATACAAATTGAAAAGTGTCGGAGATGTTAATCTGCCTTGCTTGACTCCGCATTCGAGCCGATACGGATCCGACACTGCACCCGCCCAACGCACGCTGTTTGATTGGTGTGAATACCAGTACTGGAACACGCTGATGAGTTCCTCGGGTAAATTTATACTTTTCAGTTTATCCCATAAATGGTCAAACTAAATCAAAGGCAAAATGGTATATTAATACATAGCGCCATAAAACTGAAGTGTTTTACATGGCTAGTGGTGAGAACCAGAGACCCTTTTTACTGGTAACAAGGCATTATTTTGCCTTCAAGGGTGACAATGCCTTTTGATACTTAATTGAGGGTAAATGTAGGTTTCTGTTGGCCACAGCACAGCACAGCAGTAACTTAAAAATACTTTATAGAGTACGTAATGATATTTCATTTAATAATATTTCAAATATATATTACAGCTTATTATTCGGATGTACGGCCAGTGAGCAAAACACAGAAAAATACTGCTGAAATAATTTCATTTATAGGGGACCTGTTTGACAATGTAAATGGAAGTGCGGTGATAAATAAAAAAGAAGAGGGAAAGATTTAAGAATTTTGACATTCTGGTAGCAATTTTTATAGAAACTACAAAATATAAAGTTTATTAATCAAAATGGTCATAAATGTACAGTGCCCAGTATAAGGAAATGAATAAGTACCATAAAAAGATTTAAGAAAAACTTCGACAAAAAATATTTAAAAAATAGTTTTTGTCCAAGGAAAACACGTTCTGTGAGGTGGTACCACGACCTCACAGAATACCAGCGTGAAGTAGAGGTTTACCTCTGCGTTTCGCTTGGTGAGTGCAGGTGGCCGGAGGCCCTTTTTACTGGAAATGAGGCATTCCATCCTAGTCCTCACGGGTGAAAACGCATCTGCATTTTGATTTGTAATAGAGGATAGATGTAGATGTCTATGGACCGCAGCGGCCACTTGCCGTCGGGTGGACTGTGTGCTCGTTTGTCACCCTTATCCTATAAAAAAAATGAGACTCGAAAACTTTTTCATTCAAATAAGATCATACAATTTTAGGGACAATAACCTGACTTGCCACAATTTCATAAATGCTTTTAAGTCTTTATTAATTACAAGATTCATTAAATTTTACAGCTCATCTTTTAATTGCGAAGATGATGTTAGTGCACAATTATTAAAAATAGGGAGCCTGTTTAAAGGACATGAAAAGGAAGTGAGTAACGAAAGTGGTGAAACTGGTGAATCTTTTATTGATACTTATCCATTAATTCTAGAAGCAAGGTGCGGGTGTCTAAAAATACAGTATGGTACTGTATTTTTAGACACTGCTTACACTGCAGAGTGGGTCATAAGAAATCTTGTTTCAAAAATCAAGTGCCACGTGCAGAAAGGACCTCACCACAAAAGAAAACAGCAAGGTTTATGAGTGAGATAGAGAGTGTAAAAATATAGCAAGAAAAAAGCAGCAGAGATCAACTTTTTTGTTTATTTGCCTTTGTCAGATATTTTGGTGATGTTTTAAAGACACTAATAGTTATCTAGAAAAACGCCCCCATTTTAAAATATTGGTCGTAAAATAAAGAATGCAATATTAGATTAATATCGCTTTGAGCATATTAAATGCCGAAAGCATAGGGAAAGAAGTAACAGACGCCTTTTTATCAATAATAATGAAACTAGCAATTAATAAATATTTTTTTCTCATGATTTCCAAATTATACTTCTATCTTTATAACCGGTGCACTATTATCATTAAAAATTTAAAAGGTGTAAATATTGTTCACTTAGAAAGAAGGCAGCTGCCAGACATGCAAGGTGAAGCACTGTTCAAATATAAGAAAAAGCTGAAAAATAAAGTGATTAAATCGATTTCAACATTGTTTCATTTATATTTACCTCGCTTTATTTTGAATACAATAAAATAAATTTTGCAAGTAATTAATAAATAAACTTCTTTAGGACGTCCTGTGCCCGGTGTAGCTTTTTTTTATATAGAAGAGGGGGCAAACGAGCATGCGGCTCACCTGATGGTGACTACCGCGGCCCATGAACAACCACAACACCAGGGGAATTCCAGATGCGTTGCCGGCCTTTTCGAAAGGTGTAAGCTCTTTCCTTGAAGGTTCCTAAGTCGTATCGGTCCGGAAATTCCGCTGGTGGTAATTGATTCCACAAGGAAGTTGTGCGAAGGAGAAAACGTCTTCTAAATCGCACAGTGGTGGACCGCCAAGCATTCAGATGGTAAGGATGGTATCGTAAATTATGACGCGATGTGCGTTCGTGAAATTTGGCGGCTGGAATTAATCCGAACAATTCCTCAGAGCACTCCCCGTGGTAAATTCGATAGAAAATGCAAAGGGATGCAACATCCCTACACAGTGCCAGTGTATCGAGCCGATCAGAAAGAACTCGGTCGTCGACGATTCGAACCGCTCTGCGCTGGATGCGGTCAAGTGGAAGGAGCTGGTACTGGGGTGCCCCGGCCCAGAGATGAGAACAATATTCCACGTGGGGCCGAACTTGCGCTTTGTAAAGTTGCAAGCGAAGTGCTGGCATGAAATACTGTCTCGCTCTGCTGAGCATGCCAAGCTTTTTAGAGGCCAATTTGGCCTTCCCTTCCAAGTGATAAGCTGCTTCAAATCAAAAAAAGAAATGTCGTATATCATTTTGGTACAACCAATCAGGATGCAGAAGCTAAGTCGAGTAAATTTACTCGACTTAGCTTCTCGAGTAAATCTACTAATTAGTCTATGGTTACCATTCAAGTACACGCTATCGGCCGGTATCGACCTGGCGTCATGCGTGAACAAAACGAATCCCGTTTATATATGCAAAATCTCAAGTTTAAAGTGAAAATTAGTGTTTAATAAACGTAGTTATTTATGACTAGGTGCATAGTACCTAAATATAAATCACTTCAGAAAGAAATTCCTCATAATTATAAATTTAACACGTAGGTATGATTGAAATGTTTAGCTGTCTAAATACCATGTTTTAGAGCAGGTACAAGCAATTTGTACTTCAATAGATAGAAAAAATTATTACATAAGATAATCATCTGAATGCAATGCAATTGAAATTAAAATAATGACAAATACATGAAATTCTGATACCTCACTTTTGTACAAAAAATATACACTACGCGAAAAGAAACGATACTTAACCCGACGTCGGTCGCGGGGGGTCTTTAAAAGCCCGAAGTTTACGGAATGCTATTTAAAAAGAAAGTTAAGATAAAAATTTGGACCTTAGGGTAGCTTCCTAAAACATACTTAGCTATTTCCTAGTGCGTGTCAAATCAGTTTGCACGTTACGCTTTAACAGAGTAGACATGTTATCTAAGAAAGGGCTTTGAAAGACCCCATGTGACCGATCGTGTAACTAATTTTGTGTAATTTATTTTTCAAGATAGAAAATACTAATTGATGTAAAATGGAGTCATTGCGAGACAAACAGATACTGGGATGGCTGAATGAAGAAGACAGTGATGATAGTGATGGTTTGAAAGGGCCTAACTACCCAAGCGACGAAGACTCGGAATATGGGCCTGACATGCTTGAAGAGAGTGATCATGAAACAGATTCAGAGCAAGAATGTGTTGATATTGAAGACGAGGAACAAGAGCTTGACAACAGCCATAATGATGATGTTCCGCTTACTCATCTGAGATCATCCAACTTTTACGTTGTTTGTCGTAAACAGCGCAGTGGTGACTATTTATTGTTGGAGAAAAGAAACAGCTGACTAACATACCAGAAATAAGAGCTCTTCTAGGATTATTGTAACTAATTGGTACGCAAAAGGCCAGCCACGTCAAGGTAGAAGACGTATTTTCAACTGATGAAACCGGTATAGATATAGTAAGAGCACTTATGTCTCTTCAAAGATTTAGATTTCTACTTCGCTGTCTACGAGTTGATAGCATTTAAACCTAGAGAGAAAAAGGCTTCATTATGATAAACTGGCTCCCATCAGGGACATTTTTGATACTTTCAATCAGAAATGTAAGGAACACTTCAGCGTTGGTTAATACGTAACTATAGATGAGATGCTTAAGTCTTTCCGCAGCAAGTGTTCGTTCAGGCAATATTTGCCAAATAAGCCAGACAAATATGGCATCAAAATATATATAACAAATATTTATGCATGTTTCTTGGACTTAAGTAGGGCTTTTGACAGAGTGAGTTATGATATACTTTGGAGGAAGTTATGGTTATACGGGAGTGCCGTCATTATGTATTAACATATTGATCTAAACTAGGAAAGTTTCATCTGGCGCAGAGCATTAAAGATCATTTCTTTAGATACATGAATGTCCTTGCCATCTGCTACTAGATATTGATTATGAGAAGTACAGTGTCCTGCACTTAACGCAAGAAATTTGTCCCTAAACATATTTGCAATCGCCAGTGAGTCTGTCAGGCCATCCACACACTCCGTAATCTTAGACCCGCTCTTAAGTAAATTTCCCGTATCTTTCCAAATTTGAATAAAGTTTCTACTTAAACAAGATGACGAAATCTTATCTAAGATTATTTGATCAGCGGAATTATGGCAAAATCTTAACCTACTTTTAAAAATAGTTCGCGTTCTTTTCATTTGATCGAACAGCGGACCAGAAGAAGGTGCCCCAGCCGTTAACCACCCAGCTCGAGCTTGCCGTGCCTTCAAAAACTTAGCCACGGAACATTTAAATTAAAAAAAAATATTACTAAGTTAAATAAGGCTGCATGCAAGGCGTACCTTTGCATGTTAAGGACATTTCGATAAGATATTATCGATAATGTCAATCTCTACAAAACAAATCTCCAAATGGAATATTATAGACTAGTTTCAAAGAAGATATATAATAGGTATATGTTATATAATGTAAACTTATGTATTTAGGTAGTAAAATATACGTTCAATTTTAATGTAACTTTTATTAAATATCTTTACAGATGGGGAATATTAAAGTTTACTACAAAACAAAATATGCACGACAGTTAATGGTAATCTTAAATGCTTAATCAACACGTAGTTTTTCAGTACGCAATAATCAGTATTACCTACTACTCTTTAAAAATTACTTAATCTTATATATTTTTGGCTTTTTCGATTACTTTTATAATTTTTATTATTATTTCTAACAATTGCAAAAATTCGTGGCCGTATGTATATATTTTTAGAAAATCCACAGGGAAGCATAGATAGATAACGCTATATTGTACGCCAAATAATAACATAAATATTAACAAAAAATGAGAAAAAGAAATGTGGTACAATGGGTGGGTGGTCTTATCGCTAAGAGCGATCTATTCCAGACAGCCTTTGGATGGGCAGGATTGCAAGAAAACAATAAAAACGTGTGTGGTTTGGCGACAAAAATAACATTATTTTTACTGAAGCCATAAAAAAGAAATATAGAGTGGTATATAAACACATAGATACGATAAATAGGTAATATTTTTATTCTAATTCTCTATAATTAACGAAACATTTATTATAAGAAAATAGTATAATTTTTGTAGTTATTTTGACAGTTCTTAGAAAATACTAAAAAAAATTAACATAATCAAATCTTTTTCTTCTAAAATTAAACAAAATTAACAAAAATGAGATCCTTTCTCCATTAATAAAAAATCAACCTTTAGAAATCAAAAGGATATAAAAATAATCAATCCTCATTTCTTTCCTCTACACAACTGACACAAATAGTGGATGAGTGTCTTGGACATACGTTTTGCCGACAAGACACGCATGATGTGGAGTATTTTCTGTCAATATTTCGTGGGAAATAGGCACATCTTTTCCTTGACATCTGACCCTGATTTTGGGGTTCTATTGGTAGCGCATTATATCCAGTGAAACGATTTATATGCAAGCGGAGTGATCTTGGAAGTTTTTATTGTGCTCCGATATCTTAGATAATCTTCACAAAGCGAAAGTGATATTTTTTTCAGAAATGCTTTTCTGCTTATGCTGTTATCTGGTTGATTGCACGTCATTATGATTTGCGCATTTATACCTGCAATATCCATCAGTGCTAAAAATATCCGCAGTGGCCAACGGCAGCGCGTTCTCACAACATTTTTAGCTCTCAGCTCAATAGGGATCTCAGGCTTATTTTGCCGCATGGTGCCAACAATAGTAAACTTTTGGTCTTTTAGCAAATCCATAGCCAAATGTTCACTTGTGAACCGGTTATCAACGATCACGTTGCGGTTCGTTCCTGAAATTGGCGCTATAAGTCGTTTTACAAGAGCGTTTGTTGATGTGTCCACAGCCACGGGACCAGCAGGTTGATTGCCAACATAAACTTCCATGTTGCTTGTGTAAAAGTTTCTAGAATCCACCATGGCAAATATTTTGATGCCATATTTGTCTGGCTTATTTGGCAAATATTGCCTGAACGAACACTTGCTGCGGAAAGACTTAAGCATCTCATCTATAGTTACGTATTAACCAACGCTGAAGTGTTCCTTACATTTCTGATTGAAAGTATCAAAAATGTCCCTGATGGGAGCCAGTTTATCATAATGAAGCCTTTTTCTCTCTAGGTTTAAATGCTATCAACTCGTAGACAGCGAAGTAGAAATCTAAATCTTTGAAGAGACATAAGTGCTCTTACTATATCTATACCGGTTTCATCAGTTGAAAATACGTATTCTACCTTGACGTGGCTGGCCTTTTGCGTACCAATTAGTTACAATAATCCTAGAAGAGCTCTTATTTTTGGTATATTAGTCAGCTGTTTCTTTTCTCCAACAATAAATAGTCACCACTGCGCTGTTTACGACAAACAACGTAAAAGTTGGATGATCTCAGATGAGTAAGCGGAACATCATCATTATGGCTGTTGTCAAGCTCTTGTTCCTCGTCTTCAATATCAACACATTCTTGCTCTGAATCTGTTTCATGATCACTCTCTTCAAGCATGTCAGGCCCATATTCCGAGTCTTCGTCGCTTGGGTAGTTAGGCCCTTTCAAACCATCACTATCATCACTGTCTTCTTCATTCAGCCATCCCAGTATCTGTTTGTCTCGAAATGACTCCATTTTACATCAATTAGTATTTTCTATCTTGAAAAATAAATTACACAAAATTAGTTACACGATCGGTCGCATGGGGTCTTTCAAAGCCCTTTCTTAGATAACATGTCTACTCTGTTAAAGCGTAACGTGCAAACTGATTTGACACGCACTAGGAAATAGCTAAGTATGTTTTAGGAAGCTACCCTAAGGTCCAAATTTTTATCTTAACTTTCTTTTTAAATAGCATTCCGTAAACTTCGGGCTTTTAAAGACCCCCCGCGACCGACGTCGGGTTAAGTGTCGTTTTTTTTTGCGTAGTGTATATTTTTTGTACAAAAGTGAGGTATCAGAATTTCATGTATTTGTCATTATTTTAAGTTCAATTGCATTGCATTCAGATGATTATCTTATGTAATAATTTTTTCTATCTATTGAAGTACAAATTGCTTGTACCTGCTCTAAAACATGGTATTTAGACAGCTAAACATTTCAATCATACCTACGGGATAAATTTATAATTATGAGAAATTTCTTTCTGAAGTGATTTATATTTAGGTACTATGCACCTAGTCATAAATAATTACGTTTATTAAACACGTAAAAATATAAGTTCAAAAGTATTACTTACACGTGAAATGTAATGTTATTATGTTTCTTGTGTTTCTCTGATGTGCTGTGACATCCGTTCACTGCACAAACCGTCATTTTTAATTAAAATTTCGGAAACTGTTGTCAACACGACACGACCTTGAGCACTAACGGACCGAGTATTGAACTAAGCCATACTGGCTTAGTTTGAGTTGCCTCGCATTACGGTCGCGGACTCGGCTTCTAGGTGTTATTATTATAAGGACGTACTTATTTAGGCGCCGACTAAGCAAACTGTCCAGTACTTTCGCAATCACGGTAGCCAGGGATATCGGCCTATAATTAGACACATCTGATGAGTCACCGGTCTTGTTTTTTATAACAGGTACAACTATAGTACGTATAAGGGTTTCAGGTATATAAGAATGTGCTACACAAAGATTAAAAAACAAAGCTAGTACTCTTGGCAAGTGTACTCCTGCGTATTGTAGATGCTCGATGCTGAGGCTGTCATATCCAGCTCAATATATTTCAAATTTCATCAAATTTGAACCAGTAGTTTAAGAGTTATAACTAGAAAGTTTCTTAATTTTGTCACTCACTGACTGACCGATCATCAAAAATCTGAGGCACTTCTAGCAGACATAGAAACTTCAAATTTGCAATACTATTATTGTTTAATATATAAATTAAGGATAAATTAAAATATTTTTCAATTTCTGTCCAGCTTTCGAGATACACCAACTGCATAAATAACTTTGTAATCCCGTATAAATATATAGGATTACAAAGTTACATTTGCAGTGAATGAATCAGTGTACCTATATATGTATAATATAATAGAATAATAGGTGGAGATTGGTACCTAGATATAACTATCTACAAAAAGAAAGGAGATGTTATCAAAAACATAACTTGTAAAAGAAACCAAGTCTCGCAATTCAGTTCTTCTACCGTAAAAAGTTATGAGATCCATGTAATACCAAGTTGGTTAATTTATTCAGTCCTTACTTAAGGGTCCTTCTGTCTTAAGTTATTACGTAATTAGCTAACCTAACAACATCCTATAGTGACCATATCAATATTAAAAATCTTTTATGTTTTAAATAAATTGATTACAAGAAAATGATAGCATGCTCTTGGGTCCATCAAGGAGTATATATTTTCCTTCGACTATAATAAATCATACGTTTCCTGAGGTCGGTTGTTTGCAACCATAGGCTTAGAGCATATCTGATTTGCAACAAATGTGCATAGACTAATATGATGCTTACGCAAATGAAGAGCACAGAAAAAGAAGGAGCTTATTAACATGTTCATTGTTTCGAGTAATCAAAGAATTAAAACTAAAATTTAAACTTCTACACTTACAACTCTACTAGAATATGATTCGTACCCATATTAAAAAGGAACAGTGTATATTTAACATTAGATTGTTATTTTAATCTGGGTTGGCAAATAAATAATCGTTTGAAATTTAATTACCTAACTCACAAATGTAATTTGCAAGAAGGTGCTCATTGTCGCAATGATTTCCTTTTTACATTTTACAACTTAAATGGTGATCATAAACAATGTCTAATTACATAATGAAATAAAATACGTTTAAATTAGCATGAAATTTATTTGTGGGGTAAGTTCGAGTAATATATACGTTAATATATTTATACTATAATATATAATATCAGGGGAAGAAAACTTTTTAAGTTCTGAAGGTCACTATATTTTTCAGCAGAAAATTGCAGTATGTTTTTATTACAACCTTCCAGGAAAAATGAATTAATTTTTTTGTACAGTATTTACCTCACTGGTTTTCTTTTTACTACTACTGAGGGAAGCAGATTCCCAGGGCCCATTATAAATAGAGCGAAAGCCTATTTTAGTACTTGTCAATTTTGAGAACTTTAATAGGGCTTTACTTTAATATGACTTTTTAGCATATATTGTGTCCAAATGACTAGTCCATGATATGAAATACGATGTGTCCACCTCTATGACTTCAAATGGACTTAGCTTACAGCGGGCATTTTGAAAAATTTCTGTCAAATCCGATGGAAGTTCTGTTCTTGTGTTACATTTTACCAAACCCATATTTTTATCGCACTCCATATACGAGTGGCCTTTCTTTTTTCCAGTTTTTTCTCAATATGTGCTAAATGATGCAAGAAACGAAACATGGTATAATTTTTATTTAGTCCTCCGCAAAAGTCACAAAATATTTAAAGGTGAATTGTAGTAGGCTTCATGTAGTTATAGTCAAAGTGATGGAGAAGCGAGCATACATCATCGCTTCCTTTTTTACCTTCCGTTTCTGGATACAGGTAAAAGATGCTGTGTGATGAAGATAATACATGGACATTGAAAGCATACACTGATAGATGTCATTTAAAATAATATCGTTTGTTTGTATGTTAGGAGCAAAAAGATTTTTACCATAGTCAAAACATAATGCCTCCATTGTGCTGCCGGCTTCTCTACTTTGCAACCTTGCCATCTATTTTCTATAGTAAAAAGTGCTTGCTTGTAGCTTATGTAATTTGTTTTGATTAAAAGGATTCAAAATTTCCCGATCAAAAAATAATATTTCTATGTTTCTTAACATACAGATACACCTTGTTTATCTTGAAGGAACATGGAATGCATTTTTTACATTTAATTCTTCAGGCAAACATATTTTATTTGAATGATGTAGACTGTAATGACTGGAGCGACCTAGAGAAAAGGTAAAAAATGGTGTTATCATGATTTATAAAAAAAAACGACGGGTTGCACTCCGGGAGTGCCGGCAGAAGTGAAAACTTGAATATTAACGTTGTGCATTTTTGATATTTTGGAATGGCGAAGATTATTTATTATTATCTTATTTTCATTCGAAATTATTTGTTTAGTAAACCTACACCGCACATGTGCTTATTGTGATGTTATGAAAATATAGGTTAATGCTATAAAGTATAAACATTTATTACAAATATTACATCTATAATGTGTAAGTACATATGTATCTATATTAATAATTTCGTCAAGCAGTACAGTAGACTCGATCGAAACCTAATCTGAATAATAAAATTATATTAATTAATAAATGAAAATTAATTAAACCTAACTTACTTCCTCTCCTACGCTGCGCCGGCTGTCTACTCTCCGTCCGTCTTACGAATTTTCAATCAGGACACACCTGACGCGAGTTTAACATTTTTACCCATTACAAAAAAGTGCACAACGTCGCTAAAGAAGTTTTCACTTCAAAAATATAGGAAAAATTATAACATACTCGTCGTACGTATAAATCGATACACTACCTTTAAATGAATTAATATGCCGTCTTATTAAACTTTTGAATCATCGTTAAGTTTTACGTGACCTTTATGTTATCCTCTGTTATCAACCGGAGCACATCCAGTTTTCTTTAAACTTTCTATAAATATTCAATTTATAGTATCTCGATATTCCTTGTATGTAAAAGCCTTCTTGTATATAATTATTTCCGAATCAATCATAGCAAGTACCCTGTACTTTTATACAGCATCGTAATGTAATATTCCTTCTTTCTTGGACTGTCTATTAAACTGGGACAACAGAGATCAATCCACAATTACAATCGCTGCGATCAGCCCATTCTAGCGTGGTTTTATAGACAATGGGCAACTTTTTACTCGGTATGGAATGCAGTGAGTGCGTTTTATCCTAAAATAGATTTTTTTTCAATAAACTTTTCGCAAAATTAGCGCCTTTTATCGTGTTTAAAATAACACGCTCTGATTGCTCATAGAAAAACGAAGTAAAATGGTAGAGTTCAATAAAAAAACGTAAAACTGTCAATGAGCTCCTTTTTTCCCTTCAAATATTTTTGACATTGGGAATATGAACGTAAACAATGTTTGTTTTATTTTTTTTTCATTTCATTTACTTGTTACCCATATTGTATAAAATTTGCACATCGAAACCTCACACTGCTCCGTGCGCACAATATGCTTAAAAGGAGAACGAAGTTTTCCTTTCGTGTATTAATATATAGATTAATAGGTATTTAAATTATTAGATTTCAAAATGGAATTATTCATAAGATAAAATATCTAATTTTAACATTAAATTAAAGCTATATATGTGCGGAAGCATTTTCATTTATATACGTGGTAAAGCTATGTTGTAGCTATATTATGGATGTAGCACGTAAAGGTGGGCTCGAACAGAGAAGAACTACGCTTTCACAGAGAAAGAACACGCTCTCACAGATTGCCTGTGTGAAATAACAAATTAACACTGTTGTACTTCGTATAGTGAGAGTAAAAAACTGGAGACCTATGTACATTACATTCATTCCATCTTAGTCCTCAGGGGTTCACTTTAATTCTTAATCGAGGATAGAATTAGATATCTATGAGGCATAGCATAGCATAAAAGATGCAATAAGTCAGTTAATTAAAAAGATATTAAGACTAAAATGTATTGTATTGTTTCTAAATTCTAGACTGAAATGGACGTTTATGGATTCACAATGCACGTGCCACATATTCTGTACATGTCAAACAGATACAGACACTTATACGTGGTAGTTCCATGCTGCAGCTATATTACGGTTGTAGCACGAATGGGTCGGCACGTCGGGGGTAGGACCACGCTCCCACAGAATGCCAATTGAATAATGCAAAATAGCAGTTTAATGTTGCTGTGTTTCGTATGATGAGTGTATAGAACCGAAGATCCTTTTTAATGGATACTAGGCATTCTATCTTAGTCATCAGGGATGAAAACGCATTTTGATTTTCAATCGAGGAATAAATAAATGTAGATGTCTGAGGGCCACAGTATCCACTTACCATCAGGTGGACTGTATGCATGCTTGTCATCCTTATTTAATAAAAACTAATAGATGTAGGTATTTTTGAGTCTCAGAATCCACATACAATCAGATGGACTTTTTGTGGTGGTTTCTTTTTGTGTGGTGGTGAGTGATAAACGAGCCGTTTATCACTCACCACCACAAATGTAACACCTGTATTTTGTCAATAAAGATTCTTTTTGAATCATTTTCCGAAAACCTAATTTTCGAAATCGCTTTCATTAATACCATTTACTTATAAAAAACAGTAAAAAAAAAAACAAAATAACCTTTTTAACTTTAAAGAACATATCACAGCCTTTTTATTTATTGCAATCATTTATCAAATGGTTTATCTGATCCTGCCCTGTGAATGTTCAAGGTAATGACAACAAAAACAGAGTTCGTAATTTATGTGGAAAAAACAAATTCAGTTTGGAAATTATATTTTTATTACTATCGTCACAGTGAACAGAAAATATAAAATGAAAGTGACGCTCTTTAATTGCTTTTTAGATTTCATTAACACGGTAAAAATTGCCTTTTAATTATTTATTTTTACATCATTTAACATGATTTAAAACAAACTGGCTTCCTAGCCTATGACTTCTTTATTTCAAATGCTAATTGTATTATAGTCATCAATATACATATTATGTGAAACACATCGTGAAAATGTTACTCATATAAACTAAAAAAAATAACCAGAGCCTCCTTGATGATTCAAAATTAATCAAAACCCAAAATGATTTCTCATTTTTACGGAAACTCTACCATTGGCACAGTTACTTGAATTGGATCCTGGTTCTCAATACTAGAATAGAAAACGATGTACAACCTGTGAGTGTTGCAAGTAATCACTAACGGAACAGGAGTGTGATCCTTAAATGCTGGCCGCATTAGAAATCTCAAAGTCACTCAGTGAGCTACGAAGTGGTCAATGCTCAGTTTTTTTTCCTCATAGCTAAATTCGTAACGGGCACATCTTTAGAGTAGCATCAGTAATTGACATAGCCCAGCGGATAAATAAGCTGAAGTGGAAACGAAACGGCTATATATAGCTCGAAGGCTCGACAAACGATACAAAAGGTTTTCAAGGGGCAGCCTCTTTGTATTGGAAAACACACAGTGTTGGAAGATCTTCCATTAGATGGAATGATAAAACATGCAGCGCAACAATGGATGCAGATGGTTAAGGACTGTACTTTGAATCAAACTACGGGAGTTACCTTCAATAAGCACAAATTGCGATGGACAATATTAATGATGATAATAATTATGAAAAGGCGACAAGTGAGCACACAGCCCAGCTGAAGGTAACTGGATACTGTGGCTCATAGACATCTACATCTAACCTCGATTAAGAACCAAAATGTGTACGCATCGACCCTGACGACAAAAATGGAATGCCTAGTATACAGTAAAAACGGTCTACGGTTCTCTACACTCACCATATAAAACACAGCAGCTTAATGCTGCTTTGTGTCTTATGTATATTATTTCCTGACCTACCACGGCACTCCGTACACGGTATACCGTAGTTAATTTAATAATAATAAATTACTCATACTGCTACCGCGGTACTCCGTACACGGTTTACTATTGTTAATTTAATAATAATAAATTATTCGTAACAACGGTATACCGTGTACGGAATACCGTGGTAGCTCAGGAAATAATTGCCCCCATAGCATATGAACAATCCATGTTCGATCCTCTCTGAAAAAAACTAAATTGTTTATTATTTTTAAAATTTAATTTACCACGTACTAGCCGGTGGTATAAAACATTGTAAGCAAACGTAAAAAGTTTAGTGCTGTGCGATAAATTCTTCCTTGTTCCAAAATCGCCCTCTAAAAAATATAAAGATGCCCCTGCCGCCTTTACTTTTAAATTGAAGAAGAACGTGTTACTTTTTGCAACCGTAATAGATTATCATTGTTAGGAGCACAATTTAAAAGGAAAGTACAACTTCAATCTTTGGTATGCATCCTAGCTCTACATCACAACGTTTTTACGGTTAATATATTGTAAGATATAGATAATAAAGATTACATTGTTATATGAGTTACTCCGTCTATAAGTAATGTAAAGATGAGCAGCAATTATAAAATACATCTAAAGAAAAGAAAAACACAACCTACCTTTTTGAATTACCATAGTCGGATAAACGTAAGGAAACTGAATCGACTGAATAATAAATATTTTGTTTTAACCGTTACAGAGTATTAAAAAGTCTACTGCTCAGCATAGGCTTTCCTCATAGGGAAGATATTCGCCATAGCTGCCAGGCTTAGCCGGTGGGTTGACAAACGAAATTTGTTTTAGTTGCTATTAGGTAGTAGTCATGATTTGCTTCCCTCTGTCACCTCTTACGATACTCATGGGAATATATGGTGTAGTAGATATTCTTACACCGCCACTTCACGGTATTATTTTAAATTTGTATTGAAAGCTCAATGTTAATTCGTCTAGAAATTTGTACATTATGAATGAATTAATGAATGAAATTTTATTCAATATTGATTATTACATAATACTTACATATTGAAAGTATTTTTTTTTATTTACCACTGGTTCGGGAAATACCTCTGTCTTAAGAATAACCAGCAAGAAACCCAGCGGGACTTTTTTTTATAGCATAAGGGTGACAAACGAGCACACAGTCTACCTGATGGTAAGTGGTTGCTGTGGCCCATAGACATCTACATTTATCCTCGATTACGAATCAAAATGCAGATGCGTTGTCACCCGTGAGGACTAAAATGGAATGCCTCATTTCCATTAAAAATGGTCTCCGGTTCTCTACACTCACCATACGAAACACAGCTGCATGAAGCTGCTATTTTACGCTGGTATTCTGTGAGAGCGTGGTCCTTCCCCGGTCGAGCCGACCCATTCGTGCTACAACTATACCAGAAATATAGCTGCAGCATGGCCCTACCACATATAGATACATATATTTTAAACATCAATAATTTTCTTTGTGCAAATTTAAATGAATTTTCATAGAACCAGCATGGTGGCAAGCACCTTATTCCCAAGGGTTATTTTCATTCATGTATTTCTTGATATTATAATAACCCTTTTTGTACAGTTTTTCTTTAATAAAACTTTTAAACTTGTTTATTGACAAACTTTGAACATGTTCTGGGATTTTGTTGTAAAAGCGTATACATTGACCCATAAATGAATTACTATTTCTGTGGAGTCTAGTAACTGGCATTACAAGCTTATGTTTGTTCCTAGTGTTTAAGGTATGAACATCCTTATTCTTATTAAAGCTATTTATGTTTTTATGTGCATACATTATATTTTCATAAATATTTTGCGATGTCATAGTTAATGTTTATTTCTTTAAATTTTTCTCTGAGGGACACTTTACAATTTAAATTATTAATCACCCGTACGGCTTTCTTTTGCAAAACAATATTCAATATCAGTTACATTACCCCATAGCAAAATTCTTTAAGACATTACAATATGAAAGTAACTAAAATAAACTAATTTAGCTGTCTCAACATCTGTGAGACTTCTAATCTTTCTGCCAACATATGCTTCAAAACTAAGTCTGCTTAATAATTTAGATAGCATGGGCGCCCCAATGAAGCTTTTCCCATTAGTAATACCAAGAAAAACAATTGTATTCACAAAACTTAACTCCTCCCTGAGAGCCCATTGGTATTCGAATTTTTAACATTAGGTATTGTAAATTTAATACATGTTGTCTTATTGCCACTTAAGAGTAAATTGTTGACGTTAAACCTACGTAGGTACTAATTGCGATAAAGCATTATTTACATCGTCAATATTAATTGACTGCCATTTGAGTTTGAAAATTAAAGAGAATATCATCAGCAAATAATACTATATCGTGATTGTCCCCTACAAGATAAGGTAAGTCATTAATATCGATTAAGAACAGAAATTGGCCAAGAATCGAGCCCTGAGGAATACCTATTGATACTACCGATCAGAGGAACCTTTACCATTGATCACGACTTTTTGAGTTCTGTTACTTAAATATGAAATAATAAGTTTAAACGCAATATTTTTCACACTGTTATGTTGTTGTATATTAATATACATTTATATCTATTATACAATATATATCTGGATCTATTATTATGAATCCAAATATATAATTATGTCCACTGTCAAGCTCCTACGATGGATAACGCGATATATATTTATTTTAACGATTCGACCTCTAGTTAATACTTTGGTGAAACTCCCACCCAAACCTTTTTACTCTTAGATTTTTGTGTGTTGTGCGATCAGACATACAGACACAATATTACAATAATTTGTTTATAGTCGACACCGCTACTTGAATAAATGACCACGCTAACTAAAGATGAGACGTATTTACGCTACCAGGTTTTAAAACCGGGTATTCACTTCAAATTACGGCGCCCTGGTACGAGCAAAAATACATGGTATTATGAGCGTATGTGTTATTAGTTGCTCGAAGAATTTGAACACTACACATGAAAATACTTGCATAGGAAAATGATCCATATCTCAATAGTAATAAGAAACTCAATCGTATTTGTAAATGAAAAATACTTTGAACTTCAAAGTATTTTTTTATACGACTTTGCCCTTATTCATAGTAGCATAACATGGAATACGGGTCCAATTCCTATGCAATTATTTTCCTAACTGTCCTGCATATTTTGTTTTGTCGGAAATTTCAATTTTCCCCATCTGTAGATAGATATTTAATAAAAAGATATTAGAAGATATTTAATAAAAGATGATTTAAGATTGATGGTATCTGTCGTTATCTAAATACATAAGCTTACATTATATAACATATACCTACTATGTATTTTCTTTGGCACAAGTCTATAATATTCCATTTTGGTTCGGTATCAACCCTAGAGATACACACTCCGGCTTAATGTCACCGGCGCTTAAACTCTCACGTACAGAGAGTGTCACCATTGTGTGCTCGCGTCGCAATGAGACGTATTTATTTTACCAGGTTTTCACTTCAAAGTACGGCGCCCTTTTACGAGGAAAAAATACTTGCAATTATGAAAGTAAAATATGTGTTGTAAGTCAGATGCTCGAAGAACTTAAGCACTACACATGAAAATACTTGCATAGGAAAATGATCCATATCTTGATAGAAATAAGAAATTCAATCGTATTTGTGAATAAAAAATACTTTGAACTTCAAAGTATTTTTTTTATTTATACGACTTTGCTCCTTATTCATAGTAGGTTAACATAGAAAACGGGTCGAATTCCTATGCAAGTATTTTCAAACTGACACCGCGGCTGGACACGTCGCGTAAATAATAACAATTATGTTTATATTCTAGGAAGTAAAAGTTTTGTTTCGATTTTTTGAAAATTTAGTTGTTATTGTGAACTGATTACGTAACCTAATGGCCGTGAACTAATTTTTAAATAGATATTTTGCATGTATATTGAATTTAGAGACAATTTTGAAAAAGTAGGAAGGAAAAAGTTTCATTTCGTTAACAAAAAAATTAAAAAACTTTCAGTCTAAATTGTTGCCAAACTCGAATTAGTCATTCATATATACCCGTATGTTGACACTAACAAATACTTTCAAGTATTCTTAAAAACTGGTTTTCGACCCTGGTATTTTTCTCATACTTAGAAGCCCTGGTATTAAATTTGTATGTATGTCTCATCTCTAACGCTAACACTATTACCTCAAACTCTGTGAAAGATATCTTTACCGAAACATAGCATTTAAAATTCGGGTCTCAATATGAACCAAGTGCGGGTCTCTTAACAACACGATTCAGAAAATGACATCATTTGAACAAAACGATCTATCGACGATATTGGTTAACTATTTTTCTTTTTCTAAAATGATTTACATTATTCTTTGTGAGAAAACATATTCTTTTTTTGTGTTTTAGGCAATAATATAATATCATTATATAACATTGTTTCAACATCATTTTATTACCATTTCATAGATTAGATTGAAATGTGCTTGACGACTGAACGACTAACAACTGCCACCATTGAACAAATTCGTACTTACACTCATCATTTTAGAAAAAATGAATCAATTTTAATAAAACAAAGACTAAATGTTACTCGAAGATACGCATTACGATTTTATCACATTTTAAAAAAAAACAATAAATACTTTTGACGTGACTCGTTCACAAACAAATAACCAGACAATTATATAAATAATGGAAATGCATTTAATTACTTATTTGTAGTCACTCCAATAATTTTTTTCTTAAAAATATACAATGTTGTGCAACTTACATTTTTATTATATTATTTTAATATAATAATAATAATGGAATATGTTTATACAGTTGTGTGTAAAAAGTAAAGAAAGTAATGTTATAGCCTATATACGTCCCACAGCTGGACATAGGCCTGCTCTCACTTCTGAGACGGTTACACGCATTGAGACAGTGCAAGGAAGTGTCCATTGCACTGCCTCAATGCGTGTTGGCGGACTTCACATGTCTTCGACATATATTTTTTTATTCCTCATACATGCAGGTTTCCTCACGATGTTCTCCATCATCACCGAACACGTGATAAATCAGCACTTAAAATTGCAACTAACAATTTTATTGGTACCGGCGGGGATTTAACCCGGGTTGCTGCCGTACTATGAAATTTACAATTGCGTGTAAATACAACAAAATAAGTTGTTACGGCCTGCAACTGCCTATCCCAGGAGTAGGATCCTCCGCGGCCCATGAACGGAAGAACCTACAAGCAGGTACAGGTCGGGCTTCCTAACGCCAGGGGTGGAAAGTTTCTAATTACATTAAACGATCAGGGGGGAGCGTTGTTTTCTATAAGGGGAGCTTACTTACCTCTATTCAAGGCGACTGGTCCCTCAGGATTCGGTCAGGTCGCGTGTGGATGTATAGTGCTAGGAAAGTAAGGGTCAGTGATGTGTATTTGGGTGTGGCTGATAGTGTTATTGACCTTATTAGACCGTTATCCTCTGCAGCAGTTCGGCCCTCAGCACCTCTCCAAACTACGGTCTCCTTCCGCAGTCACTTTCTTCGTTTTCTACGATGACAGTTCTTTAACTCTGTCGTACGATTAACTACCTTACAGAAGCCACTAACTCTCGTTTGTTATAACGCTTGACTCGCGAAATGATTACAGAACGTATATACTAACGTAATATCAAGTACCGCACTAGTAACTTATACAGTCGAATCCACTTATACAGATTCTAAATTAGACACTAAGTCCCAGGGTGAAGCTAACAAAACAGGAATGCGCGTTACAATTCCCAGTGGTATATTTACTATACGCGCCTATCATATTCCGCTTCCGACTTCCCGACAAAGAACGCGTGTTTATCTCTCGACGCGATGAATTGGACTACCCTGTTCCAGCGTGTCCTCGAAACGACCGGACGTCAAAACCGGTATCGTAGAGGCGCGCGCGCCCTCTGACGTCCATTATTGACATTAACGCTTTTGCGCGAACATAAGTAATCTTGCACGGTCTAATACATTTACCTCTAAATATAAGCAAATTTTTACGGTAAAGATAAATATTCGGCTATAAAAGTGGCTTTAACGACGTTTTGTTGCGCGATTAAGAATTTTAGTGGTGCCAACAAAGATTGAAATCGGTTGCTCGCGTACTACGGATTTTTGCAAACACGTACGCCCAGCCTCTAAGCTACCATTTAAAACTACTACTAATCACTCATTTCAACACTCCACACACTCTTTAAACTCTCTCTGTATTTTAAAAGTTTTTGCTGTAAGTCGTGAAAAGCCTACTTTTCTGAAACACATTATTTTTTATTTAATTTTTTAATAAGGCTTACCAACTAAATACATAAAAGGAACTTATAATATCACGATTTTAAAAAAGAATTATTATACATATACATTTAAATAAAAGGTATGCACAGCATTTTTTAATGATAAAAGACGTTGTTTTACATAATACATATCAATTTTTAAACTTTTTTTAGTACAGAAAAAATATGAAAGAATAAAAACCAAAAATAAAAACATTAGAAACTAAAAATGGCTCTTGCAACAATGCAAAATCGATTTTTAAAAGTAGCAGGTTTTTCACAAAAGATATCTTAATTACAATTTTAAAATAAAAAGTTATAATTTTTTATCAGTGTACAAATAGGAGAGGAACTACCATATTTCCTTCTTCTTAAGGACATTGAGAATGGTTTATAATTATGCAGCCGAGCCGTAACTCTAGGAACTAATATATTAATTTGTGATAGCAGAGACGGACAATCCACTTCATGGTTTAATAATTTATATAAAAACATCATAGGTAGCTGTTCCTTACGTTGCCTTAATGAAAGCATATTAAACTGGTTTAACCTATCAGAATAACTATTAACGCTGCTGTAACTGCCATCGATAAAAGAGATTATGTTCAATAACTTTTTTTTAATCTTTTCGATACGCTGTATATTATTCTGATAAAATGGGTACCAAACAGAACTACGTTTAAAACAGATTCCGTCCTCCATGGTGGCATTACACCGGAGGCGTGGAGCAGAAGTGCGGTGGTCTTGTTCTTCAAGAAAGGTGACAACGATCTCTTGAAGAACTACAGACCGATTTCCCTTCTGAGCCGCGTCTACGTGCTGTTTTCGAGAGTCATTACGAATCGTCTCGCGCGCAGACTTGACGACTTCCAGCCTTCCGAACAAGTCGGTTTCCGAAAGGGCTTTAGCACCATAGACCACATACATACCCTACGGCAAATTGTACCGAAGTCCGAAGAGTACAATTTGCCACTATGTCTGGCGTATGTGGACTATGAGAAAGCCTTTGATTCCGTCGAAATTTGGGCGGTGCTGCAGTCCCTTCAGCGGTGCCAAGTTGACTGTCGGTATATCGAAGTGCTGAAGTGTTTGTACAGTAGAGCTACGATGGCTATCCGAGTACAGAACCAGAGTACGAAACCTATCCAATTGCAGAGAGGTGTAAGACAGGGTGACGTTATATCCCCGAAACTCTTCACCGCTGCATTGGAAGACGTTTTCAAGCTTCTGGATTGGAAAGGATACGGTATTAACATCAATGGCGAGTACATCACTCATCTTTGATTTGCCGACGATATAGTCCTCATGGCAGAATCGCTGGAGGAACTAAGCACTATGCTCAATGACCTCAATAGTGTCTCCCAACGGATAGGTCTTAAGATGAACATGGACAAAACAAAGATTATGTTTAATGTCCATGTCACACCTATGCCGGTAGTTGTTGGGAGCACTAAGCTCGAAGTTGTTGACGAGTATGTTTACCTGGGACAAATAGTCCGACTAGGTAAGTCCAACTTCGACCGAGAGGTCAATCGACGGATTCAACTCGGCTGGGCAGCGTTCGGGAAGCTACGATACATCTTCTCGTCAGAAATACCTCAAAACCTTAAAACAAAATCGTACAACCAGTGCGTGTTGCCAGTGATGACTTACGGAACTGAGACGTGGTCCTTCACTGCTGGCCGTATGAGGAAGCTCAAGGTCGCTCAGCGAGCTATGGAGAGGGCTATGCTCGGAGTTTCTCTGCGTGATAAACTTAGGAATGAGGATATCCGAGGTAGAACCAGAGTAACCGACATAGCCCAACGGATTAGTAAGCTGAAGTGGCAGTGGGCCGGCCATATAGCTCGAAGAACCGACAACCGATGGGGAAGAAAGGTTCTCGAGTGGCAGCCTCGTACCGGTAGGCGAAGTGTAGGGCGTCCCTCCACAAGATGGAGTGACGACCTGGTAAGACATGCAGGAAGTCGATGGATGCAGGTGGCTCAGGACCGTGCTTTGTGGCATTCTTTGGGGGAGGCCTATGTTCAGCAGTGGACTTGTGAAGGGCTGTAATGATCATGAAACAGAACTACAATAATCCACATGGCTACGTATTAAGGCAAAGTACAAAACTTTCATTGCCTGAACAGATTTTAATTCCTTAGAATTTCTATAGACAAACGCTAACATTCTGAAACATTTGTTATTCGTGTTATTAATATAGTTTGTAAATCTTCAGAGTCGAGAGCAATACCCAAATCTCTAACCTGATCGACTCTGTTTAAGATCGTTCCGTTTATGTTGGAAATTCGTTAAATTTTCGGGAAAATTTTATGTGACAACATTTATTAGAGTTCAAAGCCATACCGTTCAGTCGACCCCATTCCGTAACCCTGTCTATGTCCACTTGAAGGTTTAACTGATCGACACTGTTCTGAACTGTTTTGGATAGCTGTAAATCATCTGCGTAAAGTTTAAATTCCGAGTTAAGAATACAATCGTCACTGAAAATAACAAACAAAGCCGGTCCGAGGTGTGAGCCTTGCGGAACTCCGGAGGTAGGGTGAATATCCATAGATGTAAAACCATTAACTACTACTCGCTGTGTACGACTACTTAAGTAAGATGAGAACCAGTTCAAAAGTGGCCCATGTATTCCAAAAGTGTTGCTAAGTTTACGTATTAGTAATGCGTGATTCACCTTGTCGAACGCTTTACGAAAGTCGGTATAAATTGCGTCTACTTCATTACCCTAGCTCATACTTGTAATTATTCTATCCACAAATGTTAAAAGGTTGGTTGCTGTAGAACGTTTCTTCAAAACACCGTGTTGTTGCTCTGCCAGAGTTTGCTTTATGTGCCACGATATACTAGGGCATACTAATGATTTAAAAACTTTGGCAGGGAGAATACTAATGGGTTTATAGTTATTAACATTACTTTTATCACCCGGTTTATGGATTGTAATAATTACAGCATCTTTCCACAATTTGGGGAAAGAACCTTCCACAAGAGATCGATTATAACTGATATGCAAGGGTATTGTTAAGTTGGTAGCACAGTTTTAAGAAAGATTGGATGTATACCATCGCTTCCTGGTCCCTTACTGGAATCAAGAGCTTTTAAAGACTTTTCTATTATTTCACTAGTTATATATATCTGACCCAAAGTTATAGATACATGAGGCGTAGTTTCATCAACCAAAACAGTATCATTAACCGTTTCATACGCCAAAGCGAAATTGTACGCAAAAAGATTGGTAATACTCTCACCATCTCTCGCAACTTTGTCACCGTACTCCATACTAACAGATGGTATGTCACTCTTTATTTTACGTTTGTTCTTAATGTAAGCCCAAAAGTATTTTGGTTTTTTTATAACACTACTGACAACTTTTTCTATATATCTACTGTAACAATTTTTTATCATGGTCGATGTTCGTTCTTTCAATATTTTATATTCTAGTTCATCTAAGCCATTTTAAAATTTTTATACTTTTGACGAGCTTTTTCCTTTTCACGCAACAAGCGAATGAGGTTGTTGGAAAACCAAGGTGGATATTTCTTATTATTACGTTTCCTGATGGGCACATTCTCAGAAATAATTTGATTTAAAATATTGTAAAATTTAGATACAACGTCATCCATTTTTAAACACGATTCCAGTCCACTTCGTTTAAACGATTACTTATTACCTGATAATCTGCTAGAAAGAAGTTGTACCTAGGTATAAATTTAATTTAATAATTGAGTAAGTAATATAAAAAAACGACGGGTTGCACTCCGGGAGTGCCAGCAGAAGTGAAAACTTGAATATTAACGTTGTGCATTTTTGATATTTTGGAATGGCGGAGATTATTTATTATTATCTTATTTCATTTATTTTCATTCGAAATTATTTGTTTGGTAAACCTACACCGCACATGTGCTTATTGTGATGTTATGAAAATATAGGTTAATGCTATAAAGTATAAACATTTATTACAAATATTACATCTATAATGTGTAAGTACATATGTATCTATATTAATAATTTCGTCAAGTAGTGCAGTAGACTCGATCGAAACCTAATCTTAATAATAAAATTATGTTAATTAATAAATGAAAATTAACTAAACCTAACTTACTTCCTCTCCTACGCCGCGCCGGCTGTCTACTCTCGGTCCGTCTTACGAATTTTCGATCAGGACACGTGACCTGACGCGAGTTTAACATTTTTTACCCATTATAAAAAAAGTGCACAACGCCGCTAAAGAAGTTTTCACTTCAAAAAATATAAATTTTGAAATATAATTATCATATGTTGAACCGACACGACACTGCCGTCTTCGAGATGTTAAAAATAAAGAAAATTGTTGTAATAACGTATATTTATAACATACTAGCGATACGCCCCGGCCTCGCACGGGTGATTTCTGGATCGCGACAACAGCGCCTCCTACCGAGTCCAATTGTGAATCTAAGCCATCTACTGACCCATTTAAATCCACACAAAAAGTTCATCAAAATTGGTCGAGCCGTTTTGAGTTTTAGTGTGACTAACGGACAACATTGATTATATTATATATAAAGATATGTCGACGTTTTTAAATGAATTTTAGGGAAAACTAAGAGATATACCAATATACTTATTTCTACATGTGCAACCAGCTCACGGGGCATCGCGCTAACGAATAAAGATTCGAGACTAGACATATGTGATATGTCATTCATTCATTTCTAGTGACCCGAAAATTCGAGTATTTATCGTTCCGAGTCATTCGGGTCGATCAATCAAATGGATCATTTTCAATTTCAGTACCTGTGATCTGTGAGACCCGTTCGATAATGCCGGTCGTCAGACATTACTATACTCTTTGATCGCAAGTCCTGTTAATCGTGTGATCAAAGTATTGATATAAAGTCTATTGTATATTGATAACATTTTTTGAACGTTCAGGATCAAACAAATGATAGGACCTATTTAACCTGTGACCTGTTGATTGTTTATACGTATTGTGAATGTAAAATTATTTCGAGAATGGGCTTTTATCTACTTAGTATTCAAAATAATTATGATTATCGCTTCGACCAATCTTTACTAGTATCAAAAGGCAGAAACGCTTGCGCGTAAATTTGTGGCGGCGCTGTCGTTGCGCCAATAGCGAAATACACTGAAGCCTAAATCGCGCAATCAAAGTTCTGAAAGTACTGCAGTATATATAGAATAGCTCATAACTGCCACATGGCATTCCATTTGCGCCGCCGACCCCGTGTGGCCGTGCGCTAGCGGAGTCCGCTAGCTGACAGAGCACCCGGCCCCGTACGGGAATTCCTCAGTCAGTTCAGTCGAGGAAATTAAACGTCAGTCCCGTACCACCCCGCTTCATCTAGCGCCGCCGCCCCCGTGCGGTTATGTTAGCTGTCCACGCTCACCGTCCTCTTACGGTGAGTGCCTTCCCGCCTCAGCTAGCGCCGCCGCCCCCATGCGATTGTGTTAACTGTCCACACTCACCGTCCCCGTACGGTGAGTGCCTTTCTACCTCAGCTAGCGCCGCCGCTCCCGTGCGGTTGTGTTAGCTGTCCGTGCTCACCGTTCCCGTACGGTAAGTGCCATCCCGATTCCGCTGGCGCTGCCGCCCCCGTGCGGTTGCGTTAACTGTCCGCGCTCACCGTCCCCGTACGGTTTTTTTTGTATAGGAGAGGGGGCAAACGAGCATGCGGCTCACCTGATGGTAAGTGACTACCGCCGCCCATGAACAACTGCAACACCAGGGGAACCAGGGGAATTGCAGATGGGTTGCCGGCCTCTTTTTTTTAAGGTCCTTAAGTCGTATCGGTCCGGAAAAATCGCTGATGATAATCGATTCTACAAGGAAGTCGTGCAAGGAAAAATCTTCTAAATTGCACAGTGGTGGACCACCAATCATCCAAATGGTGAGAATGATATCGGGAGTTCTGCCGCGATGTGCGTTCGTGAAATTTCGCGGCTGGGATTAATCCGAACAATTCCTCAGAGCACTCCCCGTGGTAAATGCGAAATAAAATGCAAAGGGATGCAACATCTCTTCGCAGTGCCAATGAATCGAGCTGATCGGAAAGGACTCGGTCGTCGACGATTCGAGCCGCTCTGCGCTGGATGCGGTCAAGTAGAAGGAGCTGGCACTGGGGAGCCCCTGCCCAGAGATGGAAACAGTATTCCAAGTGAGGCCGAACCTGCGCCTTGTAAAGTTGCAGGCGGTGTGACGGCATGAAATACTGTCCCGCTCTGCTGAGCACGCCAAACTTTTTAGAGGCCAATTTGGCCTTCTCTTCCAAGTGTCCACGAACGGTGAGTGCCTTCCCCCTTTCCCGCCTTCGCTAGCGCCGCCGCCCACGTACAGTTGTGTTAGCAGACCTTGCTTGCCGTACCCGTAGGGTGAGTGCTTTCTGCGACTCCCAAATCGTCACTCCTCTGGCACTGCCGCCCCCGTACAGCTGTGTTAGATGACCCGCGCTCCCGGCCCCGTACGTTTGTACTCCGCACCTCCCTTCCCTAAGGGGGGTCGCTTCCGATGCGGCAAAGAGGCCATTTAGGCTAAAACCAGTCCCACAGGTGGTGTTTAGTGATAGGCACTTCATTGCGAGTCCCACATAACCACGCAGCCGGCTGCGTGGTATGCTATTAGCATTCATCACCTCCCTTCCCGAGCTTCCGGACGGTAGCTTTGATTTGAGCCTGTAGGTGTGCTGCGCACACACACATGTATAATTGGTAATGTTGTACCTATCTACTATATATATGTATACTTAGTAATGTTGTACCTCTCTACTAAGTACTAAGAATAGTAGTCAGTAGCTAGTTGCCCACCAACTGTATTACACGCTCCTCTATAATAAATATGTCATAAAAGTTGTGCAATCTTTCATTATGGTCACCCATAAGGACACATAAGGAGTCAGCTCTTAAACTGGTGACCCCGACGTGATGTTAATACAGTAGTGGGCAATTTTCGCATGTGTTGTGATCGGACGGACAATTTATAATAGTAAAATGAGTGTGCCGCTTCAGCCACCGCCACAAAACGTGCCGCTTGTTAACGTGATGTGGATGTCATCCAGGACATCCAGCCGCCCGCGCCACCGCCCATTATGGCGCCAGGTGTAGATTCAGTGTCTCTACAGTACCGGCTCTCGGACTTTTGGACGGATCAGCCGCGCGTGTGGTTCGTATGCACAGAAGCTCCTCACACCGCAGAGGATGTGTGATGTGACAAAGTTTGACCTGGTCGTGTCCAAGCTGAGTAAGGAGGTCATCGCGCAAGTGACAGACATATTACTAAATCCGCCTCCTACCCACAAGTACGACGCACTTAAAGCTCGGCTGCTCCACATCTATGAGGAATCAATGTCAAAGCAGATCGAGAAGCTTATGAGCGAGCTAGAGCTGGGCGAGCAGAAACCATCCCAGCTGCTCCGTCGGATGCGCGAGCTTGCTACTGATAAGGTTCCTGATGCAACTCTTCGCGTGCTGTGGCAGAATCGTCTTGCGACACAAGTGCGGACCGTGCTCACCGTGTCTGACTCCAAGGACTTATACAACCTAGCAGCAGTCGCAGATAACGTCATAGAGGCTGTGCGGCCTTCCTATGCCACCGCCACTACCTACGCTGCGCTAGCGCCGGCGTCTACTGTTGCCCTTGACTTGGCCCTGTTAAGGGCTGAGGTGGCTAAAATAAAGGCTACCGTGGACCAGATCGATCAGTGAAGGTCGCGGTCTCGCGCCACTGATCGCACCCGTCATCGTCCGCAGTCCCGGCGCCGTAGCGGTTCCCGCCGTCCCCGGAAGGAGAACTACTTGTGCTTCTACCACTACCGATTCAGGGAAAAGGCCAACAAGTGTACGGAGACGTACGAGTGGAAACCTAAGCTGCCGGAAAACTGAGCGGCGAGGTACAGTCCGAGGATCTAGTGGTCTGTACCATTTTTCCATTTGATCGTTTGTGTGTGTCAGATAGTAGCTCTGGGCTTAGATTTTTAGTCGACACAGGTGCCAATGTGTCTGTTTTACCAGCCGTGAGAAAAGACCGTGCAAACCAGTGCAGTGAATATAAATTATACGCAGCTAACGGTAGTGAAATCGTAACTTACGGTACCAAAACACTAGTGTTAAACTTAAACTTACGTCGACCTTATCGTTGAGAATTCGTGGTAGCAGATGTCAAACAACCAATTTTAGGCGCAGATTTTTTAGCGTATCACAGGTTATTAATTGATTTAAACGCACGTAAATTAATAGATAAAAGCACAGAATTGAATGTTTCGGCATCTGTTGTCAAGGTATCCCAACCTAGTGTTAAAACTATTGATTTGAATCATCCGTATCAGGATTTATTGTTAAAGTACCCGGACATTACTAAACCGGCGTCATTCCGAGAAACTGCGAAACACGATGTCGTCCACCATATCGAGACCTCTGGTCCTCCCGTACATGCGAAAGCGCGCCCGTTGCCACCCGACCGGTAAAAAAAAGTTAAAGAAGAATATCGCATCATGCAGGAACTGGGCATCTGTCGCCCTTCGAATAGCGCGTGGGCCAGTCCACTACATGTAGTTCCTAAGGAAAATGGAGATATAAGACCTTGTGGGGACTATCGCCAGCTGAATGCAATAACAAAGCCCGATAGATACCCGATTCCTCGCTTGAATGACTTTACTTTTATTCTCCCGGATAAAAAGATATTTTCGAAATTAGACATTAATAGAAGTTATCATTTTATACCTGTCGCGCTAGGTGACGTGGAGAAAACCGCTATCATAACACCATTTGAGCTTTTCGAGTTTCCCGAATGACCTTCGGTTTAAGGGGAGCAGCGTAAACCTTCCAGCGCTTTATGGATTCCATTTTACAAGGGCTTGATTTTAGACGATTTACTTATCGCTAGTGACAACGAAGTTCAACACAGGCAACATTTGGAAATAATTTTTAAAAAGTTTTATAAATATGGAATTACAATTAATTTGGCAAAATGTTGTTTTGGACAAACTAAACTAGAATTTTTGGGACACGAAATTAGTACTGAAGGTGTCAGGCCGTTTCAAAATAAGGTTCAGGCAATTGTGGAATTTCCGAAGCCGAAAACTATTTCAGAGCTAAGACGTTTTCTCGGCATGGTTAATTTTTATCGATCTCATCTT
The DNA here is from genome assembly GCA_033319125.1 of Parnassius glacialis. NCBI lineage: Eukaryota > Metazoa > Arthropoda > Insecta > Lepidoptera > Papilionidae > Parnassius > Parnassius glacialis. The sequence goes on from JAVANC010000009.1 coordinate 18,031,742, forward strand.
CCCAATGCTACTTTATATCTAACAGAATTAAATAAATATCTTAAAAGCTCAAAGAAAACTGATAAAACTCCTATCGTCTGGACTGATAGTGCGAACGAAGCATTTACGCAATGTAAGGCAGGTCTCACACAGGCCGCTACATTGACGTACCCTAGAGTGGATTCCGCACTTGCTGTAATGACTGACGCATCTAATACATGCATGGGAGCAGTCTTGCAACAAAATTAAGAAGATAGCTGGAACCCATTGGGTTATTTCTCAATAAAATTAACCATCACCCAACAGCGATATAGCACCTACGATCGCGAGTTGCTCGCTATATACTTAGCTATAAAACATTTTCGGAAATTATTTGAAGGTCAAGAAATAACCGTGTATACGGACCATAAACCTTTAACTTTTGCATTTCAAAAGGTAGGACGCGATGAAAGCGAAACACCTCGGAGAACGAGACATTTAGCTTTCATAAGCGAGTTCACTACAAAAATAAAACATATAACCAGTAAGAATAACATTGTAGCCGACACCTTATCACGCGTCGAAGCCGTCATTATGCCAACTGCGTTGAATTTCGATGGCATTGCAAATGAACAGCGTAGCGATAGTTATATTACAAATTTTATGTCTGGTTTAAATACCGATAATATTTTGTTGAAGGAACTAGTTACACCTATGTTAGACAAGCCTATTTTTTGTGAAATGTCTACTAATATAGCTCGTCCGTACCTGCCGGAAAAGTTTCGACGCCTCGCTTTTGATAGTTTGCATAATTTGAGCCATCCTGGAATTCGGTCTATACGAAAGATGTTAGCTAAAAAGTATTTCTGGCCGAGTATAAATCGCGATGTTTCTTTATGGGCAAAAACGTGCATACAATGTCAACGTTCTAAAGTTAACAGACATACGGTATCGAATTTGACTAAGTTTCCGGAGGTAGATCGTTTTGAGCATGTGCACATCGATATCGTTGGCCCTTTTGAGATTTCACGAGGTGGTTATAGATACTTACAATAATTGATAGGAGCACTAGGTGCGCCGAAGCTTTTCCGTTACGCGACATTACAGCAGAAACTGTTGCCAAACATTTATATGAAGGTTGGATTTGTCGTTACGGTTGCCCGATGAAGTTAACTGGCGACCAAGGTTGCCAGTTTGAGAGTAGTCTTTTCAACCAGCTGTTAAAAATGTTGGGGTTTGATAGAATTCGAACTACTCCTTATCACCCGCAAAGCAATGGCGCAGTCGAACGTTGGCATCGTTCTTTAAACACAGCACTTTCGACTCGCCTGTCACATGGATCTTGGGTAGAAGAGCTACCCACAGTATTACTGGGGCTTCGCGCGGCCGGCCGCAGCGACTCAGGGGTTAGCGCCGCCGAGTTAACTTTCGGACGAAAGTTACGTCTACCAGGAGACTTTTATGACAGCTCTGCGAACAACTGTAACGTCAACGACTATTGTTTAGTAGATAAGATTAGAAATACTATTTGTAGTTATAAGCCTACATGTGACAATTCACGTGACTGTCAAAGTTTCCTTGTGCACAAGGACTTACGTAACTGTGAATATGTCTTTGTTCGGGACGATTGAAACCACCCTACGACGGTCCATATCGCGTGATAAAAAGGGCTTCAAAAGTTTACCTAATTCAATTACCCGATAGGCAAGTACATATTTCTATTGACAGATTAAAGCCTGCATATGTGTTAAAGGAATGCGATGGTAACATAACAACGCCAAGCAGCAGTAACGCTGACAACGCAGTGGATGTGGTGCCTGCGCATGTACGGTTTGCGTTACCGCCGCCCACGCCGGTGATGTCGTCGTCGCCCGGCGCTAGCAACCCGATAAGCGTGAAAGCAACGCGGAGTGGTCGCATTGTTAAGTTACCTTCACGATTTAATATAAGTTATTGTTAACATAAAATGTATTATATATGCAATACAATTACATGTTTAAATAATAATCAGGTGAGTTACATACTATGGATGTGAAAGTATTATTTTCATTGTTAGGTGCAGAATATTTTCATAGAGAATATTCAAGTTACATTATTTAAGTTGAATGTAATTTTAGATGTATTGTGTTTTGTATTTTGCGTGTACTGCACTTTCATTTGGGTTTAGGTAGTTAGTTTAGTTATAATGTATTTCGTTTCATTTGAAATATTTCCTTTGCAGAAGCATTAGTGCGAAAAGTACTCGTATTACGATTTTTACTATGGGTAATTATCAAGAAAAACCAGTTATTGTTTCTCAGGCTCAGAATACTGTAGAGAATAAAGTGGATAATTTTCAAATATGGTTATATGTGATAGCCAGTTTTATGGGAGCAATAATATTGTATACTATTTGGGTGAAGTTTAATAAGAAATTCAAAAATTGGTTTCGCCATCAAGTGTTCATGGCCAGCGTTCCGATGTCGGGCCAGAATATGGGTCAGATGATAGGCGCCTCTAGCGCCAGTCTGCAGCACGTATCCGCGCCTGCCGCGGCGGCCGCTCCCTTCGCAGGGGTCTCCGTACAACCCTGCGCCTCAGCGCATTAACAAGTGTTTATATAGTTTTTAAGTTTTTGTATTATTTTTGTAAAGGGGGAAGTATTGTAGGTGTGCTGCGCACACACACATGTATAATTGATAATTTTTTACCTATCTACTATATATATGTATACTTAGTAATGTTGTACCTCTCTACTAAGTACTAAGAATAGTAGTCAGTAGCTAGTTGCCCACCAACTGTATTACACGCTCCTCTATAATAAATATGTCATAAAAGTCATGCAATCTTTCATTATGGTCACCCATAAGGACACATAAGGAGTCAGCTCCTAAAAGCCCAAAAAAAAACTGCCACATGGAGCATTAGTGGCTCCCCGGACTGAACCAGAAAATATAGTAACGTTCGAGGAGCGACAGAATCAAGCGGGTCTACTGTATTACAGATCACAGAGTACTGAAATTCGAAATGATCCATTTGAATGATCGACCCGAAAGATTCAGTTCGTAAGATGAAGCAATATTTGAATGATCAGTTCAATAGAAATGAATGAATGACACATGTCTGATGACAACACAGTTATCAGCTATAAGATCACCCAACGCCTGATAAGCGTAATCAGTAGTGAGTGAGTGGATATTACTTTTAAATAAATATCTCATATTACTTATTCTTTAGAAGTATTGTCATCCTTATCCAACAATGCATTCGAAAAATATTTAAAAAAAAAGCTATTAACTCTTTGAGCCACACTTTTATATTTCAAATAATATGTACAAAAACATATATGGCTGTATTAGTTAGGACTATAACATATTGCCGAGTAAAGGCGGTCAAGAATATCCACTACCCCATATCCTCCCGTGGGTGTCGTAAAAGGCGACAAAGGGAAACAGGCGGGAGATGAGCAGCAGCATCTTCCTGATAATAGCCAAAGTTACAATAAAAAAACTGCAGTTGCCAACCCGCTCGCCAAGCGTGGCAACTATGGCAAATACCCCCCAATGACGAGAGTAACAAGGAGACGGCCCCCAGTCCCTGGCGGCCCCGCTATTCCTGGCTACGGTGGCGACCATGGTAACGGCGGGGCAGGGGGTGCTAAGAATCTCCGGTGGAGGTTCGGTTGCCACCTACGACGACTCGACCTGGCAACGTACAACGCACGCACCCTGAGGACTGATGAGAAGATCGTGGAGCTGGAAGAAGAGATAGACAAGTTGCGCTGGCATATTATAGGATTATCCGAAGTCCGAAGAGAGGGGGAGGACACGGTAATCCTCGAATCCGGCAACTTGCTCTATCACCGGGAGGGCGACCATCTGTCCCAAGGAGGTGTCGGATTTATCGTCCACAAGTCTCTCGTTAACAACGTTGTAAAGATCGGGAGTGTGTCGACGAGGGTTGCGTACCTTATACTCAGAATCACCAAACGGTATTCGCTGAAGGTCATACAGGTTTACGCACCAACCTCGGCACACCCCGATGAGGAGGTGGAGGAAATGTATGAGGATATCTCTAGAGCCATGCATTCCTCCAAAACCCAATATACAGTGTAAATGGGAGACTTCAATGCAAAACTAGGCACAAGAGAAAACGGTGAGCTGAAAGTAGGGAAATTTGGAATAGGGCAACGAAACCCAAGGGGCCAGCAGCTGGCCGACTTCATGGAAAGAGAGGGACTCTTTATGATGAACTCTTTCTTCAAGAAGCGGCCCCACAGGAAGTGGACCTGATCGAGCCCCGACGGTTCGACAAAAAATGAGATTGACTTCATTATGACGACCAGACGACAACTGTTCAGTGATGTCTCAGTGATCGCGAGGGTGAAAACCGGCAGCCATCACCGAATGATTAGAGGCACACTGAACCTAAATGTTAAGTTGGAGAGGTCTCGTCTGATGAAGTCAACGCTCCGTCCCCCTCGTGCTCTAATCCAAAGTCCCGAAACCTTTTAGCTCGAGTTACAAAACCGTTTTCAGTGCCTAGAAGACTGAAATGAAGTGGACGATTTGAGTGACAAGCTGGTGGAAACTGTCCATGCGGTCGGAGCTAAGTTCTGCAAGACCCGCCGCAGAAGAACACAAAAACTCTCCGATCACACTCTTAATCTCATGGCTGTTAGACGGGAGATGAAGCTACATTCCTCAACAGATTTGACAGCATACAGGCAACTGAACAGACAGATCTCCAAATGCATGCGGCGGGACTTACGCAACTTCAATACAGCTCGTATTGAAGAAGCGATCGAGCGGAACCAAGGCTCCAAAGTCTTTGCCAGTGATCTGTCTGCCAGAAAGAGCCAACTGTCAAAGCTGAAAACAGAATGTGGCAGCATCGTTTCCGGGACACCTGAGATTTTTAGTGAGATTGAGAGGTTTTATGGGCAGCTGTACACGTCATCGTTGGAGCCACACGCAAGTGTGAGTAACGATCCAAGAGCGAGTCTCTTTCGACACTATTCCGAAGATATCCCGGACGTCAGTCTGAGCGAGATTAGAATGGCTCTCCAGCACCTTAAAAACGGTAAGGCCCCAGGCGAGGATGGAATTACAGCGGAGCTTCTGAAAGCGGGTGGAAGACCGCTACTTGAAGTCCTTCAGAAGCTATTTAATTCCGTCCTCCATGGTGGCATTACACCGGAGGCGTGGAGCAGAAGTGCGGTGGTCTTGTTCTTCAAGAAAGGTGACAACGCTCTCTTGAAGAACTACAAACCGATTTCCCTTCTGAGCCGCGTCTACGTGTTGTTTTCGAGAGTCATTACGAATCGTCTCGCGCGCAGACTTAACGACTTCCAGCCTTCCGAACAAGCCGGTTTCCTAAAGGGCTTTAGCGCCATAGACCACATACATACCCTACGGCAAATTGTACAGAAGTACCGAATTTGCCACTATGTCTGGCATATGTGGACTATGAGAAAGCCTTTGATTCCGTCGAAGTTTGGGCGGTGCTGCAGTCCCTTCAGCGGTGCCAAGTTGACTGTCGGTATATCGAAGTGCTGAAGTGTTTGTACAGTAGAGCTACGATGGCTATCCGAGTACAGAACCAGAGTACGAAACCTATCCAATTGCAGAGAGGTGTAAGACAGGGTGATGTTATATCCCCGAAACTCTTTACCACTGCATTGGAAGACGTTTTCAAGCTTCTGGACTGGAAAGGATACGGTATTTACATCAATTGCGAGTACATCACTCACCTTCGATTTGCCGACGATATAGTCCTTATGGCAGAATCGCTGGAGGACCTAAGCACTATGCTCAATGACCTCAATAGTGTCTCCCAACGGATAGGTCTTAAGATGAACATGGACAAAACAAAGATTATGTTTAATATCCATGTCACACCTATGCCGGTAGTTGTTGGGAGCACTAAGCTCGAAGTTGATGACGAGTATGTATACCTAGGTAAGTCCAACTTCGACCGAGAGGTCAATCGACGGATTCAACTCGGCTGGGCAGCGTTCGGGAAGCTACGACACATCTTCTCGTCAGACATACCTCAAAACCTTAAAACGAAATTGTACAACCAGTGCGTGTTGCCAGTGATGACTTACGGAACTGAGACGTGGCCCTTCACTGCTGGCCGTATGAGGAAGCTCAAGGTCGCTCAGTGAGCTATGGAGAGGGCTATGCTCGGAGTTTCTCTGCGTAATAAACTTAGGAATAAGGATATCCGCAGTAGAACCAGAGTAACCGACATAGCCCAACGGATTAGTAAGCTGAAGTGGCAGTGGGCCGGCCATATAGCTCGAAGAACCGACAACCGATGGGGAAGAAAGGTTCTCGAGTGGCAGCCTCGTACCGGTAGGCGAAGTGTAGGGCATCCCCCCACGAGATGGAGTGACGACCTGGTAAGACATGCAGGAAGTCGATGGATGCAGGTGGCTCAGGACCGTGCTTTGTGGCATTCTTTGGGGGAGGCCTATGTTCAGCAGTGGACTTGTGAAGGGCTGTAATGATGATGATGATGATGATTACATGTACAAAAAAATTCAAAAAATTGCTTAGGCCTTAAGACTTTTGAGGAATGAGGTTGTTACCAGTAATAACCACCGTGGCTATAGAATAAAACATGTAAGATAAATAAAAAACTTTATTTTATTGAATTAAACTTTTTGTGAAAATCAGCAAACCAAGTTTTTCCATTACGTAGGCAAGGAGGAACTTTCCACATGCAACACTCCCAAACTGTGCGTACTGGATGAGATTTTGTACTGCACTTGCATCAGTTCCTAGATTTGATATGTTGTGTTTAGTGCCGACTAACTCCTAAACGTATTTCTTGGGGAACTGTTGGTTTGTGACATTTTATCAGCACAGGAATCGGAGAATGCGCTGGAGAACTGGTATTGGAACCGCAAGATCGCTTATTAACAAAAGCAAGGGCAAGAATTCCCTGGTAGACAGAACGGCGGTATTTCTTCATTGTCAGTCTTGACAGTCTCATATGATCAAGTTTTTGAAGATCTTTGTAAATAATAAAAGATTTTACTAACGCGCAGAAAATATTCAATGCCACTGGACTTTCTTTCAATGCTATAACAGCTCTTGAGTTGGGCAAACTTGTCTACAAAATTTATATTTGGTTTTTAATCTTTTACAAGTTCAGGGCAAGCTATCAAATTTGAGTCACCATTACGATCTTTGAGAATAACAGTACCGATATTTTGAAGTTCACGGTAGTTTGATAGAAGGTGGACTACCCTCATATCTTTCCACTTCATCACAGTAACATTTGTGTCACTGACTCGATAGTCATGTTCACCCCTTTCTAACTTCTTTGATTGTAGGTAAATGTTTTCTAGTACCACAAGCCAGGATTTTGTCGTTTAGCAATAATTATCAAAGTTGACTGTGATGTTTGCCTTTGAGATGTGTACATAATCGCTTTACTATTGTCGCACCCAAATATTTTTCTAAATTGTGTTCTTGTTTGCCTATATATAATTGAAAATCGAGACAGTAACCAGCACGTACTGCTTTAGAGAAGACCTTCCTTTAAATTTTATCATATTTTCGTCTACTACAACTTTTTCTGAAGGCGTATAATTAGCGCGGAAGTGTCATTGAATAATATCCATCAAAGGACGAACTTTTTGCAATTGCTCAAAGTTGAAACTCTGTCTAGAAGGAATCAAGCTATTATCTTTCAAATGTAGTATGTTCAAAAGCCACTCAAACCTGTTCCAAGGCATAAAAGGGGAGCTATAGCTATCGCGCAGACCAGATGCAGACGCCCAATAATCTTTGTTGCTTGGTAGCGTTTTAATACCTATAACCAAATTTAGAGCCAGAAACACATCAATCTTTTGAGGAGTAGTCGGTTTATAATTTGACCAGTTCAAGCAGCGTAGAAGTTGGTTTGAAAGCTGATTATTTCTAGCAAATCCTCTGTCCAAAACAAACAAAAAAGTTGTAGAGGCGTTATATTTTCAATGCTTTGAATATGTTCAGGAATACCAGAAATTCCACAAAAAGTACAAGGCAGTTTCATAGTGTAGCATCTTTTTCATTTCGGTAGCCGAAATGTCGACGACAAATCATCAGTTGGTTGAGAAGTAGAAGCAGACGTAGTAGCGGTACTTATAAAATTAGCCAGATTTATATCATCATCCGAGTCAAAGTTATCATTGGATGTCTGCACAGCGATAGTATAACGATACTCGTAAGTCTCGTAAATGATGGCATAGATAGTTCACCCTTGGTAACGACCAAGGGTGAATTCAGGGTCTTGAGCAATGTCTGGTTCTCAGCCACGGTCTGAATAGTCATAGTCATAGTAATTTATTCCATTGATAACAAAATACATTGTGTTGGAAATTACAAGTTAATTCAATAAGATTTGAAAAATAACATTATCATTTATGCAATAATCAATCAATTATCCACATCAAAATAATAAAATTACAATAATAGGAAATAATATAATTACAATAAAGACATATGTCAAAATATAAAATTACAATAAAGAAATATGTCAAAATAATAAGATTACAAAAAGGAGTATGTCAGTTTTTTAACTATATTTTATCATCAGTCAATGAGGGCTAATAATCTTCCACTCACCAGATGTCGCTACTAGCGACTGAGGTAAAGTTTTTTTGTTACACAGTGTCATTTAATTGAGAAATTAGTTTTAAATAATAGTTTATCATTGTCTAAAGTATTATATTAATATATAACACAATGCGTCAGTGGTTTGATTTTTAATTTTTTGCACATTATAACTCTTTTTTTTTTAGAAAGTCGTCTTTTAGTCATATTTATAGTTTGGTTTGTTCATTTCTAATGTAATTAATATAAAATATAACTAATAATACAGAAAGAAACCTTAAAGCCTTAAACCTTTCCCAGCGTTGTTGCCGATTCTGTTGCTGATGTGGTACTTCAGGGTATGGAACTTTTTATTCCATCCTCTGTGGTGCCCATCGGAGACAGATCCCAGCCATGGTTTGGTCGCTCCTGTAAACTAGCATCACGCTATAAGCAGGAGTGCTACCAGGCCTGGGCTGACGCATAAACGTCCCGGGATGTAAATACCAGCGCTCTTAAAAAGAAGTACAATTCCGCCTCCAGGTCCTTCAAAAGTGTCATTGCCAAGACAAAGTCAGAGCACATTGGCAGAATTGGCGAGAAACTGGTTCGCCTCCCTTCGGGGACACGTGCATTTTGGTCTCTCGCCAAGGCTGTCCAAGGGAACTTCCGTCAGCCATCTCTGCCATCTCTGCACAGGGTGGACGACTCACTGGCCCATGACGCAAAGGAGAAAGCCGATCTGCTAGGCTCTCATTTTGCTTCCAACTCGAATCTAGATGACGGGGAGAACACACCGCCGAACATCCCGCGGTGTGAGTGTTCCATGCGGGAAGTGCTGTTTACACAGCGCTTGGTGCGTAAAGCACTCCTCTCCCTGGATGTCAACAAGTCGAGTGGGCCTGATGGAGTCCCACCTATTGTGCTGAAGACGTGTGCTCCGGAGTTGGCACCGGTTTTAACGCGTCTTTTTCGGTACTCCTACTCCCTAGGCGTAGTCCCGGACTCATGGAAGACAGCTTTGGTTCACCCGATCCCTAAAAAAGGCGACCGCTCAGATCCGTCCAACTACATACCTATCGCCATCACTTCCTTGTTCTCCAAAGTAATGGAAACGATTATTAACAGCCAGCTCATGCAGTACCTTGAAGATCACCAGCTGATTAGTAACCGCCAATACGGTTTCCGTCGAGGTCGCTCAGCTGGTGATCTTCTGGTCTACCTTACCCATAGATGGGCGGAGGCAGTGGAGTCCAAGGGGGAGGCGTTGGCCGTTAGTTTGGAGATAGCGAAGGCTTTCGATCGGGTTTGGCATAAAGCGCTTCTTTCGACGCTGCCTTCCTATGGGCTTCCCGAGAAATTATGCAATTGGATCACCAGCTTTCTCGCAGATCGGAGCATCGAGGTCGTAGTAGACGGTGCATGCTCCGATTCCAAGCCCATTAACGATGGTGTTCCACAAGGCTGCGTGCTATCACCAACGCAGTTTTTTCTGCATATCAATGATATGTTGAAGACTAGTAACATTCATTGCTATGCGGACGACAGCACTGGTGATGCTTTATACACCGGCCGTGCCAATATTTCTCGGGAAAACGTCGCCGAGTACCGGAACAAACTTGTGTCTGAAGTCGAGACTTTGTTGAACAAAGTCTCAGACTGAGGGCGACTAAATCTAGTCCAGTTCAATCCCCGGAAGACACAAGTTTGCGCGTTTACCGCTAAAAAGATTCCCTTTGTCGTATCTCCTCAGTTTCAAGGCACTCCCCTTGTTGCCTCAGCCAGTATCGGTATCCTCGGTGTCGACATATCGAGTGACGTGCAGTTTCGTGGTCACTTGGAAGAGAAGGCCAAATTGGCCTCTAAAAAGCTTGGCCTGCTCAGCAGAGCGGGACAGTATTTCATGCGGGCACACCTCTTGCAACTTTACAAGGCGCAGGTTCGGCCTCACATGGAATACTGTTCCCATCTCTGGGCAGGGGCCCCCCAGTGCCAGCTCCTTCCACTTGACCGCATCCAGCGCAAAGCGGTTCGAATCGACGACGACCGTTCTTTCCGATCGGCTTGACACACTGGCACTGCGTAGAGAGGTTGCATCTCTTTGCGTATTTTATCGCATCTACCACGGGGAGTGCTCTGAGGAATTGTTCGGACTAATTCCAGCCGCTCAATTTCAACATCGCACATCGCGACAGAACTTGCGATACCATCCATATCATCTAAATGATTGGCGGTCCACCACTGTGCGATTCAGAAGAAGTTTTCTCCCTCGCACAACTTCTTTGTGGAATCGATTACCACCAGCGATTTTTCCGGACCGATTTGACTTAGGGACCTTCAAGAAAAGAGCGTACACCTTTTTAAAAGGCCTGCAGCGCATCTGCAATTCCCTCCCTGGTGTTGCAGTTGTTCATGGGCGGCGGTAGTCACTTACCATCAGGTGAGCCGCATGCTCGTTTGCCCCATCTCCTATAAAAAAAAAAGATTACATTTTCCTAAGAAATTATCGTCCCCGCTATGAAATCTTTTAAAAATTTTACCTCACTCGAAATGGAAGAAAAAGTCGTGGATGCCCTCATTAGAATTTACAAATTCTTCTACGCTATAAAAACTATTTTCCAGAAGATACGACCTCAATCTGTTTTTAAATTGGATCACAGTTCTTATGCATTTTAAATAATTTGGCAATTTATTAAATAGTCTGACGGCTTGATATCTTGCACAATGTTTAATTATCTGTAGGTTGGGCTGTATCAGGTTCGCAATTTTTTTTTGCCTAGTGCCATGACGCTTAACCCTTTCTTCTGCGTTTTCATATCTATCTAAATTTTTAACTAGGTCTGTAAGAAAAACTAGAATGTACAGACATGGCGCAGTAAGTATTTTTAGGTTTCGCATGTGTTCTCGGCACGACTGTCTTTGGGGTATACGCACCATTATTCTTATTGCTCTCTTTTATATAATAAATGCCTTTTTAAGATTGTAATCATAACTGTTTCCCCAAAATTTAATAGGGTATCTTAGACGAGATTCTACTAGAGCATAGTATACCATTTTTAATTGCTTTATTGTTAGCTCCTCTCTTAAGTTTCGTAAAGTATAACATGAAGATTATATTTTTTTTTTTCTATAAAATTTACTTCTTGTTTCCAATCAAGAAGAGAATCTATATGGATAATACCCAAAATATATTATATATATATATAATATCCAAAAAGTTTACGGAATCTACACAGGATATAAATTCATCATTTAATTTAATATCTAAGGTATCTCCTGCTCTTGCAGTAGATTTAAAAGGGGCGGCTTTGGTTTTTTCTGGGTTTAGTTCAAAGTTATTTGCATTAAACCACTGCGCAAAAGCTTCTAAAATGCAGTTAACTTTGTTGTTGAGATCAGAAATATTTTGTGCACTTATTACTGCATTAGTATCGTCAGCAAATACTACAAGTTCAATGTCATGTATAGAGTTGTACATAAATGGAATTAAGTCATTTGTAAAAATTATGAACAGAACGGGTCCTAAGATTGAACCTTGTGGAACACCTCTTTTAATTTTATTTACTTTTGATTTAAATACTTTCTCTTGTTCATTATTTATATACTTGATCTCAACGTTTTAATTAATATCTGTAATGCAAGTATGACTTGAAAAGCTCCCAAACCTTACCTTGTACACCATAATGCTGTAACTATTTAATTAAAATTTTGTGATCCACCATGTCAAAAGCTAAACTCAAATCTAGAAAAAGGCCTGCTACCTTTTTCTTCTTATTTAAATTTATCACAACATCGTCAATTAATACTTCTATTGCGTTATTTGTTCCAATATTAGCCTGATATCCAAATTGCCGTTTATTTATTATGTTGTTTTCATGGAGATGTTTAATTAGTCTTGTCTTTATTAATTTTTCGAAAAATTTTGAAAGAATTGGCAGTAAAGAAATAGGTCTATAGTTTCCATCCAATTCCACACAACTTTAAGGGTCCGAAGGAATATCTTCTTGCAAGACATTTTGGATTTCTATTTCTTATAATTTATTTATTTTTTATTCAATTTAGGAGGTCTTACAGACTAATATCTTCGTAAAGTTACAAAATTGTGATAAGGATTGCTAATTACAAGCCTCCACATATTACTTTCATCAGACTTTATACAAATTTAAAATACTCCGGCGATTATTTAAACTACTTACAAAACAAACAAAAGCAAAAAAATGGCCAAAAACAATTACAAGAATAATACCTCATAGTTTAACTTGCCGTGATACCAAGGAGCTTGCAACTTGAGTCATGCTAGTCACGGCTATGAGTGAAAAATTATCTGTTTATAATTTTTTACAGATTTCGAACTAGTACAAAATTTGTCTTTAACTCTTCACCGATGCATTGGAAGACGTTTTCAAGCTTCTGGACTGGAAAGGATACGGTATTACCATCAATGGCGAGTACATCACTCACCTTCGATTTGCCGACAATATAGTCCTTATGGCAGAATCACTGGAGGACTTAAGCACTATGCTCAATAACCTCAATAGTGTTTTCCAACGGACAGGTCTTAAGATGGACATGGACAAAACAAAAATCATGTTTAATGTCCATGTCACACCTATGCCGGTAGTTTTTGGGAGCACTAAGCTCGAAGTTGTTGACGAGTATGTTTACCTGGGACAAATAGTCCGACTAGGTAAGTCCAACTTCGACCGAGAGATCAACTGACGGATTCAACTCTGTTGGGCAGCGTTTGGGGAATAACGACGCATCTTCTTGTCAGGTATACCTTAAAACTTGAAAACGAGACTTTACAACCAGTGCGTGTTGCCAGTGATGACCTACGGAACTGAGACGTGGTCCTTAACTGCTGGCCGGATGAGGAAGTTCAAAGTTGCTCAGCGAGATATGGAGTGGGCTATGCTCGGTTTTTGTCTCCATGATTAACTTGAAAAGGAGGATATCCGCAGTAGAATCAGAGTGACTGACATAACCCAACGGATTTGTAAGCTGAAGTGGCAATGGGGCGGCCATATAGCTCGAAGAACTGACAACCGATGGGGAAAAAAGGTTCTCGAGTGGCGGCCTCGTACGGGCGAACGAAGTGTAGGGCGTCCCCTTACTAGATGGAGTGACGACCTGGTAAGATATGCAGGAAGTCGATGGATACAGGTGGCTCAGGGCCGTGCTTTGTGGCATTCCTTGAGGGGAGGCCTATGTTCAGCAGTGGACTTGTGAAGGCCTGTAATGATGATGATGATGACAAAATAGGTCAATAGCGATTACAGATGAAATTTTATTAAATTCCATTGCGCTACGCAGAAAGAAGGAACTTTATCTATAACTCGTTGAAGCAAGAGGTATATAGCAAGGGTCGCTGTCTAAATCTCATTAAATCGGTTCAAATGATTATGTAAATAAGTAGCTCAGAAGAATCAATAGATCCATTTACAATATTAACTAAGAAACAAATATCATAGACTTTACGTCTTTATTCCGACGGCAAAAATGATATCTCTTACATCTTTCTAGATAATTGGCTAAATTTTTTTGTGCCTTAAAGTTGAGGTATCTAAGAAATTTTTTCTGTATACATTCAGTACGAGATATGTAAATTTTATATTGTGGGTTCCATACGTTGGACGCATATTCTAAATGGCTTCGCACATATGAGCAATACAAAATCTTAATACCTTTAAGAGAGCAGAAGCAGGCTGAAGTTTTACGTGGTAAAGCCAAGCTGCAGCTATATTTATAATATAGTTGTAGCACAAATGGGTCAGCTCGACCGGGAAAGGACCACGACCTCACAGAATACCAGCGTGAAGTAGAGGTTTATCTCTGTTTTTCGCTTGGTGAGTGCAGGTGGCCGGAGGCCCTTTTTACTGGAAATGAGGCATTCCATCTTAGTTCTCACGTATGACAACGCATCTACATTTTGGATAGATGTAGATGTCTATGGGCCGCAGCAACCACTTACCATCAGGTGAACTGTGTGCTCGTTTGTCACCCTTATCCTATAAAAAAAATACCAGCGTAAAATAGCAGCTGAATGCTGCTGTCTTTCGTATGGTGAGTGTAGAGAACCGGAGACCCTTTTAACTGGAAAATAGGCATTCCATCTTAGTCCTCAAGGCTGACAAACCATCTGCATTTTGATTCGTAAACGAGAATAGATGTAGATGTATATGGGCCTTAGCAACCACTTACTATCTATATATCTTACTATCATGTATTACGCCGAGATCATGTGTATGATTTACCATACTGATAGTCTGACTATGAAGAGTATAACCGAACCCAATACTAGATCTTTGTCGTGTGAGATGACACCTCAAAACTACCTCACACAACTCGCCTTCAAATTATGAATAATAGTAATAGAATAAAAAGATAATAAGTTTAACATTTTTGTAAGGTCTCTTTCTGACTTCAACATAATTATATGCGATGTGTCGGTTTTTCTTACATGGATCTGGGCATGCTTGACCCAGACATAACAAAAATTCATTTCAACCGTTACCTTTTTAGTTTTAGAAAGTAAGGTCTTATTGTACATGGTTAGGTGGCCATTGATTTAAATCCTATTATTGCCCACAAATCCCATGTTGTCTGATGTGAGATTACTAGTCTTCGATGCATATCTGGCTGCCGCTACAAAATCTTCCTTCACGTAGCGATTGCAGAAACAGATTATTATCAGTTTGTTATGCTCTTTCTCACGGGTTGGTACTCTTTTGACGAAATTTACCTAAGTCTTTGTAATCGGATATTGTATCTTAGACTCAATTTTGGATATGATTTCAAACAAATTTTCACCGCTTGCCTGAGTTACTCCCTTTATTTCATCACATTATTCATTCTTGACCATTGCTCCGCAGAGTTCGACTCCTGCTCTAGTTTTTCTAATCGAGTCTGAATTAGGTTAGCATGTTTTTGTACTTTCTCGACCTGTACTAGACGCTGTTCGAAATCCTTAATTTTGTCATTAAATTCTTTTAGCACCACGTTAGTATTATTAAGAGAAGATTTAAGATCAGCAGATTCAGTTCTCAATGCAATGACTTCATCTTTAAGGCATTCTAATGGCGCCACTTTATCAGAGAGAGCTCTTATCTTGGTGATAAAGGAGGCTGGATAGAGTGAGTTTGCTTACATGTGACACATCGCCAGATAGACTTTGATTACATACAGTGCAGTGTGGACCTTCTGATAACTGATAACAACATGTACCACAATTATGAGTATCCATTGTGATAGGTATTAACAACTTATACGCTTAGATACTGAAAAGTTTGAGAAGCACTGGCTAAAATTGCACCGGTTGCACCAATCAGAGCAAATAGCGCGACAGAACGCTACAGAGCAAAAACTGAACTGTAATGCACGTTTTATCCTATAAAAATACCAAAAACCAAATTTTAAATATCTAGCAAATTATATGAAAATTATTGGCCTATTGTGTCAGGGTAGTTACCTATACGAAACACCACATTCAATTACTATTTTAGTAATGTAACGTATAATACAATAAAAAAACTGCGGTTGCCAACCCGCTCGCCAAGCGAGGCAACTATGGCAAATACCCACCAAATGGATAAAGTTACGAAGAGACGGCCCCCAGTCCCTGGCGGCCCCACTATTCCTAGCTACGGTGGCGACCATGGTAACGGCGGGGCAGGGGGTGCTAAGAATCTCCAGTGGAGGTTCGGTTGTCACCTACGACGACTCGACCTGGCAACATACAACGCACGCACACTGAGAACTGACGAGAAGATTGTGGAGTTGGAAGAAGAGATAGACAAGTTACGCTGCCATATTAACGGATTATCCGAAGTCCGAAGAGAGGGGAAGGACACGGTAATCCTCGAATCCGGCAACTTGCTCTATCACCGGGAGGGCGACCATCTATCCCAAGGAGGTGTCGGATTTATCGTCCACAAGTCTCTCGTTAACAACGTTGTAAAGATCGGGAGTGTGTCGACGAGGGTTGCGTACCTTATACTCAGAATCACCAAACGGTATTCGCTGAAGGTCATACAGGTTTACGCACCAACCTCGGCACACCCCGATGAGGAGGTGGAGGAAATGTATGAGGATATCTCTAGAGCCATGCATTCCTCCAAAACCCAATATACGGTGTTAATGGGAGACTTCAATGCAAAACTAAGCACAAGAGAGAATGGTGAGCTGAAAGTAGGGAAATTTGGAATAGGGCAACGGAACCAAAGGGGCCAGCAGCTGGCCGACTTCATGGAGAAAGAGGGACTCTTTATGATGAACTCTTTCTTCCCGAAGCGGCCCCACAGGAAGTGGACCTGGTCGAGCCCCGACGGTTCGACAAAAAATGAGATTGACTTCATTATGACGACCAGACGACAACTGTTCAGTAATGTCTCAGTGATCGCGAGGGTGAAAACCGGCAGCGATCACCGAATGGTTAGAGGCACACTGAACCTAAACGTTAAGTTGGAGAGGTCTCGTCTAATGAAGTCAACGCTCCGTCCCCCTCGTGCTCTAATCCAAAGTCCCGAAACCTTTCAGCTCGAGTTACAAAATTGTTTTCAGTGTCTAGAAGATATGAAAGAAAAGCTCGTGGAAACTGTCCATGCGGTCGGAGCTAAGTTCTGCAAGACCCGCCGCAGAAGAACACAAAAACTCTCCGATCACACTCTTAATCTCATGGCTGTTAGACGGGAGATGAAGCTGCATTCTTCAACAGACTTGACAGCATACAGGCAACTGAGCAGACAGATCTCCAAATACATGCGGCGGGACTTACGCAACTTCAATACAGCTCGTATTGAAGAAGCGATCGAGCGGAACCAAGGCTCCAAAGTCTTTGCCAGAGATCTGTCTGCCAAAAAGAGCCAACTGTCAAAGCTGAAGACAGAATGTGGCAGCATCGTTTCTGGGGCACCTGAGATTTTGAGTGAGATTGAAAGGTTCTATGGGCAGCTATACGCGTCATCGTTGGAGCCACACGCAAGTGTGAGTAACGATCCAAAAGCGAGTCTTATCCGACATTATTCCAATGATATCCTGGATGTCAGTCTGAGCAAGATTAGAATAGCTCTCCAGCACCTTAAAAACGGCAAGGCCCCAGGCGAGGATGGAATTACAGCGGAGCTTCTGAAAGCGGGTGGAAAACCGGTACTTGAAGTCCTTCAGAAGCTCTTTAATTCCGTCCTCCATGGTGGCATTACGCCGGAGGCGTGGAGCAGAAGTGCGGTGGTCTTGTTCTTCAAGAAAGGCGACAACGCTCTCTTGAAGAACTACAGACCGATTTCCCTTCTCAGCCGCGTCTACGTGCTGTTTTCGAGAGTCATTACGAATCGTCTCGCGCGCAGACTTGACGACTTCCAGCCTCCCGAACAAGCCGATTTCCGAAAAGGCTTTAGCACCATAGACCACACATATAACCTTCGGCAAATTGTACAGAAGTCAGAGGAGTACAATCTGCCACTATGTCTGGCGTATGTGGACTATGAGAAAGCCTTTGATTCCGTTGAAATTTGGGCGGTGCTGCAGTCCCTTCAGCGGTGCCAAGTTGATTGTCGGTATATCGAAGTGCTGAAGTGCTTGTACAGTAAGGCTACGATGGCTATCCGAGTACAGAACCAGTGTACGAAACCTATCCAATTGCAGAGAGGTGTAAGACAGGGTGACATCATATCCCCGAAACTCTTCACCGCTGCATTGGAAGACTTTTTCAAGCTTCTGGACTGAAAAGGATACGGTATCAATATCAATGGCGAGTACATCACTCACTTTCGATTTGCCGACGATATAGTCCTTATGGCAGAATCGCTGGAGGACCTAAGCACTATGCTCAATGACCTCAATAGTGCTTCCCAACGGATACGTCTTAAGATGAACATGGACAAAACAAAGATCATGTTTAATGTCCATGTCACACCTATGCCGGTAGTTGTTGGGAGCACTATGCTCGAAGTTGTTGACGAGTGTGTTTACCTAGAACAAATAGTCCGACTAGGTAAGTCCAACTTCGACCGAGAGGTCAATCGACGGATTCAACTCGGTTGGGCAGCGTTCGGGAAATTACGGCACATCTTCTCGTCAGGTATACCTCAAAACTTGAAAACGAGACTGTACACCCAGTGCGTGTTGCCAGTGATGACAACAGCCAAACTAAAAACTGTTAAGTTTTATAAATGAAACATAAGAATGACTTTCAATAAGTATTATTTATAACCTATATTGAAAAAAGGAAAATATCTGAAAACCACAAACTATAGATATTGTTAAATTATAGATATTGCAAATTATAGAATATTGATAAAGTTACTTGTACGATTAGTTTCAAGAACTGTACCAAAAACCTCTGATATAACTTTGTTGACGTTCGATACTTATATTTTGAATTAAGAAGTTTGGTACAATCGACTTTCGGGAATATCGGCTTCGTTAAAAATTTAGTTGAGATCTGAACGTACCTACATTATAATAACTATATTTTTTTAGATCCTATACTTTAAGCAACTGCTATGGAAACTGGCGCCCGTTCAGATCTCAAGTCTTACAGCACCGAAATCCATTTGTTCCGTACTTAGCCCCATTTTCACATTTATGCTTTGGTGGGTTTATTACAAACTCTGTTCTACCACACAGCACTAGCCGCTCCCCGCGCTTAACACCTCGCCCTGCATGGTATCTTTCTATCATTTCTTTCGGCGGCCAAAATTATCATCATTATGTTTTATTATGATATCCATGGTTAATTAACAATTTCCCAAAGTTTTGTTAATATAATGTTACAAAACAAATTTATCATTTACATAATTCTTAAGTTGTAAAGTTCTGACAACTTTTACGATACAACAGAGTTGTAAAACACGAAGCTTATAAAGGATTCATGAAAGTTTGTGTTTGTCTACATTATTGCCAAACATTTCGGATTTCAAACTTTAGTTAAGTGTAAGCTTAAAGTACTAAATAAGTGTAAGGGAAAAATATACCTAACTCGTATATTACAATGTAGTATTGTTATAAAATAAACCTTCATCGATATTTCTATAGAACGACGGAAACTATATTCCATCATTGGGCACGTAATTTAATACGTGGTAGAGCCATGCTGCAGCTATATTAATAGTATAGATGTAGCACGAATGAGTCGGCTCGACCGGGGAAGGACCACGCTCTCACAGAATACCAGCGTAAAATAGCAGCGTAATGCTGCTGTATTTCGTATGGTGAGTGTAGAGAACTAAACAGCCTTTTTACTGGAAAAGAGGCATTCCATCTTTGACGCTTGATTTTAATTCGCAAACGAAGATAGATGTAGATGTCTATGGGCCACAGCAACCACTTACCATCAGATGGACTGTGTGCTCGTTTGTTACCCTAATTCTATTAAGAAAACGTAAACGAATTGATGTGACCATTTAGTTTATACGTATCAAAGCTGGTTATGGAACCTGTTAAATGCCGTTTTCATTTTTTTTTACAAAATACGTTACAAAAATAAAAAATATAGTGTAATATGATTTTACTGACTGCCTCATCGGTCGATATACCTATATATTTAAATCTCTTTGGTTGGAAAACTATCTAGACACTGACAATTGTACAATGTCATTATTTTATTCCCGAGACATGCAGGTTTTCTCACAATGTTTTCCTTCACCGCCGAACACATGATAAATCAGCACTTAAAATTGCGATAGTCAATTTCATTGGTGCCGGCGAGAATGAAGCCCAGGTTGGTCGCATGCTGTAAAATTTACGGCAAGCGCTTATCCCCTGATCTACTACAGCTCTTTACTTCGTAAAAATATAATGTTACACATGTAACACATTTAATAACATCTAAATGTATGATCATATTGTGATGGTGCTAGTAATACATATTGTATTTACTTTTAAACCCACCTAAATAATTTATTACTTTATCACATCGAGTATTAAACTATTATTAACACATTTTGGTCCTTTTTTTAATTACATATTCGACCTTGACAATCTAAACCCCCTCAATCTATGGTAATAGAATAAAACTCTACCAAATAATCAATAATCGCTATGTAAAATGTTTTATTTTTGACATTGTACAATTGTCAGTGTCTAGATAGTTTGCAACTATCACTAACTATTAGTTGCTTTAGAAAATCATGGCTTCAGTTTTGTATATATCTTGCAGGAATTATATACTCAACATAAGTCCATAATAAAATTAGAAAAACGGGGAAAATCGCTTAACGTCGAGAAACGCGTCAGGCAAGAAGATCATAATATTTTTCACAAGGTTGGCGTCATACCAATAGATCCTGTCGCGGTAATTTTCGAGTACGATTTCCGGCGAGTACTTATAATAAGGCAGTTTCCGACCCACGAGACCGTACTTTAGAGCGAACTCTCCTGTATCGCATCTTAACCTGTTTTCGAGACCTTTTTCCTTTTTTATCACACGTAATGAAAAAAAACCACGCCCACCATGTTTTCACGGCAAATACAACCTCATAACCGACGATTTCAGTTGATATATCCCGTGAGACGGCATAATGGTGCGGACCTTTATGTACAGTGCGTTATATTTAGTTTGTGTCTACCTAAGGAGATGGGGTGAGGACAGGCCCAACCATTTTTAATAACAGCTTTATTCATGCCCGACTGAATGTAATTAAAAACATGATTAAAATTAAAGTAATAACTATAATATTAAGTTATATATTTGACGGCTCCGTAGCGCAGTGGCTTAGCAATGAGTTGCTGCGCTGGGGGCCGCGGGTTTGAATCCCGCACGAAACAAGTATTTTTATGGCCTACAAATAATTGTTCCGAGTCTGGATGTTTGTGCTTGTGGAAATTGTGTTTGAAAACTGTCTCCTCGATACAGCAGAAAATCCTAGAGTGGGGGTAACGTTTAAAAAAGTCAAGTTTAAGTAAAAGTAAGTATTAGAGGTTAAAGTATGACATTACCTTTTTATATTAAATTTTAGTGCCTTTTTTCTGAGAAAAATATACTTATGTATTTAACATCATTATTTTTATATTTTTGTCATCTCAAAGGAAATATCGCATTTATGCCTTTGCGATAGAACTCTAGGGATGTAAAACCCTACAAGGTGTATGAAACTAGGTCTGGCGAGTACTGAGGATGACAAATATATAATATATTCATACGGTCCTCTGCCGCGCTTTTGACGTAGACTTTGTACGGAAGTCGTCACATTCTCACTTTTTTGATTGCCGCCAAACAGTGATGTTCGCTTTGTTGTGCTCCGGTTAGTGTTATGAAGATAAACACTTCAAACAGTTGTAACGTTAAATAATATAATTTGCATAAATACCTCTGGCCTGGCGAATACGGATGTAGAAAGACGTATATGGCTTTTAACTGCAGGTGTTGTAAAATTAAAGGAATTTGTTGAGCAGGTGGAATTCTTGCGTTATCATGAAGAAATAATGTCAAAGATCGATTGAAAGGTCGAAGTTTTTTACAAAAGACGTTTGTTGTTATTGACACATCAGATCTGAAAATTCTATAGTGAATTACACTATTAAGTAACCACCAAAGTGTACCACCATTACTTTCTGTGGGTGAATATTGCTTTAGAGCATTTTCCGCTATTTTACCTGCGTTCAGCCATTGCGTTTTACCCTGTCGATTATCGTAGAGAGTTCTTTTTTCGTAACATATCACAATTCTATCCAATATTACCTTCTTTCTGTACCTACTCGTCAAAACAAGGCAAGCTTCAAAGCGTGCTCTTATCACTTACACTTACTTCTTCATATGATGTTAATTCATGAGGCAACAACTTTTAATTTTTTTTTATTTTACCAATTTAGTGCAAAGGAGCTCATATTGTGAATAAGCTATCGTCAAACCATGACGCTAACTCCTAGTGTCCGGTCTTTCTCGTAGTGAACTACGAGGAAACACTACTGTGGGAATTTCAACTGAAATTTCCACTAGGCAACGATTAAACCAAAACTAATATTATCGAATATTACTTTAACTTTGAGGTCTCCATGTTTATGTCAAATACTGAATGAAAAAAAAACAATTAAAATTTAAACAATAAAATTACAACATTTTTGAAATTAAAAACATCCTGATTTCTTATATTTACGCGAACACAACATTTTGGTGTAGAAAATGTTTTATTACGAATCTTGAACCATGTGGGTTTTATTTTAATTTAAAGTGGACACTTAAGTACCTATCGCAACTTCATGTTTTCACCTTTTTGGGTTGACTTTTAAGCCCCTATTAATTAGTGGTCTCGTCTGGGATGCATGAATACTATAAATATTAGTTGTCGTCGGAGTCCATGCCCTAAATGACTGCGCCAGGTTCTATTATTTTTATTATTATTATACACACATATTACACCACCCAAAATCAACATACTCGTATTCGTTTGACTTTTCAAGAACTCGAACTAGATACATAAAATTGAAAATCGAAAATTTGATTTCCCATTTCAAATATGTCGGTAGAATAGAAAAATAAGTGATTTTAATTCTCGCAGGACCGGCAGCAGACATGACTTCGTTTAAACCCTATTATGTGAGCGAACGTTCGTTTATATGCAATATTTTGCGATATCCAATAAAAGGGGTGTTTTTACTCCTTAGAAAAGCTTGATTTTTTTGTAAAATTTAAATTAAGTGCTCCGTAATTGAGTTATACTTACTACACACTGACTTAATAGCCCAAAGTGAATCATGACCGCCGACGCCCACGAACGCCATTCCTTCCCATCCTATGCTGTCCAGTCGTTTGTCCGAAGAGCGTGTAGGTGTCTTTCCGTCTCTTCATTCCATATCTTGAAGGCCCAAACAATTGTTTACTACCAGGTGCTCCGAGATATACCCTATTTAAAATTAAGTAGAACAATATATCATTATATAAAAAATTATATATTTTAATCAACTTTATTCGTTTTGAACACGTTACAATATTATTGCATAAACTGTTAATAATAATTATAAATTGTATATATACGTTCCATTATTGTTCGTACACAGAACAGTAGACCATATTTACACTTTTTTATATTTCATTCGACACGAATTATTCTTTAAAAAACAGAATTTGACACTTATTCTTTACATCACCTTGAGTTTGAGCACTGGCCGAGCTAAAAGCAGTTTATCTGTGTACGTGAACGTGACGAGCCGCCAGTGCTAATGCACATACGCGCCTCTAGCTTGTAGTAGTGTACCCATAGACTTAGAATATTCTGTCGTATAGACGACCTGACAACCCGAAATTGCGTGACAAATTTTGATTTGTCATTGTGTGCGTTAGCTAGTGATGTACATTTTATTTAATCTTATCTTATCTTATATCTTTATATATAAAAAGTACGTGTCACGTTGTTTGTCCGCGATGGACTCCTAAACTACTGAACTAATTTCAATGAAACTTTGCACACTGTGTGCATTTTGGTCAGACTTGAGAGATAGGATAGTTTTTATCTCGATAAATGACTCTCAAAGTTTTTTAATGCGAATTTAAGGATTTTTATAGGAAGGGTCGTTGGAAAGGGCAGAACAACGTCTGCCTGGCGAGCTAGTCAAATATAAATAGGTAAGTACTTCATTAAGCATATACTTATTTATATTTTATAAAATGTTTTGCTGGTGAAATACACGACACGGAGTACATAGTTGCTCCTTTATTTTTCATACAAGTATTAATTTTAATAATTACAAACATTTAATAATTAAATACATTAAAGAACTTTATTTTAACATTCGACTTAATCATTTAAATAAGAAAACTTGTAGTTCTCAACTAAATAAGATTGCTCTGTTTAAAGGCCAAAATGTTTGTGAGACTACTCTCTCTTTCATCTGTCCCTGAAAAATATAATATAATAAAAAACTTCTTATAATTTTAGGTCCATGAATTAAAAAAAATATAATGATCTTAACAGAGACAAACCAAATACGCAGGAGATATTAAAGTGCACTAAGTGTCTGAGGATACAGTTGCACCCTCTATTCGCTCAATCTCAGTATGTTAAGAAAACGGTCACCCATCCATGGACTGACCGCTGCAAGCCAGCTTAATTTCGCATATTTATTGATCCACGCAGCTGTTAATTAGCCAGAAGTTTCTCTTATCTACGACTGACGCTGTAGGCGATGAAACAAGACTTGGCACACTGTCGTCGGGCATCAAGCATGAATCGGGCATCGAACGCTGTGAGTATCAAATACTATGAAATTTATACTATCTTAGCACACTGAACCATGCTTCTCATGTACGAGGGTTTAGCGGCGCTTCAGGAGCATTACTAAACAGCTATACCTAGCTACGTTAAAAGTTTTATTATTGTGACTTGGAAATATAATCCGAAGCTCCGCTTAACCCCTTGAGGAAAATAGCATGAAGACATGAATATTGTATTAGTGTGACCATGAGGTGTGGGTCGTTAACTAAGGTTATAAATTCTTTTGGTTGATAAATGGATACTCAGTTGGGTTCATAATGGCTTAAATAGGACAATCTCAAAATTTTTTATGTTTAATGTGTGTGAATGGCTCCTTTAAATAAAATTGTTTTTATTCTACTTTTTCTTATATATTTGTCAAGAAAATGTTTGCAGTAAATTTTTGAGTTCTTCTTTGGATTCCAACCAACCTGCTCAATGAACCTTAATATTTTTTTTTCTAATTATAGAATCCAGAGGGAATCTTTTTGACAAACGCCAAAATAAAATAACGTTTTTAGAATACAAATCGAACATTTATTTTCATTCCTCTTCTTGTTGTGTGGGCAAGTCTATCGATTCATTTTAAACATTCAAGATCAATATTTATCTTTTTCACATTAATTTCGACATAGGTAGTTGAATCAATCCCAGGCGTATATATGTATAATATTTTGTTTATAGGTGTAATCACCAAAATCATGCACATTATCAACAACGTGACTATTTTCTTTGCTAAATATCAAAATTAAGAAAACATTTAACATATTCTATATTTTAAAGAGAATATAACATAAATCTTAACCAAAAATAGACGCGTCATAGCAGTGACGACGTCTTGAGAATTATTTAGCTGTGAAATATGCAATGTGAAAATGCAATCAAGATAATTTCTATTTTATTTTATTTTATTTCTATTATTGACACCACAGTCACTCGCAGAACAAATAACCAATTTGGAAAACAATTATTTACTAAAAACAACAACTATTATAATCTACAAAATTATAAAATATCTAGAAGCTTATTTTTGCGTGCCGACTTGTGCCGTCATTCAAAATCGGTTACAGAGTCATGAGATTTGCTATCTTTTTCTATTTTGCTATATTACCGTAAGAAATTTTCTTCTCCCTTGCATACTATAGCCGTCTATTACTATCCTAAGTCTATGAGTGTATCTATCATAGCTTCATAGCGCGTTTGTATGAAGCTTTGCCGAGGTACGGTATGGTTTCTTTACTCATATGACGCTGCTATCCATTTGTGACATTTATAGGTAGACCTATTAATAAATCGTTGAATAGCAACAGTTTTCCCTCACCAGTGCACACGCTGTAAATCAGCACCTAAAACTAGGATTAACAGTTTCAATAGCGCTGACTCTTATCTATCTCATCTATCACGCATACCATGCGAGTATCGTACGAGCGAGGCTTATTTTCTTGTGTTACTAAATATACTTATTTTCTTTCTTTCTTTCTTTGTGTATTAGATATCAGTCGGATTTTTTATTTATTTATGTGCCCATAAAAAACAAAAAAACATAAATAAAGTTACAGTGCGTTCCTACAAAGACCCTACATATTCCACAATATATTGACATATTTTTCCAGTACAATAACAATGGAAAGGGAGTTGGGAGAGCAAGTGGATAAGTTTGTGTATTTAGGATGTGTGTTTATCGGGGATGGTACACATAACAAGGATATAGAACGACGAGTGAATGCAGGACACAGAGTAATATGTGTCCTGCATTCATTCATCGCTTTCTTCACTCTAATGTGGAAAACCAGAATGTGTTTAAAAAACTGGCCAAGTGCGAGTCGGACTCGCGCACCGAGGGTTCCGAACAGATCCGTAGGTATAATTTTTTTTTTTTTTTTTTTTGGGGTGCGAAGTCAGAAGTCCTCCACGTGTGCCTGGTAGTTGCGGGTCCCTCTCGATACGTCTGGAGGGAAGAGCAGCTACTGGGCCGGTGCACCCTGGGCGCGGCAGTAATCTTCCTCGAGAAATGAGAAGAAATTCTTATTCCTTGGGGAATGTTACTGCCGCGGCTAATTATTCTGACATGGGTGGGGTCCGTCTCGGACCAACGGTGCGTTCCTCTGCGTGACCCTCTGATCAGCAGAGGGCATAGCAGAGGAGTGAGGGCGGGCTCGGTGTGCACTTACCCTGCCTCCGGGCAGACAGTGAAGGATCCATCCTTTGCTGTCACCGCCGGTCTCGTAATCCCATCGAAGTGTCGTGGATCATGTCTCGCGGCTTTGATAGGGACCGAGGGTCTTGGCTTAACCGCCCGGACCGCGAGGGAGAAAACCTCTATAAAAAGTTACTCCGAATCTCAAGCGGCGACGCACCGCGAGGGGATGGATGGCTGACGGGGTTCTATGAACAAATCAGTCGATAGTGCGCTCCTCGCCAGGGTACCTGCAGACCCCCTGGCGAGTAATAAATCCTCTAAATCTGCTTACCTTGGTAAGGGGTCACTGCCAAGGTGGACTTTTAATTACTCCCATACTCGTGGGTACAAAAATGGAAAAAGAAAACAAAAAAACCAATACCGCCGGCAACGGCAACGTAGAGGAGAGGAGGAGCGATGCGGGGACAGAGTCCGACGCCGCATCGAGCAGCGTGGGAGGCTCAGAGAGCTCCCGACGCGTGGAGCCTGGGACCGCGGAGACCAGTAAGTTCTTCCGCAAGCGGTCCAGGCGGGATGGCGACCAGGGGTCGTCAGCCGGTGAAGAGGAGGCTTCGGCCCGGAAAATCCCCACCAACAGGCGGGGCGGGCTAAGAGGCAAGGGGAGGGGGCCCTCTGACAATCAGAGGGCCGAACAAGCGGCAAAGCATGCCGAGGAGGGGCGCCACCCGGGCGATACGGCTCGGGTATCAGGTGAAGAGACGGATGCGACTGGCGGCTCCGAGGTGGAGCGTAAGGCCAGATTCGTAAAGGAGGTGGAGGCCGCGATCAAGGTCGTGGCCCACAAACAAAAGGCCTCCTCAAAGTTAAAGGCCATTCCCGCGGCCTCCGCCTCCATCATGGCGGCTGCGGAGGCCAACTTTGTTGGGGCCGAGCCTAATGAGAACGAGGTAGCGAAGCTGCGGGCGGACGTAGCCCGCCTGACGTCCGCAATGGAGACTCTCCAGAAGGAGAACGAGAAGCTCCGCGCAGACCTGGCCAGTCTACGTGAGCCTGCCTGTCGCGCGGCGCCCCAGACGCAGCGCCCAAGCCAGCCCGTGCCGGTGGAGAACCAGGTTCTGAACCTGGTCCGGCAGGAGCTGGCTGCCTTCCAGCACCGGTTCTCCGTGCTGGAGGGCATCGTCCTGCGCCCCCCCCCTAGGGGCAAACAAGACGGCGGCGAGGCCGGCAACGGTCTCGTACGCGGCGGCCACAGCCGCCGCATCCAGGCCGGGGCCGTCCAGCCAGCCCTCGGGCGGGGCTGCAGTTGCCCCTCCCTCCCCTGAAAAGCCGGCTCCGGCAAAACCGGTACCGGCTGAACCGGCTCCGGCTAAGCCGGCGACGGGAAAGAGAGGCAAGGTGAAGGCGAAAAAGGGCAAGGCGGCAGCACAGGGGGTGGCTGCGCCAGCCCCAGTGCCTGCGGCGAATGTGCCAGCGCCAGCGGCAAGCCAGCTGCCGCCGCCGCCGCCGCCCCCCCGGCTCCCTACACCTCCCGCGGCTGAAGCCGGTTGGCAGGTGGCCGGGGATAAAAAGAAGGGGAAGAAGACAGCCAAAAAGGCCAAAGAGCAGGAGCGGCAGCGCCAGTTTAGGGCGCGC
Source organism: Parnassius glacialis (assembly GCA_033319125.1). NCBI lineage: Eukaryota > Metazoa > Arthropoda > Insecta > Lepidoptera > Papilionidae > Parnassius > Parnassius glacialis. The sequence continues at coordinate 18,060,223 of JAVANC010000009.1, forward strand.
AAGATCGCGGCTAGGCTCCGCGCCCCGAAGACCGCAGCTGTAGTGATTACACTACAGCCGGACGCGGAAAAGAAGGGCGTTACCTACCGCGATCTGCTCGCGAAGGCGAAAGAGGCGGTGGATCTCGAGGAGCTCGGGATCACCGGGGGCCTCCGGCTCAAAGTCACCCAGACGGGGGCCCGTATGCTGGAGATCCCCGGGGACTCCAGTGGCGCGACCGCAAACGCTCTGGCTGCGAAGCTCAGAGCGTCCCTGGACGCGGACGAGGCCCGAGTGTCCAGGCCCGTCAGATGCGCAGACCTGCGCATCATGGGTCTGGACGACTCGGTATCGGAGGAGGAGTTGGTGGCCGCCGTCGCCAGGTCCGGGGGGTGCACTACTGACCAGGTCAGGTCAGGCGCTATACGCCCGGACCAACAGGGTATGCATGCCGCCACGGTGTGCTGCCCTGTTACGGCGGCCAAAGCCATAGTGGAGGGCCGAAGGCTTCTGGTGGGCTGGGTCTCAGCGCAGGTTAAGCTGCTGGAGCCCAGACCTCTGAGGTGCTACCGCTGTCTCGTGGGACATCACGTGTCAGTGAAATGCGCCTCGGAGGTTGACCGCAGTGGCCTTTGCTTCCGCTGCTGTCAGCCCGGACACAAATCGGCGACCTGCTGCGCCACGCCGCACTGTGATGCATGTGCGGCGACCGGCAAGCCAGCCGATCACTGGGCCGGAAGCAGGGCCTGCGTGCCACCCGCCAAGGCCAAGGCCGCGGGTAGGGGAGGGCCCTCCTCCGCCGCCACCGCCTCTATGGCCACCCCCGCAGCCGCAACTGCCGCCGCCGCCGCAACTGCCGCCGCCGCCGCTGTCACTGTTGCCGCCGCCGCCGCCGCGACACCGACGCCCGCAGAGGGGCGCCCCGTGGAGGAAGCTGAAATGGAATGCCTATAACGGCCCCATTAAGCTTCCTCCAGGCGAATATCAACCACTGCGCCTGCGCTCAGGATCTGTTGCTCCAGAGCATGGCGCAGTGGTCGATTAACATCGCTGTGGTCGCTGAGCCGTATTTTGTCTGGCCTAGGGATGACTGGGTGGCGGACCTTAACGGCTCAGTGGCCATCATTTCTTCGGCCGCCGCCGGTACCCCGACCCTTGAAGGTGTCAGGAGGGGTCAGGGGTGCGTAGCAGCACGGTTCGGGGAGTTCGTCGTTGTGGGGGTGTACTTCTCCCCGAACCGATCTCTCGCCGAGCTCCATAACTCTCTTGCAGAGCTGAGAGCAGTCGTCGTCGGAAGCTATCCCCTCCCCGTACTTGTCCTCGGGGACTTCAATGCCAAGAACTTGGCTTGGGGTTCTCGTCGTACAGATGTGCGGGGTAGGATGGTGGAAGACTGGGCTCTGGAGACAGGCCTGGTCGTCCTAAATCGGGGTTCTGTCCCCACGTGTGTGCGGATGCGGGGCGAGTCGGTGGTGGACATTTCATTCGCTAGCCCCGCTCTGTCGCCGCGTGCCATTGACTGGCGAGTCATGGAGGGGGTGGAGACCTACTCCGACCACCGGTACATCCGGTTTGACGTCTCCACCCAGCCCTCGAGCGCGCCAGTCCAACAGGCCCCGAGTGGTCCGCGTTGGGCGCTGAAGCAGCTGGACCGGGAGCTCCTCCTGGAAGCCTCGATCGTGCAGGCCTGGGTGTCATCACCGGATAGGCCTGCCGACGTCAATGATGAGGCAGGGTGGTTCCAGGAGGCCATGTCCGAGATATGTGACGTGGCAATGCCCCGCGTCCGGCCAGGAAGCGCCCGGCGTCAGGTGTATTGGTGGTCGCGTGAGCTGACGTGTCTGCGCGAGGCTTGTGTCGCCGCGCGGCACCTGTACGCCAGGCATCGCAGGCTCCGCATTCGTCCACCGAATGCGGCAGCCATTGAGGCGGAGCTGTACGAGGGATACAGAGAGGCGAAGACCGCCCTCCGGGAGGCTGTCCTGCGGGCCCGGGATCGGGCCCGTGAGGAGATGCTGGAGACTCTCGACAGAGATCCGTGGGGGCGCCCTTACAAGATGGTGCGGGATAAACTCCGCACCTGGGCCCCCCCGCTGACGCAGAGTCTCCGGCCTCAGCTCGTGGAGGACGTGGTGAGCGCTCTGTTCCCTGCGCGAGGGGAACATCCGCCCCCGCCTATGGCTCCGCCACCTGCGGTGCCGGAAGCGGACCACCAGGACGACGACGACGACATCCCGGAAGGGACCGGGGTAGACCTGAGAGTGGCGGTACGTAGGCTCAAGGCCAGGAATACCGCCCCAGGACCCGATGGCTTGCCTGGCAAAGCCTGGGTCCTGGCCTCGGAGGCTCTCGGGCCCCGACTGGAGGGGCTCCTAAGCGCATGCTTGGAGAGAGGCCAATTCCCGCTTCGTTGGAAGACGGGGAAGCTGGTCCTCATTTGGAAGCCGGGGCGCCCTGCGGACTCTCCGTCCGCATACCGGCCCGTGGTGCTGCTCGACGAGGTGGGCAAGCTCTTTGAACGAGTCATTGCAAACCGCCTCGCCGAGCACCTTGCGGGGACGGGGCCGGATCTTGCGGAACACCAGTTTGGTTTCCGCAAGAGGCGCTCTACGGTGGACGCCATCATGCGCGTGAGAGCCCTCACGACGGGGGATGCAGTGGCCAGGGGGAGGGTTGTTTTGGCGGTGTCTCTCGACATCGCTAACGCCTTCAACTCCATGCCCTGGAGCTGCATTAGGGAGGCACTCCGGTATCACCGGGTGCCGACCTATCTCCGTCGTATAGTCGGGGACTATCTGACGGACAGGGCCGTCATCTACCCCGGTCGCAACGGTGAGTGGAACCGGCGAGAGATGTCGTGCGGTGTCCCACAGGGTTCGGTTCTGGGGCCGCCCCTGTGGAACATCGGTTACGACTGGGTGCTGCGCGCCGACCTCCCTACCGGCGTCAGCGTAGTTTGCTACGCTGACGACACGCTGGTACTGGCACAAGGGGGGTCGTACGAGGCGGCGGCGGAAACTATGACACGCGGGGTTGCGATAGTCGTTGAGAGGATCCGGCAACTGGGTCTCGAGGTGGCTCTGCACAAGTCCGAGGCCATGCACTTCCATGGTCCTCGGAACAGGCCACCACCGGGATCCTCAGTGATGGTAGGAGGGGTATCCATCGGCGTCGAGTCGACGTTGAAGTACCTAGGACTCGTCCTCGACGGCCGATGGAACTTCGTTGAGCACTTCCGACGTTTGGCTCCCAAACTGGAACGGACCGGGGCTGCCTTCAGGCGGCTCCTGCCGAACCTGGGGGGGCCAAACGCCTCCTGCCGGAGGCTCTACGCGGGGATCGTGAGGTCCATGGCCCTTTACGGGGCCCCGGTGTGGGCGCGTGGTTTGGCGCGGCTTGCCGTCCACCACCTAAACGCGCCCCAAAGGGTGGTTGCCGTAAAGATGGTTCGCGGCTACCGCACGATCTCCCGCGAGGCGGCGAGCCTCCTTGCCGGATTGCCGCCATGGGATCTGGAGGCGATAGTCCTCGCGCGCCTGCACGAATGGCGCGCGGAGGCACTATGCCGGGGGGAAACCCCGCTGCCGCGGCAAGTTGTCGCGCAGCGGACAGACTTCCGGCGTGATCTCATGGCGACATGGAGAGAGCGACTGTCGCAACCCCGTGCTGGGCACGCCACTATAGCGGCGATAAGACCCCTCTTTGAGGAGTGGCTTGAGAGACGCCACGGCGTCCTCACCTTCCGCCTGACGCAGGTCCTCACCGGACACGGTGTGTTCGGGAGGTTCCTGCACCGAATCGGGCGGGAGGAAACGCCCGGGTGCTCCCACTGCGAGGATCGACCGGAGGACACGGTGGAGCACACCGTGGAGGTGTGCCCTGCTTGGGCGGAGCACCGCCGTGTCCTCGTAGCGGCGATAGGCGGCGGCGACCTCTCGCGTCCGGCCCTGGTCGAAGCCATGGTCCGGAGCGAGACGGAATGGGATGCCGTCACCACCTTCTGCGAAGCAGTGATGCTAGCGAAGGAGGTGGCGGAGCGGGAGAGGGAAAGAGCAACAGCTTTCCTTCCCGGCCGCCGCGGGAGACGCCCCGGGCGTCGGGGGCTACGTCGTGGCCCCCGGCCACCGTAGGCGCGGGCCTGTGGACGGCGAGCAATGGGTAGCTCGCCGTCCGTCCGTCTAACGACGACAGGCCGTGTCGACGGCGCGTTTTGTTCCACGCGCGCCTCAAAGAGCTGTCAGCAGCATGAAGGGGCCCGCAAGGGCCGACGCCTGCCGGGGCTGCGGGCTGTTCGAAAGAGATACCGCGGCTCCGGAACGTAAGGGCACTGAAGGAACACGGATGGTTTTTAGTCAGTAAAAGTCTGACACTCCCTTCCGCTCCACCCAGAGCGAAAGGCGTCATTTGATGATTTTCCATCCGCAAAAAAAAAAAAAAAAAAAAAGGTATAATTTTTAAAATTATTAAAAAATATTTTGATTGAAAAATATTTTGAACATAATATATGATGTAACTAAAAATGTATGCTTTTCGCAATTTTTCCTTTATATAAATAGCCATAAAACGTTGCTTCGTAACAAATTTCAAGATTCTGAGTTCACGGGAGTACCCTGTAGGTTTTGATTCCCTTGCGAATGTCGTAAATTTGCGTCATAAATGGCTGTATCTTTTGATTGCGTTGGCTTAGAATTTTGATTTTTTCACAGCTCTAAGGGACAGTAGACTTGAGTATTTAATATAAATTTCAGCTTGATACCTCCGCGCGTTCCTGAGAAAAAGAGTCTTGACAGACAGACAGACAGTCGGACAACAGAATGATCCTATAAGGATTCCGTTTTTTCCTTTTGAGGTACGGAACCCTAAAATGGCACTTCTAGCAATTTAAAATGATATGCTGGGTGTTAATCAGTATCTTAATGTTTGAAGTAAAGTCGGTGTGCCACAACAAGCATGATCCCCGCCGCCACCAATGAAATTGTTGTTATAAGTGCTGAATTACCACATGCTCGGTGGTTGAGGGAAACATCGCGAGGAAACCCGGAAGCCTAAGAATAAAAAAATATTTCGAAGACATGTGAAGTCCGCCAACACGGATTGGGGCACCGTGGCGCACTCTTTATTGCCCTAAAACCCTCTCGGAATTGAAAAGGGGCCTGTGCCCAGCAGTGGGACGTATATAATAACAAAAATATTATTTATTGGGTAATAAGTACATTGTAAATTGATACAGTGTTATAGTTTAGACCCTTTAAGTATTTAAAATACTTGTGCCAGAAGGCCACACGCTACCATAATATAAGCGTATTACTAATAACTTATTTCTTCTTAAATAATGAAAAAAAAAATAACAAATAATCGCGCGCGCGCGTTAAATTATATAGGCTGTAACTTTACATTTTACTTTTATATGCGATTATACTTCCTTATATTAGGGCTTACTCTGAATTATAGGGTGAGAATTGTGTGATAAGGGAAAAGTGTGATTTGCAAGAAAATGTTGTGACTAAGATTAAGAAACGAATTCTTTGGTGGTTTAGACTCGTAGAAAGAATTGAGAGAGGAGTGACAAAGCAAATCTATGCCGCAGAAGTGAATGTCAAAGTCAGCAAGAGACATCCTAGATGGAAGTTTATTGACCAAATTTGTGATATTTTGAAGATGGGCCAAATAAAAAGTAGCTACCCACAACCATCGAACATGTATGTGTGGATATGAAAGAAACAAGAGAGGTGTGTCAAGATCGTGACAAATGGAAGTAACAGGTGTGCATGTTAATGTTTATGTTACGCTTTTTCAGTCTACCAGTAAATTTATACAGGAAAATCTATACATATACTCTCTTGTTCTCGTCTTTTTTTAACTTATTATAAGCCAGTGCTTGACCACAATGCCACTTGGTGGTAAGTGGTGATGCAGCCTTAGATGGTACATAGCACTGTCTTATCGTAATAAAAGCCTATTGACTCTTGCCTTGTAGACGACCAAATTGTATTCGGACGGAAAGATAGACGCCGGCAAATGATTCCACTCCTTTGCTGTACGCATTACAAAAGACAAAGCAAACCGTTAGGTTCTAATGCGTAGAATATCGACAACAAAGGGATGAAGACCCGCCGATCGTTTGGTTGTCCGATGGTGGAAAGGAGAGGGAGGAGTTAAAGCGTGTAATTCCTGCGCACACTCACCGAAATACATCCTATAAAATACCGAGAGACTGGCTACCATGCGCCTGTGCTCGAGGCTGACAATATTGGTTTCAACCAAATTCTTACCAGGCTAATCTTCGGAATTATTGAACCATTGTGACTATAAAAACATGCAGTTATCTTTTGTAAAATCAAAAACTTATAAAATAAAACATTTTTGATGATTATCTCATAAACTTTAAAAGATATTATAAAATACTATAAAACATAAAACTAAAGTTTCGAACAAAATTTTTTGACTTGCAAATTTACATAATAACTAAATCAGGAAACGTCTAGGGAACCGACGATCAATTAACGATATATGCTTTCTTTTTGAAATTTTAAACAACTGTGTAGATTATCCTAAAGTACTCGAATGAGTACCGATTAAAGTACCTCGCACCAATTTTAGATAAAGCACGTACGTCCCCTTCGTAAGCAATATTTGTCGCACAAATATAGGAAAACAATCTCCCATTTGGCGTACGTGTAATAAGTTCAACCAAATGCATAATATGAAGACAAAATGATTTATTTTGTGGTGTGTCCTCTTTCAAAACATCTGTTAAGGGTTGTTTAAAATGTATCTAATAGTTAATGTATTTGTATACCTACATATATAAAACGTATGTATGCTGTATTATCTATACATAAAAGCAGGAAACATGTGTATAACATATGGCGATTGCCTCGTTGGTCTAGTGGTTGCAAACGCACCTGATAATCATGACCTCCTGGGTTCAAATCCCGTGTCGGGCCAAAATCAGTTATAGGGTTTCTCTGTAGGAAATTTTCAGTAGCAGCGCAGTGTCAGGTAATTGGCGTTGTTTCACCTCCGTGCCTCGGCATGTAAAGCCGTTGGTCATACGCCTGATCTCTCTCTGGTCGTGTCCGATTACCTTCCCATTGGACTATGAGAGTGCACCTGCACAATGGCAAACCTGCGAGACTGGCCGCCGTGACCGCAATTTGATGTGAAGGATATTATTACTATATATATATAGTTAATATCTTTATATATACTCTGTTGTTGTGCCATTCGCTCGTTAGGAATAAGTGATTAAGGCAATTTTTTTAATAGTTATTCCTCCCTGAGGAACTTAACTGTTATAGATAAAGCTTCTGTAACCACTAAAGTTAATAGAGGTTATAATTATCTACTGACGACATGTCAAATTTGAAGTCTCTGATATTTATAGTTACAGAAATATGACAACCTTTATATTATTACTAGATATTTATTTTACTCCCGATCCCAAAGCAAAATCCTTGCTATGAGGCAATCTACGGAGGATGCCTAAATTCTGCAGTGTACTCTTACAGTCTGAAACGAATGGATGGTATGCTAATGAATCTATACGTCTACAAATTTTCAGAGTAGACCACCCCCTTACCTATATTTCTACCGACCAATTGTAGTACTTGCACTGCTGCGATTCGATCTGAAGGATGTAGGAAGCCAGTATATGTAGTTACCGGCTGGATTTTATTATCATCTTCATCTTAGCCCTCACGGATGACAACGTATCTGTAGCCGTCTTTGTTTGACGTTGATTATATATCGGGCCTAACATCCGATAATATATAATATGCCGGGGAAAAGGTTTCTTCTTGTTTTGTTTGTACAAAATCGAAGAAAAAACTCTTTGGTTGTATTGTTTGTAACTGGTTAGTTTTAATATTACTAGGATACATATAGGACATAAAGAAAAAGTAAGAAACACTTTCCCGCCATTTTTCAATTGTTTTTCTGTCCGTCAAAATTAGTGAATCTAATGAATAAATTAGGTACATTCTGACATTTTATTACAAAAAAGGGAATAATGTGACATTTATGGACCTAATGCAGTGTCAGTAAGAGTAGCACAAAGTTATTTGAAGCATTTTCAGTCCGTGAATTTTTATGTCAAAGATGCAGTTCGCTCTGGTCGCCCTCATACGGATAAGGTCGATGCCATTTTTGAAAAGGTGGAGCAAGATCGGCATATTTTGTAGTTACGACCAGGCTGGTGCAACATCCATAGTAAAAATTATATGTACGAAACGGGGGCAAATTTTAATATCATTAACTGATATTATGATATATGATCTCTTTCTACTTCTCGTAATATGTCTGTCAATGACATTGTCAAATCAATTTGATTTCACAATGTCAAATGTCAAATCAAACGGTTACATTTATATTTATTTTAATTATTTGTATTGTTTTTAATTTTGCTATAGTAGAAGCTTTTCATTAATATAATTGTTAAAAAATCAAATATGCATTATAAAAATTAACATTTAGATGGTTTAAGAAGCGAAAAAAATATAGTATTGACTTTTAAATAAATAATACCAAGAAAAGGCTATACATAACAATATTTCCCTTAGATGATGAAAGGTATTTGGTCATTTCAACTTTAATTGTAATATGATATTTATATTTATATGTGATAGCCAACTACATAGGCCAGGTTTTAATAGTGTGTGCACAAATACAAATACACTATTTCCTAACTCTGATAGTTCGATTGAATGGCAATCCGACTGCTTACATTCTATTTCTTCAATAAAAATGTGATTTAATTTATATTTTGTTTCAGATGTAAGCAAGGGGTGAAATTAATTGAGAATCTTTATTCCCATATTTATTATTGTTTTAGCGTAGCATAGCATAGCAGGTAAAGACCTGGCTGGCAGATGTTCCAATTCAAAAACTTCACATGCTAAAACATATTTATGGTAAACATACCAAATGCCAGGATTTACACCCAACTAAAACGAACTGTTAATCCATTAGTGGACTCAAAGCTTCCGTAATTTTGTGTATATTAGATTTCCTTTACATGTAGCACAAGGTAATATCCCTTTAAAGTCACATTTTGGTAATAATGCGATTATATAACTAAACTCGTAAAGTAAGTAAGTTCAGGTAAGTTATTTGCAATTACCTGATTATAAATATAGTTTTTTTAGTAGATTCAACTACAAACATCAGCCATAATGTACACTAATTTTGAAAGCGACTATTAGTTAATGATCTCTGCGGGTAGTATGTACCTCTGTAAAGAAACCTAGAGATTTGTGCATAGTATTTGTTACACGTAAAACAAATTAATCTAATCAGTGTTAAACAAAATATTTTAACCATTTAAAAAAACTAACGACAAAAACAAGTATCTATAGTATGTGCCATATCGATTGAGAAAAACGGACAATGACCTCAGATATGAGCCGAGTGTCAAAAGGCGTAACTTACAAAATCTCAATTTAGATGTGATAACAATATTTAAATATTGATATTATTCCCACTTCTAGGTCAGCACATATGTTTTGTTTTTTTGTTTCTTAAATAATATTGTCTGTGGTTCCTATAAACATAGTAAAATCTTACGGTACATCGCGAAAAATGTGTTATATTTTATATTTCAATTTATGGTAAGTAACGCAGCAATTCATTTAATAACAGTTTCATATTAAAAAAATATTTGAAGCAATATAATCACCATATTGAGCTTTTGCAAATTCATCCCTTTAAAATAAACAAAACGCGCGTTACGTCAGTTCGTTCTAAAAGAAACGTGACAATGGCAGCCAGAGATGCGTCACCTTTTTTGGGCCGGTCCGCCATTTTGTTTTCATTCGTGTTCGGATAGCGCTTGCGTGTGTACGTCTCGGGTAATTCATAGCATTCATTGCATTGTTTTAGTTGAGTTTTTACTGTTAAATTTGTTATATCGTTAAGTTTTTGTTTTTTGAATCTGTTATATTAGTTTTACTGTGACGGTCGTTACTAAATCGACATGAGTTCAGGAGAATTTGGTGAAGGACCCGGTCCTTCAACATCAAGTGGAAAGAGACGTCGCCGACCCATAATAAACGTAGCAGGTACGTACAAATAGGTACAAATGCGACGACGTAGCCTTTCTATTTCTTAAAGCGCTCTTTTTATGTGACCATGTGGTATTTATTTTCTAAAACAATATGTATTTATGTGATGTAGTACTATGGTAGTATATTTTTGTCATTTATTTACAGGCCCATCTTCTGGAGCACCTTTAACGTCACCAGTAAAAAAGAGAAAACCTACCACTTTGTCGGTCGGGGAACAAGAGATTATCATTAATGTATACAAATATGTCAAAAACACCTGGCCCGAAGACGTGTATCCTTCAAACGTTAATATGGTAGAAAAGGTTTCGGAGATCTCAGGAGTCAGCAAGAGCACTATATATCGCGTATTAAGCGTGTATAGAGATTCCCATAAAATACCAGAAAAGGGAATAATTAATAAAAGAAAAAAGTCTGTAATTGACAAGTTGGACGATTTTGATAAATCGGCTATAAGAGCGAAAGTGCATCAGTTCTTTCTTGCAGGAGAATTACCGACTTTAGACAAAATTTTGCTCAGTATAAATCAAGATGACCAGTTGCCAAACTTGAGCAAAACTTCCCTGCGACGTGTGTTGCGCCATTTAAAATTCAAATATATAAAGAGAAACAGAAAAAGTGGTCTAATAGATCGCCCAGAGATAGTTCTGTGGCGTACCAGATATTTGAGAGAAATACAAATATTAAGAAACGAGGGACGTAACATTTTTTACCTTGACGAAACATGGATTAACGCAGGTCATACTATGGGAAAGGTATGGGAAGACACCACAATTGAATCTTCTCGTCAATCACGGTTAGAAGGCTACTCTACTGGCGCGAAAGCCCCTTCGGGTAAAGGAAAGCGATTAATAGTTGTACACGTTGGCAATGAAAATGGCTTTTTGGAGGGATGTGATTGGGTATTTGAATCATCATCTACTGGTGACTACCATGAGAGTATGGACGCTCTCCATTTCGAGGACTGGTTTAGAAAAGTAATAGAAAAACTGCAAAGCGGCGATGTCATAGTTATGGATAACGCTAGTTACCACTCCAGACGTTTAGAAAAAACCCCAACAATGTCTTGGCGGAAACAAAATATGCAGGAATGGCTAGAATCTAAACAGATCGCATACGTGCCCTCGGACACAAAGACCCACTTAATGGAAAAAATAAAGGCAGTTAAAGATAACTATCGAAGTTACGTCACCGACGAGATGGCAAAAGAAAAAAGCATCACAGTGGTAAGGTTACCTCCTTATCACTGTGAGCTTAACCCCATTGAACTTGTGTGGGCAGATGTGAAAGGGTACGTTGCACGAAAAAATACAACTTTCAAGTTAAAAGATGTTAAAAATTTACTTAAAGATGGTTTAACTCAAATCACGCCAGATAAATGGAAAAACTGTGTTCAGCATGTCCTTAAGGTTGAACAAAAAATGCGTGGCATGGATGATAGAATTGACCAAACTGCAGATCGCTTTATAATTAATGTTACAGATAGTTCATCACGTGAAGATACGAGTGATGATTGCACCGAATAAAAATAAAGTTCTTATATAATATTAAAAATAAAGTTTTATCTTTTGCATAAGTACGTACTTATTCGGTGTCGTTATCACTCGAATCTTTATATGTGTTATAAATTAATGTTTTTTGTTGTTAAATGAATAAAGTACTTTATAACAATAGATGATTTTTCTTCTACAGCGATCTTTCACATAACTTTTTAATAATAGTTAATAAATATATATTATATCAATCATTATAAAAAAATCATTATAAATAAAGAAAGTACTACATATAAAATGTGCCTATATATTGAAGGTTTGTAACCCCTGGTTAAACGACCGAAAGGTCATTGTCCGTTTTTCTCAATCGATTTGGCACATACTATAGACGTAGACTATTTATTGTACAGCATAAAAACACTTGTTCAGTGCAGGAACGAACTTTCGGTCCTGCAGAGCCGCAGTCAAACGCTTAGCCATTGCTGTACATTGATTTCTTATCTTAATCGGCATTTTTACTCAATCCCACGTAAAATCTTTTATTTCTGATAAATCATTCAGTATAGAGATCTAACTATTATTATATAAAAATGTCAATAAACAATATATCGATAAACATTACATCGATAAAATTGTTCGAGGATAGATATTTACAGCACTATTATGATTCGCCCATGTTATCAGCACTGTCTGTTCTGACTCATTTGAAAAAGTCTAGCTGACAAAAAAGCTCGATATTTGGGTACCACACTGAAAGAAACCTAATGAATAGTGTACTCATTTGCGACTCTATTGAAACGTAATGAATCCGAACAACAATTTTTGAAAAAATTTATCAAAAGTGGATCACCTACGACGAGAACGTGCAAAAAGATCATGGTGAAAGGGTAGTCAAGCTCCACGGACTATAGCGAAACATCACCATCATACACAGAGCATCACTATTTTGCGTGTTATCCACCCGGATTAAAAAGGCAAAAAGTTGATGTTGTGTGTATGGTGGGATTAGAAGGACATCGTCTCTTATGAGCTTTTACCGCCGGCAAAACTATCTACTCGGATCTCTACTGCCAACAACTAATGAAATTCAAGCAAGAAATTAAGAAAAATCGGCCGGAATTGATCACCAGAAAAGGAGTGGTCTTTCATCATGATAACGCCAGACCACACACATCTTTGGCCACTCTGCAAAATTTTTAGGAAGTATAAATGCATCCATTATATATTCCTGACTTTGCACTCTCAGATTTTCACTTGTTTCGGTCTCTTCAAAATTATTTGGGTAGTGTTAGGTTAATATATATCAATATAATATCAAGAGAGGACAGTCAAAACTACTGATCGCATTTTTGTTGATTAAAAATCCCAAGATTTCTACAGCAACGGGATTATGTCACTACCTACAAGATGGCAACAAGTTATCGAACAAAATGGCACATATTATCTGGAGGCACGGCAGTGCCCCCGCCAAGTCGAGCAAGAAAGCGGCACGGCCGTACCATCCTTTTCTCGAAGCAGTTCAGGCCATTTCCGAAACTATAACTTCGTTATGGATAAAACTAGAAGCCTGAATTTTTACGAACCAAGTAGGCATTGTATAAACTCAGTATATTTCAAATTTCATTAAATTTGAACTAGTAGTTTAAGAATTATAACTAGTCAAAGTTTCCTAATTGTGTCACTCACTGACTGACCGATCATCAAAACTCTGAGGCAGTTCTAGCAGACATAGAAACTTCAAATTTGGAATACAATTATTGTTTAATATATTAATCGAGTGAAATTTAAAATATTTTACAATTTCGGTCAAGTTTTCGAGATACACCAACTGCATAAATAACTTTGTAATCCCATATAATTATATAGTATTACAAAGTTACATTTGCAGTGAATGAATCAGTGTACCTATATAATATGTATAATGGAATAATAGGTGTAAATAGCTACCTATATATAACTATCTACAAAAAGAAATGAGATGCCATCAAAAACATAACTTGTAAAAAAGCCAAGTCTCGCAACTCAGTTCTTCTACCGTAAAAAGTTGTGAGATCCATGTAATACCAAGTCGGTTAATTTATTCAGTCCATAGATTGATACATAGATTTACTTGACAGTGACAGCAACAGACAGCAATGAGTTAGTACGCTGGGGGTCGTGGATTCGAATCCCGCACGGAACAAGTATTTGTATGGCCTACAAATAATTGTTCCGGGTCTGGATGTTTGTCCTTGTACAATTTGTTATTGTAAACTGCCTCCACGATACAGGAGAAAATCCTAGTGTGGGGGTAACGTTTCTTTTTCTTTTTTTAAATAGGAAATAGGACCAAAAATTTTTTTACAGGATAGGGTGACAAACAAGCACACAGTCCACCTGATGGTAAGTGGTTGCTGTGGCCCAAAGACATCTACATCTATCCAAATCAGATAATGCAGATGCGTTGTCCCCGTGAGGCCTAAGATAGAATGCCTCATTTCCAGTAAAAAGGATCTCTGGTTCTCTACACTCGCCATACGAAACACAGCAACGTCAAGCTGCTATTTCACGCTGGTATTCCGTGAGAGCATGGTCCTTCCCCGGTCGAGCCGAACAATTCGTGCTACAACTATACTACTAATATAGCTGCAGCATGGCTCTACCACGTTTTCAATTGACACCATCCACTGGATAAGTACGACTCATGCGATTTGCGTGCAAATGAATACGAATTGTAATTTAGGGCGAAAGGGGAAAAAGTTGGAGGTTATGCGCATGACTCCAGCTCAGGAAATCCAATCAGGTATCCTCGCTTATGTCCTCAGCCGGAGCCATCTATTACCGACACAGAGCAAAACCTAGCAGACGAAGTTTAGTATAACCTGCGCTTAAACATGCTTGGTGACGCTGAACTTGAACGACTACGAAATGCTACTACTATATGGATGTAGCGCCACAACTCGTAGAGCAACCTACACTAGTGTTGCCCAAAGGCAAGAACAAGACGAGACTTAGCCAGTCTTGGTCTTTGTCTTGCGCCAATACACCTGGTCTTGTTCTTGGTCTTGGTATTGCGCTCTCAGTCTTGTTCTTGGTCTTGGTCTTGCAGCAAGAGTCTCGCAAGTCTCGCAAGCCTATTGCTATTTATTAAACGTTACTTTAGATCTTAGAACAACTTAACACAGTAGGCACATTTTGAGCTTGAATTAACATAGCCATAGAAAGACCAACCAAATTAATAAATGTCTAAACATTTAATGAGAAATTCGAAAAATCAACTAATACCGGGTGGGGTTTGAACCCACGACCTAAGCGATCCGTGCCGATGCTCTAACCAACTGAGCTGTCTACCATGTCTCACGGCCACGGGAGTCTGTTTCTTAATAAACGTTTACATTTAATAAGCTTACATGTGCTAAAACTTAGTCAAAACATATAAAACACAAATTAATGATATTAACTTGACTGTATTCTAAAGAACATTATCTGTCTAGAAAGAGATTGATAGACCCTTATATGAAATGGAATAAAAGAGTTATACAATTTACCATTTATTTAAATAAAAAAATAAAATACAATACAAATTAAATTACATAACAGTACACAACAGCCTAAGGGAGTGAAATGGGAGTTGGAAGTTTGTATGAAAGTCCTACGTTTTTGAAGTTAGAGACACGAAAATCGGCATTAAAGTTATAAGTTTTCAATAATAAAATCCTGAATAAGCTGTTTTACGAAATCCTAACCCTAAGGGGGTGAAATTGGGGTAAAATGGTTACATGCAAGTCCTATATTTTTAAAGTATAGATATGAAGATCGACATTTACTTTATTAGTTTTAAATAATAAATACTTGTATAGTTAAGCTTTACCTATATAGCCTCTTCATACTTAGGTAAGACTTTTGCAGCGGGAAAATTTCAAAATCTCATAGGAAATCAGATATTGTACGCGGACGAAGTCACGGGCGGTCGCTAGTTACATAATATATGTGTTATGTAATTGTGTGATAAGTATATTTTTTCTTACCTGTCCACTTTTTCCGGTGGTTATTAAAAAGCTTGTGATATCTCCACTTAATTTTGGTTTTTCAGGAAGAAATATTTGTGATTCCTTTTTGTGGAAAGATATTAGAATCTGAAGTGTTTCTGTTTTTCATTTTTATTTCAACCTTTTTACGTTGGCATAATTTACACAAAGCAATTTGGGATGCATAAATTATGTCGAAAAACTCATCAAATTTGCTTCTAGGTCTTTTAGATCTATAACTCCAACTCTCACTACTCCGACTAGAACTATTCGACTCTTCGTCACTCATGTCAAATTGTAAACTTATCACTCCGAGAACAACAAGGATTAGAGTAAAAACAATTAATACATTAGACTCGAAGCAAAGCTCAATTGGGAATGACTGGAATTAAAATAAATACTACTATTTGTAAGTACACGCCGAAAGACCGACAAAGGAAAGTTTGGCATTCTTTGATAAAAATAACGATTCTTCAGAAGATTAATAAAGTAGATGCGTTGCCAGATAGGTATAGTGTGCCTACGTAAAAATGAAATGTAAATAAGTAAATAAAATTGTGTATATTATGTTCTTCTTGTGATTGAATTAATCTACGTTAATTACATTAAATTTGCCTTCACTCATTTGATATTCAAAATTCAAATATGTTTTATTCAAGTAGGCATTAAAAGTACACTTTTGAATAGTCATATAATCACTGTTTTCCCCATTTTTTTCTTTTCCATGTCCAGGGGTTCTGATTCTACTGAGAAGAATCATGGAAGAAAGTAAGAAACTAAGTAGTTGCTCTTTTCAAAATATTTTTACAATAGTACTATAATTATGTAAAGTTATCGCTTCAAACATAAAATGTCAAATGTATATGTAGATACAAAATCGGTTTAGAAATTTCTAGTTAGTCCTGTGTAGTACAAGAGGTCAGTTCCAAGCATTTTTGTCGGACCTAAATTGAAAAGGTGAAAGATCTAACATTTCTTTTGGAATCTTATTATAAAAGCGTATATTCGAGCGTATAGCGACCCAAGAACGCATTATATGTATATACTTTGTGTAACCGGAAAGCAGGTATTGTGATTTTATTTTTATTTCTACTATTAAAATTGTGCAGATCACTATTATTTACATCAATTCGATGCAATCAATTTCTTTAAACGGTTCTCTAAGCGATACTCGGGCTCCTAAAAAGTACATAGATCTTATTTTACGCTTTTTTATTTAATATGCACACTTTTTATATTATTCGATTAACATTGTACAAAATGTTTACACGTTTCAAGTGTGTTAAAAGTGTCTACAATATTTATCAAATGGGTGACGACATATTCGAACACTTTGTGTTCAAAAACACACACTTCCAAAAATCGAGATTTGCAGTGAACTTATTGAACATGTTTATCTATTAGGTAATAATAATAATAGTAAGTAATTATTATAAACCCATATAATTAATATTATAATAATTACTTACTAGAATAAATTATTATGGTATCTACCTATCCTTACCATTATCTAATTACAATATTCCTTGCGAGATCAGCGTAATGTATACGTGTCCATTCTTAGCACCCGGAAAGTTATTTTATTTGGAACAAGTACTCTGTGGCGGCATTCAAACAGTGTCAAATGTAGTGCGTGCGGTGCGGCGGCGACGATTGAATGCGATATCAATAGAAGCCGCCAGCGCGTGTATCTTGACCTTGTACTTCCGAATAGCTGCAAAATTTCTTTGACAGGTCAGTATTCGACCTTTGATGATGCCGACAACAAGACGCCGCGCACTATCAAAGTGCCGATGGTCAAAACTAGGGATGCACTGTTTTTTCTTTTAATGGATATTTTCATCCGCTATGTATGTTTATGGTATTGTTCGTAATGCGCATAAGTCCAATTTTCCAAATTGTTTTTATATAGTTTTTGCGTCTCATAGACTCCCTAAGCGTAATATTATACTCCTATATAATAGTATCCTCCCTGAAACGACACTCATTCCTAACTGCAAGACGCAAGAGTCTCGCAGGCTTAGTCTTGTTCTTGCTCAAATCTTACACGGTCAGTCTTGGTCTTGGTCTTGCTACAATTAGGCGGTCTTGTTCTTGGTCTTGGTCTTGCAAAAATGCAAGAACAAGACCAAGACTGCAAGACCAAGGCCAATTTTGGGCAACACAACACAACTAACTTACACACGTGAGTGCCAACGTGGATCTTCCTATTGTGGTTAATTCAGACGATTATGAAATAGTCGCCCATTAACTAGAGCAATTGAGGAGCAGTACATTGGAAGAGATGCTTGTGTAAACACGCAGAACGCCTCTTAAAAATTTCATACTCTAAAGCAAGTGGAATCAGTCTGTCTTGAGGCGTGAAGGTTCTAAAGCCAATGCTCCAGCATTAATTACCTATTTGGAAGCCAGCTAGACCTTCACGAGATAAACTCAATTTTTTTTGGCATCAATTACCGAAGGCTTCCATTTGGGACGTTTTTTTTTATTTATTATTTATTTTACTATATTTTATGTATGGTTATGCATACACATATATTTAATTATACCTTATTATTCATTTTAATTTAATTATCATTTTAATATAAGCTCGTATTTATATGTCCCAACCAGATGAGAATGCTGTGTAGATAACCTCATAATAACTGTAAATAGTTTGGAAAATCCAAAAGTGCAACGCCTCATGAACGATTCATTTAATTTTGATGAAAAAAATAAATTGTATTCCTGACTTTTAAAATATATTTATTTTTAAGTGTATTAAATTTAGCTCTCTATTATTTTAACAGGTAATAGTGTCACCTACAGGGAAAAATTCATAATGTTTACCAAAATAAATCGATTACACAAAGTATAAAATCGACATAGGCTGTATGGTACATTTGTCCTTTATCAAATGCTAAAAAAATATGACAGCGCCTTTAAATTTTTGATAGTAATAAAACTTACAAAAGTAGAAAATAATTTTATTAACTAACTACGCGTACTATTGATATGAAATAGGAAACCAGTTGATGTAATTCTGAAGCTAATAAAAAAAACCCGATCGTGACCACATACAAAATCAACATCCGGACGTCCACGTTAAATTTTTTCAAACCGTTTTTTTTTTCAAAGTATACAGTTTTCAAGTATACATACAAGATAGATTAATTAGTGTTTTCTTGATATACGGCTACTCATATTCTCGTATAAGTGCAATATGGCCATGATAGAGGAGGCATTTTAAGAACACAAAATTGCTTGACCTTGATGTATCGAAAGAAAGCACACCTATAACACTTCGCTCTATGAGACGTGCAATAGTTAAAGACACTGAAATTAATTAGCTAAGATCCGTGTAAAAAAAATAAGCTTATGTTTCTTACCTTGTTTGAAGAACTCCTCCCGCCTGACGGGATTAGTGCACGCAATGACCATTAATCCCAACACCACTACGCTAGGAGTCACCACCGTCGATAATACGACACGTGTTTCGCCTCTAAGCGAGGCATCATCAGGAGACACAGACTCAGCGAATAGAATCAAGGGTTACTTTGCGGAAATCCATTGAAAGATAATTAAGATGTTAAAACCGATTAGGTAAAATCTGCATCGAAAAATTCATAATGACGTGACTTACCTAGTTCGAAGAACACCTCCCGCAATCTCAAAATTGCGTGCATTGTTCCCTACTAATCTTAACACAACTTATAGCATGTTATATATCGATAAAGAAGTATAACGCAATAAAAAATTATAAAAAGTATTTAATGAACCTACATTTGGTCTTGGATTTGGCCTAAGAAGAGTTTTATTATAGTACACCTAATTAGTATACTACTATTTAACAGGTATATTATATAAACAAAAGCTATGAGTTGCTTACAAGCCTTTCATGATTCACTAATATTGTTTATTTGAAAGCTTAGAAGAACTATGTTGATGTCGAATTGTACACATGTGTTGGAAAACCACATCACTTTACCTTAAAAACGTGTATTCTAAAACAATATTATGATACAATATCATCATATATGACTAAATAAAGATAACAAATTTTTAATAAATCAGTAGATACAAATACAAGCATGTTAGGCGCAGTCGTCGCGCGACATGCGAAACGAACCAAAGCTTATTAGGCACGCTATCGTAATTTCGAAGTACTCCGGTATTATAGAACAGCTCTATAATACGACAAGAAACGTAATCGGATCCTCGGGCTGAACACCTTGCCCGACGGGAGATCTCCCCCTTTCCTTCCACGGCCAAAACATTAACAGTTTTGATCTTGACATATCAAATGACACGCATGCATTACGCAATCAGATATCGAGCAATTTATTTAAAAAGAAGGTGAAGCTTACTGAGAAATTGTGGGCTAATTCTATACTTTGGTTAAAACTTGGTCAGTTTTCCAAAAAGCTTTACAAAGGCTATTCTATTCATTTAAATTCATTTAGACATCTTGAAATAAACGGCTCTTTCATGTTTGTATTTTACTTCACATAATATATATTCGCTTCGGGGACACTTTATTAGATTTTCTTGCACACATAAACCACTAAGCAAAAAGTCCTTTTACAATGTCTACTTCTGGGTGACTTTACGACATACAGTTCATTTGAAATGCAAGTAAAATCACTATATCACTCTTAAATATACAGCATAAAGGTATAAGCTTAAATAGGAATATTTTATTGATAGATTTCGGTAATATATACAATATTAGTGTTAACTGTAACGATGAAGAATAGGGAATCAGAAAAATAATAATTAGTGCATATTAGGTATTTAATTATTATAATTATTACATTTATTTCATTTAGTTTCGATGATCTTGTTTTATTATTGTTACTACAATTTACAACGGCTGAGTTGACCATTAATCAAGCTTGTCCTATCGCTGCATGCATAATATCCACTGTGATCAACTAATAACCGATAGTTTATATTTCTACATACTTTTATTTAGCAGAACATCTGCGCCGACGGTGAGAGTGACTGTAAAACCAGCTCAAGGCCTACAAATTCTACAAAACGGCCTATTGAAAAGTTCAGATGAAACCACTAAGAATCGATAAAGATCAGAAATGAGGAAATATATCATTATATTATGACTACTCGTTAGGACAGATTTTGTATTAATCAATGTAATATATCTTCTTAAATTAGCTCTTTACCTAACTGTCCCAGAACATGTACTGGCCGGGTTTGTGGTAACCAAACAGGGATTTAAATATCTATACAAATATATAAAATTCAAATATTTGTTTGATGTCAAAATAACAGCTTCTTACTAAATGCATATAAAAATATATAAGATACTTATAACAAAAACATAATTATTAAAATTATTGTCTGTCTGTTTATTATGTCGGATTTTGACGGGACTTTTACTGGCAGATAGTTGATGTTATAAGGAATAACTAGTTTTATATTAGAAAAAGAATTAGAGTTCCGCGTATAACTTAAAATCGTTAAGTAATAAATGAAATGCGGACGAAATTGCGGGGCACAGCTAGTAATTAATAATAATTATATCGACAACTAAGCATACCATTAGAAATTATGAATATTGATTATAGCATTCTATGAAAATAGTGATATAAACACATCATTACAAACTGTCAAAAGTCCACTGCTGAATATAGGCTTTACCCATAGACGGCTCCGTAGGAAGGGTACTTGCCATAGTTGCCATGCTTGGTAGGTGGGTTGGCAACGACAGATTTTATATTAGGGAGATTTTATTTCCCTTTGGCACCTCTAATGACGCTAGTGGGAGTATATTGGATAGTGGATACTCGCACACCATCACTACACAGTCCCCCACCACTACTACACACTACACGTGGTGGATTTTTGAGACGGAACAGTAAGGTACATTCACCATTACAGCTACAGGAAAGCGGCTTATGAGACTAACATTTACTTATATACACTTTATTAAATTGACATATATAAAGTACATTGACACGCATTCAAAGAGAAAGATGTACAGTCAACAAAAAATTCGAAATTTTGCCAAAAAAATATTATGACAATCGATCCAATTTCTCATGAGGTTTCAAAAGTCTCTAGAGGACTAACTAAAGTTACAGTACTAGAAATATCAGAAATTACAAAAATCTTTTCCTATACATTTCATAGAAAATAATCGTCGCATCGATAACCTGGTACAACGTAAGTAATAAATAACATACTGATGTCATGATATGTATTTTTGATACAAATATTGGTTCAGGAAAGTAAAAGAAAGTGTTGCATCAGGACTGCGAGGTGGCCACTGAATTGGACCACTTGTTAATATCCATTTTGTACCGAATTGCCGGTTTAAACTGAAACGTGTAAGGCGGCTGTTGTATGGTGGGACGCCAACAGGTTAGAAATACATTTTTCGTGATTCCAACAGTGGCAATACATTTAACCGGTTTTGCAAATACTTTAAAATATCGACATTATACTCGTATTTGTCAGAATTAAGAGTGTCTTAATTAAATTGCACAATTTTTTTATAGGAGGGAGGGAGGGCATACTCCTTTTTGAAAGGCCGGCAACGAATCTGCAATTCCCCTGGTGTTGCAGTTGTTTATGGGTGGCGGTAGTCACTTACCATCAGGTGAACCGCATGCTCGTTTGCCCCCTCTTTTATAAAAAATAAAAAAATTAATAAAAATCTAGGCACAAGAGAGAACGGTAAGCTGAAAGTAGGGAAATGCGGAACAGGGCAACGGAACCCAAGGGGCCAGTAGCTAGCCGACTTCATGGAGAAATGAGGGACTCTTTATGAAGAATTCTTTCTTCAAGAACAAGAAGTGTCGAGCCCCGACGGTTTGACAAAAAATGAGATTGACTTCATTATGACGACTAGACGATCACTGAGACATTTCTGAACAGTTGGCGTTCAGTAATGTCTCAGTGATCGCGAGGGTGAAAACTAGTCGCGATCACCGAATGGTTAGAGGCAAACCCTAAACGATGAGTTGGAGCGGTCTCGTCTATGAAGTCAACGCTCCGTCCCCCTCGTGCTCTATCCAAAGTACCGAAACCTTACAGCTCGAGTTACAAAACCGTTTTCGGCTAGAAGATTGCAATGCAGTGGACGATATGAATGACAAGCTCGAGGAAACTGTTCATGGGGCCGGAGCTAAGTTCTTCAAGACCCGCCGCAGAAGAACACAAAAAATCTCCGATCACACTCTTAATCTTATGGCTGTTAGACGGGAAATGAAGCTGCAGTCATCAACAGATTCGACAGCACACAGGCAACTGAACAGACAAATCTCCAAATGCATGCGGCGGGACTTCCTCATCATCATCATTACAGCCCTTCATAAGTCCACTGCAGGCCTCCCCCAAGGAATGACACAAAGCACGGTCCTGAGTCACCTGCATCCATCGACATCCTGGATGCTACCAGGTCATCACTCCTTCTAGTGGGGTGTCGCCCTACACTTCACCTACCGGTACGAGGCTGCCACTCGAGAACCTTTCTTCCCTATCAGCTGTCGGTTTTTCAAGCTATATGGCCGGCCCACTGCCACTTCAGCTTACTAATCTGTTGGGCTATGTCGGTTACTCTGATTCTATTGCGGATATCCTCATTTCTAAGTTTATCACGCAGAGAAACCCCCAGCATAGCCCTCTCCATAGCTCGCTGAGCGACCTTGAGCTTCCTCATACGGCGAGCAGTGAAGGACCACGTCTCAGATCCCTAAGTCATCACTGGCAACACGCACTGGTTGTACAATTTCGTTTTCAGGTTTTGAGGTATCTCTAACGAGAAAATATGTCGTAGTTTCCCGAACGCTGCCCAACCAAGTTGAATCCGTCGATTGACCTCTTGGCCGAAGTTGGATTTACATAGTCGGACTATTTGTCCCAGGTAAACATACTCGTCAACAACTTCGAGCTTAGTGTTCTGAACAACAATTAGCATAGGTGTGACAAGGTTGTTAAACATGATTTTTGTTTTGTCCATGTCCATCTTAAGACCTATCTGTTGGGAGACACTATTTTTGTCATTGAGCATAATGCTTAGGTCCTCCAGCGATTCTACCATAAGGACTATATCGTCGGCAAATCGAAGGTAAGTGATGTACTCACCATTGATGTTAATACGGTATCATTTACAGTCCAGTAGTTTGAAAACGTCTCCTAATGCAGCGGTGAAGAGTTTTGGGGATGTAACCTCACCCTGTCTTACACCTCTCTGAAGTTGGATAGGTTTCGTTCTCTAGTTCTGTACTCAGAAATCAATCGTAGCCCTACTGTACAAACACTTCAGCACTTCGATATACTGACAGTCAACTTGGCACCGCTGAAGGGACTGCAGTACCGCCCAAATTTCTACGGAATCAAAGGCTTTCTCATAGTCCACATATGCAATGAAAAGTAGCAGATTATACTCTTTTATCTTCTGTACAATTGGTTGAAGAGTGTGTATGCGGTTTATGATACTAAAAACTTTTCGGAAACCGGCTAGTTCGGGAGGCTGGAAGTCGTCAAGTCTGCGTGCGAGACGATTCGTAATGACTCTTGAAAACTCTGCTATAATTCCATCCTCACCTGGGGCCCTGCCGTTTTTAAGGTGCTGGAGAGCCATTCTAATCTCGCTCAGACTGACGTCCGGTATATCTTTGGAATAGTGTCCGATAAGACTCGCTCTTGGATCGTTACTCACACTTGGGTGTGGCTCCAACAATGACGTGTACAGCTGTCCAGGAAACGATGCCACCCTCGGTTTTCAGCTTTGACAGTTGGCACTTTTTGGCACACAGATCTCTTGCAATGACCTTGGTTTCGCTCGATCGCTTCTTCAATACAAGCTGTATTGAAGTTGCGTAAGTCCCACCGCATGCATTTGGAGATCTGTCTGTTCAGTTGCCTGTATGCTGCGTAATCTATTGATGATTGTAGCTTCATCCCCCCTCCTGACAGCTATAAGACTAAGAGTGTGATCGCAGAGTGGCATCAGTATCAACAGTGGCTCGCAGGCGGGACTTACGCAACTTCAATACCTCTTATTGAAGAAGCGATCGAGTGGAACTAGGGCTACAAAGTCTTTGCCAGAGATCTGTCTGCCAGAAAGAGCCAACTGTCAAAGCTGAAGACCGAGGATGGCAGCATCGTCACACCCAAGTGTGAGTAACTTTAAAAGAGCAAATCTTATCCGACACTATTCCGATGATATTCCGGACGCCAGTCTGAGCGAGATTAGAATGGCTCTCCAGCACCTTAAAAACAGAAAGGTTCCAGGCGAAGATGGAATTACACTACAACTTCTGAATGCGGTTGGAAAACCAGTACTTGAAGTCCTTCAGAAGCTCTTTAATTCCGTCCTAAATGGTGAGACTACTCCGGAGGCGTGAAGCAGAAGTGCGGTGGTCTTGTTGTTTAAGAAAGGCGACATCGATCTCTTGAAGAAATACAGGCTGATTTCCCTTCTGAGCCGCGTCTATGTGCTGTTTTCGAGAGTTATTACTAATCGTCTCGCACGCAGAATCAATAACTTCCAGCCTCCCGAACAAGCTGGTTTTCGAAAAGGATTTAGTACCATAGATCACATACATACTCTTCGGCAAATTGTGCAGATGTCCAAGGAGTACAATTTGCCACTTAGTCTGGCCTATGTGCACTATGAGAAAGCCTTTGATTCCGTCGAAATTTGGGCGGTGCTGCAGTCCCTTCAGTGGTGCCAAGTGGACTGTCGGTATATCGAAGTGCTGAAGTGTTTGTACAATGGGGCTACGATGGCTATCCGAGTACAGAACCAGAGAACAAAACCTATCCAACTCCAGAGAGGTGTAAAACAGGGTGAGGTTACATCCCCAAAACTCTTCACCGCTGCATTAGGAGACGTTTTCAAACTACTGGACTGGAAAGGATACGGTATTAACATCAATGGCGAGTACATCACTCACTTTCGATTTGCTGATGACATAGTTCTTATGGCAGAATCGCTGGAGAACCTAAGCACTATGCTCAATGACATCAATAGTGTCTACGAACGGATAGGTCTTAAGATGAACATGGACAAAACAAAGATCATGTTTAATGTCCATGTCAAACCTATGCCGGTAGTTGTTATGAGCACTAATCGCGAAGTTGTTGACGAGTATATTTACCTGGGACAAATAGTCCGACTAAGTAAATCCAACTTCAACCGAGAAGCAATCGACGGATTCAACTCGACTAGGCAGCTTTTGGGAAATTACGGCACATCTTCTCGTCAGGTATACCTCAAAACTTGATAACGTGACTGTACAACCAGTGCGTATTGCCAGTGATGACTTATGGATCTGAGGCGTAGTCCTTCACTGCTGGCTGTGTGAGGACGCTTAAGGTCGCTCAGCGAGCTTTGGAGAAGGCTATGCTTTCTTTACGTGATAAACTTAGGAATGAGGATATTCGCAGTAGAACCAATGTGACCTACATAGCCCAACGGATTAGTAAACTGAAGTGGCAATGGGCCGGCCATATAGCTCGAAGAACCGATAACTGATAGGGAAAAAGGTTCTCGAGTGGCAGCCTCGTACCGGTAGGCGAAATGTAGGGCGACCCCCCACTATATGGAGTGACTTGGTAAGATATGCAGGCAGTCGATGGATGCAGGTGGCTCAGTACTGTGCTTTGTAACATAACTTGGAGGAGGCGTATATTCTGCAGTAGACTTGTGAAAGGCTCTAATGATGATGATGGTGATGGTAATTGAGTAACATGTATGATTGTAAGTTCTTATTTAAAAAAAAGTTTAAAAGAGTTTCTTGCTGGTTCTTGCCAGGACAGATGTTTTTTTCCGAACCAGTGGTAATTAAACATATGAATTTCAATAAGTATTATTTATAATCTAGATTGAATAAAAAAGTTTCTGTTTCTGTTTTTGATGACTTTGAAATACATTACTACTAAGGTTTGTACTACGTATTTATTATTAAATTTAAAAAAATATGTTTCAAAACTAAAGCCATAATATGTCAAATAAAAAGTGAATATAAATTGAAGAAACAGAAATAGTAACAGTTTTTTGTTTTCATTCAATACTAGTGACCCGGCCAGGCTTCGTCGTGGTAGCATCTTTTAAACATTTAGATTTTTTTAAATCATTAATGACATTTATTTTATCAATTTTCAGATTCCACAAGTATATATAAGCTTTTCAGATAAAATATAACATAAATCACTCCTGGCAGTACTGTCTATCAATTTGTAAAGTTTCATCATAGTAGGTTTAGCCATTCCGGAGATTGAAAAAAATAAACAACTTATATTAGCACAGATCACTACAATATACTAATTTATATAAGTGATTAATTAATGAATATTATCCTGTCTGTCGTCCAAATCCTTCCTTTTTTATAGAGATAGAGATCCTTTATATTTTATAAAATAAGATTAGGCTTAGCTGATGGTAAGTAGATTCATATACGAGTTTTTGTGTCATAAGCCCGTAAGAGGCGACAGACGGAAACTGAAATAATAGATGGAGGACAAAACGCTGATGGCAATCTGTCGGCCAAGCGTGACTACTATGACTAATTTTACAACTACGAGTAAATCTATGGAGGAAGCCTAGGTACAACAATAGGTTTTTGATATGCTGCAATTTAAAAAAAACTATTTTATTACTTTACACTTATACTATTATTTGCGGTAACTAAAACTCCGCGGATCAACCCAGAACTTCTGAATTCCGTAGTTCGTACCCTTAACCGTTAGACTGCTGGCGCTTTGGAGAATAATTGAATAAATATTTATGACTGATAATGAAATTGATTGTTATAAAAAATAAGAAAATATTGCAATAATGACTTAATGAAAACTACATATGGTACCTATTTTATATTCAGATATATTTGTTTTTTAGCCCCCCTCAATCATTTTTATCATAAAATTGTGCAATGCTACCTGCAACTTACATTTTTATTAGATAATGTATTCTAATAATA
Source organism: Parnassius glacialis (assembly GCA_033319125.1). Lineage (NCBI taxonomy): Eukaryota > Metazoa > Arthropoda > Insecta > Lepidoptera > Papilionidae > Parnassius > Parnassius glacialis. Next base: position 18,087,693 of record JAVANC010000009.1, read on the forward strand.
ATAGAAGAATAATGTTAAAATATTTTTGGTGGATTCATTTTGAGTAAAAGACAAATCCTATTTTGAGCAGTTTACTTTTGCTTAATAATTTTCATGACAGAAAAGAGAAACTAGGCAGTCTTCGAGCATGTACTTGACATAGAATGGCGAGGTGAATCCCAATATAAGTGTAAAATAAAATTTTGTTTCTTCGAGTGTAGTCCCTTTCAGAGAAAACTATGCAGGCATTCTTTACGTGATACGACATGTAGAGAATCACACCCTTGAAACTTGAATGAAAATAAAAATGCTGTTAGACATTTTATTCTCTATAGGTGACATAAAAATTAAAAAACATATTTTATGTTATCATTTTAGGGTTAGAGTCCAGATATGACCATATCTACTTTCCAAGACGCAGGTGTTAATATTTCTTGGGATCATGTCATCGAGTATCAAAACAAACTTGTGTCTGAAGTGGAGTCGTTGTTAAACAAAGTCTTGGATTGGAGACGACTAAATCGAGTCCAGTTTAAGCCTCAGAAGACATAGGTTTACCCCTAAAAGAACCCCTTTGTCGTATCTCTTCAATTCCAGGGCAATCCCTTTGCTGCCTCGGCTAGCATTGGAATCCTTGGCGTCGACATATCGAACGATGTTCAGTTTCGTGGTCTCTTGGAAGAGAAGGCCATATTAGCCTCTAAAAATATTGGCCTCTAAAAATATTGGCGTGCTCAGCTTTACAAGATGTAAGTTTGGCCTCACATGGAATACTGTTCTCATTTCTGGGCCGGAGAACCCTAGTGCCAGCTCCTTCCACTTGACCGCATCCAGTGTAGAGTGGCTTGAATCGTCGAAGACCAAGTTCTTTCTAATCGGCTTGATTCTCTTTGCATTTTCTATCGCATCGTAGTAGATGATAGTGCTCTGAGGAATTGTTCGGGTTAATTCCAGCCGTCAAATTTCACGAATGTACATCGCGACAAAACTCACAATACCATCCACATCATTTGGATGCTTGGCGGTCCACTACTGTGCGTTTTACTAGGAATTTTCTTCCTCGCACAATCTCTTTGTAGAATCGTTTACCGTCGGCGATTTTCAGACCAACACGATTTAAGGACCTTCAAGAAAAGAGCTTACTTCTTTCTAAAAGGGCGGTAACGAATCTGCCATTCCCCTGGTGGTGCATTTGTTTATGGGCGGCGGTAGTTACTAACCATCAGGTGAACTGCAAGCTAGTTTGCCCCCTCTTCTATAAAAAAGATACAAAAAACCGGTTGCATATAATAGCTGCGCCGTTAGCGATTGTGTGCTGTTTGTAACTAATATATTAAATTGTCCAATAATTTTATGAATAAATAGAAAATACCTACTTATTATTAAAAATTCAGTTTATGTACAAAATACGTGAATTTTAAGATGACGCAAATCAAGTTAGCATATTGATTTTTAAAATCTTTAATTATGTACTTTTTGCTGTGGCTCTACTATCGTTCTCGTTAGGTTGACTTCGTTGTCAATGCATTAAAACTTTTTGTACGTGTCATTGCGTAAGTAAAATTCAAGAGACAGTCGGATGTGCAATAATTGGCGCAGTATTCCATCAAATGAAAATCCTCGCTTCGCGTGGGCTCTCTGCAAATAAACTATCTTCCTTGTGGTGGTCTGGTCCACAATTTTTTGTGTCAGGAGATATTTAACAGTGGCCTTCTATGCCCAAATCTAGTACTCAATTACCAGAAATCATAAATAATTCACTACATGGTGATATTATAAAAATTTATTCAAGTAATCATCTAATACCAATCAAAATAATAACAATGCATTAGTTAAATTAATTTCTAATTATTCCAAATTCCTTAAATTACAACGTATTACGGTTTAAGTATTCCGATTCATAAACAACTCCAAACACTGATCTCACAAATCGTTAGGACCCTTAAGCGCTCAGTAACTCACTAACTCTATTAATTATTTAATTAGAACTACCCAACAACAATCTTCCCATGATGAATATCCGCTCATTGATAAGGCTGAATTAGCACCCTTTCAATATGGAGAACCAGACTCTTTATCTGACCTCTGCTCCACTTTGATAGAATTTCTAAAATTGGTGTGATCCGATCGTAGGGTGAAATGGCGTCCGTACAAATATAGGTGATTTTTTACCGCGTATACCACGTATTGCCAGTGCCTTCTTGGCTATAATTAATCTCAGCTGCATTGAGTGCGCGAGAAGCGTACTCTACGGGTCTCCTTGTGACCTTGTGACCTTGAAGATCGCGCTACGTTAAAATTGCACCCAGCCCACAAGAACTCGCATCACACGTAACTACAAGAGGCCGCGACAGATCGTAATATGCTATTAATTCTATTTTTATAAAAATATTTTTATTTCACTAAAAAATTCTGATGATTTTTATTCCAAACCCATGGTTTGCTCAGAGCTCATACACACAGAGGGCTCAAATAAAAACTTATCTTTTTAACAAAACACCCATAAAATGAATCATACCGAGGAACGGCCGTAGTTCAGAATTTGAACTTTAAATACTTTATTATGTGAAAAATTGAAAAAATGTATCTAAAATCGGCCTAACTTTAGCTGAATCTACTTTGAGACTGTTTCCATTTATTATGAAATCTAGGTATTTTATTTGCTTAACGAAAAAGACACACTTTTCTTTCTTTGTTTTTAATCCGTATTCCAATAGCCTTTTGAGTACTAAATCTAACGTTTTACATGTCTTTCCTTGTCAATGCTATTTACCTATTAAAATGTCGGCTAAAAATATCGTAACATTTAGAATATCTTTAAAAAGATTTGTCACGATGTGTAGAAAAATTCCTAGGCTCGACAACAACCCATAAATCGTTTATACCTAAATGATAATAAATTCGAATCATCCAGCTCAATTTGATTACAAGCGTGTGAAAGGTCTAATTTACTAAACCAGTTAGATCAAAAAATAAATCCTCCATCTTCGGTACAGGGTATTAATCTACAGACAAGACACGGTTCAATGTTAAGTAACAAATACGTAGTGATCCGCCCGATTAATGAACGGATTCGATAACGTTGGCTAGCAGCACTGCGTTGAGCTCGCCATAAACGCGTTCGCGCAACGTGTAAGGCACAAGCCGTGCGAGACAGTACACGGGCTGGGCACCCCCACGAACGCGCAATGTTGTTTTACCGCCCGCGGTCGTAAAGCATCCCAGCCCACCATCAAACAAATTCATATGCCTAGAAAAATTTCATTTATAATTACTCCGTATGCCTTTAAAATTATAATTTTCTTTTAACTGATTTATTTTTATTTTTGTTATAATTATCTCACCTGTGTCCACTTCCATTTCTAATTATTCTCCATCTATAGTTATTGGTATACACACTGGTTTATAATTTCTGAGTAACATTTGCAGCAAAGGCTGCTCGACTATGCTATCGTCGCCGTTCCGACAGCATAGACGAAAGCAAAGGGTCGAATCGTTTGTTTGTTATACCGTATAATAATATTCTAGTCTCACATCGAATCGTTCGCTACTTAACAATTACAAATTACCCAGTTAATCAAGACATTACATTTATCAGCTGAGGTAGGCACAGCGATAACGCAACATTCCACGCCTCCCTTCCAGCTTCTCGGACTTTTGATATGGCATTTATATCGCCCAGAAATACCAACTGTGCTGTAGGGTCACATCATAGGCCTCACTGAGGTATTTTAATAGTCTTGTTGTGTCCTGGTCACCACTGTGCGATTGGTAGACACATAATGAACAAATAATTTTATTCGTTCCTGGCCATCAACACTAGGATAATTTATCCGGACCTGGAATAATTACTTATAGGCCTTACAAATACTTGTTCCATGCGGGATTCGAATCACGCGGAGCTAAAATAAGATTATTTTAGTTTGAATAAATATTCTTTACAGCTTTATATCTAAATCACTCTTTTTCAACCCCGCTTTTATCTTAAATAAATCTCGAGAGTAATCTCGCTAAAAGGCCTAAAGGTACTCTTTTTAGTAAGACTTCTAACGGATCTTATCAATAAATAACATGTAAGTAAACAAAAACCCAAAAAAAAACTTCTTCAATCCTTCAATCTTAAAAGGCAAGAAATTCCCTTTTTATTAGGATAGTTATAAGCTGCAATAATGAATAGTTTTCTTTGCATTCTTCTCTAAATAGTATATACCAAAGTCGCTATTGTTTATAATTTCTATTTTACCGCTTACTTCTTCTAAACCACGAAACAGTTTTTGTTACGGTTTTCACTTTCATTCAGAGTTGTTGCTCAAAATAGGAAATTGGTTGACTCTGCAAGATAATGGAAGAATTAATTTTAATAATGAAAACCTTTGCGTTTATGTAAATGGCCTTCAAGAATTGGTCGACAATTTTCATCCCGAAATTAGTGATATAAGTTCTAAGACAATAACTTGGTTTGGAGAGAGGTATTTCGTCACTAAATAAAGATCAAAAAGGTAAAGTAAATGACTCGATTATCTCGAAGATCAATGCACCAACGCAAACATACTACTCTGCAAGCACTGCGCTCGGCCTGGAGGAGTCTGTTCTTTAAATTTCTCAATTCCTTGCAGCACTCTGGATTGTCCCCATATTAATTGGTTTTAAAAGTAGCATTTTCTACGGAAACTTAATCTACTCAAATTAAGCTGATCATACATTTGCACGTAAAATGTTTAACAACATTCATAATTGAGTGCCCTTTACTGACCGGAGCGTCGAGTGTTTTCATCGTTGTCCGGAACTATACTCGTATTTATCTTTCTCGCGTCACTTGCAGACAATATCTGTTCGTATTGTGTAATGAAAAATTTGTTGTAAACATATTTTTATATATTATAGACATTCTGTAATAACTGGCAGTTATGATAAAGCTTTCACATTTCCAGCTAAAATTACTGAAAATTGTTTAATCTGTAATCCGTGTAATATTTGTTATTGTATAAAAGATCTTAACCGCGATGTAATATAATCTTAAACGGAGAGTCTATATCACCTGTGGATGCCTCGTGTAGAGGCGAAACACGTGTCGTATTGTCGTCAGTGGTGTGTCTTGCCTAGTGTAGTGGTGTTGGGAGTAGCGGTGCTGGGATTAGTGGTGACGGGGATAGTGCACGCAATTGAGGGAGGGCGTTAGGTTCTCTTCGTACTAGGTAAGACGAGAAGAGATTTTATTTTAAAGCGCGGATGTTTGCGACGTAAATTTTTTTAAAAGCTTTTATAATATAATGAATTTCCGCAAAGTAACGCCTGATTCTATTAATTATATTTGTTATTGTCTTTATGTATAAAATATATACAGGGTTAAGACAGGGTCAAAGAATAGCCAAATTTAATAATTAAGTTCAAAATATAAATACTGATATACACTTTCTACAGTTTTTAAAAATATGCGTAAATAAAGTTTCTATATTTATTTCGAAATATCCGAAATTTAATGTGATTTAGGGGCAACAACAGCCCGTGTATAGGTATACGAGTCAATGAACGGAGCTTTAGCCTACTATTTACTTCCCTAATGACACACTCAATACTATGATTCCAATTTTCCCTTCATACTTTAAACGGGCTTAAGTACTTCATAATAAATAAAATATTTTTTTAACATTTTACGGCGTGTGGGATGGATGCTATGTAAATAAAAATTCTACACTCCACGAATTAAATATATTTTTTACTCCCACACAAAAGACAGTTCGAAATACAAGTTTAGGGTACAGAGCGAGGGTAAGAGGTGGAGAATAAATGTAAATAATTAGTTTTAGAAAATCTAGCTGAGCTAGGAAGCCCATGATTGGTTGACGCGATTTAAGCAACGCATACGCAGGCAACGTGAGCGTAGCATCTAGAACTGAGAGTGTTTAAAACCGGGCTGGCCGGTTAATATGCAGGATAATAGGCAGGACAAATAGTGCTGAGTATTGTCGACCTCAGTCGACTCGAACATCGCGTCAGCGGTAACGCTATTCGGCGTAGTAATATGTTTATTATCATAATTTTAGTACTTAAATATACAATCACGAATTTTCGATGGGCCGCCCATCGTTATTATTCAGTGCTTGTACACGTTGGTAATGAAATGGGCGATATCCAGAAGAATTCAGTAGTATCCACATGTACTGGCTAACTCTGAACTCGATCTTCCCTATAATATTTTAGTCTTTGACTCGATCACTGTGTTTTCGACAGCCGAACTTATTACTAAATGACCACTTTGAACACTTCCATGTGACGGAGTGTTGAACTTTCCAAAGTCTAACAGCCTTTGGTTAGCTGCAAAAATTGTTCTCCGATTGGTGATACACGTGCGTTAATTCCTTATCTTTGCAAACTTACGGTGTTTGCAAAGACAAGGAATTAACACTTTAATATTGCACCATTTCATAGGTTGATTTTGAAGTGCATGGTATTTCTTCACATCCCATAACGTAGATACAACATACATCGAAATCCTACACATCAATTATATGTATACAACTCACAAACCTCCCCATACATTTTGTTACTTTGAGCTTTCTACGTGAACTACGACCTACAAATTACATCCACAATAGTTCAGCAGAAAGTTTATAAAAATAAAATAAAAATAAAAAATAAGTGTAAGACATCCGTGTAAGACATCAGTTGAGACATAGTAAGTTCGCCTAAGAGAGTAAAATAGTGTTTTACAGTTTGTATGTAGCTTTTTATTTTACTGGGCGATTGACTTGAAACTTACCGAAATAAATGAAACATATATTAGTGATTTTTAAAACAATCTATTCTGGGGGCGGGGGGAGGTCATAGGTTGAAATAATAACTGGTTATATTTAATTTAAAAACTGGTGCAAATACTCAAATAATTTTTCCATTAATTTGCCTTTAAGTTTTATTATATCGAGAGTGCAAAATCTGTACGAAAAATATTATACATATTAAGACGCACAGCCCAAACCGCTTGTCGCGTGAGCGTGAACTTAAGACAATAGCTTTGTTTCATTACGTAGGCATCTACTAAGAAGGGACTTTGAAAAATTTTACCGCTAATAATATGTGTTATAGACGGCGAAGGGAGCCGCTGCCCCGTCGCCCCCTCATACTCTGCACACTGTGACTGTGACTGTGATGCCTACATCCAACGAACACACAGTGACGATGAAACCCCCGCCGTGCAAATAAAAGAAGGGCATCCGGCCGCTGGAAGTCAGTGTCCGTTACGGTTTTTCGCACAATACCCTGCCATAAGCAGGGTGTTAGTTTCCTTTTGTAGTTTTCTTTCATTAAGTGATCAGTGAAGTGTTAAGAATGTCTGTGTTACATGAAGCGCAAAGGGAGGTGCTCCGCTTTTTAGTGGACCGCTTTGCAGAAGTAAAACCGGGAGAGCTGATGATCTCCCCACTCTCTCCGGTATCGTCCCTGTCCCGCGAAGACTCCGATATGGAGCTTTCCGGCATAATCGCGCCAAAAAACTCGGGGGCAAAGGGGACCAAGCCGGTCGGCCGCGCTGGAAACGGCGCATGCTAAGTGACAAATACCCCCTCCCTCTCTCAGGCTCCTTCTCAGCCCTTTTCTCAGGCTTCCTCCCGCGGGCCATCTAGGGTATCGAGCGCGGGCGCCTTCGACTCGGGAGAGGACACCGAGGTGGAAAGGCGCCCTGAGGGAGCATTTTCCTCCGGCGACGACGGCTTCACCCTCGTCGCAGGTTTGTCCCCTTCAGAGGGGACAAACCTGCCCTTAGCAGCCTAAAGCCGCCAAGGCTGTGTCGGGACAAAAAGGTCCCAAAATCGACCCCCCCCCCCCCTGTCATTATACAGGATAAGGCCAAGGATTGTATATTCCGGATCATGGCCACTAAAAAGATAGGCTTTTAAAAAGCTAAGCCCGGACAGGGCATCGTGGTCTCGGCCAGCACGGACGAGGACTTAAGGGCTTTTACGGGTCTCCTCAGGGGACAGAACATCCCCTATCACACGTACTCCCTAGAGGATGTTTGAGACCTCCTTCGTAAAGAAGGATATAATTATTCAAGGACTTCCGCTGCAAGAGGTGCACCGTATGGTTAATAAGACCACCAACACCACCTATAATCTGGTGTTGGTAATTCTTGATCTCTCAGAGGAGGGCAAAGACAAAGAATTAACTTAACACTGTGGCCATTCAGCCCGTAACTGCATCGCCTGTCCCAGATGCGTCAAATGCACTGAGGATGATGGCACACATGAGTGCACCTGCAACGCTTTGGTCCCCCCTAGCTGTATGCTTCTCGGGGCGGAGGGGCATACTGCAAACTTCCACAGGTGCCCAAAAGCCCCCAAAGCACAAAATCATCAGGGAAGGAGCACTGGGAGTCGCAAATAGCCGCCCAAGCAAAGGGAGCAAAAGGACCTCAAGAGAAGACAGCCCCCCTCCCCCTGCCTTCGTCCAGGCTCCGGCCCCTCAGCAAAGTGCTTGGGCAAAGCCGCTGAGAAATGCGGCGTCGACGGCTGCACCGCCCCTCATAAGCATTACTTCACGCCCGCAAGACTCAGACACCGGAAACATCTGCAAATCCAGGTGAAATAGTGCTCGTCGCGTCTAATACAGCTAACAGTGAGTCAGTGTTATTAAAAGTGTGTCCTATTATAGTGCACGGATCGCGTGGTAAAGAAATAGTGATCTACGCGATTCTCGATAAAGGGTCCATATTCTCGCTGATAGACGACGAAGTAGCCCCCGAATTAGGTGCGGAAGGACCGACGAAGCCACTAAACATCCGAGGCGTATCGAATAGCCAACGTGAGGCTGCTGGCCGTGTAGTTAGAATAGAAATACGCGGAAAAACGAGAAACGATACGTACACAGTAAGTGCTCGAACGATAGGCAATTTGACAGTAGGTTCGCAGACCGTCGGTAAGGAGAGTCTACGTTGGAAACATTTACGTGGCTTACCGAGTGAAATATGTTATAACGACGCGAAACCGAAAGTGTTAATAGGCTCAGATAATTGGCATTTAATCATAACGCGTAATTTACGAATAGGACATCGTAAGCAACCCATTGCCGCTAGAACATTGTTACGATGGGTCTTACAAGAAACCGCGGCGCGCAATATGTAAGCAAAACAGTGAAACGGTGCTACACATATTGATCGTTAACGGGTAGATAGATAAAGATGTCAAGACGTTCACCAGTATAGATGAGCAGCCGACAAATATTCTCAAGGGGCAGTACGAGATCGACTCCATAGGTATCTCGCTCAAGAGCAGACCAAGGCGGAAAGAGGAACGCACTGGCGACATATTCCAACGCACCGTCAAGAAGGTCGGCGAGCAGTACCAAGTTGGACTGCCATGGAGGGACGACATCAGGATGCTACAAAGTTACGATATGGCAGCACAAAGACTCCGAACCATCGAACGGAGGATGGATCAGTCACCGGAATTCAGAGATGCATATACGACGCAGATGAACAACCTCCCTCGCTTTCAGAAGCTCCGCTGTAATTCCATCCTCGCCTGGGCCCTCGCCGTTTTTAAAGTGCTGGAGAGCCAGTCTAATCTCGCTCAGACTGACGTCCGGGATATCATCGGAATAGTGTCGGATAAGACTCGCAATTGGATCGTTACTCACACTTGCGTGTGACTCCAACGATGATGTGTACAGCTGCCCATAGAACCTCTCAATCTCACTCTCATCTCAGGTGTCCCGGAAACAACGCTGTCATACTCGGTCTTCAGCTTCGACAGTTGGCTCTTTCTGGCAGACAAATCTCTAGCAAAGACTTTGGAGCCCTGGTTCCGCTCGATCGCTGCTTTAATACGAGCATTATTGAAGTTACGTAAGTCCCGCTGCATGCATTTGGAGATTTGTCTGTTCAGTTGCCTGTATGCTGTCAAATCTGTTGAAGAATTTAGTTTCATCTCCCGTCTAACAGCCATGAGATTAAGAGTGTGATTGGAGAGTTTTTGTGTTCTTCTACGGCGGGTCTTGCAAAACTTAGCTCCGACCGCATGGACAGGTTCCACGAGCTTGTCATTCATATCTTCCACTGCATTGCAATCTTCTAGGCACTGAAAACGGTTTCGTAGCTCGAGCTGAAAGTTTTGGGACTTTGGATCAGAGCACGAGGGGGACGGAGCGTTGATTTCATTCGACGTGACCTCTCCAACTTAACGTTTAGGTTTAGTGTGCCTCTCACCATTCGGTGATCGCTGCTGGTTTTACCCTAGTGATCACTGAGACATCACCGAACAGTTGTCGTCTGGTCGGCATATTGAAGTCAATCTCATTTTTTGTCGAACCGTCGGGACTCGACCAGTTCCACTTCCTGTGGGTCCGCTTCTGGAAGAAAAAGTTCATCATAAAGAGTCCCTCTTTCTCCATGAAGTCGGCCAGCTGCTGGCTCCTGGGGTTCCGTTGCCCTATTGCGAATTTCCCTACTTTCAGCTCACCGTTCTCTCTTGTGCCTAGTTTTGCGTTGAAGTTTCCCATTAACACTGTATTGTGGGTTTTGGAAGAATGCGTGACTCTAGAGATATCCTCATACATTTCCTCCACCTCCTCATCGTGGTGTGCCGAGGTTGATGCGTAAACCTGTATGACCTTCAGCGAATACTGTTTGGTGATTATTTTTTATAGGATAAGGGTGACAAACGAGCACACAGTCCACCTGATGATAAGTGGTTGCTGCGGCCCATAGACATCTACATCTATCCTCTATTACAAATCAAAATGTAGATGCGTTGTCACCCGTGAGGACTAAGATGGAATGCCTCATTTCCAGTAAAAAGAGCCTCCGGCCACCTGCACTCACCAAGCGAAACGCAGAGGTAAACCTCTACTTCACGCTGGTTTTCTGTGAGGTCGTGGTACCACCCCGGTTCGAGCTGGCCCATCCGTGCGACAGCAAAAGCTGCCGCGTGGCTCTACCACTGTTGAGATTACCGATTCTGAGTATAAGGTACGCCTTAACCTAACCGTTGTCGACACACTCCCAATCTTTACAACGTTGTTAACGAGAGACTTGTGGACGATAAATCCGATACCACTTTGGGACAAATTGTCGCTCTCCCGGTGATAGAACAAGTTGTCGGATTCGAGGATCACCTTGTCCTCCCCTTCTCTTTGAACCTCGGATAATCCTATAATATTCCAGCGCAACTTGTCTATCTCGTCTTCCAGCTCCAGGATCTTCCCGTCAGTCCTCAGGGTGCGTGCGTTATAAGTTGCCAGGTCGAGTCGTCGTAGGTGGCAACCGAACCTCCACCGGAGAATCTTAGCACCCCCTGCCCCGCCGTTACCATGATCGACACCGTAGCCAGGAACAGCGGGGCCGCCAGGGACTGGGGTCCGTCCTTTCGTTACTTTTTTCATTGGGGGGTATATTGCCATAGTTGCCACGCTTGGCGAGCGGATTGGCAACCGCTGTTTTTTTTTATTGGGATATAGCTGTTATCAGGAAGATGCTGCTGCCCATCTCCTGCCTGTTGCCTTTTATGATACCCACGGGAAGATATGGGGTAGTGAGTATTCTTAACCCGCACGGGTAGGTTATGGGGTAGTGAGTATTCTTAACACGGGGCAAATATTACTAGTAAATATTAGCACACTTTAATTAATAGATATTAGGTAGATCAAAGTAAGTTGATCAAAATAAGTTAGTCGACATATAGTGGACGCTACCTTTGATCACTCGAATGGAGTTTTTGGGTTTTTCCTATACATAAGTCCTTCGTTGACTAACGGTTTTAAGTTTTGTATAGCGCGCGAAACGCCGCGTATTTTATGGTAATTTTATTTTGTTTATTATGTTCTTGTAAATTGAATTATTTAAAAAATAATTTCTGTTACATATTCTTTGTAGAATACATTTTCATATGAAAATACATACTAAATTTCTTCCACAAATAGTTTCAAATTTGGAATTAATTAGTATATTTTATGCTTGATTACTTGAAGCATAAAATATCCTAATTTCCTTTTTTAAATATTTTTTCCAGTTCTATTCACTAATAAAGTGGAAGCTTATGACATATATAATTGAAATAACAATGTGTATTGGCGTTGAAAGAATACCCACTAGCCCAAATCATCCTGTGGCTGTAGTTCCATCTTCTAGATCTAGATCTATTCTAGAACTAGATCTAAAGTAAAAAAAACTGCGGTTGCCAACCCGAGATTATCTGTGGGAAGGCCTATGTTCAGTAGTTGACTTTGACAGATTGTAATGAACGTAATTTCAGAACCTGTTAAATCACGTTAAAACATCGTTATCTACCTTTATCTACTTAGAGTGTCTAAGATTTTTCCTCGTTAAGTGTCTTCGTAAAATGATATTTGAAGATATTATAAAATATAAAATAAATATTAACATATCAAATATTATTAGGTATTCAAGAAGGGGCTTGGAATATTCATAAACTGCCAACACATTATTAAAAAATATATTTCATTATAATTTCTGTTATTTTTAAAATTAATTACACAAAAACCTTGGAGGTGCTCGCCGCGCAGTGGCTTGCATTGTGGCAGCCGTGTCTGTGACCTCACATCGGCCGTAGATAATAATATGTCGGCACGGGTCGATCTATGTGTACACCTAAAGGTCCCTGAAACGACCAACGGGGTTTTTGTTATATACTGTATATACTGTATATATATATATATATATATATATATATATATATTATATATATATATACTAAATATAGTATATTAATATATACTAGCTGGCCAGGCAGACGTTGTTCTGCCCTTTCCGACGACCCTTCCCATAAAAAAAAACCTTGAATTCGCAACAAAAAAATATTGAAGGTCATTTATCCACAGTATCTGCATTTATATGCATGCGGTTCTCTGCTTAAAAATTAAAAAAATAAGAAATGAAATGCATTAAATGATACACAAAAGTTGCCGAAATAAATCTTAAATGTGATGTAATGAAGATATTTAAAAAAGGGAGTCATTCGATATTCATAAGCAACCTAATAAAAAATGTAAGATAAGTAGGTATATAGAATTTTCAAAATCCCCGCATTTTCCTCGCATAATGGCAATCCCCATTCCTTAAATTCTCCGCAATTTGGGGAATTTCCCATATGTTGGCAACGCTGACGCGCGAGGTGACACGTGTCGGCCGGGCGGTGGCAGCGCGTGGTAAGAAGAGGGCGCGACGGGGGAATGCTCGCCAGTATTACTATGCGCGCACGCTATTGGTTCCTGATTCTTCCTTGCCATTGCTTTGCTAATTGCTTTTTTTTACTTTGAAAATTCGATGTTTCCGAAATACAGTCACTCTCCAGCTTTCTTTGCACAACGCGCGACAATGGTTTTAAAAAGGAAGGAGAGAAAAATTATTATACCTTTTGTTTCATGACTGAACTATTGCATGAAAAGGTAAATATGATGGGAGAAGGTGATTGGGGAAAACTGTGCAGTCAAGTTAAAAGTATTGAGGAAGAATACCGGAAAAATTCCCATGTGGTCGACCTGATGACGAAAACATTTATCATTCGCATTGATGATAATGATTCTGATGACGGAAGCTCAAACGAAGATGAAAGTGATAATGAAGTAGCATCCAGTAACACCAACACACCATCGACATCTGGTTTCCATATGACCGAAAACCATAGAATGAACGGCGTGTCACCCTTAGCTTAAGTTTTCTTGTTACAAACTACTTTACGTTTTACGACAGAAATAAAAAAAAAATTTCAAGGAAACATTATCCATTTTTAAATCTAACCTCTTCCAAAGTTCTAAGTAGCTAGTAAAGTACCTATTATGATTCTACAATAATTAATTACTATTACAATATTATAAAACATTAGCCTAGTACCATGTTGTAATTTAGAACGCGACTGTACCCATGCGCAGACACACCCCCTCTACTGGCGCTCAGCGTTTTTTTTACGTGACGGGACCTGTGCCGAGCTAGATAAAAGAATTTGGGTTCCACGCGGATATTGACCCTAGTCAGCTGATTTTGTGACTTATTTATTTTAAATTCCTCTGATGGTGTAATGTTTAAGTGTTTTCATGATTTTGTTAATGAAATTATCGTTTAAGACACACCACTGACATCAGTGGTGTGGCTTTCCTAGTGTAGTGGTGTTGGGAGTAGTGATGCTGGGATTAGTGGTGACGGGGATAGTGCAGGCAATTGAAGGGGGGCGGGAGGTGCTCTTCAAACTAGGTAAGACACATCATTTTATTTTATCTAGCGGAAGTACGCAAAGTAATTTTTCGTCAAATTTTAAGATATAGTTAGTACTATCATCTGTCTTCGTTTTCGGGAGCGTTTCACAAACACCCGGTATATATAAATTAAATGATATTTCATATTTATTTAAATCTTCTTTAATATCATTTCCTATATATTAATATATATTTAAAAAGAAATTATATTTTTATTTTATATGAGTCACACCCACCAAACGCGCATAGCTGCTGCTCTGTTGATCGAGAAATGAAATCCGATAAATATCGGATCGCTTCCTATACATTAACACTACAAGATAGTTTTATTCATGATAAGACTACTATTAAGACACTTTTAAGAAAGGGTAATTTTATGATAATTTTATTAATTATGGTAAATTTTATTCATTTCATAAATGTATTATTTATTTTTAACTGTTTATTAAATTACCTATATGTACAGAGGGAGACACCCCACTGATACTAACTTGCACTCCAGTTACGGTGCGCCCAAAAAAAACCTTGGGCATGGGCACATTCTGAAGGTTTTATGATGACCAGATAATGCTTCTTGGTTTTCAGTAACGGAAATAGTTAGGATGACCCAGCTTTCTATGTTTATCTAATTGAGCACGCTACGTGTTACATTCTAAAATAAACTTGAAGCACCCAAACGTCACGAATTAAATTAAGTTAAATTAAACAAAATAAAATCCGAAAAATTTGTTTTATTAAATGTGTAGTATTCGTATAATAAATCACTGAGTACAACCATTATTTCATTTACTAAATCTAAAAATCTTACTTCCAGTCAAAAATCATATACTTAACTTTTGTTTCTACCTCTTTGGTCTAGTGGTTGCAGTAGTGCTGATCATGAGGTCCCGGGTGCGAATCCCGAGTCGGGCCAAAAAAAAATCAGTTATTGAGTTTTTCCATCAAGAATTTTTTTTATTTTATTTTATTCAGGATAACAACAGCTTATTAATACTTAAACATTTAACTTAAATTATTAAACACGAAAAAGCCAATAATAGTTATCCACAAAGTACATAACAAAACATAACACTGTAAATCTACAAAACAAATTCGGTAAGCACTAATTCTAAGCATAAACAAATTAATTGAAATATTAATATTACTTTCATGATGTACATACATATACTCATACACATATATACACGTACAAAAGACGTACATAATTAAACTTACAAACACACATATGAATAAATATATATATATATATATATATATATATATATATATATATATATATATATATAAATATATACAGGGTATTTTTGGAACGCTCCCGAAAACTAAGACAGGCGATAGCACCAAGTATACCTTTGATCATGGGTCACAAATAAATCCGATCCTGATGAAAAAAAAAACATCTTTTTACAACGTTTTATAAATTTTATTCACGCGCCATCATGTTAGTACAGCTAAATGAAACGATAATTTCATAAAAAAAATCATGAAAATACTGAAACATAAAACCAGCAGTGGAATAACTCAATTCATATCAGCTGATTAAAGGTCAATGTACGCGCGAACGCAAATTCGCGCGGTCCGCAACTAGCGGGCCATACCACAATACCTAATAATTTACAACACTTGTCTAAATACCTAACTTATCTACTTAACCTACTATTTTGCCACTGTACTTGTCTCCACGTAGCCATTTTAATCCGAATTTACAGGTTAAATAACCCAAATAACTGGTTCGATTTCCCGCTAATGAAAAAACATTTAAATGAAATTTAACCAAGGTTAGAGTCATGCGTTTTTATTCATCGTGTAGGTATGTTTATTATTCTCATGTATTCAGTTATGCATGTATTCAGATTTATTCAGTACTAAGTTATTTAAAAAAAATTGTTATGAAACAGTTTACCGCTCTAAATCCTCCGTGGTCTTATGAGATGCGGCTCAAATTGTGCTTGATTCATTTCAAGGCAGACTCATGGAGGCGGGGCATCATCGTGTGGTCTTCGACACAGTCCGTACGTAGTTTGTCGAAAACATCCACGATCCTTTTGTAGTTTCGTCAGCACTATCACACTCACGATTAAAAACCCTTTCTTTCACATACCCCACAGAAAGAAGGAAGTCTAACGGGGTCAGATCTGGTGAGCGAGGTGGCCAAGCATTCGGTTACGCTTCAACACTTTGTGCACTGCACAGTATGACACACTTGTTCCATCCCTTAACAATTTATTTAGCGATACTTCGTGTACTTAGGTTCGGATACATAACATGTTGTCGTATTCACAATCACTATAAACGTACGCGTTAAGCATTATTAAAACAAAAAACGTAACAAGAATAATACCAACACGTTATAACAATTTAATAAACTAAACGCTCGTGCACGCGTGTACAAAATCAACACGGAACTGTTTCAAAAACTTCAATTAATTAACACGACAAAACGGAAACCTACTGCGTCACAGCGTGAGGCGATACGAGCCGGCCGGGTTACATTCTCATGCGTCATAATAAAGAAGGACGCAAGTAACAAAAACGTAAAATGGAAATAAAAAATAAATTGATGAATTTTTCTTTCAGACCCTGTGTCTATAGTATATTAAAAGGTTTCTATATGAAAATTGAAATATATACGTAGAGACATGAAGATTTTAAGGACGAACTTATTTTTTTGATAATTTGTTTATTTATTTAAATAAGAAGAATTTTCCTTTTCATTTTAGCTTAAAAAATACATCTAGCAACACAAAAACATCAAAGGAAATACGCATATAACTATTTGCGTCTTTCCAACCTAATAAATAAAAAATGTTGAATTTGTATAAGTCTTTTCTACTAAAAAAATGTCATCTGTGATCAACAGTTACGTCTAAAATTCTTACGATAATTTCTAAAATATTGATATTTGTGAATATTAAAAAAAATAGTAGATGCGCCTTCTTATCATGAGACGAATGGTATATTTAACTCATTTATTCAAAAATTGTCAGATGCGCCCTTTTTTCTTATTACCGTAACATTGACCGAGCTAGATATAGGTCGGTAGCGAAGGGAGTGTGGGTACAGTCGCGTTCTAAAGTACTACATGGTATTGGGCTATTGTTTTATAATATTATAGTATTTAATTGTTTTATTGTAGAATCATACTAGGCGTTTTACTAGCTACTTAGAACTTTGGAAGAGGTTGGAATTAAAAATGGATAATGTTTACTTGAGCATTATTTGTTATTTCTATCGTAAAATATTTTTAAGTTTGTAAGAAGAAAACTTAAGCTAAGTGTGACAAGCCGTCCATTATGTCGTCTTGGGTTACATGGAAGCCAGATGTTGATGGTGTGTTGGTGTTACTGGATGCTACTTCATCATCACTTTCATCTTCTCTTGAGCTTCCGTCCTCAGGTCGATCACATGGTAATTTTTTCGGTATTCTTCCTCAACACTATTAAATTTACTGCACAATTTTCCCCATTCACCTTCTCCTATCATATTTACCTTTTCGTTCACTAGTTTAGTCATAAAACAATAGATATAAATAATTTTTCTTTCCTTCCTTTTTAAAACATCGCGCGAGTCGCAAAGTAAGCTGTGTATGCGACTGTATTTTTGGAGCGAACAAAGCGCGGGAACCAATAGCATGCAGGCACAGTTATACTGGCGGATTGTTCCCCCGTCGCGCCCCCTTCGTACCAATATGTGATAAATCGCTCAGTGGCCAAGTTCAAGGCCAGCGTTCTTTTTTCACCGTTCGCGCGTACATTAACCTCCATTAGTCAGGTGATATCAATTCAGTTTTCACTGCTGGTTTTATGTTTCAGTATTTTCATGATTTTTTTTATGAAATTATCGTTTCATTTAGCTGTACTAACATGATGGCGCGTGAATAAAACTAATAAAACGTTGTAAAAATATGATTTTTTTTTCATCAGGATCAAATTTATTTGTGACCCATGATCAAAGGTATACTTGGTGCTGTCGCCTGTCTTAGTTTTCGGGAGCGTTCCAAAAATACCCTGTATATATATATATATATTTTTTTTTTATAGGACAAGGGTGACAAACGAGCACACAGTCCACCTGAAGGTAAGTGGTTGCTGCGGCCCATAGACATCTACATCTATCCTCTATAACAAATTAAAATGTAGATGCGTTGTCACCGTGAGGACTGAGATAGAATGCCTCATTTCCAGTAAAAAGGGCCTCCGGCCACCTGCACTCACCAAGCGAAACGCAGAGGTAAACATCTACTTCACGCTGGTTTTCTGTGAGGTCGTGGTACCACCCCGGTTTGAGCCGGCCCATCCATGTGACAGCAAAAGCTGCCGCGTGGCTCTACCACTGTTAAAAATATATATACACATACACACACATACATACATACATACATATTACACATACATATACATACACATATACATATATACACACATACACACATACACACACATATATATATACATACACACATATATACATACACATACATACACATACAACATACATGTATACAATCATTTTAATGATGAAAGAATAACAGTATTAAACGAGGGAACAAATAATAATTTAGGTAGTATTTAATTACAATTTACTGATTACTTTCAGCTGGAGTGAATAGAAACATGTTAATTTTATTTTTGAATCCACTCTTAGTACTATTAAAAGGATCAATTGAGCTAAATTTTCTGTCGTAAGTTGCTACCAAACGCGTTAGAACACCGTTTTTCTCATAATTGGTCGAGTGAAAGGGAATGTAAAACAAAGAGTTTTTGGTACTCGTATTTCTGGTACGTTTCATTGGGACGTTAAATTTGATGTAGGCCAATAAATCAGGGCAGTCAATTCCTCCGTGTAATATATCGAATAAAAGTCCCATATCCAGCAGAGTACGTCTTTCTTCAAGTATTAACAGGCCGTAAAATCTGCAATCATCTCGATATGAAGAGCCAGAACGTCTAAATTTATAATTTAAATGGGAAATGAACTTACTTTGAATCTTTTCGATAGTATGAACATGTTTAGCATAAAATGGTGACCATATCTGACAGGCATACTCTAATATAGATGTAACATATGTGAAATATACTACTTTTAGGCTCTGCAAATTAGAGAAAGGAAGACAAGTTCTAGTTAAAAATCCCAAATTACGAAAAGCTTTACTGCAGATAGCATCAATATGCTCGTTCATTGTCATGCAGGAGTCAAAATATACGCCTATATCGCGCACAACCGTAGCCCTTTCGATTACAACACCATTGAAATTGTATTGAAAAACTATGGGATTCGTTTTCCGCGTAAATGAAATACTCTGACACTTACCAACATTTACCGTGATCTTATTAGCGGCATAGTAATTGTATAATGTATTTAAGTTATTTTGAATTACTTCACAGTCCTTGATAGTGCGTACACGCAGATATATTTTTTTATCATCAGCATAAAGTAAATGTTGAGAATTTTTTATATATTGACATATATCGTAAATATAGGCGTTGTAAAAGAGAGGACCAAGGTGGGAGCCTTGAGGAACGCCAGAAGGAACCGTTACGAAATCTGACCTATAACCGCCTAGAACCACAGCCTGAGAACGGTTAGTCAAATAAGATCTAATCCATCTCAGTAAGTCCCCATGAATGCAGAGAGACTGCAGCTTCTGAAGAAGTATGACGTGATCCACACGGTCGAAGGCTTTTTCAAAATCTGTGTAGATCACGTCAACTTGACCTCCACCTTCCATTTAATTTAGAACATAATTAGTGAAACTTCCAAGATTGGAAATAGTAGAAAGGTTTTTCAGAAAACCATGTTGCATACTTGGAATGCGTCTAACTATTGTAGTATAAATTTTATTAAAAATAAGTCTCTCAAATATTTTAGCAATTGTACTGAGAATAGAAATTGGACGGTAATTATCAATTTTTGTTTTAGAACCTTTTTTTTGAACTGGTATTATATATATGTATATAGCCTTTTTCCAAAGTGTGGGAAATACACATTCTCTAAGGGAAAGCTTAAAGAGCAACGTAATTGGGTAACTAAGGCTATCGGCACATGATGACAGAAAAACTGGAGGCACTCCGTCGTAACCCGCTCCCTTATAGGTGTCCAAGCCTTTCAGACATGTAAGTATAAAATCCTGAAAGACGTCAATTCGAGAATTATCATCACTCCATGACGAGAAGACAGTATTACAACAGTGTGAACCAGAATCCGTCAAAGAAGAAACAGTAAATACACTTTGAAAAAAGGCATTAAAGGCAGAACAAATATCCTGTCCCTCCGTGTAAATAACATTATTTAGGGTAAAATGACGAGGATAATTAGATATTCCCTTTTTAGACTTAACAAATTTCCAGAAATACTTTGGCGAATTCTTTAAATTTTTCTCAGTATTGCGAATAAAATCATTAAAACATTTTTTTTGTGTTCTATGTAGTCTATCTCTGAGAAGCTTAAACTCATCATAATCACGAGGGTTGTTAAATTTTTTCCAATTTTTGTGTGCTTTAAATTTTTCACGAATTACGGAGATCTCAATAAAAGATAGAAAAAGGTAAGACTCCATTGACAGCGATATAAACGGTGCCGATAGCGTGAAAATACGAAGTGAAAATGATTTGTTATTGTGTAAAAACGTTACAGGATCCTATGGAAATAAAGTTGATGCAAA
Source organism: Parnassius glacialis (assembly GCA_033319125.1). Classification (NCBI taxonomy): domain Eukaryota; kingdom Metazoa; phylum Arthropoda; class Insecta; order Lepidoptera; family Papilionidae; genus Parnassius; species Parnassius glacialis. Next base: position 18,108,532 of record JAVANC010000009.1, read on the forward strand.
ATATAAATGCAGAAAATCAAAAACAGAATGGAAAAATAGTGTAAAATGATATGTAAGTAGCATAACACTACATTTTCCCCCCGACCCTGGAAAATTTTTGACTCAGCAAAAATTTTGACATGTACATTCTAAAATAAACCATAAAAACACAGCTTTGCAGAAACATACATCAACAGGCAAAATCAGATATACTATCTCTTACATTCATCATCTGCATTCAGGTAAGGGTGGAGTTCACATTCAATGACTACCACTCTAAAAGTGTGTTTTCGAAAAGACATTCAGGCTTATTTAAGGAGTAGTCAACCGCTCCTGCGTGGAAAAAAAATAAATTAGTCGAAGAGACACCACTCTAAAAGTGTGTTTTCGAAAGGACATTCAGGCTTATTTAAGGAGTTGTCATCCGCTCCTGCGTGGAGAAAAAAATTAAGGTAGTAGTCAGCTGCTCCCAAGTAAAGATAAAGATAAAGAAAATTAAGGGAGTAGTCAGCTGCTCCCAAGTGAAGATAAAGATAAAGAAGATTAAGGGAGTAGTCAACCGCTCCCAAGTGAAGATAAAGATAAAGAAAATTAAGGGAGTAGTTAGCCGCTCCCAAAATTCGAGGTCTTAAAGCAAGATGTGTTGAAGAACACTGGATCACTAGACAAACAAACAAATTAAAAGAAATAAAAATGATAAGGTGAAAATGGTGATATTTATACATATATACAAATTAACAGTTAATAAATCTTTAGAAAAGTTATGATTCATCTCGTTTCAGCTTTCAAAAACAATTTTATATAAAGTGCAAAGTGCAAAGTTAAGTTTAAGAAATAAAAATTTTATTAAAAATTGTACCTCTTTAAGTTATCTAGAATAAAAATATTAAAGTGATGAATGAAAATGGAGTGTTATATGTAGGTCTAAATCCAGATAAGTTGAAAAACTAGAAGAAGTTTTGTTTTACAATTTGGAAGATATGAAAAGGATGAATAAATGAATGATGAATAATGAGTTAAGAACGAAAGGGAAAACAATTAAATCAAAAGGGAATGGACAAGGCGCAGTAAAGGTGAAGAATTAAGAGAGAAAGAGGACTTTTACGTTGGGCGCCAAACTGTCGTGAAGCGACAATTAAAAAAAAATAGAACCTAACCTAAGAACAACAAAACAACAAAAGTAGAACAAGAAAATAATATATTTAAATTTTTGAAAAGGTATTAACAATTTTATAAAAAAATGAAATATGATGATGATGATGGATGAAGTGAGATTACAATTAGATTAAAAAAATAAAGATAGGAGAATATAGTGTTGTAGTGGAGCCTAAAGGTCGAAGTGACACACGCTGCGCTTGGAGTAGTAGTAGGCACACGCGGAGCTTGAAGTTTCCTGGCGGCGACGGCACGCAGCGTCTGGTCTGGGCACACTCAGCGTCCGGAGCCGGCGCACGTAGCGCCTGGAGTAGGTGCGCTCAGCGCCTGGAGCAAGCAGTCGTAGCGCCCAAAGGTAGCACGGGCAGTAGGTGCACTCAGCGCCTGGAGCAAGCAGTCGTAGCGCCCAAAGGTAGCACGGGCAGTAGGTGCACTCAGCGACTGGAGCAAGCAGTCGTAGCGCCCGGAGTAGTGTGGCCCCGCGCTTGAAGTAGACTACGCCGACGACTTCAAATGTAGATGGAGGCTTGCAGGATCCCGGGGCAATGCGGCCCCGGGATAAGGCCTTTAGTAGATGCTTCTTGTTTGAAAACTGAAGCGAGACTTTCCGTATTCTCCGATTGTTCGGCTTTTATATCTTTTTAGAGAGAACGAGAAATTATTTAAATTAAAAGGAAATTTATTGTAAATGACCTAGAGCGAAAGAGTATTTATGTGAAAATATCGAACTAAGAACATCAAACCAGTGACGAATTTGAATAAAAGTTACCATAACAACCATATAAATAATGGTTGTCAAAAATATAAATTTTTGGTTTTAGGTATATAATTGAAAAACAGTTAAATTTAAGTAAGAAATAAGATATTATTCATATAGGAAAAACTATAGCGCGGCAGCGCGCACGAAACCTGAAATTGCAGAGTTACGGAGAACTCAATAAAAGATAGAAAAAGGTAAGACTCCATTGACAGCGATTTAAACGGTGCTGATAGCGTGAAAATACGAAGTGAAAATGATTTGTTATTGTGTAAAAACGTTACAGGATCCTATGGAAATAAAGGTGATGCAAAATATAAATGCAGAAAATCAAAAACAGAATGGAAAATAGTGTAAAATGATATGTAAGTAGCATAACACTACATAGTATAGAATAATATTATAGAATATATATATAAAAATGATAAAAAATATAATATGCGAATTTAGCTACAAATAAATGGAATAAGATAATAATAAAAATAATATAATAAAAATAACAATAATAAAAATATTCCTTACCGTAGGATATAGTAAATAACATTACAAGTAATAACAAGCATTGAAAAATCATATAATAACTACGAAAACACAGTAAATGAGCAAGTTTAATAAGGAATAAACTATAAAATAGTCAAAATACTTTTTGAAGATCTACAGAGTTTTTTATACATAAGGATCGACTAATATCGTTCTTCCTAACAAAAATCTTGCCATCACGTATCCATACAAATTTGTATTGAGCAACTTTTGCTTTTTCCCTTGTACTTTTATATAATATCTTGTTGGCTGGTGTAAGATGTTCATTAACTGTGTGTCACCCTTATTCTATAAAAAAAAAGAAAAAAAAAGTAAATCTTCTTCATTTCACCAGGAAAATCTATATCGCACAACTTAAGTCCTTTCTTGGTACGAACAGCAGACAGAATGGTATTACGTAATAATTGAGAACTCAGCTTTACGACAATAGCTTTAGGACGTCCAGAAACCGCATTAAATGGGCGTATCCTAGTAATTTGGACAATGTCAGTTGAAGACAGCTCAACTCCCAGGAAATTAGTAATATTTCTCAAGTATAGGGACAGGTCTTCGTTTGACTTTTCAGGGATACCAGATATCTCAAGATTATTCCGTCTGGCCTGTTGTTCCATATACCGAATTTTATTTTCGAGATTTTGTATCTGAGTGATTAATTCAGTGTCTTGATGACTACAAACTTCTAGTGCTTGTAACCGGCTATCAAATAGGTCCTGTCTTTGAGAGGAACAGCTAAAAGACTTCTCCATTTCTGTGAGACGTGTATTTGTTTCAGATAGCGATTTCTTCATTATGTCGTTATCGTCTGTCAATTGTTGTAAACAACTATTTATTTGAAATAAGTTTGAGGTAATATTTGACAGTTGATCGGTTATTGCCGAGTTAATACCTTCAGAAATACTGTTGAAAATTTTATCATTCCCTAATTTCATCTGTTGCTCGAACCTACGCTCGAAACACGCGAACGTATCTTCTCCAATTTCGCATTCCGGTTGCTTACGTTTGCGTATATTTACCAAAGATTCTTTGTCTACCGACACCGATATGTCAGGATTCGATGAGAATATGTTAGGTGGTGTGCGCTGGAGTGCTATTGTATATAACAAACGCACACACGATCAATATTAGTATCACAGACTGCAGAAGACAAGGACGAAAAATAGCAACTGTTATTATCTCACGGGGGTGAGGTACCCCGCAGATACAACCAGGAGCAGCGACGCGAGAGAAGGTAAGAAACACTGGTTTGACGAGTATTAAAAACTTTGATGCACTTGATGGCACGCAAAAAACAGCTGAGTTACACTAACAATTAGGCCAATTTTACTAAAAAGATTATCTATAATAGCACGAGGCAAAAGTTGTACACAACCACTCTCTTTACTAGCCAAACGATGAATAATAAATATAATGAATAAAATTCTCAGTAGCTGCCCGGATTCAGAAAGCTGGCGCTGTCTCACCCCCGTGCTTTGGAAAGCACGTAAAGCCGTTGTTCCTGCGCCTGATCTCTCTCCGGTCGTGTCGGTTTACCGACCCATGGGACTATGAGAGTGTAGGAATAGAGAGTACACCTGTGCTTGCGCATACACTTGGGAACTATAATCCTGTCCTGCGCCGATGGCTAGTCTCCGATGAGACTGGCCGTCGTGACCGAAATTCGGTCTGGAGAACATTATTATTATTATTTTTACAGGTAACTTGGTCATTTATAGAAAATGGTGTTAATGGTGCATGTAGGTTTTCTTGAAGTACGCAGATATTTTCGTCTTCTGGTTGTAGTTGGTATCCTTTTTCTTTCCGCCTTGTTTTTTATTGCCTGTATAATATATGGTCGATTTCTAATTTGGTACCTACTTGGGAGTTTTGCTGCTTTTTTAATTGCCCGAAAACATTATAAAGTGAGTAATAATACTGTTTGTACTATTTTTGTAGTTTTAAATATATTTATTATGTATATATTACGAGTATTTGTATAGCTACTTCTTGAGCCATTTCAAATAAGCCCAAACACGATGGTGTTTCGTAGTGGCATAACTGAGATCTTTTACCCCACCTTCTTAGTCCACCATCATAAAGGTAATTTAATCAGATTGACCTAGGTCTTCATAAGCCCTTTCAAATGAGTTCAAACACGATCGTTCTACCTAGTGCCGCCACTGAGATTCTATACCCACCTTCGGATTGCACCATCAGAAAAATGAGGTCATAACAGTCACCTAGGTCTTTATGAGCCCTTTCAAATGAGTTCTAACACGATCGTTCTATCTAGTGCTGCCACTGAGATCCTATACCCACCTTCGGATTGAACCATCAGAAAGGTGAGGTCATAACAGTCACCTGGGTCTTTATGAGCCCTTTCAAATGAGTTCAAACACGATCGTTCTATCTAGTACCATCACTGAGGTGCTATACCCACCTTCGGATTGTACCAAAAAAAGTTAGGTCATAACAGTCACCTAGGTCTTTATGAGCCCTTTCAAATGAGTTCAAACACGATCGTTCTATCTAGTGCCGCCACTGAGATCTTATATCCACCTTCGGATTGCATTATCAGAAAGGTGAGGTCATAACAGTCACCTAGGTCTTTATGAGCCCTTTCAAATGAGTTCAATCACGATCCTTCTATCTAGTGCCGTCACTGAGATCCTATACCCATCTTCAGATTGCACCATCATAAAGGCGATATCATCAAAGTCACCTAGATCTCCATTTACCTATTTGAAAATGAGTCCAAAAACGATAGTTCTACGTAGTAGCATCAAGGAGATCCTTTATCCACCTTCTGAGTCCACCATAAGGAAGGTGCTCCTTGGTCTCCATCCTCCATCAAACCAACTTCTCTAAATATATAAAATAATATAAAATCTAAACATCATACAAATAATGTAAGTAGCTACTAAGAACGTATGTACTTACCAATAATTGAAACGAACTGAAGTCAGCGGATTACGGTGCATCCGGAAAAGTACGTGGGTTGCCGTCAGTTAAAAATTTCAACTTAAGGTTTCACACTCACGACCAGTTTTTGGATGTACGTCAGTTCAACTGAGCAGTTTAACTAACAGTACGCCCGAAAAAATCCGTGGGTTGCCGTCAGTTAAAATTTCAACTTAAGATTTCACACTCACGATCAGTTTTTGGATGTACGTCAGTTAAACTGATCAGTTCAACTGAGCGTATGTCGGGACCATAATAAATAATGTTCGAGTCTGGCATTGAATCGTTCATCATCATCATTACAGCCCTTACAGTCCACTGAAAAACATATGCCTCCCCCAAGGAATGCCACAAAGCACGGCCCTGAGCCACCTGCATACATGGACTTCATGCATGTCATACCAGGTTGAATCGTTCGTTTCTTAACAATTACCAATTACGAAACCAAACAACATTACATTTATCACTGGCGATTTTTCCGCATTGGTAGGACTTAGGGTTTTTAAAGAAACGAGCCTACTCTATGGCCGGCATCACACCTGCACAATTTCCCTAGTGCTGCAGTTGTTTATGGGCCGCATATTATTTTCCCCTATCGTATATAAAAAAAAGTAGCCTGAACATTTTACTTCTCCAGATCGGTGATAGTCACTTGTTTTACCAGATGGGGGTACCCCAGCGACAATGCAAAATTCCACACCAATCTCCCAGCGTGGTCAGCCTTTTGGTATGGCATTAAAGTCACCCAGAAAAACCAGCTGTGCAGCAGTGTCACATCTAAGGCCTCACTGAGATTTTCAAATAACCTAGTTGTCTCCTGGTTACCGTTGTGCGATCGGTAGACATATCATGAATAAATAATTTTATCCATTCCTGTCTATCAATACCTAAATCGTGGAGAAAACTGGGTCTTCAAGGTTGCGGAGACGTTGGAAGCAGATATCAGTGCGGATGTACATACAAAATCCGAGGCGCTAGTGTAAAGTATGCTCTAATGTGTAATAAATTTCACAAGGACAATACAACCAAATACCGAACAATTACTTATAGGCCTTACAAATACTTGTTCCGTGCGGGATTCGAACCCCGAGGTCTTAAGGTAAGATTATTTTAGTGGGTTTAATAAAATGCTTTACAGCTCCATACAGCAGTCTTCTAAATCACTCTTTTTCAACCCCGTTTTTATTTTAAATAAATCTCGTGAGTAATCTCGCTAAAAGGCGAAGGTACTCTTTTTAATAGGATTTCTAAAGTGTCTTATCAATAAGTAACATGTAAATAAACAACAACACAAAAAAAACTGTTCAAAAATTAATTGTACAGTTTTTAATAAATTTCACTGTATTTAGAAAAATATTTACAGAGGTTTAAATATTACTAGAGGTTTTACAGTTTGTAGGAAGCTTTTTATTTTACTGGGCGATTGACTCGAAACTTATCGAAATAAATGAAACATATTTTAGTGATTTTCATGACAATATTTTGGAGCGAGGGGGAGGGGGGTTAGAGGATGGTCAAATTTGTATGGAGAAATACTAATGACTAGAGTACGTGCGGTTAATATGGTCATCCGGTTAATATGGTCACTTTCTTATAGCTCAAAAACTACAGCCTCATTTGCATAGATGTTTTGTGATACGATTGCTCTTCATCAGTCATTCAAATAATAAAGGGTCAAAAGGCCGCAGATTTATCGACGCCATTCTGACAGTTGACATTATAGTAAGTACGTGAGGGTAATATGGTCACCTTAAGCTTTATTATTGCTTTAGCTTATATTTATAATTGCAAAATTAGGAGGATAACAGAGACAAAAACATAAATTCGTATACTATAACTAATATATTAAGACAAAAAATAGCAAACAAGCTTTGGAAATAATTAGGAACACTTCGAAAAATCTACTTAAAAGTACTAACTACACTACACAGTACAAAAATCGACTAAAATATTTACAATAATGATATTATATATTATATATACTGTCAAAATGGCGTCGATAAAGGAGCGCCTTTATGACCCTTAATTATTTGATAGACTGATCAAGAGCTATCGTATCACAGTGCGTTCTATGCAAACGACGCTGTAGTTTTTGAGTTATAAGAAAGTGACCATATTAACCGGTACACCATATTACCCTCACGTACTATAGTTAGTTTTTTAAGTTGATTTTTCGAAGTGTTGCTAATTATTGCCAAGGCTTGTTTGTTATTTTTTTATATTAGTTATAGTATACAACATTGTGTATTTGTTTCTGTCCTCCTCCTAGTTTTGAATTTATAGGGCGGCAAAGCTTAAGGTAACCATATTACCTTGGATGGAATACCAGTAGAAGTGTGGAAGTTGCTGAGGGCGGATGGATGGAAGTGGTTGAGTTTATTTTTCGGTAAATTGTTGCAGGAAGAACAAATACCTGAGGAATGGTGCAGTAGTATACTGGTCCTCATTTTTAAAAACAAAGGAGACGTCCAAAACTGCAGCAGTTACCGGGGAATAAAACTCATATCACATACGATGAAAGTCTGGGAAAGAATAATAGAGAGAAGAATGAGAGAAGAGTGTGAGATAACACAAAACCAGTTCGGATTCATGCCCGGTCGAGGTACGACAGATGCCATTTTCGCATTACGCCAATTGTGCGAAAAGTACAAGCGCGTGCATAAAGATCTGTACATGGTTTTTGTCGACCTTGAAAAGGCGTATGATCGGGTTCCCCGTGAGGTTTTGTGGTGGGCGTTAAAGATGAAAGGTATGCCTGGGAAGTATGTGAGGTTAGTCCGTGCTATGTACAGAGCATCCCGTACATGTGTACGATCTGCCGCGGGAACTACGGGCAGTATCGATGTGGCGGTAGGGCTGCACCAAGGGTCGGCATTGAGCCCTTACCTCTTCCTACTGATTATGGACGCTTTGACGTCGGACCTGCAGGATGAGGCACCCTGGTGCATGCTCTTTGCCGATGACATCGTGCTTGTCGGGGAAGAAGGCATCGAGGTACAGAGCAGACTGACGGGGTGGCAACGGAGGCTGGAAAGTGTTGGCTTGAAGATCAGTAGATCCAAAACCGAATATCTGTGCTGTGATTTCGGCGGTCTTTCCAGTCCTGTACCCATGTCGTTGGATGGCGCTATACTGCCTATCTGCTCAGATGTCAAGTACCTCGGTTCCCTCATTCAAGGCGACGGCGGAATAGATAGAGCTGTGCAGCATAGGATTAACGCAGGGTGGATGAAATGGCGACAGGTCACAGCCACAACGTGCGATCCCCGAATGCCAATAAGGCTGAAGGGGAAAATTTACAAATCGATCATCCGACCTGTCGTCATGTATGGAAGTGAATGCTGGGCCGTCAAGAAGAAGGATGAAAATAGACTGCATGCGAATGAAATGAGAATGTTACGATGGATGTATGGTATGACAAGGATTGATAAGATAAGGAATGAGTATATAAGAGGAAGCCTGAAAGTAGCGCCAGTGGTAGAAAAGGTGAGAGGAAGCAGATTGGCATGGTTTGGGCATGTGATGCGGAGGAATGAAAGTCATGTCACAAAACGAGTGTTGAATATGAATGTGGAGGGACACACGGGCAGAGGAAGGCCGAATAAAAGATGGATCGATTGTGTGAAGAGTGATATGAGAATGAAAGGAGTAAGTATGGAAATGACGGCTGATAGAGAGGAATGGAACAAAAAGATTTACTGCGCCGACCCCAGATAATGGGAAATGGTTTAGAGAATGATGATGATGATTACCCTCACGTACCTTAGTCATTTTTAATTTAATACTGGTGTAAATACTCTTGAATCAAAATAATAAAATATAATCTTAATTTTTTATTAATCATTAATTTGCCTTTAAGTTTTGTTAAAACGAGAGTACAAAGTTTGTATGAAAAATATTGTACATGTTAAGACGCACAGCCCACCGTGTGTCGCAGGAGAATGAAATTAAGACAATAACTTTGTTACATTACGTAGGCATACTAAGAAGGGACTTTAAAAAATTAAACCACTTATAGGGTGCAAAAGTTTGTATATTTTTTTTTAATTTTTCGCGGTGATCGCTTCGGAACATACTGCAAGTAATCTTTAAATAAAATAAGTAGCAACACTAGAGCCGTGGTAGGTCAGATAGTGCTCGCTTTAAATTTCACAGTACGCGAGCAACCCGGGTTCGATCGCCGGCGGCAATAATGAAATTGTTAATTGCAATTTTAAGTGCTAATTTACCACGAGGAAACCTGCATGTGTGAGAAATAAGAAAAAAATTCGAAGACATGTGAACTTCGCCAACACGCATTGGGGCAGCGTGGCGGACATTTCCTTGCCTTGAAACCCTCTCAGAAATTAGGGCCTGTGCTCAGCAGTGGGCCGTATGTAGGCTTTAACTTTTAACTTTAACACTGGTGGAAATATTCTTGAATTAAAATAATAAAATATTCTATTACTTTTTTTCAAATCTACCTTTAGGGTTTTAAACGAGAGTGCAAATATTGTATGTAAAATATTTTATTAAGATTAACACGCACAGTCCAAATCGCTAGGGACCGTTCCACGTACTATCGGCCACACCAATGATTTATATAGCTTCTTCTGATCAGTCTGGAAGAGACGATTCTGTTGATATTGGAAAATTTATATTTGTCCCAGCAAACACCATCCTGATGGTGGGCACAATCCTTGACCTGTTATTGCCTGACTTGAAGTCTGCCAATGAGGGCCTTTGCGATACGTTCCTCAGTTCTTTTTCTCAAGGCTGGGCTGGCGCTACTTTGTCTAGTAGCACGTCCAGTCGAGGGAAATTTAGCGCCGATAATTCGACAAACTGCCAGTACTGCGCCAAAAATAATTGAATCCGTCTCACAAAGGTCCCGGTTGGCTTCCAAATAGGTCACCAACATTAGAATAGAATAGAACAGAATAATATTTTATTCAATATTGATTATTACATAATACTTATTGAAAGTCATTTTTTATTTACCACTGGTTCGGAAAATACCTCCGTCCTGGGAAGAACCAGCAAGAAAACCAGCGGGACTTTTTTTTTCAAACATATTTCACTTAACAATAATTTCGTTTATACCATTTTTCATAGAACCAGCATGGTGGCGATCACCTTATTCCCAGGGGCTATTTTCATTTATGTATTCCTTGATATTATAATAACCTTTTTTGTGTAGTTTTTCTTTAATGAAACTTTTAAACTTGTTTATTGACAAACTTTGAATATGTTCTGGGACTTTGTTGCAAAAGCGTATACATTGCCCCATAAATGAATTACTGATTCTGTGGAGTCTAATAACTGGCATTACAAGCATATGTTTGTTCCTAGTGTTTAAAGTATGCACATCCTTATTCTTATTAAAGCTATTTATGTTTTTATGCACATACATTACATTCTTATAAATATATTGCGATGCCAAAGTTAATATGTTTATTTATTTAAATTTTTCTCTGAGGGACTCTTTACAATTTAGGTTATAAATCGCCGATACGGCTCTCTTTTGCAAAACAAATATAGCTTCAATATCAATCGCATTACCCCATAGCAAAATTCCAGAAGACATTACGCAATGAAAGTAACTAAAATACACTAATCTAGCAGTCTCAACATCTGTGAGACTTCTAATCTTCCTTACAGCATATGCTGCAGAACTAAGTCTGCTAGCTAATTTAGATATATGGGGGCCCCATTGAAGTTTCGCGTCGATAGTAGTACCAAGAAAAACAGTGGTATCCACAAGACTCAACTCCTCCCCATTTAACAGCACCTTGGTATTCGCATGTTTTACATTAGGTATTGTAAATTTAATACATTTTGTCTTATTACCGTTTAAGAGCATATTGTTGGCGTTAAACCAATCTAACAATTTCGATAGAGCATTATTTACATCGTCATAATTAATTAACTGCCGTTTGAGTTTGAAAATTAAAGAGGTGTCGTCAGCAAATAATACTATATCGTGATTGTCCCCTACAAGATAAAGTAAGTCATTAATATATATTAAAAACAGGAATGGGCCAAGAATCGAGCCCTGAGGAACGCCCATTTATACTACCGATTGTGTTTAGAGCCCTTATTACAGCCTGATTTCGCTTGCTTAAGGGTATGGGGGAAATTCGCAGTCAATTCTCGAGAGTTGTACTGCGCGTTTCCCTTATCGCCTCTTCCAATATGCTCCACATTTCCTCTTGTCCCCGGGCGACCATTCCACTGTCGTCGAGTCAACTACAAGGAGTTCTAAAGCGACATCTACATGTTCGGGTTGCTCTGCAACTCGTAGCGCCACACCTAATGTCGTAGTATTTTCATCCGACGAGGGAACAGCCTCACGTCGTAGCTGTTCGAGTTCGGCGTCACCAAATATTTTTGAGCGCATGATGTGCCAAACTTGGTGTGCCAGGTTTTGTTTGTTGACGATAATATCTATATATTATCATATTATCGTTATTCCAGCTCAGTAGAAAAGTGATTCATCCTTTAAATACAATATTATCTATAACAATATACTAAAAATATTTTATAATATTAAAACTATATATATTAACACTGATTCGTTTATATAAACTACTTATGAATAAAATATTAAATTTAGCTTTCGTTCTCAGTCAAGTATTAGCTGAAATATTACGTATTATATTTTCCGTAAATCAGATAAGATTATTAAATATTAAATTATTGTTATAACTGAATAATTCATTGATAATAAAAAATATGAATCGTTAATTTTAATAAAATTTACTTTTACAGAAGATCTTACATTACTGACAATAATTTCATCATAACCTTATTTTATTACATGTAATTTATTAAAGATGAGTTATTGTCTTAAATAGTTGTTCATTAAGTAAATGTTTAAAAGTTCATATAGATTTTTTATAATTCTAACGGCGTCATAGTAGTATATATTCAGTAAAACCAGTCATTTGAATTGTATGGGCATTTAAACACTTGGTTTTCGTATTTGCGTTAAAAATAGTATTTTCACGAATAAGACCTGATACAACTATTTTAATGCACTACAAATATTAATTTCGTTTGTATATATACCACGAACTTTTTACGTATAATCCCTGCTACAAATTTTAGTTAATTCAGAATTAACTATACGAACGTCACTTGTAAATTATCGATTTGTTACCATTTCGTACGTACAAAAGTATAAAAATACTATACAAATACGTGTACGTACACAGACGCCCTAAGCTTTTCTTGAATAAAAGTAAAACCATCACGTTTATTGATAACGAAAATTTTTGCAGATAAGTCACAGTGCGTAAAATTTTATGTTGTTTGAAGTCCCCTTTCACAGCGTCGCTTAAAACACGTGGTATACTTTCAGTAATTTTTTCAGCTACACTTATAAAGCAAAAGTAAGTAAATGAAAGCCTATATACATCCTACGGCTGGGGACAGGTCACAGCTTTAAAAGTAGATAATTATTTGCATTTATTGTTTAGATGTAGATTTCTATGGGCTACATCATCCATTCACAATTAGGTGAACAATACTTCGTTTGCCACCCTTAATTCTATATAAAAAAGATTTATACATATTGTAACGTCCCTTCCCCCTATTGCTAATATAAATGGGTCGTTTATTAAATTTATAAAATATAAAATATTAAAATTAATGTGACCAGATAATATAATATAAATATTGATCTTTCCCAATTATCTTTCTAAACGTTTACTTATAGGCTTTTTAATAATTTTTGACATAATCGTTTAACAAACACACCGTAAATATAGGACCCTTATTTACGTTGTGTTAATGCATTTTAATTATTCAAAATATTCTATTTATGATATTTTTAAATGACTTTAGTATTTAACTAGTATTTATTAATAATAATAATGTGCCGTCACAATATGTTAGCTTATTTACTTTTGGTTTGAATACGTTTTGTAATTTAGTTTAGTTTAAAAAAATGTGAAAGTTTGACTGGAATATTTTTCAATTCAAACACAATTTGAAATTATTCTCTAAAATTAATATTGTTATATTATAGTATACACAGAGAGAAAGACAGGGAGAGGATATTTTATACAGGTGAAAGCATGCCCACTATTTTAAATTTTAAATTAAATGTAGAGCTAACAATTTTCTTAAACCTGTTTCATTCTTTATAGCGCAAAAGTTTATTTCTTTGGTAAAATAAGGCGTAAATAACATCTTCCAGAAGGCAAGAAATCATTGTTTGCTGTATTATGAAATTTTTATGAGATATTTTCTTGCTCTACAAAAATTGATTTGATTCGAGATTGGAAATAATATCTGTCTTTAGGAAACAGCTCATTCATCTTGCGTCCTTTTAGCGTGTTGTTGTTGTAACGCGTTACATCCTCTCTAATTTTTAACGATTTACGGGTCGTAATGATATCAAAGCAGCCAAACATTGCTCTATTTCCATGTCATTGTGTCAACATCAATCACTGCTATCACGGTATAGAAATTGATGTGTTACTACTTATTGCCGTCATAAACCGATTAAACAGCATAATTGAGATCAGGGCATAGGACTCCTTTTCTGTATAAGATTCCTTCCGCCATACGGCAGTGCGCGCAACATCGTTCCATTCTGAAGGACATCCAGAGCGCTAGTTGAATTCGACTTGCACTCGAATTCCATGGGCTGCAATAGCCACTTTTCATCTAGTAGTCTGTAATTTCACTTTAATATATATAGAGCCCATTATCCGACATAGCCCAATGGATTAGTAAGCTGAAGTGGCAATGGGCCGGCCATATAGCTCGAAGAACCGATAACCGATGGGGAAGAAAGGTTCTCCAGTGGCAGCCTCGTATCGGTATGCGAAGTGTAGGGCGACCTCCCACTAGATGAAGTGACGACCTGGTGAGACATGCAGAAAGTCGATGGATGCAGGTGGCTCAGGACCGTGCTTTGTGGCATTCCTTGGGGGAGGCCTATGTTCAGCAGTGGACTTGTGAAGGGCTGTAATGATGATGATGATGATATATATCTTTAAATAATAGCAAATCAAATTAAATGGCAAATGGCAGTAGGACAACCCGTAGAAATAGACTGAATCTGTTCGTTGTTTGTACAATGACGATGCTACATTATTCTTGTGTGAGCGACAGCATTCTTAATAATGAAAATTATGGATCAAGATTATATTATCTATTTTTGACAAATCAGAAAAAAAAATTAAATATACCTTATAAATTGTTATTAAATTTTTATGGTAACTTAAATGGACAGGAGCGTCTTCACAAAAACATCTAGGAAATAGAAAAAAACTACAGTAATATACATGCAATCCATTTTTGCAACAGTTTCCAACCAAGCTCGGAAACTATTGCAAAAATGAGCAACGTCAGAAAAAAAGATGTCCCCAAATTCCTGGAGGCCCAGCTATTCCCGGCTACGCTGGTGACCACGGTAACGGCAAGGCGAGGGGGTACTAAGAATCTAAGGTGTTAGTTCAATTGTTACATAATTTACATAACCGTTTTCAATTTGCCTGCAACACTGCCTAATTCACTGCAATATATTGAAACTATGTTTGCGGTCGGAGCTAAGGTCAACAAGATCCGTCAAGAAATTGTGTCGTACGGGTTGTAAATCATCTCGTAACTGACTTTTTTTTACATGATGAAATGCCTACGGATATCGGCCTCGCGAGTACAATAACGGGTTATATCGGACTCGCACCAAATAAAACCCGCGGTGTTCCACTTTCGCTGCATATTGGCAGAGCCACGGGAACGCTTTGGCTGCCGCCCCATAGCAGTCAGTCCTCGGGAAAGGACTTCTCCTCCCCTTTTCTTTTTCAGGTAAGGCACACCAGGAATACAAGGCGCACCTTCCTTCGCAGCTTTTAACTCCATCTACGCAACGAACGCCCCCGAGAGCGATACGCGAGGGCCATACGGCCAGGAAAATCGAGCACTCGGAAGCACCAGTTTTCCTACCCCAGCTGCGAATCTGGTCTGTGGCTCCACTTTCAACCAACTTTCGGCTGAGGAAGACAGAGAGAACAGCTCACTCCTCTCCCCTCCCGGCCCCACCACCACATCAGCGGTGCGGGCTGGCAGTACTTCCTTGAGCCGACTCTTCACCTTGGGCCAGCCAAGTGGATTCCTCTTTTATCAAGCCACGGCTAGTAAGTCCCCCGCCACGACAAGGCGGAAACCCATTCTTAACAAACATGGCCCAATGGATTAGTAAGCTGAAGTAGCCATTGAGCGGCCATATAGCTCGAAAAACCAACTACCGATGGGGAACCCCCACTAGATGAAATTACGGCCTGATACCGGAATTCAATGGATGCAGGTGGTTTAGGACCGTATTTTGTGAAAAAGCCTAGGCAATGCACTTGTGAAGGGCTGTAATGATAATGATCTTTATGATGACAATTTAAAACTTTCGTTTTTAAGTTTTAACCCCTTGCGGACAGTCAAAAATTTACAGCAATGTGAATTTCATTCCGACATACAGGGTTATTTTTCAAAAAGTCATCATTACAGCCTTTCATAAGTCCACTGCTGAACATAGGCCTCCACCAAGGAATGCCACAAAGCACGGTCCTGAGCCACCTGCAGCCATCGACTTCCTGCATATCTTAATAAGTTGAATCCGTCGATTGACCTCTC
The DNA here is from genome assembly GCA_033319125.1 of Parnassius glacialis. Lineage (NCBI taxonomy): Eukaryota > Metazoa > Arthropoda > Insecta > Lepidoptera > Papilionidae > Parnassius > Parnassius glacialis. The sequence goes on from JAVANC010000009.1 coordinate 18,124,520, forward strand.
GGTCGAAGTTGGACTTACCTAGTCGGACTATTTGTCCCAGGTAAACATACTCGTCAACAACTTCGAGCTTAGTGCTCCCAACAACTACTGGCATAGGTATGATATGGACATTAAACATGATCTCTGTTTTGTCCATGTTCATCTTAAGACCTACCCGTTGGGAAGCACTATTGAGGTCATTGAGCACAGTGCTTAGGTCCTCCAGCGATTCTGCCATAAGGACTATATCGTCGGCAAATTGAAGGTGAGTGATGTACTCGACACTGATGTTAATACCGTATACTTTCCAGTCCAGAAGATTGAAAACGTCTTCCAATGCAGCGGTGAAGAGTTTCGGGGATATAACGTCACCCTGTCTTACACCTCTCTGCAATTGGATAGGTTTCGTACTCTGATTCTGTACTCGGATAGCCATCATAGCTCTACTGTACAAACACTTCAGCACTTCGATATACCGACAGTCAACTTGGACGAAGGGACTGCAGCACCGCCCAAATTTCGACGGAATCAAAGGTTTTCTCATCGTCCACATACGCAAGGTAAAGTGGCAGATTATACTCCTCTATCTCCTGTACAATCTGCTGCAGGGTATGTATGTGGTCTATGGTACTAAAGTCTTTTCGGAAACCGGCTTGTTCGGGAGGCTGGAAGTCGTCAAATCTGCGTGCGAGACGATTTGTAATGACTCTCGAAAACAGCACGTAAACGCGGCTCAGAAGGGAAATCGGTCTGTAGTTCTTCAAGAGAGCATTGTCGCCTTTCTTGAAAAACAAGACCACCGCACTTCTGCTTCACGCCTCCGGAGTAGTGCCACCATGGAGGACGGAATTAAAGAGCTTCTGAAGGACTTCAAGTACCGGGTTTCCACCCGCTTTCAGAAGCTCCGCTGTACATCTATCCTCGCCCGGGGACTTGCCATTTTTAAGGTGCTGAAGAGCCATTCTAATCTCGCTCAGACTGACGTCCGGGATATATTCAGAATAGTGTCGGATAAGACTCACTCTTGGATCGTTACTCACACTTGCGTGTGGCTCCAACGATGACGTGTACAGCTGCCCATAGAACCTCTCAATCTCACTCGAAATCTCAGATGTCCCGGAAGCGATGCTGCCACACTTGGTCTTCAGCTTCGACAGTTGGCTCTTTCTGGCAGACAGATCTCTGGCAAAGACTTTGGAGCCTGGTTCCGCTCGATCGCTTCTTCAATACAAGCTGTATTGAAGTTGCGTAAGTCCCACTGCATACATTTGGAGATCTGTCTGTTCAGATGCCTGTATGCTGTCAAATCTGTTGAAGAATGTAGCTTCATCTCCCGTCTAACAGCTATGAGATTAAGAGTGTGATCTGATCGGATCGGTTTTTGTGTTCTTCTGCAGCGGGTCTTGCAGAACTTAGCTACGACCGCATTGACAGTTTCCACAAGCTTGTCATTCATATCTTCCACCTCATTGCAGTCTTCTAGGCACTGCAAACGGTTTTGTAACTCGAGCTGAAAGGTTTCGGGACTTTGGATTAGAGCACGAGGGGGACGGAGCGTTGACTTCATCAGACGAGACCTCTCCAACTTAACGTTTAGGTTCAGTGTGCCTCTAACTATTCGATGATCGCTACCAGTTTTCCCCCTCGCGAGCACGGAGACATCACTGAACAGTTGTCGTCTGGTCGACATAATGAAGTCAATCTCATTTTTTGTCGAACCGTCGGGGCTCGACCAGGTCTACTTCATGTGGGGCCGCTTATGGAAGAAAGAGTTCATCATAAAGAGTCCCTCTTTCTCCATGAAGTCGGCCAGCTGCTGGCCCCTTGGGTTCCGTTGCCCTATTCCAAATTTCCCTACTTTCAGCTCACCGTTCTCTTTTGTGCCTAGTTTTGCATTGAAGTCTCCCATTAACACCGTATAGTGGGTTTTGGAGGAATACATGGCTCTAGAGATATTCTCATACATTTCCTCCACCTCCTCACGGGATGTGCCGAGGTTGGTGCGTAAACCTGTACGACCTTCAGCGAATACTGTTTGGTGATTTTGAATATAAGGTACGCAACCCTCGTCGACACACTGAGAGTCGTTGTCAATCTTTACAACTTTGTTAACAAGAAACTTGTGAACGATAAATCCGACACCTCCTTGGGACAGAAGGTCGCCCTCCTGTTGATAGAGCAAGTTGCCGGATTCGAGGATTACCGTGTCCTCCCCCTATCTTCGGACCTCGGATAATCCTATAATATGCCAGCGCAACTTGTCTATTTTTTCTTCCAGCTCCACGATCTTCTCGTCAGTCCTCAGGATGCGTGCGTTGTATGTTGCCAGGTCGAGTCGTCTTAGGTGGCACCCGAACCTCCAGCGGAGATTCTTAGCACCCTCTGCCCCGCCGTTACCATGGTCGCCACCGTAGCCAGGAATAGCGGGGCCGCCGGGGCCTGGGGGCTGTCTCATAGAGTAGCCAAAGTTTAAACTTAAATTCAATAATATAAATAATAATATAGCGTTAATGCAGTTTTGTAAATACGAGTAAATAAGGCTTTTACTTTTATTTCAAATTATCCCAAATTGAATATGATTTATGGCCAAAAACGTTTTTGCCTATCGATCGACCCTTACAAATGTGGACATGTGCAGTGAAATCAGTTAAAATAATGCATTACCACGCATTTTGAATTTAAAAGTTAAAACGGACAGAATAGTTGGAATTTTTTTAATTAATTTTTCTTCACGACTTGCCTAAATAACTTATTCTGAACCTTCTTTGCATATTTGGTCGGTTATTGCAAAATAACCCTGTATATTTCTAGATTTACCTGGAGACACATAAAAATTGTTTTAACTATATAATCATATTTTTTTCAATTTTCATCTTAATTATTTTTGTGTTTTCATAATCAGTTTTCATTGTGATCTAATCTGTGTGTCTTGTACGAACAGATGTAATCTACAAGACTGTTTATTCATCTATTTCTAATTCTTTGTCTAGTCCATTGCTGGCCATGGGCTTTCGCCTTGCTTGGCAAGTGGATTAGCAGTCGTTTCGCACATTTAGAGCAGCTCCCGTAATCACCCTGAGTATTTTACATCTTCTTATAAAAATCACTTGCTATCCGTTAGTCTCGCAGAAACTCGAAAATAGCTTGACCGATTTTGATGATTTTTTTTTGGGCATTTAAGTGGATCTCTGGATGGTTCCGAAATCACCCGTGCAAAGGCTGGGCGAATTGCTATCGGTCTGCTGTTAGGTTATATCACTTTGTAGTTGGATTGCGGATTGGCTTTGGCACTAGCAAAAATAAACTTTACATAATATGTATATTGTAGGCCGTTTTTTTATTATAATTTATTTAGTGGCGTCCTCGTCTTAGATACGGCGTTTATTACTTACTTACTTACTTATCGTCACGCACAATCCCTGACGGGGTAGCCAGAGAGAACAGATCGCCAAGTGTCACGATCCTTACATACCTCTTTCGCTTCTTTCAGATTCATCATCTTCTTCATACATGCACGTCTAGGTATCCAAGTACTCTTGACCCTCCCCTCTTCGAGCAATTTGCTCACATGGTCTTCGAAAGTTAGTCTCGGTCTACTTCGACACCTTTTAATATTAACTTTCGCGCTATATATTTTCTTCACCACTGGGTCACTGTAGAAGCGTGCTCGTCGCGACCCCTGCCAGCCCTTTTCAGGGCTGCAATTCTACTTAGCTGCGCACCCATGTCAACGAGGGTTAGGGCGTCCCCCCAAGGCGACGCACACCAGCTCGTCCCCGTTGGTGTGGAATGCAGCGCGCAAAGCGGCGATGGGGACCGCCACCCGTCACGCACAGCCCCACACGGCGGAAGGTGGAGGACAGAGTGCAGAGTTGGCACGTGGAATGTTAGAGGAGGCATGAGAGATAAGACGAATGAGTTGATCGAAATAATGAAAGAAAGAGAATTAGATGTCGTGTGTATGTCGGAGACCAAACGGAAGGGCAGTGGTACTGAAGAGCTCCCTGGCGGGGCGTTAGCTCTATGGTCCGGAGTCCCGGAGAGTGAGAGCGCCCGCCAGGGAGTGGGGGTGCTGCTGTCGTCTCGGTTGGTCGATGTTATGACTGAATATAAGGTTGTGAACTCAAGACTTCTCTGGGTTCGCTTTAAATTGGGACTGACGAAGTTATTCCTTTTGGCTGTTTATGCGCCGGTAGCTTCGTCGTCCAGGGCTGAGCTGGAGGAGTTTTGGGAGAATGTAAGAGAAGTTCTAGATTTGGCTAAGGGAAACGAAAAATTGTTGTATGTGGTGATTTGAATGGATGGGTTGGTACCGCTCGACCAGGGTACGAGTCGGTGCTTGGAAAGTTTGGCGATAAAAGGGTTAATGATGCTGGCAAGCTTATACTGGCGGTATGCAAGGAAAAGGGTCTTCTTGTGACAAACACTATGTTTAATCACAAGAAGATCCATATGTATACTAGAGAAAGTAAGAATGAGAAAAGTATGATCGATTTGTTCCTGGTGGATGACCGACTGCGAAAACAGGTGATGGATACGCGAGTGTTCAGGGGTGCTGACCTGGGAACGGATCACTATCTAGTGATTACTAGATTTAGGGGTCTGTTCGCGGGTTGGCGCTACCGGACGGCAGTAACAGAACCACAGTCGGTCTGTCGCATCCGAAGCTGGAAGCTTCAGGAAGCGGATACTAGGGACAAATATCATGCGAGGGTAGTCGAAAAGCTTGACAACATCGATGGCAGAAAAGAATGTGTTGAAAGAACATGGCAGAACCTTAGGGATGGAATGGTAAGTGCAGCGGAAGAAGTGTGTGGAACGATTAAAAGAGGCAGTAGTAAAAGAAGAGATGCATGGTGGAATGATGAAGTAAAAGAAGCTGTAAAGAAGAAGAAGAAAGCATGGTTAGACTACTTGGCCTCTAGTAATGATAAGGATATGAGAGAGAAGATGAAAGAAAGATATAAGCTGCAGAAAGTTCACACGAAAGCATTGATTGAGGAAGTGCGTGAAAGGTGTAGAATGGAAGCGGACGAAAGGTTGTCGCACAACTTTAAGGAGAACTCCAAACTCTTCTGGAAAGAGGTTGGAAGGACCCGAAGTGGTGCGACGGCCTTAAGAATGAACAAAGTGCTTTCGAGAACTAATGACGTCCTCTCAGAAAAATCGGACGTCATGCAGCGATGGAGCGAATTTTATAGAGAAATGTATGCGTGTGATGATCTTAGTGAGGGATCCGGGGATGACGTCGAGACTGGTACGCGAGACCCGGACCTCGATGACACTGAGGTCATCAGTATGAAAGAGATTGAACGTGAGATTCGAAGTTTGAAATGTGGTAAGGCTGCGGGACTAGACAGAGTTACTGCTGAAATGGTCAAGTATGGTGGGCCTCGCGTCTGGGACAGCTTTCATCTGCTGTGCAATTTGTGCTGGCGGACGGGGGATGTCCCGGATGATTGGCGATCCGCAGTCATTGTGCCTTTATATAAAGGTAAAGGTTCACATTTTGACTGCGGGTGCTATCGGGCGATCAGCTTGACCAGTTTAGCAAGTAAAGTTTATTCGAAGGTTTTGACACGTAGGATGCAAGAGAAATCGGAAAGATTTCTATGGGAGGCACAATGCGGATTTAGACCTGGAAGAGGATGCACGGATCAAATGTTTTCTCTCCGCATGATCACGGAAAAGCTTTTGGCTGCTAACCAGAAGATTTTCTGTGCTTTTGTGGATCTTGAGAAAGCATTTGATAAGGTTGTAAGGAAGAAAATGTGGGAACTGTTGCCGGGGTATGGTGTGGATGGTCGATTGCTAAGGGCTGTGCAGTCACTTTACTGTGACTGTAAAGCCTGTGTATGGGTAGGGCATGACCTGTCGCCCATGTTTAGCGTCCAAACGGGCGTAAAACAGGGTTGTGTCATGTCTTCCTGGCTGTTCATACTGTATCTCGACAGCTGTTTACAGAAACTGAAAGATAGCTGTTTGGGTGTGAAATTGGGTGACATTAAAGTAAATTGTCTGCTGTATGCTGATGATGCAGTGCTTATTGCACCATCAGAGGCAGAACTGCAGGCATTAGTCACGTGTATGAAAGAGGAATGTGAAATTAAAGGTCTCCGCTTGAATGCTAATAAAACTAAGGTTCTGGTATTTGAAAGGGACGAAGAGAGAACGAAGTGTGAAATATGGGTAAATCAGGAATGTCTAGAACAGGTAAATGAAATTGTATACTTGGGGAGTGCTTTTAGCCGGGATGGAAGATGTGATTTAGATGTGGACAGGCGTGTCGCTGCCGGGAACAAAGTCAATGGTGCCCTGACTGCGTTAGTCAAAAGGCAAGGCGTAGTGAAGAGTGCACGCCTTGCAATACATAACGCAGTGTTGGTACCGACTTTGTTATATGGCAGCGAAACCTGGGTATGCCAGAAGAAGCATAAAAGCAAGTTGAATGCAGTGGAGATGCGATCTCTTCGTAAAATGTGCGGCGTTACCATGGCCGACCGGAAGCGAAACGAAGAGATTCGCAATATGGCAGGTTTGAAAGATGACCTTATCACAAAAATTGATAAGGGCGTGCTTCGATGGTTTGGGCACGTTGAGCGAATGAGTGAAGACCGAATGGTGAAGAAAATATATGGCGTTTATTACGTAGTGTTAATTTAGTAACTCAGATTCTTATATGTGTATTTGCAGAATGAATATTTACTAGAGCAATCAGAAACCGTTGGTGAGTAAAATAATATCAACTTAAAGGTTCTAAATATAATGATTATAATTTAAAGAAAGGAACTCGTTTCGCTCATAAGGAATAATAAGTATTATTCCCTATTTCACTTGTATCAGTTCCACGTCCATAAATTCATTATTAATCAATCCCTTCTCGATTGGTAAAATCTCCCATAGGTATTACCCGAGACAAGCCGAGCTAACGCAGGTTCTAAGAGCTCGTTAATTCCTCATTAAGTCATTAATTTCACAGTACCCAAGTAACCAAGCTTCAATCCCTGCCGGCACCAACGAAATTGTAAATTTAATTTTAAGTACTGTTTGACCATGACTACGTAACCGGAGATAAAGAAAACATCGTGAAGAAGCCTGCATGTTTGCCAAATAAAGTATTTCAAGTACATATGAAGTCCACCAACATGCACTAAAGTAGCGCCTGAAAAAATATTTAATGAACAAACTGAAGAAACTAAAAACACATTTACAAGGATTCTATCACCAAAATTTTGCAGCCTATATCTTGAATTTCAGAAACGTTTAACTTTAGCGAGTATCTTTAATGATTTGCTATGCTTATGTGTACATCCTTGTATTAAAATATATCATACCAATACCAATGTAGGTGAAAACATATAATAATAAGATCTTAGGAAAAAAGCCTAACTAAAATCGTGTTCATAGAATAAATGTAAATAAAAAGTATTTTTTATATATAACAGAGAAAACCCAATTTCATGTGCAATATTTTTACAACATTTCAGATAATGCTACGAGTTTGAATTTTCTGTACATGAAATATATACAGTAAATTCATATAAAATTAATATTCTTTTATAGTTGTCCCTATATAAAATTCGGGAATATATTATAATATATCACAAGGTTCAAACTAAATTATATTTTGCACGTCGCTTTTGATACACACAAAACTCGTTCACAGGGTGTATACTCGTATTTTATATCTCACACGCGTACCCATCATGTCAGAATGACAAAGATAAGCGAAAGCGAGCTTTACAAAATAGGAAATTTATCTTATTCTTGAAATAAATGTGGCATTATCGGCGGTTTATGATATGTTATTCGACAACCTTTTCCAATATTATATATGCTTTACAAGGATTGTGTATTTGGTATTTAATCAATCCAAACGATTATTACCATACACAAATGCCTTGAAATTAATTTCTTAAAACTCGAATGGATGTTTTATCACTATTATAAATAAACCTCAAACACTGAATAAGATATAATTTTTTCCGTAGAGCTGATGTTATTTCGAAGAAAAATGATCTATTGATTATTTCGTCAATATTTCGTTCTTCTTCGGATAGAAAACTAAAATGTTGTGAGCAAAACAAACCTGGATTGAAATACCTAACTAAAGAAAAATTAGATTCGCTGACTTCAAAGAACTAAGTCTAATTTTTTGACCTTTTTGAGTGGACTAACGTAAAAAAAATAGGGTTTGGGTATATCTTTTGTATTCTTTCTGAGAGGCCTTGGCACTGTAAGCCTGTTGGGTTATCCATTATTTACCGGACACCCGATGCTTACATAATATGTGATTAGTTTCACAGAATCTGCTCCATTTGGATAATATTTTGTATTTATATAATGTTTTAGTTTCCAAGATTATTTAGAAAGATTTAGATAAAAGGAAGTTATACATTTTTTAACACGAAATAAAGCTCGATCGTCCAAGTACTGTAATATTAACAGGAAGCAACAAATAGTATAAATACAACCACAGTAGGAAGTACTTTAAAGAAATAAACACAGCAACAGCCTAATATTAGCCCCATAAACTTCTTTATTAAATACCTAAAATCTGTGAGTAACATTAGTACAGGTCCATTACATAACAAACGTTAAGATCAATAATAATGATTTTATATTGAAATAGAAAATTGGTCAAATACTTCTATTTTGTTGAGCACGTTCCAGCATGGCACAAATATAATTTCGTTTATTAAATAAATTAATAACCTCCGTACAAAGCTGAACGAATTGCAAGAAAATCGTTGTTTTTAAAGATTTCGAGCGTTTTGCACCCAGACACAAATAAGAGATCGATCGTGACCGAAATACCACAGTACTTTTATAGTGTAAAAAACTTCCATACTATATCATCATTACAGCACTTCACAAGTCCACTGCTAAACATAGGCCTCCCCCAAGGAATGCCACAAAGCACGGTCCTGAGCCACCTGCATCCATCGACTTCCTGCATATCTTACCAGGTCGTCACTCCATCTAGTGAGGGGATGGCCTACACTTCGTCCGCCGGCACGAGGCCGCCAGTCGAGAACCTATTTTCCCCATCGCTTGTCGGTTCTTCAAGCTATATAGCATGAAGCCATATGGCCGGCAAATTGCAACTTCAGCTTACTAATCCGTTGGGTTATGTTGGTCACTCTAGTTCTACTGCAGCTATCCTCATTTCTAAGTTTATCATACAGAGAAACTCCGAGCATAGCCCTCTTCATAGCTCGCTGAGCGACCTTGAGCTTCCTCATCCGGCCATCAGTGAAGGACCACGTCTCAGTTCCATAGGTCATCACTGGCAACACGCACTGGATATACAGTCTCGTTTGCATGTTTTGAGGTATACCTGACGAGAAGATGTGCCGTAATTTACCGAACTATGCCCAACCGAGTTGAATCCGTCAATTGACCTCTCGGTTGAAGTTGGACTTACCTAGTCGAACTATTTATCCCAGGTAAACATACTCGTCAACAACTTCGAGCTTAGTGCTCCCAACAACTACCGGCATAGGTGTGACATGGACATTAAACATTATCTTTGTTTTGTCCATGTTCATCTAAGACCTATCCAGCGATTCTGCCATAAGGACTATATCGTCGGCAAATCGAAGGTGAGTGATTTACTCGCCGTATCCTTTCCAGTTCAGAAGCTTGACAACGTCTTCCAATGCAGCGGTGAGGAGTTTTGGGGGTATAACGTCACCCTGTCTTACACCTCTCTGCAATTGGATAGGTTTCGTACTCTCGTTCTGTACTCGGAAAGCCATCGTAGCCCTACTGTACAAGCACTTCAGCACTTCGATATGCCAACAGTCAACTTGGCATCGCTGAAGGGACTGCAGCACCGCCCAAATTTCGACGGAATGAAAGGCTTTCTCATAGTCCACATACGTCAAATATAGTGGCAAATTGTACTCCTCGGACTTCTGTACAATTTGCCGAAGGGTATGTATGTGGTCTATGATGCTAAAACCTTTTCGGAAACTGGTTTTTCGGAGGGCTGGAAGTCGTCAAGTCTGCGCGCGAGACGATTCGTAATGACTCTCGAAAACAGCACGTAGACGCGACTCAGAAGGGAAATCGGTCTGTAGTTCTTCAAGAGAGTGTAGTGCCCTGTAGACTCCCCTTTACCGCCGACAATATACATTTATGATATTAGGATTAAGTATAGAATAGCGACAGTATAATTAAAGTTCTTGTACAAGCAACACATCTCCTTCATTGAGCACCCTCCGAGCTCCGACATCACATGGCGACCCTGCCAGGCGGTGAGCTGCTTCAATGCACGGAACCGACGCTGCCTACAAAATGATTAAAATTTTTAATTTACTCAAATTGACACAATTATATACCCGTATAGTCCACACGGAATATATTACCGGATGTGACGAAAAAATAACTAAATATGAATACAAAAAGAGGCCTTAATAATAATTACAGAAGGTGACTGAAAAATTAAACAGTATAATGTATATGAAATAGTACTATGAAGTCAACTAAGAGGAAAATAAAGTGATTTTTAATATAGGAAGCAAAATTCAAGAAACAGCAGATTAATTTTAAAAGGAAGAAACAGTTGTATTTTTGCAATCTTCGTCCAGAAGAATATGAAGATTGAGGCAAAAAGAACAAAAAAGAAATTAAGAGGTAACTTCGCGCCTGTGTGATTTTAATTCCATTTTAAACTTTATTTATCAATTTGTGATTGTTTTTTGTTCTTCTTATAAATATTGTGTATTTAATATACCTATGTTTAAATTGTAAGTAATTATCAGATAGTTTACGATTCAATTGACTTTTTAATATTTTCCTTACTGTATCTGAAAAAATAATCAAAACGCAATAATTATAAATGAAGTTAGCGTAAGCACTTCTGTGGCATATTTTTATTAAAGTGCAAGACGATTTTATATTCACTTTTATTCAGTTATTGTTTTATATTATTTTTATTACTGTGTCATGCAAAAATTAATGAAGTAATGTGATAGATTACATTTCTACGTACTTAAATTTACCATAGTTCATCTTAAATTAAAATTTTCATCTTTTATAGTTAAAATAACACATTTTCTTTTTAACGACCACAAACTCGACATTGCGAAGGCCTTCGATCGGGTTTGGCACAAAGCGCTTCTTTCGAAGCTCCCTTCCTATGGGCTTCCCGAGAAATTGTGCGATTGGATCACCAGCTTCCTTGTAGATCGGAGCATCAAGGTCATTGTAGACAGTGCATGTTCCGACTACAAGCCTACTAACGCTGGTGTTCCACAAGGCTGTGTGCTATCACCAACGCTGTTTCTTCTGCATATCAATGATATGTTGCTAAATGGTAACATTCATTGCTATGCGGACGACAGCACTGGTGATGCTCTATACACTGGCAGTGCCAATATTTCTCGGGAAAATGTCGCCGAGTACCAGAACAAACTTGTGTCTGAAGTCGAGTCTTTACTGAACAAAGTCTCGGATTGGGGGTGACTAAATCTAGTCCAGTTTAATCCTCAGAAGACACAAGTTTGCGCGTTTACCGCTAAAAAGAACCCCTTTTTCGTGTCTCCTCAGTTTCAAGGCACACCCCTTCTTGCCTCAGCCAGTGTCGGAATCCTCGGAGTCGACATATCGAGTGACGTGCAGTTTAGTGGTCACTTGGAAGAGAAGGCCAAACTGGCCTCTAAAAAGCTTGGCGTGCTCAGCAGAGCGGGACAGTATTTCATGCCGACACACCGCCTGCAACTTTACTAGGTGCAGGTTCGGCCTCACATGGAATACTGTTCCCATCTCTGGGCAGGGGCTCCCCACTGCCAGCTCCATCCACTTGACCGCATCCAGCGCAGAGCGGCTCGTATCGTCGACCACCGAGTCCTTTCTGATCGGCTCGATTCATTGGCACTGCGAAGAGATGTTGCATCCCTTTGCATTTTCTTTCGCAATTACCACGGGGAGTGCTCTGAGGAATTGTTCGGATTAATCCCAGCCGCCAAATTTCACGAACGCACATCGCGGCAGAACTCCCGATACCATCCACACCATCTGGATGATTGGCGATCCACCACTGTGCGATTTAGAAGATGTTTTCTTCCTCGCACGACTTCCTTGTGGAATCGATTACCATCAGCGATTTTTCCGCACCGATACGACTTAGGGATCTTCAAGAAAAAAGCGTACTCCTTTTTAAAAGGCCTGCAGCGCATCTGCAATTTCCTCCCTGGTGTTGCACTTGTTCATGGGCGGCGGTAGTCACTTACCATCAGGTGAGCCGCATGCTCATTTGCCCCCTCTTCTATAAAAAAAACTAATCTAGATAAAATAAATTCAATTTCAATTCGAAATTCAAATGTAACAAGAATCAATCTTTACACAGTGAATATAAAAGGTTTACTAAATTTTTCTTATGAATGATATATCTAGAAATATGACATGTAATGTTATGCAATGAGCTTATCTTAAAACAATAGAGAGCAATATGCGATATATGAACAGGTGCATAAAAATAAATCGGAACAACATTCTAATAAAGACGAAAATATCAGAAAATAAATAAGAAATGATCTGTCATAGTATTATATTATAAATATGAAAATAATGAAATACAGTAAACTAAAAAATAAAATAATTAAGATGTTTAATAGTTCCTTAACAGTTAAAAACGGCCAAAAATTTTTTTGACTGACAAAAATGTTATCCCATTTGTACAAAATTAGAATGTATGTAATTAAAAGATATGAGGAATGGAAGAAAAGAATGTTCGAAAGTGTGAATACGAATAACGAATGATTGAGTTGCTAAGTTTCCTCAATATTGGACTGATCACCCAAATATTGATGAATGGTTAATCTGGTATGGAATTCATTATGAGCGAGAATAATGTAAGTTGGTATATGGAAGTGGAGCATGCAAGTGAATAAAAATAAGCGATACACTCAAATAGATACTAAGATGTTAAAAAAAACACAGTCATGTGTAAATAAAGAAGGAAATAAGATTTATTAAGAGCATAGAAATAAAACGTATGTTGACCTTGATAAACAAGTTATGGAGAGATACGGGAACGTCCATCACTGGTAAAGCATAAAGTCCTCGAGCAGGGTATGTTTCCATGATTGGATGATAAAATCGGGAGTAACGGGTACTAGGGAACAATACCTTCAGTACAAATGATGTGAACGAGTTTACTCATATTAGTACTGTTGGGGACCAGAGAAGTCTTAAATTTGTGACCCTTAATAATGGTACATAGAGGCCACACCCTTCATTGGATCATAGTGTGAACTTAGTTTTCCTCCGTGACAATTGTTGGAGTCCTTTTAAAATGACTTAAAAGTTGACCACGAGGTTGTGCGCACAAGCCAAGATACAGTTTTACCTTGATATAGTATGATAAGAAAAAGTTTATGTACCAATAAAATGAAATGAATGTAATGAAAAAGTAATATAATACCCACGCAAATGGGGGGCCCATATTTATAAAGTACCCGCGTGATAAATATCACGAACTAAAATGTAAATGAAGTGAATTAATACTCCGATTCCAGATATCTAATTAATAAATAAATATATAAGTGAATAGAATTACGAAAAGAAATTAAGCTAGCTAAAAGGTCAAAAAGAAAAAAAATATGAAAGGAAAGAAAGTATGTACATACAAGAATTATAAAAGAAAATATTAATACATATGTGTATAAGCTAAGGCCTAATAATTTAAACAAAGTAAATAGGAGTAGTGGTACTGGTATGAAAATGAGTACAATGAAATGAGAAAAAATCAAATCATAAGAGGACATGAGAGTTCCGACATTACAAGAGCGTTGTCACCTTTCTTGAAAAACAGGACCACCGCACTTCTGCTCCACACCTCCGGTGTAATGCCACAATGGAGGACGAAATTAAAGAGCTTCTGAAGGACTTCAAGTACTGGTTTTCCACCTGCTTTCAGAAGCTCTGCTGTAGTTGCATTTTCGCCCGGGGACTTGCCGTTTTTAAGGTGCTGGAGAGCCATTCTAATCTCGCTCAGACTGATGTCCGGGATATCATCGAAATAGTGTCGGATAAGACTCTTCTTCGGAGAAGACTTCAGCTTCATATCCCTTCTAACAGCCATGAGATTAAAAGTGTGATTGGAGAGTCACACATCCGAGCTAAGCGGTCGGAGTCTTGCAAAGCTTAGCTCCGACCGCATGGACAGTTTCCACGAGCTTGTCATTCATATCGTCCACTGCATTGCAATCTTCTAGGCACTGTAAATGGTTTCGTAGCTCGAGCTGAAAGGTTTCGGGACTTTGGATTAGAGCACGAGGGGGATGGAGCGTTGACTTCATTAGACGTAACCTCTCCAACTTAATGTTTAGGTCTGTGTGCCTCTCACCATTCGGTGATCGCTGCCGATTTTCACACTCGCGATCACTGAGACATCACTGAACAGTTGTATGTCCATACAATGTGCATATACAAAATTGATCAACTTTTAGCAAAATCTATTGTATATCCTCAACCCCTCCTCTCACATACCTGAATTATAACGATTATAATAAGGAAATAAGGCACAAGTATTCAAATAAATCAATCGCTATTGATTTATTTGAATACTTGTGCCTTATTTTAATATATCGCAATTTTCATTGAGAGTTTTCCTAGAAATTTAGAAATTTCATTGACTTCTTACCTCCGGCCCAAAGCCCGTCCATATACTTCTAGGATAATTTATGACTTCCTTCAAGAAGGCGACATCAGATACGTGGAATGATCAGAATATAACTTCAACCTTAATTCTACCGAATTAGCTTGAGACGTTAGTTGGGTCGTTGCGTAAAATGAAGAAATAAGAAATGTCCCTCCATAATGTGAAATTTTAATGACTTTTTTATATTTAGGCAGAATTTCCGTGTTAATTTTTTTAATATTCCCGTCGTTTCCAGTACTTTTTGTACCCATGGTCACAGACTTTGAGTGACCTCTGCTCCACTCGCATTCATAGCTTACTTTCACTTATAACAATTTCATTCAATAGTAGATTACTCCCCAGTGACTGCTTAGAAACCCGATATACGCTGAATCGCAAAAGGATATTTCTTGACGCATTCAATTTTTATGAAGTAATAAATAACTTTAATGTTAAAACGAGAACGTAATTTTTTAACACCGGTTCAAGCCTTTTTCTAGTAATGTCACGCTAGCAATTATGATGAAATCAAATAAACAAGGTTTTAAAATAAATTCAAGGCTGTATGTTAACTATCTTGACATGTTTACATACTTTGTGTTTTTGCACCGCATACCGCACTTTGTGTTTACATACAAAATTATCTTTAAAATAAACAGAAGAAAATGTAATGAATAGGTTAATAGGGATGACGTATTGATTTTATTAATAAACTTGTTTATTTATTATTATATCTAATAGAATTGCTTAAATAAGAAACATGAATAATATTAAAAATGCTAAACGTTCATTGGTTTGAATGTAGTTTTAACATTCTTTCTATGATCTTGAAATAACAACTACAAAACGCCCGTTTTCATGTGCCGGTCCGAGTACCGGGTCAAACTTGTGTCTGAAGTCGAATCTTTGCTTAACAAAGTCGGAATGAGGGCGACTAAATCTAGTCCAGTTCAATGGGTAGTGGACAGCGTTAAGGTTCGAGTGAAGTCCCCTGATGTTGCAGAAGTCCACGGATAGCGTGGCAGTGGTCGCAATGGTTTTATCGCTCTGTTTGCCCCATGTAGTGTTAGTATAGAGCGGAATTTTGCCCCCCCCCCCCCCCCCCCGAATACGTGGGGCAGTCTAAGTACCCACGCTCAGGAAGTAGAGGGTAGCTTGACCGTGGATGCTCAGTGAGGGATTCTCTATTTCCAGGGGTGCTGGTACCCTACTGGGGTATTTCTTTCTTTTTAAATTCCGCTACCAAGTTATGGAGGGGGGAGGGGCCTCCTGCCACCTAAACTAACCAAGCGAAACGCAGAGGTAAAGCTTCTACTTTACGTTGATATTCTGTGAGGTCGTGGTACTGCTCCGGTTGGAGCCGGCCCATCCATGCTACAGCAGAAGCTGTAGCGTGGCTCTACCACTGTTAAATAGTAGGTAGTACTTATATAATAGAAGATATCTTATATATATTATTTCAATTCTGTTTGTAGATTATAAATCTGAACTTCAAAAGATTATTAAATGTCGGAAAACAAAAAAGATATTTATTTACGATAAAGGATAAAAGTTAAGGAACTTGATTGATCTCAACGCACCGAAGTGTATTTACTATTTAGATAGATGGACGATGCTTATCACGGGCCTTTTCATTTCTATTTCAATTTATCTCTGCCATTACCGTTTTTCAACTGAAAGCTCAATAAATTTATTTTGGATTTAACGAATTGTCAAAGATAAGATAAATTAGTGACTCGACGTGGAATAATTTGAATTTTATTCTAACTTTCCAACAAAATAAAATAGAATATATATTTATATACAAGCTCTTTCAGTTTCCTACCTACTTACAGATTTTTTAAAGAATAAGGGTGCCAAGCGAGCACACAGCCGACCTGATGGTAAGTGGATGCTGTGGCCAATATACATCTACATCTATCCCCGATTAAGAATCAAAATGCAGATGCGTTGCCACCCCTGAGGACTAAGATCGAATGCCTCGTTTCCATTCAAAAGGTTCTCAGGTTCACAACACTCATCTTGTTCGTATGATGTGTTTCGACACAGTAGCATCGAGCTGCTATTTTAGGCTAATATTCTGTAAATGCGTGGTCCTTACCCGAACGAGTCGACGTATTCGTGTTACAACCATAATATAGCTGCAGTATGGCTCGTCCATGTAAAAACAGCTACCAAATGAGCTTAAGAGGAAATGCGGGCAGCAAGAAATTTGGAAATAGGTTTTCAACAGGAGCGATGATTATGCCGCGCTGCTCTAGTGCATTTTGACAGACGTGTCCTTGAAATATTTTATTCCTTAGACATACAGGTTTCAAATTAAATTGCAATACAGAACAGAATAGAAGTTTGATTTAATTTAAATCTGCAATTTTTTAATATAGATTACGTTTAATTCTTATTAAAATTATATTATTTTTGTTTACCACAATTTGATTGTTGCCAGCGGGGATCGATATCTGGTTGCTCCCACAATTCAGGACAAAATTGAGCAACTTCTCTAAAATAGAACAGAATATTTTTTTTATTAAAATAAATTAAAAATTAAAGGGGGCTCCCCTACTAGAAACGCGTATGATGTTACAGCACCCTTCATGTGCAAGTCCGACTCGCATTTGGCCGATATTTAGGGTCCCGTACCCAAAGGGTAACCAACGGGCCCTGTTACTAAGCCTCCGCAATCCGTCCGTCTATCTGTCAGCAGGCTATATCTCATGATCCGTAATAGGTAGACAGTTGAAATTTTTAAAGAATGTGTATTTCTGTTGCCGCTATAACAACAAATAAAATTTTTATTTTTAAAAATAAATTAAAAATTAAAGGGGGCTGCCCTACTAGAAACGTGTTCTACGGTGGTATGGAACCCTTCATGCACGAGCCCGACTTGGCCGGTTATTTTATATACTACTGGATCGGAAAATACCTCTGTCTTGGGAAGAACTAGCAAGAAACACGGCGGGATTTTCTAAATATATTTCACTTTGCAATAATTTGGTACAATTTTTTAAATGATTTTTTATAGAATCAACATGGTGGTGATCACCTCATTTGCAGGGGTTATTTTCATTCGTGTATTTTTTAATATTATAATAACCCTTTTCGTACATATTTTCTTTAATAAAACATTTAAACTTGTTGAAAAATGTTGTACCTAACAGTACAGAAATGTTATTAAGTTACATCATTTTAACACACGCTTGCCACATGTGTTTCTTGTCTTCTCAAAACTTAGTTACAAACAAACAGATTTAAAGTTCAGCGTACACTTCTTTAACTTTATAATTTATTCCTGACTTGAAACGTAAGCCCATTTATTCTTAAGTAATCTTAAGTGTAGAAAGCGAGCTAGCTACTAGAATTTGAACCTGCCAGCATCACTGAACCACGTGCTCGATGATGACAGAAAACACCGTGCAGAGATCAATACGTCCTACAAACCTGCATTTCAAACCTATACGAGTAATTAGAATTATGTCAAGAAAATATAAATTATATATATATATATATATATATATATATATATATATATATATATATATATAATTTATTTACTACGTGGTAGAGCCATGCTACACCTATATTATGGTTGCAGCATGAATCGGTCGTCTCCACCAGCGTAAAATAGCAGCATAATGCTATGTTTCGTACGGTGAGTATAGAGAACCAGAGGCCTTTTCTACTGAAGACGAGTTATTCCATTTTAGTACTTAGGGGCAAGAATTTGGTTCTGGATTTGATTTTGTGTAAAAAATTCATTTGGTTCCTATTGAAAGATAAAATGTAAATTTCTGTGGGCTGCAGTATCCACTTACCATCATTTATCATCATAAAGTACACCAATACATTAAGCAATGCAGCGGGCGATTACAATTACTATATAAAATTAGCATCAACTTGGCGTATCTTGTCTTCTTCACCTGACACTGACATGTATCATGATTGCTAATTTGTATGATACACCGTTGTGAGACTATATCTCATATATCCGGCTCCATAGAAAATCTCGTATCTGACATAATATCTTATTACACACCGCTATACAGTTTTGACAAGTTCGGACGTAAATACATTTGATTGCTTTTCCCACATGTTGGTTTATATTTTAAAAACCCTTGTCGTTCTTACCATCGCCCATTTCGCTTGATTTTTACTATATTTATCACATTCTTAATTCCTCTGCACATTCTTCCCCTGCGAAACCCGAATTAGGTAGTTAGTAAGCCAGAGTTAACAAAAGAGCTCACAGATAAACATATCCTGCAATTCATTGAAAGTGTGGGGCTAGCGGTAAACCATAGTCATAAGTGCGATCACCTTAGTTATTAATGTCGAAGCGATACTAATCTTGCTAGATCTGAATTTAAGCGCTAAATTCAAAATGATAATGCACACTACAAGAGTGCTTGTATAGCCTACAAATAATTGTTCCGGGTATAATATATGCCGTATATTTACATTTACATAATATGTAAAGGGCTATTCTAATGACAAATTACCCTTCATTTATTAATCTAATGGCACTTTTTAGGCCTTTTTTTAGGAATACATGGACGATAATAACCCTTGGGAATGAGATACCAAGCAATTTCTAATGATTTGTATATTTTATCACATAATAATTGTGAACTAGTCTTATTTTTAAAGTAACGCAGAATTTCTTGCTGATTCTTTGCAAGGGGCTTTGTCCTGAAATTGTTTTTAAATTCAATTCGGTTTTCGATCAAATTACTTTTTTTTTAATTGTATTTAAAAGCTTACTCCCGAACCAATTCGAATCGATCGAGTTCGAATTAACAATATCAGCGCCGTTAGGCTCGTCTGGATATTTTACTATCTAGATCTATTTACCTCCATGAAGGACAGAATTAAAGAGGTTCTGAAGGACTTTAAGTATTGGTTTTCCACCCGCTTTCACAAGCTCCGCTGTAAGTCCATCCTTGCCTGGGAACTTGCCGTTTTTAAGGTGTTGGAGAGCCAATCTAATCTCACTCAGACTGACGTCCGGTATATAATCGGAATAGTGTCAGATGAGAATTGCTCTTAAATCGTTACTCACACTTGCGTGTGGCTCCAACGATGATGTGTACAGCTGCCCATAGAACCTCTCAATCTCACTCAAAATCTCATGTGTCTCGGAAACTATGCTGCCACATTCGATCTTCAGCTTCGACAGCTGGCACTTTCTGGCAGACAGATCTCTGGCAACGGAGCCAGAAAAGCCTCTCAACCTCCCCTGCAATCATCGTCCCATCAGCCTTGAGGAAGCTTTTTTTCCTGTTTCTGTTTCTGTTTAACATTCTTGTCCCCAACAAGTTCACTGTATTGTGGAATATATCCTCAGCGATTTCTATCCTCATCGTCATAAGACCATCGCGGTTTTTTCGACATTGCAAAAGCTTTTGATAGAGTCTGGCACGAAGGCCTTATCTACAAACTATATAAAATAAGTCTCCCTGATCGTCCTTTTCGTCTCGTGGCCTCTTACCTGAAGGATCGTACCTTTCGTTTTAGACATGAAGGCACGCTCTCCTCTCAGTGCCCTATCAAAGTTATTCAAAGCAAATCAAAGCTAGTGTCCTTCAGGGTTCAGTGCTTGCTCCTCTCCTATATATCCTGTACACCAACGGCATTCTCATCCCGTCGAAAGGTATTCAGCTCTTCATCTTCGCAGACGACACTGTCCTCTTTTGTAAAGTTATCGCGCTACCTTTCATACGGAACAAGATCCAAAAGTTGATGACTTAGGAGCTTGGTTCCAAAAATGGTGCATCGATGTGAACCCGGAGAACAGCTCCACCTTTCACTTTGATCATAAACGATGCCGCCTCTCTACCATTCCGCCAATCCGTATGCTAGGGACCCCTGTCCCCTGACATACGTCCGCCAAATACGAAGGTGAGCCTCGTGTCAAGGGTGAAACCTAATGTCACCCTTGACACGAGGCTCACCTTCGTGCCTCATGTCAAAAGAGTAACCCGCAACGCACGTTTTTATCTGAGTAGGCTCAACCGTATGCTGGCCCGACACAGTAAACTGTCCCTCCGAAACAAGTGAACCCTTTATAAGGTCTGTATACGACCAGTCATGACTTAGGCGGGCCTTATATTTGCTCACGCTGACCCTAAAATCATTAACGAACTCCAAATAGTTCAAAACCTTTTCTGTCTTCGAGCTACGAAAGCAGCCTAGTATGTCCGTAACGCCGACCTCCATCGAGACTTAAAGCTCCCTACAATCCAACAATTTCTAAAAACACTCTCTGAGAACATTTTTAAAGCCTCAGAGTCTCACTCTAATCATTTCATTCGTGAGGCAACTACTTATGCAACCCCACTCCCCTCTCGCTATCGAGCCCGCAGGCCTAGAAACTCTCTCTCTCGGACCCGCCAAACATGCTTTCGACCGACCTAAACTGCCCGCTGGCGGCTCAGGCCGACTCTTCTTAATTTGCCTTAGTTAGGCTCCCCCTCAGCGGCACGTCGCTGCCTGCGCCCCCTTTTCCCTAAAGAGGGTCGCTTCCGATTCAGCAGAAAGGCCTCATAAGCCAATGCCAGTCTCACAGGTGGTGTTTAGTGGGTAGGCTCTTAGGTTAGGTTAGGTTAGTCGCAGTGAGTCCCACATATCCACGACAGCCGGCTGTCGTGGTATGCTTAGAGCATTCACCACCTCCCTCCTCGTTTCGGGGGGTAGCCCCTTTCAATTTCTTCTGGGCGCAAAAAAAAGACTTTGGAGCCTTGGCTCCGCTCGATCGCTTCTTCAATACGAGCAGTATTAAAGTTGCGTAAGTCCCGCTGCATGCATTTGGAGATTTGTCTGTTCAGTTGCCTGTATGCTATCAAATCTACTGAAGACTGCAGCTTCATTTCCCGTCTAATAGTCATGAGATAAAGAGTGTGATCAGAAAGTTTTTGTGTTCTTCTGCGGCGGCTTCTGGTCTCGCAAAACTTAGCTCCAACCGCATGGACAGTTTCCACGAGCTTGTCATTCATATCGTCCACTGCATTGCAATCTTCTAGGCACTGAAAACGATTTTGTACCTCGAGCTGACAGGTTTCGGGACTTTGAATTAGAGCACGAAGGGGACGGAGCGTTGACTTCATTAGACGTGACCTCTTCAACTTAACGTTTAGGTTCAGTGTGCCTCTAAGCATTCGGTAATCGCTACCAGTTTTCAACCTCGTGAACACTGAAACATCACTGAACAGTTGTCGTCTGGTCGTCATAGTGAAGTTAATCTCATTATAGTCATTGCTTATGGGGGTATATTTCCATAGTTGCCAGGCTTGGTGAGCGGGTTAGCAGTCGCAGTTTTTTATTGCTTTTGCCGTTATAAGAAAGATGCTGCTGCCCACCTTCTGGCTGTTTCCCTCTGTTGCCTTTTACGACATCCACGGAAAGATATGGGGTAGTGGTTATTCTTACCCGCCACTACACGGGCCATCAATAATCCCCAACCAACTTTAAATTTGCCGCAATTTGGGGAATTCCCCACATGTTGGCAATGCGACACGAGTCGGCCGGGTGGCGGCAGCGAGTGTGTGAAAGGGAAGGTTAGAGTGAGTATTAATACCTAATGCATTGTTTCGAGCCGAACAAGATAAAAGAGTTCGGCGTCCACGCGAATATTAACCCTAGTCAGTTGATTTTAAATTACACTGCTGGTTTTATGTATAAGTATTTTCATGATTTTTTATGAATTTATATATAGTTAGCTGTAGTAACATGATGGAGCGTGAATAACGCTAATAAAACGTTGTAAAAAATATGATTCTTTTTCTCGGGATCGATTTTCTCTCTGACCCATCATCAAAGGTATCGTTAAACTATCGTCTGACTTCGTTTTTGGAAGTGTTTCACAAACACCTGGTATAAATAAAATGATAGAGGTTTGCAGTTGTGAGCACATCACAGAAAAACTACTGGATAGATTTCAATTAGGTTTTCTAAGTTTTATTGCATAGACACTTGGTTCTTATCTAAAAAAATATACTGCAATATCTTCATTTAATATAAAGTTATTAAAGATTTAAGAAACAACATTTTTATAAGCACTACGTGTTCAGTGTATAAGCAAGTTCAAGTGTGTAAGCAACGTTGACGAAATCGCGGGTATTAGCTGGTTTATAAACATAATTGTATATTCAAGTTACTATAGTGAAAAAACGAATGTTATTTTTATGACATAATATATAACATAACATATATTATATAACATAATCTTACTTTTACTTACCCTATGATAACTCAGCTCCTACATTGACAAATCTCAACAAATTTTCAGCTATGAATTGTTTATATGTAAGCTTTCAAATGGTAATTTCATCTTGTTTACACAAGGGCCCAAGTATGTAAGGAAATGTCCACTTCTCTTTACCAAACTGAAGGCGTAAAAGGGACTCCTGTCGGTAGACTAGATTTTACAGTGGATAAATCTATCTAGTGGTGATTTTATTGCTCATTTACGATATGAAACACAATTTAACTGAATGTTTTTATCCAGAATGTTCGAATAAATCATCATCACTTATCAGAAAAAAAATCTTATTACACGCGAACGAAGTCGTGGGCATAGCTAATAATTAAATAAACATTGCAATAACATAGTTGAAGCTTTCGTCAGAATTTTGAGCGTCTCAATTTATATAATTTAGTAAATAAAATTATTATTTGCTTTCTAATTAGGCTCAAATTTAAACAGATGTACGCACCGAGACGTTAACCACAGCAGCTCATGGTCAGGCGCTTGCTTTCATTTTGAATATAAACAAAGAAGTTATGATGAATAAGCTTTTGTCCACATCTTGAGTACTATGAATACGGTTCAGTATTATAATATAATTTTTTGACGTTTTTCATTAAATAACATTAAATATAGAAGCAAAATATACAAAATGGAATAGTCGTTTAAATATTTTTTAAGTACAGACGAAAACAACACACCTCGTGTTACATAACTTTAACGTATGTATCTGTGTAGGACCGGACACTATGTACCGGGTACGATGTCTGCCTGTAGCATCGTAGTGCCCAAACGGACGAACCGATTTTGATTTTGTTTTTTTTTTTGTATTAGTTGACTTGATCGAAAATGTTCTTAGCTATGATTCAAGAAAACCTTTTTATGTTTCGAAGCTTTTTAATTTTTTTTAATATAAGTTATAAATCAACCAAGTTCGGAAAACACACTCCCCAACTTCTAACTTCTTCTTCTCGTCTTGCTAATGTTCATTGCAAATCAGATCGCTACAAAAAACTACCGATTCTTAATTTTGGTAAATTTCATGAGATAACCGATATTCTGATTATGAATAGTAGGGTATTACACCCGTTTTCAAATAGTATTTTAAATGAATCTTAGAGTGAACCATTATTAATTTTTACATTTTTTTAACACCGAATGCCATAAATATTACTTTTAATCTATCGTTTCAAATGTTCGCGATAAAACGCTAGCCGCCATGCTGTTGACGATTGACGTCACTGCTCTAGTAAATAAAACGATTTTGCAAAGTAATGAGATATTTTTGGATGTTTAATAATGTGTTATCATGTTTATCATTTGTGTATTGTGCCTATAAGTAAAAACACGAGCAAAACACGCCCGGGAATTTATGGGTTCCAGTGCCAACTGATTTAAATATGAGAAATACTTGGTTAAAACTGGCAAGAAGACCCGAAGACTTTGTCTACAAAACATATACTATACTTCTGTGAAGATCACTTTAATGTAAGTATGACTTATATTTAACTATCGTTTATACAAAACAATACATCATGAGGTGTGAGATTGCTGTCATGAATAAACATAACAATGTATTATCAAAAGACACTCTGCTGACCTGGTATTGGTTGTGTTATTGTATAAACAAAAGTTGGTAATAGGTACTTACTAATTTTGCCACCATCAATGTTAATCCTTGGTCTTCGTCTTCCATGATGCCATTCCAATAAAATACGGAATCAAAGCAAACAATCGTGATGATAACTTAAAAAAATTCGAAATAACACACAGCACATTTTTTTTTTTTTACTATAGATGTATGGAGTGTAGGGTAGAAGGGGGACAATCTCTGTACATGAAAAGTGTCCCTAAACACGCGTCCAATAAGGGTAGCGCTGCAGTAGCATAGGATAAATTAAAAAAAGCGCCAAAAATAATTAGAATAAGATGGAGAAATAAACAAGGACCGACCAATCCGCTTGGTTTTGTACTACGTAAATAGTTGAGGTTTTGTATACTGGCATTTTACTAACTACTCTAGTCATAAAAAAATTTAAATATTTGAATTCAGCTGACTTCACTCTGTCTACAACAGCTATATTCATATCGTAGTTTTTTTCAGACGCCAGCGCTATTGTGGTAGGCTTTGGAACCTCTATTTTCAGTATATAATGGGACACTTTTTCAACTTTCGCACCTTATAAGATGGTTCTCCTTTTACTCTACACTCCATATATAGAAGTGATGTCACGACGGTTTCAAGTATGGTCGATAGCGTTATTTTTAATTAATAGGTACTTACTAATTTTGCCACCATCAATGTTAATCCTTGGTCTTCGTCTTCCATGATGCCATTCCAATAAAATACGGAATCAAAGCAAACAATTTTTTAACAGTGGTAGAGCTAAGCGGTGGCTTTTGCTGTCGCACGGATGGGCCAGCTCGAACCGGGGTGGTACCACGACCTCACAGAATACCAGCGTGAAGTAGAGGTTTACCTCTGCGTTGCGCTTGGTGAGTGCAGGTGGCCGGAGGCCCAATTCCCCCCCCCCCCCCCATCAACATGGTAGTGGAATTAAATAAAAGACTACCCCAGGAGGGTACCAGCACCCCTGGAGAATCCCTCGCTGAGCATCCACGACCAAACTACTCCACTACTGGGCGTGGGTGCTCAGGCTGCCCCGCGTATTCTGGGGGGGGCGAAATTCCGCTCAAGACGAAACCTGCTCGGGGCAAGCGGAGCAAGAAGACAAAGGCAACCCCTGCCACGTTTACCGTGGATTTCTGCAATATCAGGGGACTTCATTCAAACCTTAACGCCGTCCACTACCATCTGGAGATGGCTAAGCCGGCCTTGCTCTTTCTTACCGAGACACAGGTGTCCTCTCCGGCTGATACTTCGTATCTCTCCTACCCGGGGTACAAATTAGAACACTCGTTTGTGCCCCGGGCTGGAGTTTGCGTGTATGTCAGAGAGGATATCTGTTTTCGACGCCTCGGCAGCCTTGAAGGTACGGACCTGTCCATCCTATGGCTGCGCGTAGACAGCGACGACCATTCCCGCGTCTACGGGTGCCTCTATAGGTCCCATAGCGGTAATGCCGACACAGACCGACTCATAGACCACGTCCAAATGGCTGCAGACTCCGTGCTACAACAGGTCCCATCCGCAGAGATCGTGATACTCGGTGATTTCAACGCCCACCACGCTGAATGGCTTGGTTCTCGTTTAACCGATCATGCGGGTAGATCTGTCTATGACTTTGCTTTGGCATATGGTCTAACACAACTGGTTACTTCGCCTACGCGGATCCCAGATGTGGAAGACCATGTACCTCCCCTGTTGGACCTTCTGCTGACCTCTCATCCGGACGGATATCAAGTCTCCGTCGATGCCCCTCTGGGCTCTTCGGACCATTGTCTGATCCGGAGTACGGTGCCAAAAACGCTCCAATCGCAGTTGCGATCTACAGCTTGCCGCCGTGTTTGGCACTATAGGTCAGCTGATTGGGACGGGATGCGGTCTTTTTTTGCATCCTACCCTTGGGGGCGGGTTTGCTTCTCGCCGGAAGATCCCAGCGTTGTTGCCGATTCTATTGCTGATGTGGTACTTCAGGGTATAGAACTTTTTATTCCATCCTCTGTGGTGCCCATCGGAGGCAGATCCCAGCCATGGTTTGGTCGCTTCTGTAAAATAGCATCACGCTATAAGCAGGAGTGCTACCAGGCCTGGGCTGACGCATCAACGTCTCGGGATGTAAACACCAGCGCACTTAAAAAGAAGTATAATTCCGCCTCCAGGTCCTTCAAAAGCGTCATTGCCAAGGCAAGGTCTGAGCACATCGGCAGAATTGGCGAGAAGCTAGTTCGCCTTCCTTCGGGAACCCGTGCATTCTGGTCTCTCGCCAAGGCTGTCCAAGGGAACTTCTGTCAGCCATCTCTTCCATCTCTGCACAGAGAGGACGACTCACTGGCCCATGCCGCAAAGGAGAAAGCCGAATTGTTGAGCTCTCTTTTTGCGTCCAACTCGACTCTAGATGACGGGGGGAACACACCGCCGACCATCCCGCGATGTGAGTGCTCCATGCCGGATGTGCGATTTACACAGCGCTCGGTCCGCAAAGCACTCTTCTCCCTGGACGTCAACAAGTCGAGTGGGCCCGATGGAGTCCCTCCCATTGTGCTGAAGACGTGTGCTCCGGAGTTGGCACCGGTTTTAACGCGTCTTTTCCGGTACTCCTACTCCCAAGGCGTAGTCCCGAACTCATGGAAGACAGCTTTGGTGCACCCGATCCCTAAAAAAGGCGACCACTCAGTCCCGTCCAACTACAGGCCTATCGCCATCACCTCCTTGTTCTCCAAAATAATGGAAGCCATTATAAACTACCAGCTCATGAGGTACCTTGAGGATCACCAGCTGATTAGTGACCGCCAGTACGGTTTTCGTCGGGGTCGATCAGCTGGTGATCTTCTAGTCTACTTAACTCATAGATGGGCGGAGGCAGTAGAGTCCAAGGGGGAGGCATTAGCCGTTAGTTTGGACGTAGCGAAGGCCTTTGATCGGGTCTGGCACAAAGCGCTTCTTTCGAAGCTTCCTTCCTATGGGCTTCCCGAGAAATTGTGCAAATGGATCACCAGTTTCCTTGCTGATCGGAGCATCAAGGTCGTAGTAGACGGTGAATGCTCTGATTTCAAGCCTATCAACGCTGGTGTTCCACAAGGCTGCGTGCTATCACCAACGCTGTTTCTCCTGCATATCAATGATATGTTGCTATCTGGCAGCATTCATTGCTATGCGGACGACAGCCCTGGTGATGCCTTATATACCGGCCGTGCCAATATTTCTCGGAAAAAGTCGCCGAGTACCGGGACAAACTTGTGTCTGAAGTCGAGTCTTTGCTTAACAAAGTCTCGGATTGGGGGCGACTAAATCTAGTCCAGTTCAATCCCCAGAAGACACAAGTTTGCGCGTTTACCGCTAAAAATAACCCCTTTGTCGTATCTCCTCAGTTTCAAGGCACTCCCCTTACTGCCTCAGTCAGTATCGGAATCCTTGGCGTCGACATATCGAATAGTATGCAGTTTCGTGGTCACTTGGAAGGGAAGGCCAAATTGGCCTTTAAAAAGCTTGGCGTGCTCAGCAGAGCGAGACAGTATTTCATGCCGGCACATCGCTTGCAACTTTACAAAGCGCAAGTTCGGCCACACATGGAATACTGTTCTCATCTCTGGGCCGGGGCACCCCAGTGCCAGCTCCTTCCACTTGACCGCATCCAGCGCAGAGCGGTTCGAATCGTCGACGACCGAGTTCTTTCTGATCGGCTCGATACACTGGCACTGCGTAGAGATGTTGCATCTCTTTGCGTATTTTATCGCATTTATCACGGGGAGTGCTCTGAGGAATTGTTCGGACTAATTCCAGCCGCTCAATTTCACCATCGCGACAAAACTCGCGTTACCATCCATACCATCTGGATGATTGGCGGTCCACGACTGTGCGATTTAGAAGAAGTTTTCTCCCTCGCACGACTTCCTTGTGGAATCAATTACCACCAGCGAATTTTCCGGACCGATACGACTTAGGAACCTTCAAGAAAAGAGCTTACACCTTTCTAAAAGGTCGGCAACGCATCTGCAATTCCCCTGGTGTTGCGGTTGTTCATGGGCGGCGGTAGTCACTTACCATCAGGTGAGCCGCATGCTCGTTTGCCCCCTATTCTATAAAAAAAAAAGATTTTTGGCTTTCATGTTTGTCCTTTAAGCCATGTCTTCATTTATCTCAGTATTAACTGATAATAATCCTTTTCATTTCGTAGCCTTTGGGAGATTTTGACGGTAATTTGAGCCAGCAGACAGTTGGAGATAGTATCTGAAGGCACATAAGCATACAGACACCTTATCTTGAGATACACATCACCATCAGAGAACTTCTTTCACCGTTTCCACTAATAATTCATACGTAGACATTTAATACACAAAATTGCACTACTTTTACATATCAAAATCCACTTTAAAGCAGCATTCCGCCGCCGGTCAAATTCCCACCAAAACCTCTGATAGCATATGGACGTTTGAGGTACAGATTATAAAAAATATTCTTAAAATTGAATTATAAAATTTATAAGACATTTTTATGAATTGAAATCAACATTTGTCGTTATATATGTTGTATATTTTTTTACGTGGTGCGAAATATCCTATTACTCCCCACGGTAACACACCTTTAAAGTAATAACACAATTTTTAATACGCGATTTTATTCTGTTGCACACTTTTGGTGAACTGAACTACTGATTACCGAATCATTAAAACTTCAACTAGTGCATACTTACATTCTATTCCATATACCACAGCTTATAAAATCCAACTGCTGAACTTAAGCCTCCTCCATTAATTGCTTTATAGGGGGAATTTTTTCGTAGTTGCAGGTTGGTAATCACAGTTTTTTTTTATTATTTTAAATTGTTATCTTTGAAGAATATCATATAGAAACTAAATTTCAAATTCTTACTCCGAAATATAATGAAATTTCAACTGATTATGTATAATTAGTTGATTTCTTTATAAATATTGATATTGAATTATTTGTAAATATTGATAATAACCTTATTTGCTGTATGAGATGAGAATCAAATCAAGGTTAAAACGCTAACACAAATAGAGTATAGCTACTGGCTGGCTGTTCGTAATAATAGCTAAAGACTACAATAGTATACTGCGGCAATAATAGCTGCGTTACTGCCGGCTCATTAAATGTTAATGAGTCCTTAAAAATCGTACGTTTAATGTTTTCTGAATCATTAAACATATATCCTATTATTGTGACATAGATACTAAAACTGAGGGAATAGGGAATATTCGCGAACACTTATACATATTTATAAGTCTACTTAAGTACTTAAATAATATCTCCTTTAAAGTAAATGGGATGATGACATGATGACGTCTACGCAATTTAATGCTTTTCAGGAAGAAATAAAGAAATGATCCAATCTTTGATGCTAAAACAGGAAAATGACTTAAAAAGATTACACCAACACTCGTGGAAATAAAGCAAAAAAATAGTAGTATAGAAAGCACTATATCTTTTCACGCAAAACAAAATACAGCTTTTAAAAAGAGAAAATAACAGTTAGCAGGACATGCCAAGAAAGGCAAAGAATACATCATGATTTTAGAAGATAAACTTTTTAACAGTGGTAGAGCCACGCGGCAGCTTTTGCTGTCGCACGGATGGGCCGGCTCGAACCGGGGTGGTACCACGACCTCACAGAAAACCTGAAATGAGGCATTCCATCTTAGTCCTCACGGGTGACAACGCATCTACATTTTGATTTGTAACAGAGGATAGATGTAGATGTCTATGGGGTGCAGCAACCACTTACCATCAGGTGGACTGTGTGCTCGTTTGTCACCCTTATCGTATATATAAAACTTGAGGAAGTGTATCGAGGACATCGTTATGCAAATATTGAAATAAAAGGGGACATCCAAGTGAACCCAAAGAAAATAAAGAAGGCTTAATTAACATGGTTTTGTGCTTGTCAAAGTCGATAGATTGTAACTTTCAACTTTGTAACTTTGAACAATATGTTACTCTAATAACGGCCAAGCAAAGAAGGTAAAAATAACACCGCAATCATTGTAAAAATTTCGTCCATGTTGTTAAAACTTGAATTTCTTAAAAAGATCAAGGCATAAACATAAAACATAGGGAGAAAATCTGTGCTAAACACTTAGGAACCCGGAAGTTCCAAAGCAACTCACCGCTAAAGCAGACCGCTAATACTTTGTAGCCCGGGCAGCGATTTAGTAATCGGTGGCTCGGGATCTCGCGGTACCAAAACTTCATTTTAAGTTCTTACGGATATAATATGAAATAAAGGGTATGGTCAGTATATACCTATATTAATTATTATCTTTTGTTATGGGTTAGGGAATTTTTCTTTGTTTTATTTTTGACCTAGTATATAACAGAAATATCTTATAAATATTTACTTACTAACTACCTATTCACTAACATCACTTTATATACTTAAAAATAATAAATATTTTCTAGTATATAAAGGGGAATGCCAGATCGTACCCCACCTTGTACAAAAAAGGTAAAAATATAAAAAATAATCTTATGAATTTTGAAGTTTTTTGTGATAAATCGTTATTTTGTAAAACTTGCGGTAAAATATTATTTAAAAATAAAAAGCGGCCAAGTGCGAGTCGGACTCGCCCATGAAGGGTTCTGTAGCAGCAAGTAACATAATATAAAAGTTCTTGTAGTTCGTTGTAACTTTGATGGATGTTTTAATAATAGTGTATTTGTTTATTTTTATATTTGAATTGATTGAATGAAAAGCAAATTGCGATTTACGATTTATGACGTATTAAAGAAACTACTTACTAGATCTCGTTGAAACCAATTTTCGGTGGAAGTTTACATGGTAATTTATATTATATATTTTTTTATTCTCTTATTTTAGAAGTTACAGGAGGTTTCATAAAACTCATCAGCAAGATCAACAGAATAGCTACTACCAGGTTGAATTAGAACATTCGATAAAATTTTAAGCTTATTAGATTCAGTTGCACTGACTCCACTCCCTTTTTTTCTTGACTTGACTTTTTGATCAGATTGATCTTAGCACTCTTGTTCTTGTTCGTTCTATCAGTCAACAGTCTGTCAATTTCCTCGCCTATGATGTATAATCCTACATGATACCCATGTTCACATGACACTGAATTATTTTTACAGTCACCTTCGACGCAACTTATTTTTCTCATCCATAGTTGGTTGGGCTCATTGACGTTCCATACTGCCTGATGTACTTTCATATTCCCTGCAAATGGCTTGAGATTGTATGGAATTAGCAACTCTTTTTCATAAATACCGGAATCGTCAATAGTTTTCGTTATAATACCTTGAACATATTTCAAATCATCAATGATGATAAGCTTGTGAAATCATTGCCTTGAGCAACTATTCGATCAGCTGTTCTTTTGAGTGCACCGACACCATCTGGGGCTCCTTTTCCATGGCCGCTTACCAATCCAATACGGGTATATTTTTGGTTCCAATCTTTGATTTTTTACAGGTATTTTTAAAGGTTACCTTAATTCTTGAGTTGAATACAACCAGTACTAATAAAAACTAAATATCGGTTACCAAAATAAAAAATACCTCTCTTACACGTGTCGTCGGCATTGGTCGGCAAAGGACGCGCATCGCCTATATGTGTGTCAAAGAATCAATAATATGAACCACTTAATGAGGAAGGCTTTTAAATTTGTAACAAAAAAATCATTCAACAATAGGTAAAAATAAAATACATTTTACAGCGAGACTTACTAAATAACTAAACATTTATTTGGTACGTTTTGCTTTTTAGCTATTTATATTTGTGGGTGACTAGATAAGTGATTAATAGTGTGTAAATTAAAGAGATGACGATAGCAATAAAATATTGTTTCTATTTCATTCTTAATTCTAATACAAATTTCTTAAACTATAACTGCTAGAGGCGTGGGATGCAGAGAACGTACAATGGTTGTTCAATAAATATGATAATATTATGATGCCTACAATAATTGTTTAATGATTATTTATGTTGATACATAAAATTAAGGTGTCTATCTGTAATTTTGAAATAACTAGCTTCGATTATACTCGGGTTTAATTTCATGCTATTAAGCATTTTTAAACATTTTGTCTGAATGTTTGTCTGTTCGAGCTAATCTTCGGAATGACCAAATCTATTGTGATGAAACTTTACAGACATATAGAGAACAAAATTAAGAGGGATATAGGCTATATTTAATTTTTTTTAAACTTTAATGTAGATGTATCTGGCTCTAACATAGTAGATGCCAACGGCAGAATCATATTTGAAGTTTCGGTATTTTATAATTAATTAGCAGAATGGACTTACTCAGTTTCCACTGCTTACGTCATAACTTCCGAGAAAGAGGAAGAGAAAGAGTCAATGTACTCTATCGCACCTAAGAGATCTGCCTCGTGACTCGTAAAAATCTTGCTTAAACTATATACGAACCAACGTAGATGTGCCTAAGCTTGTGTGAGACTGAGACATGCTACCGACCACCCACTCGTACCTATCTATCCAAATTTTCCAGTATCTTCTTCTTCTTAATATATAGTTCTCTTTAACGACACTAAGGTCTGAATCGAAGATGTCGCATTATTCACGTTTGCAGCACTTAATCGCCCACTGTTTGAGCTTAATTTTCTACCGACTTCAAAAAGGAGCCGGTACTCAATTCGAGAGTATGTTTTTTATGTGTGTTACCTCATAACTTTTTACTGGGTGAACCGATTTCGATGATTCTTTTTTATTTCGAAGCTGGTGCTTCACATGTGGTCCCAAATAAAATTGATCAAGGTTTGTCCAATAGTTTTTGAGTTATTCTTAATAATTTATATTGAAGACGGTTGTACAAAATTTTAATTTTAAATTATTGTTTTAGAACACTTTTGCTACTTCATCTATCTTTCTACTTGGTTCTATTTTAATGAAAACGTCCCGCTAAATGTATTTTGATTTGACTTCTTTAGGCACATTGGGCACTTTTGGAATGGAGAAAAAGCACTGAACTCACGTGACCATCACGCTCAGATATATATAGATGTGTATATACAGGGTTATTTTTCAAAGAGTAGCCGTTCAAATACATAAATAATGATATACCATTATTGCATTTTTCGAAAATAGGAGTAAATAAGGTTTCCACTTTTATTTGAAATTACCTAAATTGAATGTGATTTATGAGCTACGACTTTTTTGCCTATCGATCAACCCTTACAAATGCGTGCATGCGCAGTAAAACCAGTATATCATGTTAAAATAATGCATTACCACGCATTTTGAATTTAAAAGATAAAAAGAACAGAATGTTTGAGATTTTTTTAATTAAATTTTCTTCACCATTTGCCTATATTACTTATTTTAAACCGTCTCTGCAAATTTGGTCTGTTACTGCAAAATAACCCTGTATATATTTTTGTGAAGCTAAGAAGTTTTTACTTCTGACGTGCAGTTGACTGACAGTTTTTTTTTATTTATTTTAGTAATGAAGGAATAAAATAGTTCAGAATAACAGTTCCCAGAACTTGGTGTTACAATTTGCTATGTAAAGTTTTTTTCCAGGTAATTTTTTGTATTTTTAATTTAGATATTTAGTTATTTTAAGCAGCTTTCAAATAATCTGAGTACAGTAAAATAAAGACCATAGATAAATATATATGTAGCAAGCTACAGATACGACAGTGACTTTTAGTCAAGTTTCCCAACTACGCGTTTTGGCGCTGCAGTCGCCCATTTTGACAGATGAGTAATAAAAAAAAATAAAAAAAAATATAGCTTAGAGATTGCAAGCACACATCCTTCAAATCATCGATATCGATGTTTAGTGGTGTTCTTATTTTATCGACATCGACAGAAGTGCATTATACAGGAATACTATTACTTAATGAAACACTTATAATACATTAACATTTAATTTTTATTCAAGCACACCAACATCATATACATACACAAATAATCTTAGGATTAAATTATAGGTACAATTTGACAAAAACAGAGCAATATTTATTGTACATTATATAAAGCAAGTATCAAATTAAATAAATTAAGCCACAGGAATCATATTTAATCATAGTGCTCAATATTTTACTTTACAAGTTACTTTTTATATTAATTTTAAAAACAGCTATAATTCAAATAGTTATGAATAAGTGAGTACCTTCCCTGTATAAGATAACGAACTTTTCGCTAGGATATGCTAAATTATTATTTGGTCTATATAACATTTGTTTGTTAGACAAGACAAAAATTTTTTCCTTTAGTTTGTAGTGTTTGGAGTTTTGTTTCATTATTAGAAATCCTATTCATTTTTCATCTAGGGTAAACCTGGTCATTTTGTTTTTTTAAATTGTTTTAATTATATTAATAATAAAGTTATTTGTTTAACATTCAACTTCTCTATACTTCGACAGAGATTGGACATTAAGCAAGCCTTTGTGAGGCTTAGTCACCAAAATTTTAATATTTTTATTTTTTCATGAATGTCACCTTTCAATATTTTATTATTTGTTGCACCAATTGTGCCCGTGTAACCTAATAAAAACTTTTTCAAAGCAAGCCAGGAAAACCTCAAAGTGCTTAATATTTTACTTTTCAAACTACATTTTACATTACTTCCAATACAGCTATAATTCAAATACTTATGAATAAAGTGAGTACCATCCCTGTACAAGATAAGTAATTTTTCATTAGTGCTAATGTTTTGATGCAATCCTTACAACGAATACCTTTCGATATTTTCTGACAAAATGTATTCAGTAGTGTAAGCTGAGCAGTGGTCTATAATTTTTTCCATGACTACATCACCCACCAGCAATTTTTCTTTTGCACTTGATGATGAAGGGGATAGGAAACTACACTAACATTTAATAATGTGTCTCCATAATCCTCTTCACAATTAGAGAATGTGGACTAACCATGTTAGATAACATCAAATATTTAAAGGCATATATATATGTTTGCATCTAGGTCAACATTTCTATATTTTATAGCTATTATACATCCAAAAATAAATTTCAAAAGGGTCTTGGTTAATATTTAATGGATAATAATATTCTACATTATACTGTTCAAATAATAATTTGTAGACCCTTATAAAACTTTCAAGTTATCCATCCTTGTCGGGATGGTACGCGCTCAAGTCGAGGTTTTCTTTCTTGTATAGCATGTTTGCTATTATATAGAACGGAGTCTACTAAACCATTTTTATTTTATTTTATTAATGGCTTCAATCCAAAAAGTATGAAGTTGTGTAGTTTGTTTAATCACTCGTCTTAACTTTGCTCTTTGCACACCACCCGGTTATCCACTGACGCTGTCAGTGTGTCAACGACTTCTGCTGTTGAGGCCATTGTTGCGCCAGAGTTTGCATAGTGAAAATCATCTAAAAAAAGTACTTTTTAATTGAATTACTTTTACAGTTATTGCACCTGCAAGTCTTTCGCCAAAAGACACTTATTTGCTTACAACAACAGACTTTGTTAACCTTTATACAATTGTAGTGTGGCTCACGGTATCCACTAATGTAATACCAATTATAAATTTAATGTTACTAAACAGCACTTGGCAGATATAGGTTGTCTCATTTAATAACGTCATTACATGGCGACCTTGCCAGGCGAGCTAGCCACCGATAGTAATAAACTCATAATAAATATAAGACTTAATAAATACACACATTACCAAAATGAGGAAAATATTGCATAGAGCCATAAAAAGTTTTAAATAAATATTTAAAAAATAAAGCAAAACATGTAAAATTATAACGTAAAGAGACAGCTAAGAAGACTTGAGATGAGAAAAGAGGATTTTTTTAATAGGATAAGGGTGACAAATGAGCACACAGTCCACCTAATGGAAGGTGGTTGCTGTGGCCAATAGACTAATAATCTATCCTCAATTACGAATCAAAATGCAGATGCGTTCTCACCTGTGAGGACTAAAATGGAATGCCTCATTTCCAGTAAAAAGGGTCTCCGGTTCTCTACACTCACCATACGAAACCCAACAGCGTTAAGCTGCTATTTTACGCTGGTATTCTGTGAAAGCGTGGTCCTTCCCTGGTCATGCCGAACCATTCATGCTACAACTAAACCACTAATATAGCTGCAGCATAGCTCTACCGCTTAAAAAATGGATGACAGAGATTACTTTTTTTTCCCTCAGGTTAAAAAGAATATTGGTTGAGAGAATATAAATTGAAGTACACAGTGGTATTCACGAAGGGAATTTAATAACATTATCAAACCAACCGTGGAGCAAACCAAATAAGAACATAATTATCAATTATGTTCCTAAAAAATTATCGAAAAATTTATTCAAGTGATCAGTTTTAGGACTGAATTTTTTGTGTTTTATCTATAAGAAAACAGGAAAAATGTTAATTTCAAGGAAACCAAAAAACAATAGAAAACAATGTGAAATATATGTTTGATGTATCTACTAAATAATTACTATATAAAACGCAAATTATATTTTGTATTATACATATTTTGAAATGTCAGATGAGTAATCTTAAATTCTCATTTAAAATTGCAATTTCATAAACTTAAAAATATAATAACTATAGTCTTCAATCTTTTACCATTACTCATTTTATAGATGGAAAACTATTAACACAAAGCTACTTGTATATTCATATCCTTATTATTTAAGCATGATTATTTTGATTTCAATGTGTAATGAAAAGTAAATTATGTGATTTATTACATATCATTTTTTTAAGGTCAAAGATTATTTTATAGTATATTTTAAGTGGCTTAGAATATTCCATAATGAAATACAATTTTGTTTCTAAAATTTGGAAACCATTTTACATTTTGAATAACTCCCGGATCTAGGTACAATTTAAATTAGAAAAGTTAAGTTACGTCTGTATAGGATTTCTCTGTACAAAATATTAATTTCATATAGTAATTAATTGTATTTCTATACCTGGTTTACCTAGTATTAGTAAAGATATTAGTAAAAAAAAATGTAATTTATACCAATTTTTTTTTCAAAATTTCCGATAAGTGTTTATTTCTTGACAGCAATTGGGCTTTAACAAGTCTTTGTGAAACTGAGTCATCTAAAGTGTTAGTTGCAATCTTTGTCAAAATATTAACCAAGTTTCTCTTCTTTGATACTATTTTCTTCACTAATGTAACCTGTAATGAAATAAATAAAATAATTAAGAATCATATTTTGTTACTGAATGATAAACATAGAAATATTAATTTATTATTTAGAACTTTTGATGTGTTTGATTTGTTTTGACCACCCTATAAAAGCCCTTGCATTTAGAATAATAATAATATAATAATAATAATATTCCACAACTATCACACAACGCCATCTAGTCCCAAGCTAAGCAGAGCTTGTGTTATGGGTACTAGACAACTGATAAACATACTTATATATTTCTAAATACATAAATATTATAGATAAATTACACCCAGACACAGAACAAATGATCGTGCTCATCACACAAACATTTGTCCTGGGTGGGAATCGAACCCACGACCTCCGGCATAGCAGTCAGGGTCACTAACCACTAGACCAACAGGCCTCAAAAGACTCATTATAGTTCTCATCGTAGTAATGTAATCACGTAGTTAAGGAAGTCAGTATTGCACTGAATTAGTTTTAATACATTATTGTAATGTAATAGTTATTAAATGTCATCGAGACATATTTGTAGTTTTTAAAAAGCTTCAGCACCACTCCCGAAACTTATATGGCGCAGCCAGCACACAGCTTACAGCTGAGTTCAAGTACACTCAAATTGGTCTTGTCCACAGTTCCGGATATCCTCGAACCAAATAAGTTTATTAAATCAGGAGCTGAAGAAACCTTCCTATCTAGACAAGAGCAGCTCTACGGGTAGACATGGCAGTGAGCGGACTTTAAGTAAAGCTTTAACTATCCTGTCCCATTCTAGTTATTTCCTGCGGTTATTTCTTTATGGCTCTATGTTGTAACTTTTGAACTAAATTCGTTGAAAGTTATTTGACTTCTGCACAAAACTTGACAGTAATTAATTAAGTAAATGTTATTATAAATAAAATAAATTGGATTAAATAAAAACAAAATATATAATAGTAAGTAAATATAATCTTAAGAAGTGCTAAAATTATAGAAAAAGAATAATTAACAGAATATTTTTGTATATGTGGTATGTATAACGTGGTAGAGCCATGCTGCAGCTATATTAGTAGTATAGTTGTGCTCTCACAGAATACCAGCGTAAAATAGCAGCTTGACACTGCTGTGTTTCGTATGGTGAGTGTAGAGAACCGGAGACCCTTTTTACTGGAAAAGAGGCATTCCATATTAGTCCTCACGGGTGACAACGCATCTGCGTTTTGATTCGCAAATGGGGATAAATGTAGATGTCTACGGGCCACAGTAACCATTTACTATCAGGTGAACTGTGCTCTTGTGTCCCCTTATCCTATAAAAAAATATACATGTATTGATTTTTTTTTAATAAAAATGGAACAAGGAAGACTATGTCACTTTCTTCAAATTAGACCTAAGGATCTAACAAGCTTGATCATCGTGTTTGATGGTGATCAATGTATTTCAAGTTTATTTATTAAGAAATGTGAATATATTATAAGATTTTTTATGACGTAAACAAAATTACATATACAAACAATATACTATATATTTTATTGTGTAACAATTACATTATAGGAAAAGATGCATCTCTTTTTAATTTTCTGGTGATTCTAGATCAAACTGCAACTGAATTAGAAAATATTCTTAGTGGTTTCAATAGCTAATTAAAAAAATTTAAATAAATTATAGTTAACCAACTTCAGAATCCACGCATAATAATTCAGAAGGTTTTAGATATCCATTTATTTTGCAAATAATTTTAATTAGATTTAACCACAACATTAAATTGAGAATTACATGGAGCAGAAAATAATTCCTATGGCCTTATAATATTAAAACTTTCACTGTCCGTTTTTCAGACACAATAGTAAGACAATAGCAGTGCCCTATATGTAGTGCACGGGACAGCGAAAGGGTTAATATTGGTATGATACTTAGAGATGGCCATGTTAGTGTAAGTGATGAAAAGTAGATTATAATTAAGGTTTCAGATTTAAATGTTACGCATGAGCAGTTAGAATTTAATATTAATAGATACATGAACTTAAATACTTAAATAAGCATGTTAGGATTATATTGACAAAAAAAACTCTAAACATTCAATTAATATAATGTTTCAAACTAAATTTGAAATAAATTCCAGTATTGAACAATTTGAACAGTTATCACCTTCATTTAGAGTCAAACAAGGCATTCTAAACTCCCTAAGATATATTATTAAGATTATTACTGGTAACTTTGATTATAAAAATGCTATTAAGTATGAAAATATGATTGGTAATTTAAAAACTCGTCGATACACACTAGTGAACAAGATTACCTTAATGAAATAAATAGAATCTCTTGTTAAAATAAGTACCATTTACAAGAAATAATTTTATCAAGATTGATTCAAATTCAAATTTATTTTTATTTGTGAATACAAGTAATATACTACAGGTAACATCTTTGAAAAAGATACATGTCATTGTAATGTGCCTATTGATGCATTGCTTAAATATTAATTAATTGAGTAATAACATTTCTTAGTTAGATATGTTTTAAATTTATGAATATTCTCCGTTTGTGAAACATAGATGGAACTTTATTGTTGATTTTAAACAGCGTGCTAAAAACGCTTTATCTAAATAAAGCTGTCTTATGAAATTGT
This sequence comes from Parnassius glacialis, assembly GCA_033319125.1. Lineage (NCBI taxonomy): Eukaryota > Metazoa > Arthropoda > Insecta > Lepidoptera > Papilionidae > Parnassius > Parnassius glacialis. The sequence goes on from JAVANC010000009.1 coordinate 18,164,719, forward strand.
ATAATTTTACTGTCAATTACTAAATAATCATTAAATATTTCCAAATTAGTTTTTATAAATGTTACATCTTGATAAATATGCAGTGTTGGAAATGACAGTAATTTAAATTTTTTAATTCTTGATATATTTGAGAGTTAATGATATGTAATTTTATTAATATTTACAATTTATTTTTACACAATTTCCAATCACTCTACACTAGATGGAATGAAATCGAAACTTCTGTAATCTTTAGCAAATTAGGATATTTACTTATAGATATAGAAGAATTGTTAAAATTATTAAAATCAGCAGAGTTAACAAATTAATTGATATACCCCATAAGTTATAACAATAAAGTAAAAATAGAACAATATATAAAATTGAGGGAAGTCAAATAACATTTGTTTTAGATACCAATTATACAAAAAATTTATACCCGTCACGTTACCACTTTCTCTAAACTATAATTTTAATTGTTTAATACTCATACCTACTAGTAAAAGGTTCTGAAACAGTCTCGTTCGCTCAGTCTTGCAACTACCTATATTCCTCCACTATGACGACAAGTCACAACTTTAAGTTGAAGATGCTTGTATGAATGCTTTAATGAGATTCTCAGATAGTACGAGCTCCTGCCTTCCAGTACCAGCCGAAAAGCAGATCTATCATCTTGGACATTAGTGATTTAATAAATCTTGAACATTTAAATAACCTTTTAAAATAAGGAAAGTGAAATAAAATATAACTGTGAAAAATTTATAAATGTAAAAAGTGTTGTGATTTAGAAGATGTCAATCACATCATTATTTGTTAAAACAGAACTAAAATTTAACCATATTCGAGCAGCAGCTTTGAAAATTTGTAATAAATTGTTGCTTTTTTTGCAAGGTTTGTTCTTGTGATATTTTTATAACAATTTAAGCAATCAACTATACAATTTTTTGTCTTTCAATAGTTACAGAGACAATTTTTTTAAGTGACTGCCACTTTATACCATGTAGTGATAATTAAAAATGGCTGGTGAAGTAATCACAAAGTGATGCAATGTTTTTTAATAAAAATGTATGGTTCAATACTGCATTACTGGAGTCCACTTGATACCCACTTAGAAATCACAACTTTCAGCAGTCGAAATTGTACCATGATAAGTAATAAAATTACTCGCCTGTTGCTGTCAGAGGCACACCATGAGCTATTAATCGTTAGTAAGCAAGCATGGATAAGACCTATCGAAGTTTTCTGTCTTATCAAGAAACTGTTCTTTGGAAAGTTCAATGATCTGGGGACTTATGGATACTATGAAATACATCCACAAGTTTCTTAAATTATCGTTTTTAGGGAATCTGCACCAAGACAGCACTTTTCGTATTCCATACAATATGCACTAGACCAGCACAAAAACAGAATATTGTTATTCTCACAAATAGCGGAGGAAACTTTGCGTCCAAGATCTCAACGCAACATAAATGCGAGGAAATACACTTCAATACACTTGCGCTCGTATAAAACTCATAACTCGGACGACAATTAGATAAATATTAAATAATGGCGGCTGGCGGCAATCAATATCGATAATTTTGACAATTTGCTTTGACAATACAATATGGCGTTTTTTTAAAATGGCGTCCGTAGACAGAGAATAAACTAGCGACGGTAGCGCCAAATGGCATAGAATGGAACTAAGCTGTCACGGGCCGGATAAAGACTTAGATTTAACTGTAGGCATATTTAATACAA